>JAPTHN010000056.1:0-1200000 GCA_026936325.1 Platynereis dumerilii
GAAGTGCCCACTGTGACTTAAGTAGTTCACTTACAATTCTGAAATATGGTATAGGCATTTGCTAAGAGGTTCCCCACAAAGTTTTTATGGCTTGCAGCAAACACTATCAGTCTGGCAATAACTGCTTAATACAAAACAATCCACGTAATAATATATAAATCCCCCTGTTCATGATTTCAATCCCGAATATAAATCACCAAAGGCCGGTTTTGAATCCATGGATTCTTGTTGTTTCTTTTCTCAGTAAATACTTCCTTATGGAGTCCAGAATGAAAATACTTTACTTTTAATATCAAAGACAGTAAACAATAAAATATATTTTGGAGGTAACCTATGTGATATAGACCAAGAGTTTTCTAAAGGGTCAATCACCATGTTTCCATTGATCACTATGTCCCATTTCTAAAAGGTAAATCACTATGTTTCCATTGATCAGAATTGCATTATTTATTGTGACTGACAAAGTGTCAAATCTGTTACATTTCTCTGACTAACTGTGACTTATTGTGCGACAGTTGGGTGACAGCATGTCCAAATTCGGAGGAACTAATTTAAAGGACATTACCCAATACCATCCACATGTTTTGTGGCAGGTTACAATGATCAGAAGTTGATAATTTTTAATAAGATTACAATTTAATTTGCGAGGGTAATATAGCATAAAGGAAGAAGCAGCGAACCATGCCCTCATATGTATTGCACCCAAAGTACAATTTATCAATTCCTATCACAAAAGTCACATTTTACACTATCATTTCCAATAATATGAAAAATGGAAACATGGTATCTTTAAAATTACAAATACCATTCAATTCTCTTTGTTCTGAATTAACTTGGGTATAATTCTGTTAATTTGATGTTGTAAATTTGACCCATTCACCTCCTAACTCTTGCAAGTGTTGTCCATGTTATCTTGAAATATTATCTCTAAAAAATATCAGAATATAATATACAGCCAATACTGCCAGGCTTACTTGCAAATACGGCCTATACCTACTATGAAAGTTTAAAACGATTGCTTTGTCATATTAAAACTATAGTTGACATTAAGTTGATATTTAAACTATAGTTGACATTAAGTTATAAATCAAATTGACTACCACAACAATAATCTGTTCTGTAATGATAATCAAAGACAGTAACAGAGTAGTCACAATGATCACATCACCCAATGCTGTCAGTCACTGACAGTCTGCAAAGATCACTCTGTCTGTCACACAAGGATCACAGTCAGTCACAGAATTATAAAATTCACTCACCAAAGATCACAGATAGTCACAAGATGATCACAGACAGTCACGTTTTTGCCTAAATACTATCGTGACTATCAAAAAGCGTGACTATTAGCGTAGCGTTACACTATGTTTAATGCTACTGTGCTCTTAATTTACAACAGAATCTCTGTGACTTTCATGGGACTGTTAAGTTCTCACAAAGACCTATCTGGTGCTGTATAGTAACACACAGTAACATCAGTCCTTCATAGCTTTGTTTTTTTCAAAGTCAAGAAAAACTGTCACAAAACACCTTTTCAAAATAGCCCAGCTTATCCATGCGGCAAAAATCAGATAAATTTTCTAAAAATATGCACTTTTGGTTTTTTAAAAATTCAGGTCATGATCTTTCCAATGACGTCAAGATATCAGCAATATGTTGATCGGTTTGTTCACAATGGCCTCATGAAGTGGACCTGTCAAAATGCACATTTCGGAAAGTGGTCTTCTTGGGGGTAAACCCCTTTGTAGTATCTTTCAGGTGAACATGAAAAATATGCCATATTTTTTTTCTGTCAGAAAAAATTGTTTTCTTTCCAATGAGCTTAACATCAGCAAAATCGGACTAAAACTTTTCCTGTTGCAGCTTCTCAAGTTGAAAAACTGGGTGAGGCGTTTTCAGAAAAATGCCTAGATCTTGGGTATCCATTTATCTACAACCAGGGCTACATTGGCTAACTTTCTTGCCAGAATCGTGTGAATATCTCACAGGCGGAATTTCAGATACTGAGAATATACATTTCAGTGGCGGATCCAGACAGGCAGATCTAGGGGGGGCCCGGGCGTGTTTCAGCATTCGCGGACCCGCGTTGTCGCGTATTTTCTTCAAAATACTATTATTAATCTCAGGGGTCTAGGGGGCCCGGGCCCCCTAGGCCCCCCCCCGTATCCGCCACTGCATTTTTGGCTAGTCGAGGACTAGCCCTTAGAGAGATGACAAAAAAGCCCGCGAAAATCGGAAATTCAAAATACCGTAATACGCTCTATTCACGCGCGGGACTCCCCGAACCGAAAACGAGGCTAGGCGTGCTCAGTCAGCCATGCAGAGCAGGAGAAGCCCTGACCAGCTGACAGCTCACGCACGTGGATATTACTGCTGATAATACCTTGCCATCCAGTGATTTGGTCATGTCATAGCTTCCCAGAAGATTGGGACATATTATAAGGCACGAAGATTCCCTGAAGGAACTTATTTTACAGTGAGTACATTAATTGTAGTGAATGCTTGTAATGTAAAACAAACTTGTGACAACTCAATCTGAGCACCAGATCCAGGACACTGCCTGAAACAAGGATGTAGTTGGCCTACTGGACTGGGCCCAGGCCCCAGGGTGACTGCACTGACGTTTGTACAGGCTATAAATACATTTGAGAGAATACAGTTTCTCTGATTTTCCCGGGAAAGTGCATAGATAGGCTATAGCATGAGTGTTGACAGCCCTGTACTTCAGAAGTCCAATGTAAACAACAGGTTAATATTGTACTACACGTCACACACATACCTCATGCTTCCTTCTGGATAGTGTTGGAATAAAAGTGTTTAAATCTTGTAAAAGAGCCAGAGGTACTCGGTGTTGTTGGGTTTTGTTGCAGGGGAAATGCTGATTGGTTTCTTGTGGGTTCTTGTTGCCCTCCTGTCTCTGATTGCATTGCCTCGTTCCCTCCTTGACTTTTTATGGTCAACAACATTTTATTTGTTGACTTTTTGTGGTGGACATTCCTTTGCCCCTGTTGACATGTCCGTTGTTTGCATCCTGTCAATACTCCAACGAGCAGCTGCATAGTGCGTACGGAGCCCTATCCTGTCGCCATATGTCTGTGTGCCACGGTTAGCTTCCTACGTTGTGTAACTTGGTTACTAAGCCTCAAAACCCTTCTTTTGTTGCGGTTGCATACAACATCATGTCAATGTCGCTTCAGTCCTATGGACTCCTACCGGTCGGTTAGTATCTTCTTCATATGTTGTACTCCTCTTTGCCCTACATCTGGTCCATTATGTGAGTCACTCGCATTTCAGCGGATGACAAGTACTACAAATGTCTTCCTTTAGTTTCGGAATTAGGCTTCCTGATTGCCAATTATGTCACATTCGGGAAATCAGTGGTAGCATGACAAACAAAATAATATGGATTTTGTAGTATTTTGTAGTAACTCTGAGGTAGTAGAGCGCCACATACAAAGTTCTACACGCGTCTGTCGACTTAAAATTCCTGAATACGTTGGCACAGCAGCAGTATTCTTGAAGCACCATTTGCATTTCTGGCAGCCATATTGGACTCTGGCAATCTAAAGTGGCACTTCCTGCTGTAAAACCTTTATTGCTTGTACTTTATGTGTGGGGAGGGTGGATGGGCCATCACAAGTTGTGCGATATGCAGTGAACTATCACCACCCGCCAGGAGTCACGTTTTGGGGTCGTTGCAGTGTCTCAATTTGCAAGTTATTACTGTTTCACCCTAGCGACCGCCTAGCTGCTAAGATGCTACCGTACTGGTACTAGTACCACCTCAATGGCAATTGGGTGATTAATTTCGGAGTCGTTACTGCTTGAGTCTGCTTCGGCGCCTGTACTGAAGCCGCTGACATGCTAAGACCCTAGTATGAGTAACAGGGGCCACACTAGTGGGGTAACATCCGACTAGTGCACCCGTGTCATCCTTCATAGCTGACTACTACTTTTTACGAGGCCCAACGAGACCAAATCGACGTGGAATCGACTTGGGGGAGGTGGGTGAATAGGAACATGTGTTGGCGTCTGAGGATGGTCTGAGGATAGTCCGTGTCTCCAGATGGTGTTACCAAGGACCTCCGCTATCCCTCATTGCATCAATAATGCATCAATAGCTGTGCTCAGGGTGCTGCTGACATGATGCTTAGGCTGTGATGTCCTATGGTGTACTGTGGGTAGTCCCGTAACAGTGCTGCAAGAGAGGAAGCACTATGAAACATACGCTTTCATTACAACCCAAGGAAGTACTGATTGCTGTTCGTAGTAGAACTATAAATAAAATGTCAAGATATAATTATTAAAAGGAGTTATATTGCTAATTCAAAAATCGTTAGCACATTAGTTTGGTTAGTGGGCAGTTTCTAAGTAGCATGACTGCCAATTATGACATCATTGCCGCTATCATCATATTATCATGCAATGAATATGGTGTCAAGAGTGAATATGGTGTCAAGAGTACATCAGACATTGTTACTCCAACTTGTTCACTGCCATCACCTCAACTGCTCTTCATCTCTGCCACCCTGCCTCACAACCAGCCTTAAGTGATGAGGATGCTCGAATGATGTCTCTTCTCTCCTCTCTGCATCTCTTGATTGATCGTGATGGGGTTTGGATCCTTCTGTCTCTCCTGGAAGCTGCCATGATCGGAGTAAAGCCCCTTCCTATTTATAGACAGTATGGCATGTTAAATTTCTATCCCCATTAACAAGTCACAAGTGGGTGACAATATGGTGTGATGTGGTGGCCCGAACCACGGCTTGGTTTGGTATCCATTTGGAGCACCGTACAGGACCCGCTGTTTGTCATTTGTAGACTGTTTTTAACAAGTGTTTTTATTAGCATGTGTTGGCAAGGCCTACCCCAGGGAATCCTTGGCAGCATTATAGCTATGGCTTTTATGAAGCCCAAGGGCAATAGCAACTCAGCATGTCCTTTGCAGCAAGGCTTTGCTATTTTTAAATTTTAACTTTTTGAGGGACTCGCCATATTTTTGGAATTCCTCAGTATTTTAATGCTACCATTTTTGTTAAGGGGCACACTCTAGCTGCATGCTCCTTAACAGTATCCGTAAGGCCCTGAGTGTTTCTGAAACATCGGCCTATGGATATTTTTAATTTTTTTTTAGGAGGGAGAGGGGCGCTACACATTCAGCTCTTGCAGTGGACATATTTCAAGAAGCCCACTCAAGAAGCTGTTCAATGGGCCCCCTCAGGAAGCTGAAAATATGACGGGGAGGAGTGTGGTGGCCCGAACCACCGCTTGGTGCCGCTGTACGTCATCTCGGGTCCTCTCGCGGTGCGGCGAGATCTGGCGAGGTTTGGCAGACGATACACTGCAGCTGAAGCGACGAGACGCATCTCCGCTCCCGCTGGTATCCTCTCACCACAGTGGTTGGATAAGCAATACCACGATCACCACAGTGACATGGTTTGAGTGAGAGCAGTAAGAGTGTATTCAAGAGGGCTGCACTTGCTCATTCATGTCTGTCTTTGGTTCACATGGCTCAGGTCCAATCTTTTTCTCTAAAACTGTTCACACTTTCCTTTTAAAATCCCTGTGAAATACTATTTCTATCTTGCTATCTGAGTTACTAAATATTGCAAACTCTCGCCAAGTCTTGCTATTGTGCTTGATCATTTATACAATCTTTTTTGTAATCATTGTAATCACCCATAAATAATCTTCTTTTAAAAGTTTGCATGTATAATGTTGCATTGCTCCTTCCGCTCATCTCCAATCCTTTTAACGGAATCATGTTTCTGCTTATTTATCACAAAGTCATCGATATTGTTTCTAATTCTCAAAGCTACAAGAAAATCTTGTTGTCTTCAAATGCTACTCTCAGCCTCCTCAGATTCTTCAAATTTTAGTTATTAATTAGGACATGACAGATAATAACGGCATTAATAAGGATCTTCGTGGCATTGCCTTTGATAAATTGTGTTCTTGATAATATTTAGGAATGATCAGATCATTCAGATGGCATTATTTGTTGCGATTAATTATTAAGTTTTCCCCACAATGTCATGTCTACCTGGTACTTCATTCTGACAGCATCTGAAACATAATCCCTCACTTTCTTTTCAATTCAAAATGTCAGCTTTTTAAGTCTTCTTTGAAAAATGGTTTTTGTTTCATTAAAAAATTCTATAAAAATCAACTGATATTTATCATGTGTATTAGCGTAAATAGTATTAACTAAGTTCTTGGTCGTGAAGGATATGTGTATTCACGTCTACAGAGCAGTTGGAAATCAATGTGTCATTGGGCATATATATAATACAGCATATTCATGATATTAGTGGACCAGATCATAGGATGATTGACTAGAATGTAGACTAGACTGTCTGGAAAACAACTTTAGTGTTGGCTCATGGATGGTTTGCTGACTCAGAGCAGGAGAAAGGGAAGATGGAAGGGAGGTGTTAGTGAAGTTAGTTCTGATAAACTGATATTGGAATATGATTGTATTAAAATATATATTACAATTGTGTGTTAAATGGTAATTTGAAGAAGTAATTTGGTTCAAATTTCTAGAATTTGTTCTGCTATTCCAATCTAGAGAACTTGCATTTTGATTCTTGCTGTAATCAAGTCAATACCAAATTTGGTATTCAAGAAATGTCAACAGCTCGAATAGTTAGCAAGGGCTGAATTTGCTTTTTGAGATACGGAAGACTAAATTTGGATGAGCTGAATAGTCTATGTGGATCATATTCAGATATTGTTGCCTTTTCATATTCTGACCTTCGCAGTAAAGGATGTGGCCTTTGAATGGCACCCGGGACACCGGCGGGGTTGGCTGCTGTGAGCTTTTGCATATTGTGTGGGAAATAACTATGGGATAAAGTGTGCTCCGAGGGTACTCTGAGCATCAATCACTAGCTGCGGCAATGCTGCATGTTTTGGGATGCACCCGGGGAAATTCCACCAACAGTGTGCATGGGGAAACCAGGGAAACTGGGGAGAGCAAAGGAAGGAAAGTTCAATGAAGTACAGGCGTAGGTGGTCCTCAAACGGTAAAATGTGTCAATGGCGTGGTAATAGTGGGAAATACTCGTAATCATGATGTAATGATATTAATTATGCTGATGCGTAAATTTGGTAAAAATTGA
The DNA here is from genome assembly GCA_026936325.1 of Platynereis dumerilii. Classification (NCBI taxonomy): domain Eukaryota; kingdom Metazoa; phylum Annelida; class Polychaeta; order Phyllodocida; family Nereididae; genus Platynereis; species Platynereis dumerilii. The sequence goes on from JAPTHN010000056.1 coordinate 7,122, forward strand.
TGATCATCCAAGTAGGACCTCCACTTCTTCAGTTCATGGCGTCAATTGTTGACAATAACCGGTTCAGCTTTAGCATCTTGCATGCATACCTTTAATATCTATACAATGTATTTTTCTGATTTTTCTTGGCACCGCTTACTAGTGAAGGTGCAATCGGGAGTCTAAGGTATTCTCGACATAGTTTTAGGAAATTATTCTTGATTTTTCTGGAATTTGTGCACACTCTTTGTGTGCCCTTTCTGATTTTTGGTGAGACTTGTCATTCCAGCACTTCGATTAATAATATGATCCATCAAAAATTTCTCTTGGTGACCATGTGGCATGATAAGTATCCACATCACAATCTAGTTTGCGTCCTGATAGATCTTTCATTAGGATATTAACTCAATTATCATAATATCTCCTGTGGTATCGTACCCTATGGATTGGCAATCAGTTTCCTCAGTAATGAATGATTCAGTTGCATGCTGCTACCTCGATTGATGAACCTGTTGGATCTATTGCTGGGTATTGGGGTGACAGACACCAAGTCTTGTCTGCTTGTGGAGGAATGAAGGGCTCTGGTTGATTACAGGCTGTGATATTGCAATGGTTAAGAAACAGGTTTTCGAATTTGGTGTGAAGTTACTACCTTTTATGTACTCATCCTTATCGAAGCTGCGAAAGCTGGAAATGAGAAGAAGGAGGTAGAGGAGGACCAACAGTCTTCTAGTATATAAGTGATACAAGTTGTGTAAGTTCTACAACACCAAGGTCGATGTTTCAAAAGAGAATTAAAAGATGAATGACCAATATCAGTGAGGAATCTGAGAATAGCCCTGGGTAGTTGTTAAAGCTTTTGGAACCATTCATCAATTGATACAAGGCATACAAAGCATTGTCAGGTGCAAGGTTGAGGCGTTTAAACGTTCTTTTGTAGTTGTAACCCTGGGAAGGTATTCACTATTCAGCTATTGGAAATGTGAGTTTCTTTTTTTTTTTTTCAATTCAATTCAATTTTATTCCAGATGCAAACAGGATACATGTATGTATTGAAACAATAAAAACTAGAGGTCAACATGATAGGGGCATAGGAATATGGTACGTAACACTTATGGGTATGGATACTCTGCAGCAATTAGGTGCAGTGCCTCTCATACAAACTGCTTGCAGTGTGTGATTCACTGCAGTTATTTTACACACCTTTTTGGAAGGAGCCAATGAAGTACTGCTGCTTCTTGTCATTCAGCCTTGTATCAAGGGTAGCTTAAAATATACTAGTTGTGTGTGTTTCAAAATTGACACACACAGCTGTGGAAGCCTAATTGATAAATTGAAATAATCTGACTGAACAAAATAATGAATCCCCCAGGAAGTGGAAATACAATCAATGGTTTATCAAGAAAAGTAGTGAAGTGTGAAAAATTCAAGAGAGAATATATCTATAAGTTAATTCTTTGGTGTTTTGACTTGCATTCTTCAGTTGCTGTCACACTTTCTGTCTTCCAGTTTTACTAGCAGCATTGCCATGTTTCGATTGTGGAGGGCCAAAACTTATTTATTTCACCAAAATTGAGCAAGAAATTATTTATTTCAAAGAAACTCCAAGTCCAAGCGTCCCCCCCCCCCGTTATTAAATGATCTCCCTTATGTGATCAGGTAACCACCAATAAAACTTATCTCTTTTTGCAAAATATGGCTTGATACTATTAATAGTAGGATTCATGTCTTCATGGGTTTTATGGTAGTTTTTAAAATCAAAAATGTGTACTGAGAATGCAATGATTGAAATAAAAAAAATTAAACTTGTGTTTATAATATTATCTATAGTGATCTACTGAAGTATATTATAGAATATCCCTGCCGGGTATAAGATACAAAAATCATGGGTGGCATGCTCACATCTGCAACAGCTAAAAACTCCTCCCTAGCGATGCCACTCACCTAAACTATCCACCTATCCTTATTGATCTATCCTGTCCTTTTGATAACACCAGAAAGCAGTTCCACTGCTGTCTTCTTTACGTTTTTCTACAGCAACTGTCCTCTCCCACCAGGGCGCATGAATCTGCTTAGTAGTTCCGCTTATCACATCGCCAGGGACTGGCGCCACTGCTCCATTTTCCCGCCAAAAACATCCACACACATCCAGACACTCCAGTGTTATAGCTGACCTACTTCTACTCATCGTATCTTCGCGATCTTACCCTCATTTTAAAGCTCTTTCCAAGCCCTAAACGTACCAAGATGTCTCAACTATTATCCAAGCTGCTACGCGCTATCTCTCATTTGGCAATGTGCCAAAATATCACTTACTCTTTTTCATCACCAATATACTTTCTGAACTCCATTCACATATTTTCCCTGCTCACATACTACCATTTCAATCAAAACACATGCTTTCACACAAACTGCAGATTTTTATCATTGCCCAGTCAATCTTTCCAGTGCCATCACTGGGAATTTACCTCTTCATTTTCACATATATATAGGGGGGTCGGGAGGGGGGGGGGGCGCTCCATTCCCCCTAAAAATGTCCCTCAATGGGTATGTCTATCAGTTATAATTCTAGTATTTTATAATTTACTTATACAAGAATCCATGGATTCAGTGCCTGGGGACTAGCTGGATTGCGTTGGGGCGATTTGAGGCATAGAATTGATAGATAGATTGATAGATATGGTAAGTGCAGCCCTCTACGCCCAGTTGTGGGCGCTCACGAGGGTTGATTGATGAGAAGGGAGAGGGAGCAGGAGTTCTCAACATGTGAGTGATCTTTTACTTGCTCAACATACTGTTGAACATAGATACGGACACAAGCTAGGGGTCGCCAATTCAACGTCTCATTTGAAAGGAAATCCAACAGGGATTTTGCTCATGAAGGTTCACTGAAAATTTTGGGCTCCCTGCAGGGGCGTAGACTTTTCATTTCTGTAGGGGGGATGATTTCGGGGATCACAAACTTCGCGCGTGGCCCAACGGGCCGAAAGTCCTGCAGCGGTAGATTTGGAAGGCCACTCTAGGGCCCAAAAGCCACTATATTACAGATTATCGAATTAAGCGTAGCTTTGAGACTTGGTTTTTTTTTCATGCAACTGGCATCATGGAAAATTGCTAAATATGACAGATAATTGTCCACACCGCGCATTAATAATCATATGATCATCCCCCCCAGGTTCATCCTAGGGGGGGATGCACTTTCGAAACCACACAGGCAACTGGCTAAGACCTTCAGCGGGGCAGATGGGCACCTTTTAAAAGCACTCAGCCACCCAGCTGATTGAGTGAAATCAATCTAGTGATAGGGCGTAATGAAATCTTTTCGTTATCACTGAATTTCATCAATAGAACTATGACTGTAATGAGAGACTTGTTCTTTTATTTTTCAATAAAATGTAGATCTATTTAATTCTCAAGCTTAATAATTATTGAAGAATTTTTATGGGAATGACCGAAAGTAATGCACAGTCCAGGGGCACTCACCAGCCAGGAGGGACTGGTGAAAAATATTTGAAACTGAATGCCTAAATAAATAATATATTATAAAGATAATGATATTTTTCCATCTGCCCACCTATCTTTCCATCTATGTAATATCTTCATCTATCTATCCATCCTTAGGGAATAAGAAATTACCTAAGATCCATCTGTCTGTCCATTCTATCCATCCATTCTACCTATCAGCAACTGTCTTGTTTTCTTTCACCTATAATACTTCCCCCCCACCCAAGTTCACTCTGCCAGTTGAGGGCTAATTAGCATGGCACTTCTGCTCATTTGAATAACAAATTCCAGATTGCCATGCAATGCTTGCATTGCCCACAAAAAAGTACAGCAATCTCATAGAGACTGAACTGGCTGTTCGAGGTATGCCCTGAATGAGTGTCCTTCAAGACCTGCACTGTTGACAGAGGACGCCACCAGGCAGTCTTATTTTCTGATTCTGTTACAAGAGCTAGACTACTTACAGGTACATACCTGCTTCAAACGAGAAAACAGAAAATCAACAGAGGAGAGATCAGCAACATATGCCCACTTTGCCACACCGAAGCAGAAGACACTTTGCACTTCCTACTGAGATGCCCCGTAACAGAGGAGATCAGAAAACGGAAGCTAAAAGAACTTGGCGAAAGAAACTTCAAATTTGACCGTCGCGGAGTTAGTGCCCTCTCTCAACTGCTGAATGGACCCCAAAACGAGGACGAAGAAAGCAGCATCACCCATGCCGTAATCTCCGAACTATGCCACAGACTCCACAGCCACAGAAACCACATTTTACAAAATTTTATCTACCCTACTACACAGGGGTGCTCCTGATCTTAAAGGAGGAATCTCCACAAACAAGACAAGGACCAATCAGAGACAGCGAAAATCCATTCAAGGGTGCGGGCCTGCACTGTCAATTTTTCTTGACAATTTCACACAATTCAGCACAATCATATGGACGTTTTTGGTCTTAACTTGTTAATAAATCTATCTATTCAACTGAATTTATTTGGCAGATTATAGTAGTCGCCAATACAGGTCAGTACAGACAAACTTTGAAGCGTTCTTATGCTTTATTTTGTTGGGAACTCTTGCTAATCATGCTGTCTGAAAGATGATGATCAATGCCATGATGGCGAATTTGCAGAAAATCATAGTTATTTTCGCCCACGTCCGATACAGCACAAATGACGTCGTACAGCAGCATGCTTGTCCAGCGGCCTAGTTAAGAGGAAATGTAGCATTGCCACATAAATTACATGTACCACAACCCCCTATCAAACCCACAAGACATTTCCCAAAATCCCGGTCTGATCCATTTACTCATTATACTGGCTGGGCAGTCCCCAGCCAATAAAAGGGTCTATGTGATATATATATGTCATTGACTCAAAAGACAGATTTTTGAAAAATTATTGCTAAAATAGCCAAAATGAGTAAATTCCTAGTTTGCCATTTATTGCCACAATAGATGAAAAAACTTAGTGCCAGTTAAGTCTAAAGAAAGTAAAATGTAAAAGCTGAAAACGTAATGAAATAGATTGACATTGGAGATTTTTTTTCTCAGCACAGATTTTGTCCCAAACCTGCTTACAAATTTTTCCACCAGGTGGAGTTCGGTATAAAGTCCTACTGCATGCCACCTGTGCTGATGTAAACAAAACCATGTGACAGGCTTTATGGTAATGAGCCATTTGCAGCCCTGATTGGGCAGTCCTGGAGAAGGGGCGGGCTTTATATTCATGATTGAGGTAAGAGGGGTGTATGAAAAAGGAGGGGGCAGAATTTGGACTATGGAAGAAATGACAGTGGAGAAATATTCAGAAAATCACAATTATTTTACCCATTTATGGAAAAGTGAAGTTAGTGACAATGCATTTTGTAAGCCTACACATTGAAATGGGGCATCTTGGGAAACATATTGAAAGGGGAACCTTGTAAGTGACCTTAGGGTGAAGCAACACTGTCAAGAAATTTCCAAAGTGTGTAAGTTTTCTTTCCAAGGAAAACTATATCACTGCTTCAGCAAGCTGAACTGCAGTGATAATAACAGTTACATCTGGGGGCAGATGTCGGGTGGACATATTTTGCCCAATTACAATACATAAATTGAGTAATACAAGTAGGGAGAACATGAACAGCATGAACAATAACAAGTAAAAGAAAACAAAAAGACTAGGGCTAAAAATAAAAACATTGTAGGATTAATATTATTTGATATACATACATTAAGTTTAACCCTTTCCAGACTGTGCCCAGGATTGTGGCCCAAATTTGGGCCACGATCTCTAGCACCCTGTACCTTACCTTAGAATGGAAATATTAACATGAAATTCACACAGAATGTGCATCAGGAAATAAGCTTTCCATTCAGCCCATCACCATTTATGTTTCTGAAAAATTCAACCCGGGAGAACTGGAAATCCAAGTGGGATCTGAAAAGGGGAATCATGGGGAATTCCCTGAACGTATCGTCTCAGAGCAAAACAACCTTAGGCTTGTTTTTTGAGCATTTAAGGCACAAAATCAAACACTCCCGGCCATAACTTACACTAGGGGAGTATTAATATTGCATATAGGTATGGTTACTGCACCTATACATCCTACCTGAACCCCATTACCCATTTACCTGGCTCAATTATCAATTATTATTTTACAACAGATACCTTCAACTCGACATTTTGAGGTCTTTCCGAACATATGTTTTCTTCATCATTTTTTTGGGAGTGACTAGCAAACCGTGAAAAGGAGAAGACAAATCAAGAAAAAAATTCCTAAAATTGTTGATATAGCAATAACAATAATTAAGAATAGAAGCGGCCAGGTGTAATACAGCTCCCTTGGTAATACTCCATCTTGCACCATTCTTTAGTCAGGCACAATTGTACATTCTATATTATCAGTTTAATATTTTTATTTCTTGCTTTTGCAGTTGTCCCCAACTTCGCCGAGAAGGGGATGGAGCAATCAGCACTTTGCAGTTGACCCCCAAGAAGGATGAGAATGCGTTTATTGACACCTCTTGGTTGGTCTACAATGTAGTTAGAGAGATCGGGAGAGCCGTCTTGATGGGAAGGGTAATACGGGTATGTTCTTCTGATTTCTTGAACTCTAAATAAAGTTGGAAATGATTATTTAACTTAAAATGTTACAATCAATTAAGTTCTGACTCCAGGTAGAGTGGAGGTTCACCTGAGAAAGAGGTGGGACTTAAACAGGAAGAAGAAGACCATCGATAGATGTCTCCGCTCACATGGTTGTCTATGATTCTAGAGTTAAAAAACAAAGACTGCACGTTCAACAAAACTACTGATGTATCATGTGTATCAAACTTTAAAAATTGCCCTGGTGTCTTAGTTTGATGACTGCTATTTTTGGTCGCAGGCTCCGGAAGAGATTGAAACGGACACTTTAATATTACAAAGACGAATATGAAACGAGAAGCAAATGTGAGCAGATTATGGGCTTTAGAATTGTCTTTGAATGTAGACGTCAAGAAACCAATTGCTTAATTAATTAACCAAGTATCTGTCTACTTTACCAATTGCTTTGCAAAGTATCTGTCTACTTTACCAAGCTTCTGTCTGTTTTACCAATTTCTTTACCAAGTATCTGTCTACTTTACCAGTTGATTTATCAAGTATCTGTCTACTTAACTAGTTGCTTTACCAAGTATCTGTCTACATTACCAATTGCTTAACCAAGTATCTGTCTACTTTAACAGTTGCTTTACCAAGTATCTCTTTACTTTACCAGTTGCTTAAACAAGTATCTGCCTACTTTACCAATTGCTTTACCAAGTATCTTTCTACTTTGCAGCGAGTTACATCACGGACCAAGATATCGTCTCATAAGAAGAAAAGAGAGATTGGGTGATGATGAGGCAGTTGCCGCCTTGCCGGAAGAGGAAAGGGCCAAGATCCAGCAAATTAATATTACATATTTAGAAACTAACTTTATCTGTTGGTGCTGTGATGTGGTGCTCTCTGTGTTGGTGGCGAACTGGAGCTATTATAATAATAACCGCTAGGTGGCAACATAGTCATAGTATGTGAGCGAATGCTGGCCTCTGGTGTCATGCTCATCAGTCTTCCCACTGTTGGATCTATTGCTGGGTAATGGGGTGACAGACACCAAGTCTTGTCTGCTTGTGGAGGAATGAAGGGCTCTGGTTGATTACAGGCTGTGATATTGCAATGGTTAAGAAACAGGTTTTCGAATTTGCTGCGAAAGCTGGAAATGAGAAGAAGGAGGTAGAGGAGGACCAACAGGTCTTCTAGTATATAAGTGATACAAGTTGTGTAAGTTCTACAACACCAAGGTCGATGTTTCAAAAGAGAATTAAAAGATGAATGACCAATATCAGTGAGGAATCTGAGAATAGCCCTGGGTAGTTGTTAAAGCTTTTGGAACCTGCCCCCCCCTCCCATACGCCTATGGTTATGGGAGGTTGTTGCATGGGTCATCTAATGACAATACCCTACTTATCGCATGGCTGAGGTGATGATAATTAATGTTCATTACAGGTTATTTCATTTAAAATTTCATGATGACACGATGTTTGTAGTTTTTCACGTCATGTTAATTATTGAAGTATGTGTCAGTAATATGTTCCTTAATTTCATAGCAACTATATATTCATAAAAAAGCATTTCTGGATTTTATTTTTTTGATGCTGTATTTGTGAGCTAATTTCCATTCAATTGATTTGAATGTGCTCTTTTGCTCCAAAAAGGTTTGACACATATCAGGAACTAGCTTTCTTTCTTGAAATCATAAGAAAGAAATGTTCACATCCGCTTATATAATGTGAAAACCAAACTTGAATTGCTAGTTGTTATTCTTCAGATATTTGTTCAAGAGTGGAATCTAATTTCGTAGATTTTTTCCTCTAGCTTGTGCGAAAGGGAATACAAATTTTGACGGTTAAAATCCAGGAATTTTATAAAAAAATTTCCTTGGGAACCGAATTTCGATATATGTTTTGACGTAGCGCGTAGAGGACATGATCTATTTAGGACAACAGCTAGTTTATTTTTGAGGCCGATGGGGCTCCCTGACCAAAATTTTTAGATCCTTGCCCTAATGTAGGCCTAATCAGGCTAATGTAAATTTACAAGCTCCCAGATTTTTAGGGAGGCAGCGGCCCCCCTCCCCTTGGCTTCTACACCTATGTGTATTGAGCTAAAATTTCTGCTAAATAGCTGTGTGAAGGTATTGATCCTTGGTTGACTCCTTTATCAATTTCCACAAGGTGGTGCATGTGAATATTTGCTGGGTGGCTCCACCTGGCGTTAATTGTCAAGTGACTCGTTGGCAAACTGGTTCTGTCAGTTGGAGGTGTGTTCTTGCATCATCAGAGTTTGATCTTGGCCTCAGATCAGCTGTTGGGACCGATAAGACTGGAAATTGGGGGTAAGTAATTGTAACAAAGGCCTGGCAGGTGTATGGACATGTGTCATGGTCTTTTGATGCCACTGGGTCAAGTTTAGTGGGCCATGTCAAAGTTGGATCATGCATGGCAGCTTGCCAGCCACATGGGCACTTGTTGATTTGTTGATCTGTTTACTTGTTTTCACTTCATTTATGTGTGGATTGAGTCAATGACCATATTGAAAGTGAATTTTTAATTTCTGGAAGTTTGGTGTAGCATGACACTTTTGACAGCTGAGTCTGAGACCCGCAGGGCCGGGTGAGACGACAAGTAAATAAATTTCGCTGTTTTAAAAACTTTAGAGTTTAACTCGGTGCATGGGTATAAACTGTAAAAAGTACAAGTTCAGCAATCTACTCACTGTGGAAATTTGTCCTTATTAAAGTTACCCAGAATGATGGGTTGGGATTGGCCCAAAATTTCTCTAATTTTTACATTATATTGTACAGCGTGTTCATGTTGGTAAGTGTGCAAAATTTCTTTGCTGTACGACTATTTTTTCTTACTGAAATGACCTAACAAATGCACCAAATGACCCCTGGATTTATTTCGGGTACGCACGGAAAAAAATCACCTGTTTGCTTGCTTTCTTCTCGGTGACGTCATAACCTTTGTAAGAGTTTGTTAACTTATAACAATATATTTATAACAATGCTCATTGTGACGTCACCAATAGTAGATGTCCTGGAGGAGGGAGAAACTATCAAGAAAAATAATTTGAAATAGCTAAATAATTTGTAATCAAAGAAATACTGTAATAATATGGTTAGAAATTTTACTGATCACAAGTTAATATCATAATACACGTAACACCAGCAATATTTAGCTAATAATTTTATCATTCAGGGCAACTTTAAGTCAGGGAAGAGGAGACATCTTTGTCAGAAATTGTACGACGTAACCCGTCTGAGTCCCCCCCGAATCCGAATCCCTGGCCCCCCCCCCCATTGCATTCACAACAGTGCATAAGAGTCAACGTATTATAATATAGACCGTTGATACCATCCCGTGGGGTATGCTGCTATTAATCGCACAGTTTCGCACTGTTTGATTTGGATGTGTTATGTATTTAAAGTGAATATACTTCACTTTATAAGAAAACAAAAGTTTTCCGTCTTTATCCAAAAATTAGCATGATGAGGTGTCCAATTTGCTTAAAATTTATTGTATGGTTTAACATAACCTAAATTTTATGTCGTATAAGTTATTCACTTATCCAAATTTAGTGAATTTCGAAGTAACATTTCACAAGTTTTTTTCTCGCGCCGGAGAGTGTAATACCAATACCAATCTATTCATCTCAACTTTCACAAACTGTTGATCACATTTCCGTCCTGTTTTTGTCCCTTTTGACAATTTTCTTAATTTTGAGAGAGATCTGGTTTGTAGTCAACCAGTTTTACTCTTCACATGCTGAAAACTTAACAATTAGGTCACATGACCGTCACAAAAATCTAGTCGTGACTGCAGCGCCCCTCCAAATTTAATTCTAGTGTATGCACATGTTTGGGGAGAGGGGGAAGGGTTGGTCTAGTGGTAGCGTGCCTGATTGCCAAATACAGGATGTAAAGCGCCAATCATCCATCCATTTACAAGTTTTATTTTTGCCTGTGCGCTTGCCCTCCAGGCTGGGCCCTTTATCACTGTGGTCTGTGGACCTGTGACCTTGAAATTATATTTCTGTTTAGCAGTCGAGAGTTCTGTGAAATGATTGATCCCTCTTCAGCCATTAGAATTCAACCTGAGATTATCTTCTCTTTATCTTCTTATCGTTTCCTCATCTTCCTCTAATCTCTTGAGATCTGCAGCAGATCTTGATTTTGTTACTTTTGTCAGTGCAATTGAGCCATACATTGATCATATGATGATGATGATAAACAAGATAGATAAACATCCATGGAAGGCAACGTGGTGCTTCTGAGAACTATTTAAAGCATTATGAAAAAAGTTGGAATAAATGTAAAGCAATTGAAAAACTTTATGCAGACTTTATTTTTGGTGGTAATTAAATAAAAGGTGGTTCTGTAAACTCTGTATGCTTATACACTGTTATAGCATTTTTTGGTAATTTTTCCCCACCCAATAAATATTGTGGGGATTATTATAAATAACTAGAAAATACCCATTGAAATTCATGTAGTAAGTTAGGGGAAGAATTAGGGAAGGAAAGAGCTGAAAAGGGGCTCAGTAGAAGAAATTGGTACAATTAAGATGCATGGTGTATATGTAGGTGTGAGTATTTGGGGAAAATGACGGAAGAGATGTGGAACATTAGTAGGAGAGTTGTACTGAGGGCGTGCATAATGTGTGGAGTTAGAAAAACATTGGGGAAAAAGCACTGATGTAAATCAAATGATTTAAAGCAAGTAACGCTGCTGCAAGCCCTCCCAACCAGATAATTCTGAAATGGTCACGCCATGCATCATTTGTTTCAGCACAATTTAAAGGCCGTGGATATAAAATAGATGTGGCAATTAAGCCTTGATAGACACAAAGAGAATGTAGCGTTGCGGCTCAGGCAATGTGAAGCAGCGTGCAGGATTTCTCTGCAGTTGAAATGTTTACGGGCGATTTGCGTGGAGACTATTGGGTCCTGGGAGACGTAAGACCTACCATTGTAAAGGTCTCGGAGAGATCTATCTATAGCAGTTGGAATGGTATGTGTATGACTGACGGAAATGTGAGAATAGACGTAATAGTCCGCATTTGCTTAACATGTTTGAATGCATGTCCATAGATCTATAGCAGTTGCCGTGAATGAAATGGCGCGAAAATGCTGGATCCTCCTGCATGGATCACAACAAAGCAGACGAAACGGAAGTGAGCTGACGAAGGGGTGGGGTCAGCAGCAAATAAAAAATGAAAATATAGTTGAATCGAGGATAAATTGGCTGTAGGCAGATGATGTAACTGTATTGCATTTGAAAGGTACATGGGTAAAAGGAGGTAAAATGCATGGTAGTTGTTAATAGGAGTTGGCAGGCTGGAGTGCATTGTGCGTAAAGAAAAGCCCCTATGAGGCAGTGGTGGATCCAATGTTATGTTTAGGGAAGGGGGTCAAAAAAGGCATGCTTACAATGGGGAATGTTGATGTTTTTGTGTAAGTTAGTGAAATGCAGTGGCAAGAAACAATGTTTTGACAGGAATGGGGGTTTGTGAATGACGAATGGGCTTTAAATGGGGTTATTTGTGGGTGGAGGAGGTGGAACTGCCCCTCCGGAATCCGCCTCTAAGCTTAAACTTTTATAGATGTAGATTTTGCATTTGAACTGAGTCTTAATGAACTGAAACCAATTTTGAGATTAACGCACAGCAATCATGCATTGCAAATTGATTTCTCAATTTTGTTTTAACAATTCCTCCATGACTGTCTGTTTTTTTTTTTATTGCTGAACTCTTTTAAAGAGCTTTAATCTAATCAATATTATATTGTATTTTTAAGTTTAAATGAAATTGTAATTTATTGCACCACATTGCAGAGTGTTGAACATATTATGAGTCTTTCTTATTATTGGAAATTTAGCTTCCACTGAACCCTGTCCTGTCTCCTAAATGTGACTTCAATAAGTAATTTTAAGCCTAGTTTTTTTAGTTGTTGTAAACTGTTAATTGAAACATTCATAACAGACAAAGAACTTAATATAACATTACAATCTTTTCGGAATTTTTTTTTGGAATCTTTTGTGTGATTGTCTCAATTTATCTGTCCAGTACTTGTGGTGTAGCTATTAAATAAATGTAATGCAATGATGCCATATATCTAAATGTAGGAACTTATTGAGAATATGCCAATTGCATTCTTAAGTTTCTAGAAAAGGTTTACTTGAAAATATCTCTTGCTGTATCTGACTGATCAGTGATAGTAGTATCAGGTTCATGATTTCATGGCAAAATTAGTTTATAGATGGACTTGCTAATAAGATAAATCACGTCGGCCGCTTTGCCAGTCACTGACCCTCTGGTTCTTGTCTTGGCATGCTCTTGCATAGCGACGTGAATGATTTCCTTGTGTGTAGCAACTGGATTATTTTGACTTAATAGAATGATAGAAATTGTGATAAAGCAAATAAAGTTTGGCCATTTGTGTGCTGAGGAACTTGAAATGCATGTAATATCTCATAATTGTGACTGAATCCAAATATTTTAATTTCCTATTAATTGTTGCTGCTCAGCCGTACTTGCTTGAACTTTTAGGACTGAGATCTATATCTGCCTTCATATATATCTCCATTTTCAACTTTTTATTTTACAAAAACGAATCAACTTTGATCATCAATTCCACTGCGTCATATCATGACATCAGGTAGGCCTATTGCCTATTCAAAGACTTTTTGAGGAGCCCAAGTAACTGTTTAGTGTCATTCAGTTTTTAGGAGGTGCAAAGTAGGATCTTGATTAATTACGTTTATGACTTTATGTAATGATCAGTTGATAACCAACGCTGTCTGTTCAAAGATGTGTAAGATTAATGGCTGGGAATTTCTTGATTGTCTTATATAATTACTTCTCTTTGTTTAGCTTCTTCATTGTTTGTTTTGAAAGGGACAATAGTGCTTGTTCGGACATTTCTGAAAATGAAAATAGAAGTTACTGCGAAGTTTTAATTCCATAAATGCTGTTAGGAATGCAAATAAATGACACAAGTCAGATCAGAAAATGTGGAAATTAGAAAATCTTCAGGATGAAACCTGACTGTCATTTAAAATGTGTATTTCAGCTAGGCCACTGAATTTCTTAAAATTCTGTTCTCAGTCTTGAGAATGCCTGCTTTCCGAATGCATTCGTATATATGTAGAAGTGTTTTCCTTGTGGCTTCTGCCTGGTTGCCTTTTGCACTTGGAAATAGATTAAATTGTGTTGAGAACGTGAAAGCCCTCGGCCGAGTGCAGATTTAGTCTGCGTCTGAGCTGCTGACATGAATATATAGTTTTTCATGGGGTAACGTTAAAATTATACATGGTGATTGGTGAATTTAGATTTTTCCGTTGTTTTGTCATGTTTTTATCTAGGTTTTATGATTCTTTTAACTCTCTCATCAGTGCTCTTCCTAGCCATGTGGTTAATGAAAATTGCATATTTTGAATGCAAATTAGCCACACATTCATGCATTTCACTCAAAACTGGCCTTTCTGGCTAATTGCAATTTGGGCCTAGGAAAAGCACTGTCTCTTGTGTAAATTCCTCACCGTGCTGAGGGGCGTACACAAAAATTCGCCTAATGCTCTTTGCCTTGACCTATTTAGCCTACCAAGTGCGTAGATACAGGACGTAAAGTCCCAAATCATCCATCAGTTCATTGTCAGTCTTTTGAATGATCCGTCTGCTATCACCAGCTGATCACAGTAGTGTGAAGCTCTGTTAGCCAACCACCTTTGTGAGGTTTTACAGCCAGTGCCACAATTTGCCATATATTTGCAGAACCATTAGAACCTTGGCGACCCACTTTGTAACCATCCCTGATGATTTATCAACTTTCAGAATTTTTCATGGAAAATTCATTAGAATGAGTACAATGTAAGTACATGCATTGCTTTGTGTGTTTTAATGGCTGGCCATGAAGTGTGCACATGTGTTGTATGTTGTTACAGGTTTGATAAAATGTGATAACAGATAACTTCAGCAAATACCCTGATAACTTTGATGCATGTACATGGATTGCTGTTGTCCTAACATGGCCAGTGATATATGGTGATTGACTGTCTCAATTTCTCTTCGTTGTCATTGACCTTGTGCAGTTCTGGTTTCTGGTTTATTGTAACATTCCGAAACTTTGAAAAATTTCCCTCATGTAACTTTGTCAATTCTTTGTGTTCCTAGGAATAATTTACATAATTTTGCACTCTCATTGGGATGTGTGCTATGGTGTAGCAGCACTAATTTTGCATTCTAGTTGTTAATTGTTGCTGTAGAAAGCATTTTGTCTTCAATATTTTCTTTACATATGTAAGATTTTAATTTAGAGAAACAGCTGTCTGCTAAATCCCAAATGAGTTAGGCCTAACAAAAAGCTATAATGTGAGTAGTGAAAATGCAAATATATATCTTTTTCATTCTTTGAGGTATTAAATTTAATGGAAATTTATATATCTATCTTCTCTTTTGAACCTCCCAGATATTGAGTTTAAAACTTTCAATTCCTATCTACATGAGCGACTGAGAATTGTAATTTCACCCATGTGTTGGTCCTATGTACTCTCAGTGCATTAAAATACCAGGCCAGGATTCAGTGGATTGGTTAGAGCATAGAGTGCTTTAATAACTTCAATTACTGAAATACTCTTTGGACAAATGAGCAATCAGTTAGTATGGTTAGTGTCTTATTTCTCCATGTTAGACCTGCTGCACTACTCACTACTGTTCCTGAGATTCTCCTAAATACTCTTTGCAGGCGCGGATGATGTGTCATATTGGAAGAGATATCAGCTGTGAACTCGCCATATCTCTTATAAAGTAGTAATACTATTTTTAAAATACCAGCTGCAGATTTGAGAGACATTCATAATCTAATCTAATCATGGTGATCTAATAGGGAACACCTTCAAACTTCTCAGGTGGGCCGATATTGCCGAAAAGATGATTCTGTTGTTACAAATCGCGATTATCTATTTCGCGAATGTTGACCAACACCTTTTATCTCTATCTAGTGCTCCTTCGTTGCTGGTGCAATCTCGTGCATGTTATAGTATGCCTGGATATCAAGGTTTAGAAAATGTGCTTTCTTTTTCTTGTTTCAGTAGTGACTTAGCAAGTGCTTGAAAGGCCATGAAAGAGATTTACAAATTGCATCATTTTATGAGACATTTAGCGGGATGCATTGTATAATATAGGCCTTTATGTTATTTGCATTTTAAAAATTTGGGCCTAAAGTTGTCTGGTGATGTCCGTTCCCATTTTATGATGAAATGATGGTGTTTCTGGAAAAAGAATCCGACAAAATGCTTCACCATATTTGGAAATGGATTACTTAATGCTTATGTTGACCTTTCTGGTTTCTCAAAATAAGTTAGTTCTTAAATTCTATAAACTAAAAAACATCACTGATTGATAAATTATTTACTAAGATAATTGTGATTCAACTTTTTCCAAAAAAGTGCAATAGTCATTTTCCATGTTTTAAATTTAATGGGTCTTATCGTTCTTTAGATATTTTGCACTGAATTTTTTGTGCACATCATCACATCTTTCTTTTAAAAAGATGTCTTTAAAATTGTAGCAAATGATTCCTTACATAATGATAATGTATACATACATGTATTTTAGTGATAAATGGCATTGATGTAACGATTCTTTGTCTTGGAGATTCTTTTGCCTTGGAATGGCTACTTTATTCAGGTGGAGGGTCTTGGATTTTGATCTTTTGATCTTCAGAATATTTCTTAGTACTAATGAGACATTATGTTTTCAATGTTTTTACTTATCGGAAGCATAGCTTCTATGCCTTAGATTCCTGCTGATTTACTGAGTTTTAAAGAATATTATAATTGGAATAACTGTAATTTAGATGATGTATTTAATTTTGACACTTCAGCAACAGCCCAGTTTCCTGGGTGAATTTTGAATGATGATGAAATATTGACACCTCAACTACCACTCAAACAGGAGATACTAGATAACTAGATAAGATGAGCCCATTGAGGGGTGAGGAAAAAAGTGAAGATATTTATGAATTTCAGAACAGTTGCCATAGTATTGGGGCCAAAAATTGGAAGGAATAGAACAAAAGTGACCTTTTAAGGGAATGTTGGTTACTAAGCAACTGTTCCAAAAATATAGCATCACGTAAGAACTTTATTAAGAACTGTTTTATGTGATAAAAACTGATACTCTGAGGTGTCCCAAATGGATGGGAAATTTTCCAATCACCAGATCACATGCGGCTAGGTGACGACTTGGTGTTCGGAGATTATGGAATAATGTCAGGACATTGATCAGGAATTGATAAACTGAACTCATGAGACGGTCCCTTTAAGAGACAAAGATTATGATTCCTTATCAGCCCAGGTGATTAGTGGCCGGTCCATGGTGTAGGTGGAGGTATAAGAACTCAAGAGACCCAGCTGACTGACATTCCATTTAGAACTTGAGAGAGAGAGGTTTATGCCGACACAACCAGCGCCAACTTACATTTCCAGGTTTCCCATTAAAAGTTGCATGGGAAGAAGATTCAACCGAGAAAAAGAAATCTACATTTTGTACCAAGGTCTTCGGCCCGCCAGAAAGAGAGTGAGTCTCTAGTTATAAGGTTTCTGTTTTTTTTTTTTTTTTTTTCAATTCATTCTTTTCTAGAATTAAGAACTGTTTTGGGGAAAATTTAGGGATCTTCAAAATCATAATTTACATTATGTGATTGATGCAGTTGTTTGTAATGTTTAAGTTAATGCATTGTTATTTTGTATTATGGTCTAATAGCAATTTACTGAATTGTTTCACAAATTCAGCTTCATTTAGACAATGCAATGGATGTACCTCGGATCTTGGAGTATTCCGTTGACAGTCGAACCATACTTTGACATTCCATAAGTAATGAGACGTGAGGGGGAAGTAGCCCTGGACCCCTGTAGGACAGGGGTCAGAAATCCTTCCATTGAAAAATCATGAGATTTTTAAGAGATGGTTTGGGAGAACTCAAATTTCTCTGTTAATTTTGAATATAAGCATGGGTCCCAGGGCTTTTTTAAAAGGGGGAAGTGATGCAAATGTTTAGATCACTGTATGTCTATGGATTAGATACATCAAAATACTCAAGAATGATATGCAATAAGAGCTTCCTAGACTCCAAATATCCTATACTCTGAGGATTACTCAGCCCTAGACCCTATGATTGACTGTGACTAGGGTATCAAGCATGCATCAGCAGATCACCTTCCTGAAGCTGTTTGATGACTAGTTTTGGTTTCTTGAGGCTCCTGAGCTGGTAAGCCCAATTCCTGGTGAAATGGTTGATCAGTCTGTGGTCAGCGAACGGGAGAATATGTTTTGGAAAGTTGTGAATATCACATTTTGAAGATTAAAGTGCCTCAGTGAACTGAGTTGCTCAGCATGTCAGTTCTGAATTCTAAGTAGTTCAGCTGACATCTCTTAACTCCAATTCAGAAGGCTAGGATGTTCAACTTATAAAATGTGTAACAAATTTTAAAACAAGTCAGTGTATTAATCAGTCAATCAGAAAAGAATATTATTGTTTCTTTATGGAGGGGTTGGGCTTTAATTAAGGAGTGTGCTTTTAATACAGAAAATATGGTATCTGTCTATCTTAATCTATCTCTTTCTAGGTTTATACATGTCTTTCTGTCTAATACACAGACCAGGTCACTCATGGCCTCGTGGTGTCAGTTTTCAAATTCCGTTCTCTGAGGAAAGTTTTCAGCTGATGCTCAAAGGTTCCAATTATTGATTTTCATGTAATCTGAGATTGAAGTCCAAATGTTGTAAATTTAGAGTTCAAACGTCCAAACTTCACCATGTTCAGAAGTCTGTCATATTTTGGTAACAAAATGTTTTTGTTTGCGAATGGATGAAAAAAGGACACTGATTACCTGCTGAATGCTGTTATCTTGCGTTGATGTTATCATATCTCACAACTTATACAACTTTTCAGAAATAAACCACGATTTTTATCTGAAAAATAAAAAAAAAGGTTCATTATGTATGGAGGCCTAAATAGGAACAAAATCTATAATCAAATTTTGCTCTCCTGGACTACATGGACTATGGCACTTTGATTTACTGGATTTCCTATGGCTGCAATTTTGAAATTACAACTTTAAAAAGCAGATTTCGTTTTTGAATTTATTTTCTTTTGACGTTTTCAACAAAATGTTCATTCTTTCAAACTTGTTTGTTTGTTTGTTTGTAAATTATTAATAGGCTCCAGAAAAAGCCGAAGTTTGTCTGGCTTGGGCCTTTGATGCCAAAATATAATGATGCGTAAAAGATTTTAAATGAAGTATGATATAATAAGAAACATAAAATTTAGTATTGGATTTAAAAAAAAAAAAAAGATAGTTTCATGACAAAATTGATTAAAAGATCCATGCCTAATTGCCAAAGACACCTTCTCGTAATATTGACCAAATTCAAAATGTTTTGACACATTTTTGAGCATTGACTGCATTATTGAGATAAAAGGAAGAAGTCTGTGTCTGTGATGCAAGTAGATTATTTTGAAGTTGCTTATTTTTCAGAAAAATGCATCGAGCGTGCCAGATGAGGGGTTCCGTCAGAGGAGTGACGTCCTTATGGCCAAGGCTGGCAATGCCACTCTCCGCTGCTGGAAGTGGGAACTCAAGAATTCCTGAAAAAAGGTGAAATTTTGTTTTACCATCTCATTATCAATCTTTTATTGTATTTCATAATGTTAAATATATTTCTGTAAACAAAATGAGGAATGGATTGCGCAAAAATTAATTTTGATCATTTCATGAAAATGTTCCATTTTCCTTCCATTTAGAACCTATGAATTTATATCTGTAATTCAGTAGAGTTTTTGCCCGGGGGGGGGGGGGGTACTTACTAAAACCCCTGTCACACTATTGCGATCTTCTTGGGGCTCTAACCACGATCATCTATGTCCAGGCACGCACTTTTGATCTTCCTGGGGTCTCACAGAACTTATCAGAGACGTTGTAGGGATGCAGGAGAGACGTGGTAATGTCGGGGGACAAGCCCCAAACCTCTCCAAAGCGCCAGTCCTCTGCGCTTGTTTTGTGCATGCACAAAACAAGCGTGGTAGATTGGCGATCTGGCTTCAGCTCAGTGCAAGCCCCCTGCCAGCCCAGTGGCACTGCAGTGAGAGCTCAAAGGTCCCTCCAGCAGCGTGGACATCGTAGTGCAAGCTCAGCATAAGCTTGTCTTAAAACGTCCTAGCATCGCAAATGGTCAGGCTAGGAGCTCACTGAGAACTTACTGACAGCTCTGTGAACGTATCACAAGCAAGTTTACTTATCAATCCAATTATTTCAGCTATAATCTACGACTTTACTACGATTTTTTATGGCTTTTGAACGCCCTAAGATCGTAGTTAGAAGCCCCATGGTGTGACTGCAGTTTAAGAAAGGGTGTATGGAGGCGCCGCTGGATGGTACTGCTTTTTGGATTAAAATGGTATTGGTTTTTTGGCAATTCAGATTAATTTGGTACCTGGTTTTGCCACCCCAACATATTTGGTATCGTTGGAATCGGCTTGAAAAGACGATTACAATGGTATCAGAATCGTAAAGATTAAATTGGTTGCAGATATTTGTACTGAAAGATTAAAATGGTTTGTGGTTTTCACGTTGAAGCCGGTTAAAAATGGTTGCGGTTTTCAAAATTGCCGTGGCCCATCCGCATCCAAAAGTCCGCGAAGTACCCCCCCCCCCCCCGGAGTTTTTGTTTCAAATTTGAGAAGTTTACACGATTGTTAAATAATTTTTAATTGAAAAATTTTCTTGGTACCCAGTAGAGATGATAAAGTATAATATATCAAATATATATATATAATGAATTCTTTAAATTTCAGACACTTTCATAAAAGTGTGACTTCACAAAAAGCATGTGAATACAGAGACCAGTTGAAGGACGCTGGCCGCATGGTGGTCAAACTTGGAAGCGCCGTTATTACGAGGGAAGACGAGTGCGGATTGGCGCTCGGGAGACTCGCTTCTATTATTGAGCAGGTACATGAATTTGCTTTAAAATGATTAAATTTTTTTTTATTTGGCTCTAAAAGTCTAAAATGATGAAGCTTTCCCCAATGGAAGATAGTGATAGATGGCAAAACGTTAAATTTCCGTTGTTTTTCAGATCGCAGACCTCCAGAACATGGAGAAGGAGGTGATGCTGGTCACGAGTGGAGCCGTAGCCTTCGGCAAATTGAAACTGAGGCAGGAATTGGCCATGTCCATGTCCATGAGGCAGACGCTCACCACTGCCCCTTGGACGATAATCATAAGGTGCGTTGAAATTTTTTTGTTCGAATTTTGTTGCTTCACTTGTGAAGAGTTCGGTTATAGAGATCTGTTTGATGTTATGAATGACACTAAGATTAGATAGTAGGATGAAGCATATTATAGTCTGTCTTTTCTGGCATGGACGGTCATCGTCAAAAAATCTGATAAAAAACGGCAGCAAAACATCACAAAAACGGGATAGACAAATTGCGAAATAGCTATTCTACCTGTGAGGATGTGTATTTCGACTGGGTGACCTGTAGAATCAGAATTCAGAATCAGAATCAGATGCTGAGCAATCAAGCCAAACACCAGTTCGCATGTTGGACAAACTGTAACAGACAATACAAGTTTAAACTTGTGCTGTTTTTACTCTGACTTCTTAAAAATGCTAATTTATATATTTCTTTTTATAGGATGAAGATTTCTTATTCTTTATTATCCATTTCAGGGCATGCTCCCCCCTCGAGCTTGTGCTGCCGCCGGACAGAGCGGTCTCATGTCTTTATACGAGGCTATGTTCGCCCAGTACGGCGTTAAAGTCGCTCAGGTAAATATTTTAATTTTAATTGAAACTAACTTTTAAGGAATTTAAGAAAATGTTTCGTTTGATTCAGATTCAATGTTTCCGCTTGTCTACACTAAATTCACTTGGATACTGACATGCTGTGCGGTAATGACCGAAATGTTTTTGAAGTTTGACACTTTAGTTTATTTAGTCAATTACTAAGCAGTTTCTGCTGAAGCCAGTTCAATTTCCACATGCTCTAACTCTGCTCATTTCTTTTGTTTTGTAGATCTTAGTCACGAAACCAGATTTCTACAATGAAAAGAGCCGGAAAAATCTGCGATCGACGTTGAATGAACTGCTCAAGTTGAACATCGTGCCAATCATCAATGCCAATGATGCTGTAGCCCCGCCTCCTGACATAGATTCTGACCTATCAGGGGTAGGTACATTTGCATGTCATGAATATTCATTACAAGAACTTCTATTGGAATGTTTGTGCTGACCCTAAAATAGAGCTTACCTTTTATTATTTAATGTCATTAATTAATAATTGAGTGAAGCTTTGCATGTGTCTTGATATTTAAATATACATTTTGCAATATTTTATAAAATTTGCAATTAATAGCTCAGGAAATATTGGAAAAAATTCTTATTGAATGAAAGTTTGTTCCTTTTATTGTTTTCAGAAAGCTAAAAGTGTTAGCATTTTTTAATTTCGTAAATTTGCTTCAATTAAAAGCCAAAATGTATATTTTTGGCTACTAAGCACTTTGTAGAGTTCATAAGCTGTTCATACCATTAAGGTTTCAATACTGGCAAATATTTAAACTAGAATTACTAGTAGCCTTTTTGCGCTGTATTAAAACAAGTGGGCTTTATTGTGTAAGCCTTATCCTTCTTTATTGCCACAACTTTAGAAAATATCATATTATGCATTGGTCCGCTATGCACTGTTGTAACATTTAAGAAAATGATGCAAACAAATGAAAACAAATGATTTACAAATAGTTTAATGGAGAGCGGGTTTTACTTTTTATCTTCAGGGCAAGTCAAAAAACCCCCAACCGAAAAGATTTGGCGGATTTCCAAAGGTCTTTGAAAACTTCAAAATTGATTTTTAGAACTGCACATTTTTGATGAATCCTGACAAATTCTATTTAATTCATGCTTTACTATTATGCTGCAATTTTATTTTATGATTAATGTTAGTGATTCCCTCTCTGTCTTCCCTTATATACAGCTCACCGAATCCAGCTCTATCTACATTTAATGTCTTATGATTAAGAAGATCAGACTTGATAATATTGCACTGTAATTTAGTTCCCACTTCCTAGAAAATTCGAACTGAAGTGAAGGGGTCCTGCTGCACAATTTTTTTTATATGAAGAGTTCATTTAGAATAATCAGCCCCATTTTAGGTTTAAAATAGGACGTTCCCTGTAGATTGAATTAAATTTAGTCTAAATTTAGTTTATTTATTAAGTGTTATTAGAAAGTAAGTCCATTGTTCCTACTTTTGATGGGAACAACTCTTCCTGTCAATCACCGAAAGAAATATAACATATTGAGCATTGATTGGGAATATTTTTGACTAATTTCTCAATGTTTAACATTTATAACAGCTCCACATAGGTGGAGTCTCAAAATCATCCAAGTCTGTCTCTGAATGACCTTTTATACTAAATTCAAAACCAATGGACCATTTAAATTTGGTGGATGAGGTCTTTATTCTGCAATCAAATCATCTTGCACAATGTACATTAGTGTGTCTTGTTTTAGTAATCTTACGTATGCAGAACTTTTATTCGGAATCCTCATTTTCGTTTTTTATTTTCCAACAGGTGATCAGCGTCAAAGACAATGACAGTCTGGCAGCACGATTGGCTGTTGAGATGCAGTCGGATTTGATGATCCTCATGTCCGACGTTAATGGCCTCTACACGAGTCCTCCAGGTACCGAGGGATCCCGTTTGATGAACACCTATTCACCAAAGACAAACGGAATATCCATCACTTACGGCGCTCGGTCACGAGTCGGAACTGGCGGCATGGACTCAAAGGTAATGGTGTCATATTTGGCCTTAGAGGAATCTCCCTTTATAATGAAAATTCTTGTATAAATGTGTGCCTGCCTCTGTGAATGAATGGGTACATGTGTATGTTCATTATGTAAATTTGTGTCTATAGTTTCTGTCTTCTGTCATAGTCGACTGTATTGTTGAGAATGGCTTCACACATCAGAGTAATATCATTGTATTAGAGGTTTCTTGACACAATGTTTAGTTGGCCGGTCCACAGAGGTCAGTTCAACCCACTGTAGCGCCCCCCTGGAATAGTTCAAACTTTTGACCTGGTACACGTTTCGTGTTAGAAAATTTCTTTGGAGGTTTGGCAAATAAACAAATACAGTCAAGTACAGTGCGATGCTAGTTTGGAATATGGTTCTAAAGGTGCTGACCCTTTCTTAATACAATGTTATTTTTTGAAGAACTAAAAAAAGTGCTGCAACCTTCCAATAAAGTGTTTTGATTTGCAAGATTTACAAGAGGAAACCTCTGTTTGGGCCTGTTATAGTTTATGTTTGAAATTCTCACTTCATGTCTTTGCTTCTAGGTACAATCTGCTGCATGGGCTCTAGAGCACGATGTTTCCGTGGTGATTTGCAATGGATTCCGAGAGAACGCCATCAGGGACATTGTGTACGGAAAGAAGGTCGGAACATTCTTCTCTAACAGACCGAGCCATTCCACGCCAGTCGAGATACAAGCTGCTAAAGGTAAAACATCCACATTGTAGAGTCCTTCACAAATGTCTTAATTAGCCTCTCAAAGTGCATAAATATGGGACATAAAGCTGGAATCATCCGTCCATCCATTATGTATGTTGTTGACAGTTTGTTTAAAGATATTTCCAAATGGAACATTTTCCAATTCTTTTGGTAGTGTTTGTTTATAAATTCGCAAAAATCACAGTTGTGTTCAAGTTATAAACACAGGCCTGTGCTGCAATGGTATTCCAAATGAACATTTTGAAGAAAATCCAATGCACACTTTTATACTTGTCGAACCCAAATATATTCCAATTGTATTGAAATAATTCTCCTTTTAGCCCGAGAAGGTGGAAGATCCCTGGCTGTGTTGAAACCCGAGGAGAGGGCGGACATCATCAACAACATAGCAAACTCACTTCTTGAAAACCAGAGTGACATTCTCGCTGCTAACAAGAAGGATCTGGATGAGGCTAGGATGTCCGGTAAGTTCCGTCTTCTGTTGTTTTGTGAATGGTGAGGGAACAATGTAGAAAGAATTATTTACAGTGGATTATTGTCTTGTAATGAATTTAGAGCAGATTTAATTTTTTGTTAGCATCTAATGAATAAGAAATCATTTGTGAATTGTCAAGCGGGTATACGTGTTTATCAGCACTATGAAAAAATATAAAATGTCGATTGGGGTGATCTAACAAATATTAGTCAAAAGAAAAATGTTGAAAAGTGCAATTATAAATGTTTCAGGTCCAGGAAGGCAAATGAGTAAAAAAAAATTGCATTCTTCTAAATTTCATGAATTCTGTTGATTTTGCTATGCTTCTTAAAAAGAGGAAATTTATTGTTTAATTTGAGAGCAAGTTGCGCATTTGGTTCATTATGATATGGTTTTAGGAAAATCTGAAAATGATATAGATGACAATGCTTTGGAAAACGGTTGAAATTATTTTAAATCCAATTATATTGTGCTATGACTAAAGGGTGGTATGAACCGTATTCTCAACAAGTGGAAAGTAATTGAACTAAAAATGATAAATTTTGCATTGGCATCCATTTCTGTCTGCTGACAGCTAACTTCAGTTGAGTGTTCTCTGAAATATTGTGACGTAATCCGTGTTATTTTTCTGATCTCCGCCATTTTCTCCTCCAGGTCTGCAGGCCTCCATGATCGCCCGTCTCGTCCTGAGTCCAAGTAAGCTGAAGAGTCTCGCGGGAGGACTGAGACAAATTGCGGCCACATCTCACGAGAACCTCGGCAGGGTATTACGACGCACCAAAGTCGCAGAAGGGTTGACACTCAAACAAGTCACTGAGCCAATAGGAGTGCTCCTTGTCATCTTCGAAGCCAGACCCGATTGCTTGCCACAGGTTCGAAAGTTTTGTAGAATAGATTTTTCGATCCAAGCTTCAGTAAGGAATGGTTCAATCATAAGCAAAATATAAACTAAGCATGTGTATTAGATGGTACAAAATATATTTTTCTTTTGAAAATTTGTATTAGTCATAATAAATTGAAAATGAAATAGCATTGTTTACTGAAACCCATTCTCACAGCCTTTTGGAATTGCCAATAAGCGTATCTCAAAGCAAAAGAAACTTCTAAAACTTCCATTACTATATTGATGTGTCTGACGTGTAGATACTGAAATTTTCCTGAAAGGGTTTCACATCATGTAGCCTTGAAATCTGTCTTGATCTATGTTCATATCTGACAAGAAATGGCACTAGGAATTTTTGCTAAAATCATTCCATTCTTATCCAGGTGGCAGCACTGGCCATTAGTTCCGGAAACGGACTTCTGCTCAAGGGAGGAAAGGAAGCGCACCACACGAACAAAGTCCTGCATCAGTTGGTGGGAGACGCCCTGGAGCCGTATGTGGACAGGGAGAGCGTGGGACTGGTACGTCCAATTTCTATCTTGCTTCTTAATTGGAGATTAATTATCGTAGAACGGTGTTAAGTTGGCCACCTAATTATTTCCACTGAATAGGAGGAATGCCAACTTTCCTTAATGAGAAAAGAAACCTGTGTTACTAAGGAAAGTTGGCATTTCTGCCATTTAGTGGGGTAAATTAGGTGGATAACTCTCTTGAGGCATGTCAACTTAACCCCGTTCTACAGTCGTTTTAATGGAGTTTGTTATGCTCGAATTGCTGCTTTCTATGTGACATTTTTGCACCTTATAAAGGAGATGAGCTTCAAGTTTTAAGGACCTGAAAGGTGTATTTGCCTTTTAACCCTCGATTTGATACAATGAATTGCAACATTATGATTAATTTGCAATCTTGTTTTCACAGATCAGTCGCCGAGAGGACATCCAAGATCTGCTGACCCTTGACGAATACATTGACCTAGTTATCCCCCGGGGTTCTTCCGACCTAGTTAGAACCATCCAGGAACAGAGCAAGAACATTCCTGTCTTGGGCCACAGCGAAGGAATCTGCCACGTGTTCATCGACTCCGACTGCGATACCGACATGGCCCTCAAAATCAGTAAGTTGTTGCTCTGTTGCAAAGATGATACAATAAATATTGGAGATAAATTTGAATGAAGAAAAATCCTCTTTTATTTATTTCATTTGTAGTTTTTTTTCAAAAGATTTTCTTAGTGATCCAAACAATTTCTATTATTTTCCAGTAAAAGATTCCAAGTGCGACTATCCCGCAGCGTGCAACGCCTTGGAAACGTTGCTCATCCACAAGGATCACTTGAAGACACAATTCTTCGACGACATTTTGGAGACGTTTAAGTCTAATGGGGTGAGTTGCAATTGGTAGATGTCTTTGTCTTGATGTCCCAAGGTTTACTTCTGTGATAAGTTTCTTAATTTTATTTAAATTTCAATGTCTGAACAAGTTACTGCATTGAAACTACATTTTCAATACCTTTCATTATCATGCTTATGATAATCAAGATAGACTTTTTGAGATCTTTTAGAATAATACTCGCTAACAAAAGTGCATACACATTTAATTAGTTCAACTTTCACTGCTGAAACAAGTCTTGGAATATTCTGTGACTACTTAAAAGCTTTAAATAATTTCATTTTCCCGCGTCAGGTGAAGATGTACGCTGGACCAAGAATGCTGAGCCAGCTCAAGTTTGGTCCTCCCCCCGCTCCCAGTCTCAAGACGGAGTACTCCTCACTAGAGGTCGCCCTGGAGGTCGTGGACAACGTCCAAGACGCCATCGCTCACATTCATAAATACGGCAGTTCACATACCGACTCTATTGTTTCTAATAACCGTAAGTTTGGCATGCTTTCAGTTTCAACTTTCTGTACAGTTTTAAAACAGTTAACTGAAATGCACTTTGTAAACTGTTTGTGGGCGAAGCATTTTAGTATTTTCAAAATGGAGAGTTTTTATCCGTTAAGTACATGTATCTATGGGAAAGAAATGCCAATATTTTAAGTTGTTAACAGCTTGTAACATTGGGAATTTTTCATTTTCCTATAAAAATAATGAAAATAGTTTGTCACATGATAAACGTTATGCAATATGATGTCAATTTCAAATATTTTTTTTAATGAAAAAGACCCAAGTTTTGCTTTAATTTTTTTTTCAGA
This sequence comes from Platynereis dumerilii, assembly GCA_026936325.1. Taxonomy (NCBI): domain Eukaryota; kingdom Metazoa; phylum Annelida; class Polychaeta; order Phyllodocida; family Nereididae; genus Platynereis; species Platynereis dumerilii. Next base: position 34,798 of record JAPTHN010000056.1, read on the forward strand.
GGAAAATGCACAGACATTCCTTAAGTGCACGGACAGCGCTTGTGTCTTCCACAATACCAGCACAAGGTTCGCCGACGGATTCCGATTTGGTCTTGGTGAGTATGCAAGTTTTGGAACGCAATTAAAAAGTTTTTCAGGTTTCAGCTCGACTAATTGTTGTGAAATCAATTTAAAATGTTAGTCTAGTATTTGTTTTGGATTTACAAAATATACAAGAAGAATTATAAAGAATAATAACTGAGGCTACACTACCACTGGATGTATCTTAATGCAAGAATAATAGGATATGGATAAAAAATAAAAGCAAGTTTACTTTTTACTTAAAAGTGCATACGATTCTTTCCACAGGAGCGGAGGTTGGAATCAGTACAGCCAAGATCCACGCCCGAGGGCCAGTAGGAGTGGAAGGACTACTAACGACCAAATGGATCATGGAAGGTTCCGGGGACGTCGTGTCCGAATTTGTTGAGGGGGGTCCAAAATCATACGTCCACGAGTCACTGCCTTTGAAACAATGAAACGTGTTACATAAAAAGCTGATTAAGTTTTTGTTGACGTTAAGGAGATATTTAGGTTTGTTATAGATCTATAGAGATTTATTTTTGAGAAGTAACTGAGGCTTTTGTTGGTAAATAATAATGTTTGTTTTGACAAAATAATGATATTTTCTTTATAACATTATTGAAGTTTTCGAATTGTTTGTTTAGTATAAACCGCATGCTACTTAATTAGGGAACGATGCAATAGCGTAAATATTCATAAGTAATAACTAATTATTATCTTAACCAAATGTTACTTGAAAGCAATTAACAATTAAAATCTATGTTTTACGAATGTTGTATAATCATGGAAATTAAAATTTGTTTTTAGCGTAGATTTCTGCCATATCACTATACAAGTGACAACTAAACAGTATTCAATTGATGTTAGTTACGTAGTACGAGGCCTGTTAGGTAAATATGCAGTATAGGGACTTGGAGTTACTACCAAAGATATTACGTATAGTCCTAAGATATACCTTTCAAATTAATGAATCTCAAAACTTCTTGGCAAAAACAGTAGAACAAGCGTTGCAGAACAAAGAGTTTGCAGATGAAGATTAAAGAGCAATCCAATGACTTTAAAGTATAAGCTCTGAATCTATCGATTGTAATTTATGTACCGGTAGTCAACATTGTCTTTGTTAAAGTTGTATATTTTGAAAGTGCCTAAAGATTGTTTATTTTTATATATATTTGGTGAAGTTTGGTGGATTAGATAAACATTGTCCAGTGTTCATATTTATTAAGAATCTCTTATTTGAGAAAAAATTATTTTAAAAGCAAATTTGTTGAAAAGTTGTATTAAAGTGTGATCTCAATTCAGTTCAATTGTCTCTGAAAGAAATACTTTGTGGTCGTTAAGAAAGTATAAATATTTAGTTTCATTGTAGATCAATGGTTTATAAATGTGTTTTTAGCATGTATGAACAAAATATCAAAATGTCATTCCAGGCATCCTGTAACAATTGATAAGTTTGGTTGATAATTAGCGCTCAATTCTAAATGTCAACTGGTGAAATATTATCTGAAGTGTTCAACAGTTAAGAGATTATTTGCTCTATTTTGAATATTAAATCATTGTTAGGTTTCCGAGATTTGTATAGTTCTATTTGTGCATTTGCAATGCATTTAGATTTGGAGGTATGAAAGCACATTACTTAGATGAGCTCCTCCAAAGATATGTATATATTTTGCCAAAAACTTAGATGGTGTGGTCTATATTTTTATTGAATATTTTTGTTAGAACATTTTTCCTGATATCATTTTGTGAAAATGTTAGTAAAACCGTGAGACAGATTTTTCTTGCAAAAATGGTTTGCAACTGTGTTTTGGGAAGTGCCTTGTTTCAACGCTGATAACTTAATTCTAATTAAACTTATTGCTCATGATCGTAGGCCTACTGCATGATATCGGACTAAATCAAATGGTGCATATTTTTAAGTTCTAAAGCATGTTATTAACATTTGATGATGTTCAATTATTCGTGCATTAATAACATTTGTTAGTGTTTTTCTTTAAGAATGTTTTTTGTTGAGAATAATCTGTTTTTAATTCTACTTAGTGCTATTCTGTTCTTGAACAGCTCCAAGTGCCACTGGAAAACCATGACAAAATGTTAGTTATAACATAACAAATGTGTCCATAATAAATTATTTTATTACCATTTATGACTCATAGTCTTTCATGCCGTTAATATAACAACACATTTCATTGCAATATTTGTAAGTACAGCAGTCATGGAAGAAATTACAATTTTGTCAAGAAACGTCGGTTACGTCCCACAATAGAAGTTTTATGCATTAAAGTTTCAGCCCACAGGTCTTGCAATTTACACATTGTAAACATGAATTTCACAAAGATAAATACCTCGAGTTTACAATGCCTCTTGAGTATCGCCCGCCATTCCGCAGGCAGTAACTGGTTATCACCGAAGTACATCATATTGAACGAATACAATACTTCTGTCAAAATAGGTACCAGCCCATAATTTTGACGTCACAAACAATAGAAATTGTTCATTTACACTACCCTCCAAAAGTTTGAATACACTTGAAAAGGTTACATTTCTTTCAAAAATACCTCGTCTTCAACACAATTTTTGTTTTATACTTACATCAAACAATATAGAAATTCACATTCAGGCCATAATGTATGCATATTTCATGGTTTTAGATCATTTTGGTATAAATTTATGTAATTTCCTCGATATCTCATTTTATCATTTTCTCTGAAAAGCACAGTTACCTTCCACACTTATGAAATTTTATCATTTTTCACAAATTTCCACTGGTTTGTGGTGATTTTACCAGTGGTTTTAGACGAGAAAATGGCCATTGAAAATCGGACAAAAATACTGATTTTGTCTAATTTTTGGTCAAAACAATGCCGAAACAGCTCAAATAAAATAATTTTCACTTGAGAAGATACATTCTATGATTATACTTCATGGTGACCCGAAGTTATCTAAATTTTGTAATTTTGAGTGGTCGATGTCCAATTTTTAAATTGTCTTTTTGGGGTTTAAAACTACTGTTACGATCATGTTAAAACATCAGAAACACTTAAATATAATTAAATTTCATAAACCTAGAAGAAAACTGCGCTGTGAGAATTTTTTATAAAATACCATAATTTGGGATATCGAGAAAAGCCATAAATTTCAACCAAAATGACCTAAAATGACAAAATAAAGACAACTTATGACTTCAATGTGACTTCTGATATTGATTGATGTAAATATAAAACAAAAATTCCATTCAAAATGAAGTATTTTTAAAAGAAACATCCCTTTTCCAGGTGTATTCAAACTTTTGGAGGGTAGTGTATATTCTACTCTAAATTTTTAACCAAAAAACTTATTCCATCCAAAATTCTAACTATTAGCACACTAATTATTACGCTTTGTCTTTGCTGGATTTTGAGGTATATGCAGTAGAAATAGAAGGCCTGCATAAAGATTATAATCGAACATGAAACGGCCCATGCCAACTTGCAAATGTATTCAGTTGCAGCATAAATAACATGATTTGAAAATATATATATATAATGACCTACTACTCCACTGCATATTAAAGACTAGAAAAGATTACCCAGGTCATTAGCAAATGTAAATCATTACAACACAGATTCAATACTGAAAGAGTAATTAGTCTTGGTTAGATGGAATAGGAATGTATAAGGATCAATTGGAATACACTAGAAGCCTGAGAGACAGAATGTCCACATGATCTGAACAGAAAAGCTTTCAAAAAAGATCAAAATGTACATAAAAGTATTAACAAAAACATTTCTTTATATCATTTCAAGTTATCACACAAAGAAATGGATGTTTTGATAAGGCAAAATTTTGCAATGCTATTAAAATAATATTCATGGACTCAACTCTCTGGGAATGTAAAAAATAAATCCGTTAAATGTGTGTCATGAACTTCTGATCATAATGAACAATATATGCCACACAGTCAGTCACAGTGGCTGAACATTGAAAAATAGTCCTTACAATAGGCCTGCATGAAAAAGTGTGGAAGTACCAAAACGGTGATTAATTTAACAAATGTAATAATACAAGAAATTGTAAGTTGGTCCCTTGTAAAAAGCCATTCAAATTGCACCAAAAGAAAGTAGTCCCACATATCATTATCACACATTTACAATAACAATCACGTAATACTTGGTCACTCAAACATTTTTGCCATCTGCGATATTTTGGAAGATTTTGCAGGCCCCTGGTTTTGATTGGACGCGTGTTGCTTGTTCGACGGTTGGAGGGGTTTCTTTGGTAACACGGGGACTTGTCCGTTGGAAAACGGTTTGGCTTTTACCGCGGGTTTTGCCGCGACTGTGGGTTTGGCAGCAGGGGTTGGTTTGGGTTTATTAGCAACCACGGCAGGTTTCGTTGCAGTAGAGTTTAGTTTGGAAGCAAGAACGGGTATCGCATTGTCATAGTTTCCGTCACTTTGTTGTCTGTTGCTAGGGCTGTTGCCATGGTTACCGTGACTTAGAGATGCACTACTAGGGTTGCCATGGTTACTGAAGTTGTTGGCACTTTTTGGTAATTGTGGAAGTCCTTTTGGTTTGTCTTCTATTGGACCGAAATACGTTGAGGGGGCGTAACCCTCATCTCCAGAATCTAACCGCACGTGCCACCACCCGCGGTCGTATTCCGCCACCAACGTCACAATCTGACCTCCGCTGAAGGTCAATTCTCCCGCGTCTTCTCCTTTGTAATCGTGCAAGGCCACAAATTTGGTCTCTGAATTCTGTTGATCATTGTTGTGGCTCGGTTGAACGCTTTCCTCTTGTATGTCAGCAACATTTTCGTATATTTCTGATTCTGAATGGTCTATCGTACTGTACATTTCCGAATCATGGCTGGCTGTTGAGGTGACAGCTTGAGGTAATGAAGGGAGAACTTTGACAGGCGTTGGAACAGGAGTGCGACTCTCTGCCTCCTGGTGGTTATTTTGCAAACTACTATTTATCGGCCATTTTGGTCGCACTGCATCGGGCGTAGCCTTGATTTCACCCTTGGGTGGTGCAGAAGGCAATGGTGGTCCACCCTGTCAAGTAAAAGAAAAGAAATTAGGACTACAGATGGCTGACGGAAGAATGCACCTTGCTCTTACTCCTTATTCAGACAGAGAGACAGATGGCGAAATTTAAAAAAGTTAATGTTCCAAAGTTAATTTGCTAATTAATTGCTAGAATTTCTCGGGTTTTGTTTTGCATTCTATAAAAAGACAAACAAAGCCTAAATTGTTCCACGATTTGGCTGCACAGACTAAATTCAAAGATATTAGGCCTACAGATAATTTTTTTTTTAGACAAATTAGTTACTTGTAATAATACAGTAATATAATCGTAATGTTGACCCATTTTTACCTTTTTGACCTCCAGATAGGCAGAGGGAGCCCAACCTTCCTCGCCCTCGATGTCCACAAACCACCAGCCTTGGTCCGTCTTCTCCAAAACCTGGTAAAAAAATAGAAAAATAATAGTTTAATTGCCATATTTCCATTTATATAGGCCTTCCACAATCTAGACACATGATTAGAATATCACTAACAATTATTGTTAGTGATATAAATTTGATATGTTTTGCAATAAAGCTGGTAATTCATCAACGTAAGAAATATAATTTTAAGTTTTATAAACTTTTAATAAAAGATTAAAAAATATGGCGAAATTCATCATTTATAAGCCAGTTATTAAAAAAGTTGAAAAAAATCTGGTCATTTTCACATTTGCATGACACCTACACTATACTATACTATAGCTAGGCTATAGGCTGCAATGTTCAATACTAATTGGATTAAATTAAGAACTTGAAAATGCAGACGACCTCTACATTTTATCTCGGCCTACCTTGACAGTTTGTCCCTTTCTAAAACTGATCCCATCACCGACTGTTGAGCTGTCGAAGTCCTCGACCGTTATGTAACTCTGGGGAATCTTGGAAGGAGAGGGCAGCGGGGGGCGCTCTGGTTTTTGCTGCAAAGAAAAACGCATGTGGTTAATTTTCCAATGACTCAACTTGACTTGATGAAATACAAAAGGTCGGATATGACCACATGCGACAAACTATAACTACCATCCTCTATGCATGTACGATCTGTTAAGCATAACCACACCATAAAATTGAAAAGATTTTACAGCCATTCAGGCTGTAGCCCCCAGTGAGGATCGAACTCACGACCCCTGGTTTACAAGACCAGTGCTCTAACCACTGAGCTATGGAGGCACACACTACCCTTGGAAAATACAACTGTATATAAATGAACACCTCCTCCTTATTCACTATTTCACTAAATTATCTGATATTTCATTGATTATCAGATACTAAATGACATTATTTCACTAAATAGCTTCAATTAGAACTGAAAATGGCCACCCAACATATCTATTCAGCTGCATAACAGCCAGTCAAGCAGCAGCCATGCAGTGCTATTTATAGCTACCTGCCAACTGGCTGTTACAGGCAGTGCCACCACAGGCACAGTTGAGAACTAGCCAGTTGATAGCCTGCTCAGTGATCAGCCTGGCTGCATTGTATAGGCCTATGTCCCATGACCACCCATGCATGAACTATGACCCCAGAAGCTCCAGGTCAAGTGTCACTGTGAGTCATAAGGAGTATCTAACATCAGATTCCAATAAATAGACGATGAGTCGTAAAAACATTTAACAATACCGATAAAGGAAGTCACAAGTTTGAGACAAGTAGGAATGAATCCACCCACTGATTGCTCATTGATAACTTCAAGGCTTTCCTCGATTAATTTACAGGGCTAAAGATGTAGGAATTCTTAATATGTTAATAATAATGAGTTAAGAAGTCCTATTTTATCACCAAAAAAAAGAAAATTTAATATCTAAAATCTGTCTTTACAATAACATATTTTTCAAGCTTTGTAAACTTTTAGATTATGTAATTTTCACTGACAATTGCGTACTTACAGGTGTGCTCCTTGGGGCCGGTCTTTTCTTGGCCTCGGGTAATGGTGACGCTTTTTTCACCACGCTCTCCCAGTCAGGTCGGAGATTAGAGCTGCTGGCCGCAGGTGAAGAAAATGCGGTTTCTTTTCTATTCCCAATAGATCCTGTCACGTCTTTTAGACTTCCGACAATTTCCACGTCTCTAACAGGGGTGCGTGAATTCAACCCTTGCGCTCTTAGAGTGTCCGCCCTCGCCAAGTTGGTTGACGGAAAGCGCCCCCTTGTGTTCTTATCCTTAACTAGCCACCATCCATCTAGCGTCTGCTCAAGAACTTCCACGATCTTGCCCTTGTCCAAAGACAGCTCGTCCTTCGCTTGCGCCGTGTAGCTTCGGTGGACGATGAAATAATCACCTGAGGTAGAAAATTACGAATTAGGCCCTAACAATTTTTAATCTGAGACTGCAAGGAATTTCAATAATGTTTTCAGTTTCACACCCAAGGAAAGAAGCCAAACTAAAACTTTCACTTCCTTAATTTTCGTCATCTAAATATAATCACTTCATGAAAAGGGTTTAAAACATTTTAATTGAGGTAATATTTTAAAACATCTCATTTAAGAATCAATCATGTATAAAATTAAAGCGCCTTAGAGCATTTTAATGTATGAAATCAGCGCTGTATATGTTGTAAAATAATCAAATTTAAAACTCTTGCATAAAATGCGCCATCACCATTATCAAATAATTATTCAGGCAGATATATAGACCACTTTAAAGTAATCAAAATACAAAATCATAAACATACCTTGGCCCTCATTTGCCTGCTGGTAGATAAGACTGTCCCTGTCCCCACTGTTAGGCATGAGATGACTGCTGGGGGCCCACCCCTGGCTCTCGTCCGTACTGATGAACCACCATCCTGGAATAAAGAATAAAGAAGTCATTCAAATGAGCAAAAAATTTTACATTGCATAAGACAAAGTGTTACAAAGTGTGTCAAAGAACGTGCTAACGAAAGTATCGCAGTGTATCATATCATATCATATATATGTAAAACGAACTGATCGAGAAGCATGTAAGCTATACATCCAAGAGCATTTAATGCACACCCTTTATAAAGTGACTTCGGGAAGTGGAATATAAGGCACTTTGGGTGAACAGCGAACCATCGATAGTTGAGTATGAAACTTTTAACTCTGGCAGTTATATCACACTTAAGATCAATAAATAAATAAGCAACTTCACTGAGCAAATGAAAATTTAGACCTTTGGCTTTGATATGTCAGCAAAATATGTTACATCAACATGATCAACGTCACCAAAGGGTTGTTATTAAACCATAATACACATCTATATCGGAGAATGGACGGACGGCTTTACTTCTTGTATTTATGAACTTGGTAGGTTAAACACGGCAATGAGGCAAATGATGATTTAAACAGCCGTCAAACATAGGTTCAGGTGATCTGGCAAGAGTGCTCAGGATTTGAACCCTACAGAACCCTGGACCAAGCGATTGGTGGACCAGCACGCTACCACTAGAACAACCCCCCCCCCCTCCATCTACACATGTATACATAGGAGAACATTATTTATCAGTTCAACAATTAACTATTAAAAGTTTAAAATTCAATTAACAAGTTGCTTTTTTTTCTCACCAGTCTTGTTTTTCTCGACCACCTCCACTACATCCCCCCTGGTCAAAGAGACCTCGCTCTTTCCGACCTTCTTGTAATCCTCGACCACCGTGTACTGCTCCAGGAGGCGGGGGTTGGAGATGTGCTTCAATTCATTGTCCGTGCTGCTCCCCGCTCCCTTCGCGCTGCTGTCTTTTGCGCTAGTTCTGCAATTGATAAACGTAGATATTTCTTGTAGTATTGGATAGAAGGATGATTGTAGCTTGACGTCCTGTATTTACACACTTGGTAGGCCAATTAGGACAGGAGGACACAGCAATGAGGCGAAGGATGATTGCCTTCCAATATAGGCTCAGGAGACCCGACAAGAGCTGGATTTGAACCTTGGTCCCCAGAAAGCTACCACTAGACCAACTCTCCCCCCTTTTTCTTTTAATATGACGTTGATCCAGATATGGTAGGTGCAGCCCTCTCAGTTCAGGATTTTGTTCCCCCTAGGTTGAGGGTTGATTGATAATTAGGCAGAGAGGAACTTTTTAAAAAAATTTTTAGGAACTCGAGGTTCTTTTCAGGAACTCCAAAAAGTGTAATCATTTTCATTTCTTTATTGTAAATATAAAATGCATAGAATGGAAAGTACTCATCTTTGGTAATTAGAATTATATCACATACCAAGTGGCACATGGCCCAATAAGCATAAGATTCAAGTCTGCAGCCCAGCTCTTGACATTCAAAAATTGGAAAACGATTTACCAAGTAGATTTAAAATTGATTTAATAAATTTTCCACTTCAAAAGTACCTATAGCATTTCATAATTTCAAAGTATTTCCCGATTAACAATCAAACATGAAATATGACCTCAAATTATATTACAAATGTTTCCCGAAATAGCAACACTACATGTATAGGCCTTCATTTCCAAATCAATTGCATTGGTGCATCCTATGTCATTCACCATATGATTTAGATCTATGCATAGTTTACACAGACTGTACATTTTAACAATCAATAATGATAACTTTTCAAAAGTTCATTCTATTTGCCTCAACCATGTTCAGATCATTTCTATAGCTATATTTTCTAGTACGGGGTTCAATAATTTTACATCTAAATTTTTCGCAATAGGAGGATGAGAGACAGAGGCATGACACAGCTCACAGCTAGCAAAATTAAATGAACAGACTTTAATTTATTTTCTGACATCACCTTTTTAATTCCATGACACAATTAAAGAATAAATTGATGAATGCATTATTTATTAAGACTAACACTAACTACTGCAAGCTTCACATTGACTTTTTGGAGCCCTATATTTATTCTATAATTCTCGGGGAAACATATATAGCATATTACTGCTATTACTACCTCAACAAAAGATCTAACTCTGAAATTTCTGAATTTGACACTGAAGAAACCCAAGTGCGAAAGCTCCGAGTGATTCAGAAAAAATTCTGTATGCATTTGATAATTGACAGAGAAGAAACACACCAGTTATTAGTTTATGTATGTGTATAGAATAACCCTAATTACATTGCCAGCATTGATTGTAACAAACTGACAGTCAGTCAAGCATTCAGGAAGATATTTCATCAGGGCAGTTGGGGACACCAAAGGTTGCCTTATCATCATTAGACTACACAAATAATGATAAAATAATAAATCATATAATAATTACAGGAACAACACAATTCTTAAGTGATTTTCACCAAATAACACCCGTGCATACTGACATTCTAACATAAAATACACATCTGGAGTCGGTCAATATCATGTAGGCCTACAATGAGTAGTGTCCAGCAAAAAAATATGGCGCACATCAATCAAGCCACTATAAATGATCAAGTATCAAAAGATAACTATCAATTGGAAAAGTAAGATGTAAGAAATGAATGACATGATCAATGCAACTTCATGTAATTTACAACTTTAAAATTGATGAAGAAATCTTAAACATCAAAGATCAATGGACTAAATATTCACCGCTAAAAAAAGCCAGGATGAGTTGAATTACAGTATGTATCCATACATGTGTAATATTGTGTATTGGATACATATTATAATGTCACACATTCATGTAAACTAAAATGCATGTATCGTTGAAATTGAAATATGATCTGATCAATAATTTATAGAACTAGAACTCTAGGCTAACCTTCTTTCTAAATCTTGAAAATCGTCCGGCTTGCTCTCAAAGAAGTCCAACACATCTAGCGACTCAGAAATGTGGGGTTCAAGCTTAATCAGTTTCTGGAAAGACACAAATGACACAATTAAAACAGAATCAAATTTACCCTACAACCGGTGTAGGCCTAAGAGAAAACTAAGTTAACTGACAATTTTTGTAAACTTTAATGAGAAAACCAACAAAGGTGAACTAAATTTTACTGAGAAAGCGAGTATTAATAAACAATGAAGTAAATTTGACTGAGATAATCTCTGCTGTGAACTTGACTTCAGAGCCCTTGAAAATCTGAATCTGAATCAGTATGAAGTGCTTTTTTTAGAAATAAAATCCCTAAAATGAACTTGATTGGGAAAATCTTTGAAGTGAACTAGACTGGGATAATCTTTGGCCTACCTTGCAATATGCATCAATTGGTTTTAGTCTTTTCAGAGCTACTTCTCTTATGTGACTTCTTCCCAGTAAAATTTTGCCTGAAATTTTAAAAGATCAAAATGTATCATAGTTCTTCATTTAATGGTTTTGCACAAATCCATACTTTGCAATACAACTGAAAAATTAAAGTCAATGTTGCAAAATTGTAATCATAGATAGATCATGTACATAGGCCTACCAGGTAAGAAAGGTATGCATCTGCTTTGCGGATCAAAATAACCTGCATCTTTGGGGAATTTGTCCAACAGTCGAACCTGAAATATATTCAAATTATCTGAGTTAGTAAAAGCAATTACAAAATATTCTACTTATTCTAGTAATTCAGTAAGTGACAGAGGCACAGAGCTTGACAGTAACATAATTTATAAAAGTTATGGCCCTCATTTAATAAAGGATATCTAATTCGTTAAAAAAAATATATTTTCAGAACATCTGTACAAGAAGTATTTTTAAACATTCTCTCAATATATGTAAAACATCATTAAACGTGTTTAAAAAAATTTTAAACAATCTTTCAAAAAAAATTTTTAAAAATTTAAAAGATTCTATTAAAAAAAAGTTTATAAAATATTCTTTTAAAAAATTCAAAAACTTCTTAACCTGGAGATCAAAGAACTTGCTGTATCGTCTGAAGACTACGTTTATGACTCCATCCGACCAAGTCACGAAGATGACGTACACCTGAAAGCAAATGTAACAAAATTAACCAGTTGATTAATGTACCCTGGATGTTTTTGCTATGGAAATTAAAAGATTATTTTACATACATTTTTGTGTTGTTTATCATATCACACTTAATCACCAAGCTTTAGGCTCCTTATATGATCTTCAGATTTGGCTTCATTGACCAGATGATGGATGCCATCATTATCTTGATATTGAAATTAAAGGATTATTTTACACTTTTTTTTTCAGCATTGTTTATATATATGTTTAATTAGCTCTCACTGCAAGGTTATTGTTGATTTCTATCAACAGAACAGTTGACGAAGAGCTCAATTATTCTATCAAGGCTAGTTCGCCTGAAACTTGTAGACTTTTGAGATGCAACTTTTTTTAAAACTAAATTTGTTTAAGAATTATTTTCAATACAAGAATCCGCGGATTCAAAGCTAGCCATTTGGTTTTATATTAAAGGGGCAGTGATTAACATGGAATGGGTTGATAGCAATTTTGACCTAATCTAGAGTATATCCATACTGAAGATATGTAAAAAACAATTTGAAGTATGTAAATAATATCATGAAATCCTCAAAATAAAAGGCAACTGAGAAGCTCCTTGTAAATTGGACGGAAAATAATAGAATACAATAAAATAAGAAAGATAGATAAATAGCTAGTAAGATAGATCATGTAGATAGGCGGATGGACTTGAAAGAGGGAGCTTCCGCCTTTTAAATAGGAAGGAATGTGCATGACTGCTGCCATGACAGATTGGAAGAACAGACATTGACTATAAGTTGAGATGATATTAACTCTCTCATTTTAATGCAAGTGAAGTACAATTAAAGGAATGAACTAGGGATCTTCACTAGTTCAATAAATACCGGTCGTACCGGTTCAGTCTGGTCGGTTCGGCCCGAATTTGAGGTCCAACAGTACGAATTGTGTATCAATCAAGTGGATAGATGATACGTATCGTATTGAATGTCGGTAACGATATAGAGCCCTAGAATAAACCCATTTCACTAAGTGGCCTGGACATTGGCCCCAAACGACTTTTTGTTAAAACAATGATTCATAACTTGCTTTCCACATGAAGCAGACATAGCACTTTGATTCCTGAAACACAACTTTCAAAATTTAACCTAAAGGAGTGACCAAGTCATGAAACTTTAATGTTACATTGAAATTCACTAAACATACTCCAGATTGTCACTTCAGCAAAGCCTTCAGTGGATAATTCAGACACACCCACCAACCTGGCCAATGAACAGGCCTTCACACAGGTTATGCAAATTAGGCCGATTTCACCGATTCAAGGACTTCCCTAAATCGTACAGACTAGCAAGTTACTGGAATAGATAGATCTCTCTGAGAGCTTCAAAATGATAGGTCATACGTCTCTGAGAAGTTAATAGATGCTTGCGCAAATGGCCGGTAAAGTTTTGAACTGGAGAGAATGCTACTTGCTGATTGGCTGTGACGCTCTGACGCAAATCTTATGATAATGTACGAAAATTGAAGGATTCGTCAGGGTAGATTCTCTGGGTAAAATATGTCTCTTGGATGGACCAATCAGAGGCATGGTCGGGAAATCTATCAGCCAATGGGATTGAAGGATTCAAGCACTACTTTTCCCCTGGGTTAACTGATAGAAATCCTGTAAAGCTAAAACTATGGGGCCCTTCTTTTTAAACAAATTAGTGACAAAATCAATTGTTGGTGTGGTAAAATAGGAAACAAAATGCATGAAAGCCAAAAATATCATACAATCAAAACACACATTTTAGAGGGAGAAGAAGGTTGGTTGTACAATTGCAGTTTTATACCAGGCCAAATTTATGAAAATTTAAATCAAGATGATTTTAATAACTTTTATGTTTTCATCAATAAAGTCAAAGCACTAAATCATTATGTTCACTGTTACGTTCTAAAAATAAATAAATCAAGCTATTTCCTATTTGCATATATATCTGATTTTCAGTAAGGATCTATCTTTCTATCAATCTATCCATAGCCCATTGCTGGTTAATGGCATTTCAAGTTCACACCTTGACCCTATTGACACAGGAAATCCAATGTATTGTATTGTATCTAATTACACTACTGAATGGTAATTAAGCTATATTGCTGTTAATTTTTTTTTTTTTATTTCTTTATTCAGCCCCCATATTTGAGGAAATATATATATATAACATGTAAACACAAAAAAACATGTATAAGGTTAAAACAGTTGATAAAAGCAGTACATCGGAACATTAGAATCACAACTTCATAAAATCACAGTTAGCTAAAATGACTGAGTAAGTAAATTTAAAAGTATATATTCTGAGGCCCATGGCTTAATATAATTATCGTGCAATGCTAAATATTTAATGGAATCAGACACGCCATTACAATCAAATTGAAATTTTACTTTATCATATTTATATATACACTCAAGAGGGCTAAGACCTTGTGAGGTAATTTTTTCTAACAATGTATTTTTAATGGTTTTACCAGTTAACAGATAATATGACAAAAACCTGGCTTGAATTTGTTGCACAGGTGACTCAACATTAAGAGCTCTATTGTAGAAACTAGAAGAGTTCTTTCTAATGACATCGGCTACCGAGGGGATTTCAAGAGCATTCAGTAACTGCGAGTGGTGGTGCCTTTTACTTAGACCCATAACATTTTTAATAATACTGCCTTGAGCTGATTTTAACAGCGAAATGTCAGACCGAGAAAGTGGAATACAATCCATGGCATACAACATTGTTGGACAGCAAACACTTTTCCAAAGATACGATTTAACAGAAGTATGAAGACCAGGGTATTGGAACCCAACAGAAGCTAATTTATACATGCTCCTTCTACCGGCACTTATTAAACCTGTCAGGGAATGAACTAAAGATAATTAAAGCCATATCCACCAGAGGGCCATTTTGCATACAACAGTGGACAGTGCTGCCACCTAGCCTGTTCTTGGTTCAAATGTTTATTGTTTACAGTGTTTACAGTGTTTACATGGTTTATGGTTTTCAGAATCCCATATCACCCATTCCAATAGCTACGCCTTTGGCTAGCTAATAAATGAAAGAATTCAATACGTTTTGGTTTTGAAATGATGTATTTTTTCTTCTTCTTAAAATTGAAAATGTAGCACTTAATTTTATTGGTACACATGTATGTGCGGTCAGAGAGGTAAATTTACAGCAACAATAACATAATTGAAGGACTCATCACATATTGTGACAATACATCCATTCTGATAGACCTACTCCATGCACTCAGAGTCAGTTCTGTTGAACTTCTGAAGTTGTAAAACAGAAACACTTTGACGGACTTTTGGTGTTCAATATTTCACAGATCTGGACATACAATGTACAAGCACCAGGCAAATATAGCACAATCATGTTATGCACAATTGACAATTGCTGGATTGATCTGCCTGCTCAAACATAATAGCACAAACAGGATTATAAAGTTTTTCATACAAGTTTAGTTCATATAATAATGGACCTGTGACCTGGAACACTGATATATTGTATCAAATTTTAGTTGGGACTAAAAACTTGTGACGGAAATAAAAAATCAACACGAATCCCAATAGATTAGAGCTATGACAGATTTGAAAAAAACTCCACCTTGAGTTTGAAAATTGTGTACCTCTGTGACAATAACAAGGAACACTCTGAACATATTGAATTCTTTTCATTTTTTAGTCCCTTTTTTCTTTTATATATTTCTGAAATTCTGAGTGTTCCATGCAATTGTCAAACAGTTTACCTAATGGACAGTTTCCATACTTAAGGTGGAGCTTTAAAAATATGTCATAGCTCTAATCTATATGGACTGAAAAATTAAGAAAAATGAGTATGATTAGAGATAGTATTTTGTGCGATACGTCTTGTGAATGCTATTCTCCGCCTTTCTTATCTTCTGTAAATATTAGTTTTCAAAATAAGGACCAAACGTGACCACTCGAGCGTGTAAAAAAGGCCATGACTCAAACCAGACCCCTGTCACACCAGAAAACATTTAAGGATGTTCCATGGTGATTGGGAATGTTTTATTCCACATCAGTGACATCACCATGGTGACAAAAACATGGAACACATCCTTAAATGTTTTCTGATATGACATACAACAGAGTGTACACGTACACAGCTAATCCATGAATTACCAGAAGCTAAATTATCTAAATGATCTAATATTAAATATATACACTAAATATTACACATTTTACATGACATAACAGACCAGAGAGACGGCATACATCCTCTTTCTGTCATGAATTGACAAACCACTACACACCAAGTTTACCCAGCTGCATTTCCAGTTCAACAATGTTAAACAATGTTATACCAGAAGTGTTGATCAACTCTGATCAAATAGAACATTAAAATTGACTCAAATAGGCATCAATTACAGGAATTAAAAACAGTTATCACCCAATTAAACAAAAGTTAAAACATGCAACACTGCATCATGGGCCAAAAATAATTGGTACAAAAACATTCGGTATATATACATAACTTGGTTTCAATAATTTGGTAATTTGCATTCAATATTGATTGATTGACCAATGGATAACAAACAAGAACCCAGGGGTTCAAAATGGAGGTGGCGGAATTTGTTAAGTATAGACAATTTCTGGACCAATCTGAGCCAAGTAGGTTGGCCTGTAAGGTAATTATAGAAATGCAGGGGAAGGACAATCATCTACTAATTTTTTGCACTCAGCCAATAATTCTTTAGTCTTTGCATGAAAGTAACTCCCTATATTGCTGAGACCTGCTTAGTTCCCTACTACCATGTCAATAACGATCTTACTTAATAATATGCTGCTCTATACACCTGTCAATCGAAATATAATACCACAACCAGCTAACTTGTAGAGTCACTTGTATATTTCCAGTTGATAAAATTTGACGTAGAGTGGTATAAAAGAGTAAAATTCAGACATGTTTGCGGGAAATTTCATACACCAGGCCAAAATTGACTGATACATGTATACATGTACGATTATCTGAAAATCCATTATATTCATTTAATTTTTCCAATATTAACCTGTGATTTGAATAAGAAAATTAATATTGCTCAAAATTAGCATGATTCTGATGTGTACAGTGTACACTGTCATGTTTATTTTGCTAAATATTCCAAAGCCTGGTATTAATCATAAATGAAAATGGGGAGGAAATAAGACATTTTTAACCTTTTTTTTTGCATTTTTAAATCTTAAATTTGCAATAACTCATGCAACGGCCTTGATTATTCCTTCATAGTATCTTTAACTATAATATGCTTTAATTCTCACAACTTGTTATTTTGGCATTTCACACAGAAATGTCCGAAAATTGGCAAAAATCTTTTCTTTTTTTTATAGTATTTTGATTTTCAAAAAAAATCATGTAGGGTTAACATTCCAAGAGATGCTAAAAGAAAGCTAACTAGAAAATTTCATAGATGTAACGGCAAGATTGACTGAATCACATAGTTTTAAAAAAAAATTTTTTTTTTTACATTTTTGGTGAATTTTCATCAGTCCCTGTCTCTCAGAACATTTAGACCATCATTAAATACATACTATATATTGAAATTTCAATGACATAAGCACAGCAGCTTTTGAGTTTAGTTCCAGAAAAAAAGAAAAAAACATTTTTTCACATTTTTCAATAATATTGAGAAAAGAAATAATGTCATGAGGACTAGAACCCAAAAAGGTATAACTTGGATAAAAGATACGATAATGTGCCAAAAAAATAAAACATACAAGCCATAGTTCTGGCATTACTGCCCAATACACAAACAGGACACACATTATATATGCATTCTAGCTAAAGTCACGTCCAAATTACAACACGCCTGCTCTTCATTCCTATACCAGAAGCAAGCTCTATTATCAAGTTAGATAGCTCGCTTGACCCAAAACAATTCCAAACAAAATATCCAAGTTATGGTCAAAAGACATTCGGAAAATGCTCAAATTTTGAATTTCCCGCCAAAACTTCCATTCTCCCAACTGCATAAATGGAGGTGTGTTCACACCTCCATTAAAAATAGGGGAAGTTGGTAAAATTGAATTCAAATCATCATGATAAAATCAGCTACTTTCAAAATTTATTAACGTTTAGCAAAATTAGGCCAGACATAATTTAACTTAGCTTCTCTGATCTCCATGAGGTACTTTTTCTGAAGTCGATCAGCAAATCACCAGGACGAAAAAAAAAATCGGAAATCTCAACTTAGTCAATATTTAAAGACAAAAATGTTGTGTTTTGGTTTTTATTTTGGTCAATCCAAGAAGCTAAAAATAATTTATGCCTGGCTTTAGCTTTTTCTACCAGAGATGGAATGTACTGCTGGTCCTGCATGCACATCTGAAGGCCTATGCATGCACATTAAAATATTGGCAATAAAAAAGCTAGGCTTATTTGTACTTATTTGGGCATAAAATGACAGCAAGTCATGAGTACCTATGAGTCAGGGTACTCATCAGGTTTTAGGGTCAGTGATTTATTGTGAGCATGCTTGGTGAGACTAAATGGGGGGCAACCACTTAATTTCCAGGAGAGCTTGGAGTTTTCCTTGCATTGGAGGGAAATTATTTATTTCACGCTATCACGGTAATGGTGCAGTAATTATTTCATTCAACTTTGCGAAGTCCCCGTCTCCCGAATATTCATTCTAAAATCTACATCTTGTTGAGAATACCCCCACCAGAAATTGTTTATACCAAGAATGACACTAATAATTAAACTCGACAACTAAATGACAAGTGGATACTCACATAGTGCTTGCTGGGGTGTCTCCTCTTCTCCACTTCTTCCACTGCAACTCCACTGATTGTTCTTTTGGACATTTTCCTTCAGTTTGCAGGTAGCAACAGTGAACTAATGTCAATGACCTCCTATACCCTGGTATATATATAAGCTCCTATAGCAGCTTTTTGCATGCCATTCACAACTGACTCATGTTGTATGCATCATGACATGGTATTCATGTCATTGTCAAGTAAACTTTCAAACAAATCAATTTCACAATTCTGTGTCACTTCTGAGCTTGATATAACTGTGCACTTGCTCAGACAATAGCCTGTCATAGGCAGCAAACTGGTAAACACTTGTTATCTAGCTTATCTTCAGTTTATGCTCCCATAGCATGCATGATAAGTCACCTGCACAAAACCAGGCCAAACTAAAAACTCAAATCGATCAGAGAGCAGCTCAATGTGTGTTTTTCCTCATGGCGGGTTTTCCCATCTCAGATCGAGGCAGCAGGGGGATCCGTCACGTGCTCTGCTGCACCACGTGCTTTTGTTTACAAACACAGAAGGGGCTGTGGCACTTCATGAAGCTTCATTCAATGAAGTCTGTGACATCTCAGTCACATCTGTGCTGATCAATGACCAATGGTAAGCCAATGCAGACCTATAATTATTGCAAGGCCTTCATTTGGACCCGAAGTCCCAAGCTATTTGATAGCACTGCAGAACACATTAATACAAAGAAACAAAAAGTCAAAATTGAAATTATTTCAAGATAACATAAGATCTATCACTTCGCTTTTCACATTCTGTAATGCAAAAAAAAGGTTCCACTAGCCTATTTATTAGAACGATCAAGTCCATCCTATAATTAAGCTCCTATGAATATTTTTTCGTTTTCTTTCGTCAAGCTGAATTTTTTTCTTGCAGAACAGAACATTTAAAAATTTGTTCCTTTGGAATTGCAGAACTTTATTTAGGCTTATAAAAAGTCTTATTTTGTTACAAGTATACCGTATATTTCATTTCATAAATCTAAAATGATGTTGTCCAAAGTTTTATTTTAATCATTTTGGTGTCATATATTTGTATAAATTTTGATCTGAAAGTGTCCGTAAAACAAGTTTCCTGGATAGGGATTGATAAAGTTTTTGTCTCTGTCATGAAAATGGCATAACATTTTGCCGGATCTCAGCAAGCATGCGCGTTATCACTAAATTTTTATACTTTTGAGATATAGCTATACTATAACTAGTATAACGCTCAAATGAGGATCCTGTTACGAACGATAACCAAATCAAGGTTAATTAAAATCAAAAAGATAAATTTGCTAAATATATTGATTTTTTTATTACAATTCATCTGCATAACAAAAACATGAGGACTTCATAAATACTGGCATACATATAAAGTCAATAAATATAATATAATAAAAAGGTAAATAACAATAGTTGGTCTAATCAGTTATCACGCAAACTTAAGTTTGCTGACTCTGTTCGTCAGTTTTATCTGGGTCAGTGTTTTTAGTTTCACTTTCACTCCCCTCTGGTGGAGGGGGAGGAGTCAGGTTGGGGAAATTCAAAGAGTCCTTTTGTTTTAATTTTCCACTTTCTTTCAAACACGCTTCGATCTGCACGACTCTGTTCAACTTAGAGACTCGTTCTCCTCGGCATGGTCCTCCCGTTTTCAAAAATCTGGCGCCAATTCCTACAGCCTGAAAGAAATTAAATAAAGAAAAATGAATAATTATGGATCCAGTCAATGGAGTTTCAAGGATTGCCAGCGTTCCTGGGATGGATATAAAGTTCACATTATAGTAATTTTCATAAATAAGAAAGTTTAAACATATTCCAGTACCTTATCATGATACTACTAGCTTTTCAACAGAGACTGCACTACAAATAAATTTTTAGAATTCTGGAAAGAGGTACACTACCACATAAATTATTTCAGTTACAAATTGACATAATTATTTTGCGTTTTTA
This sequence comes from Platynereis dumerilii, assembly GCA_026936325.1. Lineage (NCBI taxonomy): Eukaryota > Metazoa > Annelida > Polychaeta > Phyllodocida > Nereididae > Platynereis > Platynereis dumerilii. Next base: position 55,433 of record JAPTHN010000056.1, read on the forward strand.
CAGTTTAATTTCCACTCACCAAATCAGCCAGGAAACTTCCTGTATTTTCACCAATGCTGGTCCCCAGGACTACGTGGTTATTTTCGTCTGTAAGTGCCAATTAATTTTCTATCTTATTGAAAGGTCTTTCTCAAAAAGTATTTTCATGAATCATGTTAGCATGTCATTAAAAATATTCCTTTTCAAGATAACAGCAATTCTAATAAAATTTACAATTATTATGGGTTCTAAATATCCCAAAAAGAGCATGAAAAAGTCTCATTAAAAATTTTCAAAAATAAGATAGATTGATTATATTCTATTCTCATCGATCCAAAAAAGAAATAATTTTCAAAAAAGATGATGTACAAGAAGAGTAAGAATTTTTTAAAAGTGGAATGTTGAAGAAAATTTTGATTAAAGTATTTAAACAATTAACACGCAGGAGCGTATGCTGAAGGATACTTAGGGATTTAAGGGACAATGAGTCTCGCATGGTAACTTTGATATTTTAGTTTAGTTCTGGTAAAATTTGGAATAAAATTAATCACAATCAACCTACCCTTCATTTTGTTGGAAGCAGCGATGATATCAGACACAGAATTCATTTGTTCTAATTTCATGACAACTCCACTCGTTTTCACTTCTTCAGCTAACGATTCCTCTTTCAACAGTCCCGGACGGTGAAGAACGAAGTCTCCAATGATCAAGCATTGCTTGGAAATCTTCTCAGCCAGGTTTGTCCAAGCTTCTCTGTCCTAAAATAAAGAGAAAAGATCGAATGTACACCATCAACTTTTGAGCAGTCAAAAACATCCAGTCTTAGAATTTATAGAGTAAATTTTTCCAAAATTTCTTATCTATCAGTGTTTTTTTTGGAATGATGCAGTTTAAAAAAAATTTATTCAACAATAAAATTGATCAAAATATTTATAACTTCCGCAATCTGCCTTTCTTGAAATTTCTTAAAATCTATACATTTCTTATTAATCAGACAAAACTTCATACAAGAATTCTAGAATAGCATTTTCATAAAAATCTTGTTGGAAGACAGAGTAACGCCAAAGGTGACGCAACGCATTTGGTGGACTAGTTTGGATATCAGGGAGACAGTCTAAAACTAAATTAGTTTCTGTAAAGAAAATTACCTGTTTTCTCAGAGGGTCTATCAAAGCAACAACAGCCGGGTATCTGTTGACAATATCTGCCCAGACTTCGGCCAATCCCTCTCCATCCTTCTGTTGTCCTGTTACTGCTTCATATTTGCCTTTTTCCTGAATATAAAATATGAAAATTTATGAAATCCAGATCAACAAATTCACTTCATACTGACTTGCAGAAAAATTTAAGAGGCAATTCATATCTCAACAACTAAAACTGGAGATATTTCACTAAAAATTCTGGTTTTAGTTACTTCAAATCAGATCAATGCTTGGTTCCATGAATTTTAATTTCTACTTGCAAGCACCGAAAGCAAAATCATTAACTTTGATGGTCGTGTATTTATAGTTTGAAAATCTGGGTTCATATCAAGTAGTTGTGACTTACAAAATCAAAGACTTCATGAGCTGCACAGTTGAGAGCGAAGAAGAAGTCCTGGCCGACAGTGAGTCCGATTTGGGAAATGGCGTCCGTCAACATGTCCAGGCCTTGCTCCAAGCGGTCAATAGGGGGACACACCGCTCCTATGTCATTCAAAAGTTTGATGGCCCCACTCTGGAAAAAATATTTTAAGGGCTGAAAATTTACTTCAACTCTCTTCAATGCTTATAATTCTTGCGGATACAAACTTCTAAATTACAGACACATTAATTGCACCTTTTCTTCAAATTACTTGGACCCACTATATTCACATTCCAATCAATATTTCCCCTTATGGTCATTCCTTATCTGCGTTAGAAGCAGAAGAAAAAATATTTTAATTGCTGGACAATAACGGAACAAATAACCATGAGTGTTAGAAATTGAAAGACTTTTTTTATTTTTAAACTTTAATTGCACACCTAAACTCTTTGGACTTATAATCTTGCTTTTCAAAAAGTAACTTTTGACAAAAGCAGACTCAAAACCAGCAGTTTTGAAAATGCCAGCAAATTTCTGTCCAGTTCATGATGACTCCAAGCTTAAACAGCATTTGTGTGACGTTGGACTCCCAATAAAGTTGAAACTTTGAAACTTTTTCTTCTCATCCATGATAGACCTACATTTTTTTATTGACATCAAAGAAATTATCAAATTCTTGCACTTATGAACAGATCTACATAAAATTGCTACAAATAGAAAGAACTACAGACACACAACACAACACATATTCAATCAGTGACTCAACACTAACTTTAGGCCTGTATTTACATAGGCATACATAAAAGATAAATATATATATATATTAAATATAACCTTTATCTAATCAGGAAGTAAAATGTATTCAGTGACAGTTAATTTAAATGTGACTTCTATTTGTCAAATATTTCTTACCAAGCTGTCAACATCACATGTTGGATAACTAAATATAAGTACTTTTTTGGATCATATGCACTCATGTCTGATCATGAAAAGGTATGGTGAATAATATATTGAAGAAAGTAAATCACAACAGTAATGAGGTTATACAAATATTGGGTTTCTTTCTTTTTTTTTGCACAACACGAAACCATTGAACTTACAACTCTCCCTGGAAGTTGCTTTGGTTATAGAAGGACATAAAATGTGTCAGAGATATTTACACAACAGAATGTGATTTGCTATTTTAAAAGAAACAACCAAAAAATAAATTTTCAGAATTCGCTGACATATAGTTCAGACGCATCACAATTCACAATGGTAGAGCAAAGAATAAGATATATATATTCACAATCTATCAACAGGTTTCAGTAAAAGTCGCCGGTTTTATTACGAGAATGTATTTCCAGACCATAAGCAAGACATAAAAATGTCTTCATAGTTCATTATTACACTAAAGGAAACAAGTCATCACCAATCTTAAATAAATCAATAATCTTAAATAAATCAATAAAAATCTACAAGACAAACAGATGAATGACCAAAGAGTGAAAAGACTGAAAGTGAAGTGACTGAAAAATTCAGGAAAGGAAAAAGAACATGATATAGTTCAACACCAGATAGCGACAGAGGTTTCATAAGGAAAGTGCAAAATGGGAATTTTAAAAATATCTTTTTCGGTCATCAAATAGAAATTTCTTCAGAAATGGACAATACACCGCATGACTGCAATCAGTTTCAGAACTATCTAAAGCAAAGGAAAACCGACTGAAATAAGAGAAGCCTTGCGATGCTGAAGGAAGGATTGGAAGGGAAGGGACCTTTGATTTATTTAAGCAAAAACACTTCTACTGATCCATGTCAATGACTTACCAAAGGAGTAACACTCTTTTTGGCAGAGCGTGGCTGGCAATGAAATTCAACTTATTGCATGATTATGAAAAACTACAAAAACTTCAGAAAATGTTTCGACCATACATCTGTGGAGTACAAGAACAGTTGCAAATATCCTAAGTGGAGCCATTTCTCTGATAATCCTTGAGAAAAAATTGTCAAAAATATCTTGTAGAATTTGTTGAATTCACAAGAGTCCACCTTAAAATTATCTTCTTATTAACTATTATAAAAATTGTGAAATCATGCATGATGCAAAAGGTGGTGACCAACATTCACAGAATAGATGCATATTACACTTAAAAAATTCATGCTCTTTACAAAAATATTGGTATACATCTTTTATACATCAACTTGGTTCAATTGGATTGACGAATTAGTAGACAAGACTTTAACAGTGAATGTGGATTTGGTGTGAAATATTTACAGACTATTTTCATAAATATTTGATAAGGTAGCTCTACTCACAGGAGTTTTCCCAGCCATTGATTTTCCCACAATGTTGAAGATGTTGCTTGAATGCTTCATAACCTGCGAGAAATAAAGAACCAATCAATAAATTGTTTGTTTCAAGAGTAGTTCAAGCATATTCATGCTAGGTGAGGTCCAAAAGCTCACGAAGAGCCACAAAGAAGGAGAGTTGTTACTATTTTTTGATAATTCAATTTTAAAACATTAGAACTCATAAGAAAGCAAGAAAGATGCTCTATTTATACCTCACCTCAGTAATAGGCATATCATGCCTGGGGATGATCATGAACTCCTTAACCCCTTTGGCTTTTCCTGCACCCGCTCGGCCGGCCGACAAGATGGTGATCATGGGAGTTGGCAAACTGAGGGAGTCCACCTGAAATGAACGACAACCACATTTAATCTATTTAAAATTTGGAATTTGAATGATAGGGATCGAAAACTCAGAAAAAGGTAATTCTTTCAGTTAGGTGATTCAATATAGTCCAAGTAAAGGTTGCTTTGAAGATGCCTCAAAAATGAAAATATTGTTTAATCAATAAATCTTGCATTCAGAAGATACCCTGAGTAATATGAGATTTATATAGAAGATCTACATGTATAGACAAATAAAAGTGGACATATTGCTAGATGAAAACAATCAAACAAATTATGGCTTGCCTTTTCCCAATACAATGAATGCACCCATCACAAAAAAGTTTTATATAGACATCTGTAATTTCTCATCCAAAGAGCAGAAATCTTTTAAACTCATTGAAAGATACAGTGAAAGTTTCTGATTAACAAAACCAAATATTTATATTAATTTATTCCTTACTGACTGTCCTGCGAGTTTTGCTACATGCTCGTATAAGTCAATGTCAGAGACTTTAGCACCAGCGGAGCACACAGCTTGAGACAGTGCACAAATCGCGTTACATCCTGGGACCAATTGCTCTCTTGGTTCGTCGGGAATCACTTCAACCGCTGGTCCTTTTGCTTTGCCTCTGGAGAAAGGGAAGAGATTCAATTTAAAGCAACAATTAATGTATTTGAGCATTAAAAATATTTGACTAAAACTGTGATTATAGAAAAATGCTGAGTAATTTTCCTGCATGTTTGTACCACAAGTTTTTCATATATTATGCTATCTATATCAACAGTCAACAGACTCAACACCCCTATTAATATCAACTCAAGTTCATTCAAAGATGTTTAGAATAATTATTTTAAAGTCGTATTATCCCTCACAAAAACCACAGATGAGGAAGATGAGACATTGTTGAAAATTAATATTTAAATTACGGAATTTAAAAAAAACTCACTTTGCCTTTGCCTTGGCAGATGACCCCTCGGCCAGTGAAGCTCTCCTCTCTGTTTCTGGTTCCGCTTCTTCCTTCACTTCCGTTTCTTCTTCAGCTTTTTTCTTCTCTTCTATGATCTTGGTTATGACTGCACTGTTGAGAATGCAAAACGAAATTCTTTGCAATAACAATTTTGACCGTTCTTCATTCTGAGGGTGCTACAAACTCCTACAAACTCAATGGTAAATTTCCGAACAAATTCCATCTTGCATTCATTCAATCTCAAACCTTGTTCAATAAATCAGAAAAATAATTTAATCAATTGCTCCAAAATATTACTGGAGAATTATCTCATATTACTCACAGAATGGCAGCGTCCACAGCAGCTTGGTCGGTTGGGTCAAGAGATACGACACTAGCCCCCATGTCTCCAGATATGAAGTTCAAAGCCGAAGCTACAGCTTCTTTTCTTTCCTCATCTTCGGCTTCTTTTTCTTCTGGGCGGGCATGTTCAGGATAGAAGTTCTCGTTTGAACATTCCGCTGTGCTGAGCAGCTATACAAACAAGAGAGATTGCGTTCAATATGAGAGGAGGTGAATGAAACTATATTTTTGTTTTCTTTCCAAATTATTTTAACAGAAAATTTGAGAAAAATAAAAGTGGTGACCTGTACAGTTTGTGACAGCAATATTTTTAAACAATTGGTGTTTTTTTTTTTTTCAACGTTTAGGTCTAATTTCCATAGTAAGTCTAAATAGAATAATTTATCTAAGTTACAGATTATTTTCTGACTTTAATATTACTGTATTTAAAATACTAGTTGGTGCAAACAACTTCAGATAAATCAAAATTCCGGAGAATATGTAGCGTACTTTTGATGCAGCAATATTAAATTAATTAATATCCCATATAAAAAAAACTCGGAAAGTTATACCTTTTCATTATTCTTCACTCTTCCGTACACTTCAGCTTGCAAAGTGATTTGTCCTTTACTGTCTAATACTTCCCTGGCTGCCACCTGTAAATTTATCACACACTTGATGTAGCATGAGTTTATCACATCACACAAATTCATTGTTTACAACACTGCATGGTGTTTATCACACTGCAAATACAAAGACTGACCAGTACCTTTGTAATAGCTGGCTTCACTGCAAAACTGCCGAAGTAATTAGCCTGGAATTTAAAACATTCATTAGTAAACACCAGAAAAAGAAGAGCATTGGGTTTAGTTCAAGTAGAACCTCCACTCACCAAGTGGCCATACACATCAGCTGGGTTGTCATAAAACATGGAGTTGAGGATTTCTTCCATCTTTTTGGGCACTCCATTCTGCTCATAGTATTCCTGGGCCTTTTTCTTCAGCTCATACATTTGCCGTGGTGGCAAACTCTGTTTAGACGCCATTCTGATCTTTCTACTGGGGCTTTTCAATCAATAACAGTCACAAATATCCACAGGGAGGAACTCTCTCCATGTGTCAATGTGTGTAGTCCGCCATTTTGACGCTTGTCCCTAGCAACGGCCTTCACCTTTGCCAGCAATCAATTTTTTTTTTTGGATAATTTTCATGGAAGATAAGTCAAAATGTTTACATTTAGCATAATACTCGATTCAAACAGTCATTAAAAGCTTTAGAAGGAAAAAATTACACATTTAGAAAGTGAAAGTACTGACCCAGATTTGTTTTGAGGCGTGCCTAGCAACCAACAAGTGCTCTAGCAGGTGATTGATCCAAAAAACTTTACAAAAGAGTTTGATGCTGTAACAATGGAGTGATGGATTTCAATGCCAGTTGAAGAACACTTTTTCATAACAATGGCCAGCATTTATGACTCCCATCAACGTGCCAAAAAGGAGCTGCCAAGGGCGCAGTCAAAAAATGTCAACAAAAATGAAGGAGCAAAGACAACAGGCAGGATTTCTCTGGTTGCTGACAAGATTTCTGATGATGAGTTCATGGCAGCTGCCCTGGGTGACACAGAGTGGCTCAGGCAAAGTTTGAGGGGATCCAAGGGTGTCATCAATTTTGACAGCAATGTACGTTCGTCCTTTTTATTCACTTTTTGTTTTTCGTGTTTTTTTTTAATGGTTTTTCTTTTTTTTGTATGGACCTTTATTTGACAACAAAATATCAATAACCTACCGGTATATACATGTGCCTGAAATAAGTATTTAAAAATGGGGCCATTATGCCACAGATATTTATTTAGGCCTACAAAATACAAATAAATAAAATAATCACAATAATGTACATGTATTAAAAAAAAAAATTACCCTATTTTTTGTATTAAACGCCCGGTGGGCAGATGTAATGAAGACAAGGGCTATTAATAGTTTTTTGCATAAAAAACTCAAGATAAAGTAAATCTTGATGGAATTTTAATTAAAATTAGTTCGTTTTGGAAGGGGGTGGGCAGCCCGTGGGCTTTTATTAAGGGGTGTGCTTTTAATACAGAAAATACGGTATTTTTTTAAATGTATTTTTTTTAGGTTATAAATTTGGTAGTTTTTGGAAAATATTAAAAAATTAAGTAGGGGCCAATTTAAACTTTTTCACGTGTCGGTTGGATATCAATCAGTTTTTTGGGGAGGGGGCTGCCCAAAAAATATTGACCAAATTAACCCCAAAAAGAATTCTCGACAGTTTCTGCTCCAAACTCCCTGAAAAACAGCTGTACCTAAATTTTGGAGAGGGGGGGGGTGAGATGGTAATTTTAATTTAGACCTCCGGCCCGCTAGTAGGCCGCTACCACCTACTGTGACCTACACCTATATATATTTTATAGTCATTGCTTGCTAAATATTCAATATTGAGGCGTCAATAAAATGAAGAAAGTCTTTTCGTTGCTGATGATCTATATAATATTAACACTAGCATTTCCCATGATTCAACAAAAAGATTAATAATTCACAGAAAATACATTGGAGGAATGAGGACCCAAGAAGAATTTTATTTTTTCATAAAATGTTTTATAGTCATTGTTTGCTGATATGGATGTTTGTAAAGATGACCTTTTATCACAGGTAAATGCTAGTATTATATTAATTTACGTAATTGTTTTGCCTAATTTTGTTGAAGGGTCTGGCACCCATACACCTTGCTGCGATTCACGGCCGTCTCGACAGTTTGAAGTTGCTGATTGACAAATTGAAGGTGGACGTTAACCTTTCGAGCTCCACAGGCTGGAGGCCAATTCATCTTGTGATAAGCAGTCAAAATGGAAAAAGAGCTTTAGCTTGCTTGCAGTATTTGCTGCAAAGGGGAGCCAACCACTCCGTGTAATTATCTTTTGTTTTAATTTTTGTCACTTGATTTAAAAATAGGACTTAGGCTATTACCGGTGTGTAATAGTTTTATTTCTGACAAAACCATGAAGATTAGATCCTGACCTTTGGATGTTTCACATTTTTCTCACGCAACTGTTTTTTATCTTTCTTTGTTCAGGAAACAATGTAAACACGAATCTAGATATTGTTTATAGTTTCCTTTTTGTTCCCACTTCCTTGATTCACCACTCGTCAGACTTCAATATTGACTGATTTGCACACTGACTGGCTACTTTACTGGTTGACCATTTGAAGACTGCCTGCCTGACTGAATTGCAGACTGACTGACTGATTTACAGACTAATTAGCTAATTTACTGACGGACTGATTTGCAAACTCACTGGCAATTTAACTGACTGACTGATTTGCAAACTCACTGGCAATTTAACTGACTGACTAATTTGAGGACTTGCTGGTTATTTTACTGACTGACTAATTTGCAGACTAACTGGCCAGTGGCTATATTAGTGTCTGACTGATGTACCAACTGGGTATTTAACTGATTTTCAGACTTACTGGCTATTTTACTGACTGACTGATTTGCAAACTTACTGGCTATTTAACTGGCTGACTGATTTGCAGACTAACTGGCTATTCAACTGACTGACTGATTTGCAGACTAGCTGGCTATTTTAACGACTGACTGATTTGCAGACTTACTGGCTATTTTACTGACTGACTGATTTGCAGACTGACTGGCTGTTTAACTGGTTGTTAAACAGACTGACTGATTTGCAGACTGAACGGCTGGTTTACTCAACTTTACTGACTGACTAATTTGCAGACTAACTGGCTGTTTAACTGACTGAATAATTTGCAGACTAACTGGCTATTTAACTGACTGACATATTTGCAGACTGACTGGCTGTTATCTGACTGACTGATTTGCAGACTGGCTTCTTGTTAAACTGACTGACTGATTTGCAGACTAACTGGCTATTTAACTGACTGACTGATTTGCAGACTGACTGGCTATTTTTTTTTTTGAATGACATGGTCTTTATTTCGTCACAAAAAGCAATATACAAATTGAAACAGTAATAGTTGGTGGCTCTCGAACTCTATTTATCTGGTTGACTAATTTGCAGACTAACTGGCTATTTTACTGACTGACTAATTTGCAGACTGACTGACTATTTAACTGGTTGACTAATTTGCAGACTGACTGGCTATTTTATTGACTGACTAATTTGCAGACTGACTGACTATTTAACTGGTTGACTAATTTGCAGACTAACTGGCTATTTTACTATTTAACTGCATGGCAGGCTAATTTGCAGATATATACTGGCTATTTAACTGGCTGACTAATTTGCAGAATGACTGGCTATTTACTGATTGGCCAGTTTGCAGACTGACTGATTTGCAGACTGACTGGCTATTTTGCTCATTTGACTGTATATTTGAGTAAATGACTGAGGATTGGCCATTCGATCAACTATTTTTTAAAACACATTCCAGTTGTAACAACGACGACATCACCCCAGTCCACCAAGCAGCCAGTGAGGGTCATGTCCAGTGTCTGAAGGTATTGATAAACGCCGGGGCAGTCCTTGATAAAGTGGACATCAGGAACCACAAACCAATCGACTTAGCGAAACTTTGGGGTCACAGGAAATGTGCCAGGTGAGAGTGACTTCTTTTTTAGCGCCCCGAAGCGTAAGGTCTTCTTGAAGAAATTTTGCCAAAACTTATGACCACTTTCTAGGGCACCCCTCCCAAGTCTCAACCAATCTTGTTGAAACTCATCATACAGCCTCATCAATATTTTAATCTCGCATTGAAAAGATTTTGAAGAAATTTTATAAAACTTAGTGCCACTTACTGTATCTTTTGATAAGACCAATGTTGTATGTTGTCCATGTCTTTTTCTGGATCCTTAAAACAGAGCTCATAATGATTTGATGAAGTGATTCGATGAAAGACTAATATATCCATTATCCAATCATTTTCGTATTTTATTACAGGATCCTTGCGGCAGAATCGTGGCACCGAGAAAAGGACCACGTGGCCAAGGAGATGAAGCAACTGGATCGACTGAAGATGCAAAACATATTGAAGGAGATACAGCAGGAGGAGCAACTGGAGGCGCACCAGCAATTTTACGGGAATATTGCATTTAATGAGTGGTTGGATGGGAAGGGATTGCCCACTGATCTAGGGAGGAGTGGAGAGTCTAGTAAGGCGGATAAACTGAGTCAAAAAGCGGGTAAACCGAAAGGGGTAAAAACAACAGAGAAGGCAACAGATGATGGGAAGATAAAGAAACAAGGATCATCTCCAGGTAAGAGGAAGACGGCGACTGACGTCATTTTAGAAGAAGATGAGAACCCAAGAGATTCGCCACATTCAGGATTAGTCCGTAAGCCATTGAACACGTATCCTGCATCTCCGCAGTCGCGTATCAACCGGAGTATCTCTGGTGATACAGAAGACGATGAGATGCAGGTTGATGATACAGAACAACAAGAAGGAGTCACAAAAGAGGATGGGAAAGATGTCAGGAATAAAGGAACCCCTCGTTGGAACACCTCCACTCACCTACCAGCCAAAGAATACACGACCGATTTAACGGACTACTACCCGCGGGATGAATACACCATGTTGCCCAAATACCCTCTGAAGAAGGGAGACCCAGTGAAGGTCCTGAGTCCAAAACCAAACAGGAGTTACCTGGAGAGTGCCAGCAGCTCAAAGAGACCCAATCTACCGAAGGATGTCATTGATAACGCTCTCACTCCAGTGAAGGAACGGCCCGTGATGTACAAGCCAATTGCGATCATGGACGTCCACAAGAAGAAGCACTACAGTGACGACGAAAAGTCGAACAAATCTGAAGCAGGAATGCATCTCAGTAATGACCTCAATTCGAGATTGTTCAAGACAGGTCTACTCAAGCAGTACAATAATAATGCGCGTGCTGGTAAAACAGATTCATCGTCGACAGTGGTGTCCTCGACATCCAAAACTTCCAATAATTCGATTGCAATCGGAAGTATGATGGATGTTGATCTTCCCGTTGTCTTGAAGATGATGAAAAAGATGAACCAACCTGACCGTTACCCCGCCATCAAAGGAGATGAATATGTGCTGAGAACGAAAGTTTTGTGATAACCTGAGGGTGGTGCGAAACCAATATGGCTGCCGTCCAACTGTGCATAGAGTAAGCCTATCTTCTCAAATAGTATACCTGTATGATATGACACTTGGGCTTATAACCTTAAGTGAAGGTGGTGCAAAATAAATATTGCTGACATACTAACAGTGCACAGAGTATCTACTCCAACTGTATGTGTGATATGATCTCGAGACTTGGGCTTATAATCTGGCTGGGCCATTTTCAAATTTCAAGGCATTTACAGTCGTTCGCCAAGTTGTAGCCGTGCCAAATTTATTATCCGATATCTAGAAGTTATTTTGATACAAGTTTTACAATATTATTTACTATTTACTCTTGTTGGCAAGCTGTTATTGGGGTGGCCTATCACACAAACTTTTTTCCCGCTTAGTTATAAAAACCACACTCTAGATGCCAAACTTATTCTTTATATTATCAATGTATATCTATAGAACTTTTACCAAGTTGATTGTTAAACTGTTGAGAATAAAGAAAAGTGTGAAACCATTTGTTGAAAGCTAATTCTTTTACTGTTTACCACTTGAATTCAAAAGACAATTGATTTTCAGTTCCCTGTGGCCTAATGGTTAGGAGTGCTGTGGCTCTGAGGTCGTGGGTTTGAATATCACTTGCGGAACTCAGTTTATTCTGAGCCCATGGACATTAAATGGAGGCGGGTTGTATCCAGAGTTCTCAGTGGCAGATACAGGGGAACCACGGTAGATAGTGGCATTTTGAAGAAAAAATGCTCTAACGCGGGCTCGCGAATGCTGAAACACGTCTGGGCCCCCCTAGACTATCATGTCTGCATCCGCCACTAGTTCTTCTACCAGGGCAGCTGAAAGACCCTCGCTGTTGCTGTTTTGCTATGGCCACTTGGTGGTGTTCCAGACCTAGGTGCTATTGGGCTGCACTTAGTGCACTATAAGTCTATAACCCCTCTGGTGTTAAGTAAAATAGACTTTTCTGATGCAGATATAGTACACATAGGACTGTCATGGATATGGCCAAAATCGATGCATCGGAAAAGCTGTATGTATCGATAACGTATTGATACAGAGAAGCTTGTATCGAACATATTATTTACATACAAGTTGGCGTATTTATTGGAAATATTGTAAGCAATCCAGTAGAATTCACTTTGTTGACATCCAAACCGCACCACTCCATTTTCTATTTTCACCTGAAATCTCTTTGGATGAGACCCAAGATCCAATATGGTGGACGAGAGTGACACAAATTCAGAATTTTTGTGATTTTCAGCTCAAACCTCACTAATAAAGTTTGCATTTTGCCGTTTCTCAAGGTTTGTGAAAATATATCGATACTTTGGTGAATCGGAACATTTTTTGCTGATCAAAAAAGTTGTTTTCAATGACATCCCTAGGATATAGATGATTGCATGTGGTTGTCCCATCCGTTTTGTCTTCTTCATTGTCATGAGCTCTCTTCCAGGTTTGGGATCTCTCTTGATGTTTGCTCATGCGTCATCCACTCTCTAGTTTAAGCATCCTTAATGGAACATGAATTTAATTTTTTTTGGTTAAGCATTTTTTAAGCGAGTGATGCATGAGATCTATTTTGAGGAAAGAGCATTCTCTACTTTCTCTTGAAACTTCCGATGTGGCGTCAGGTGTATTTTGGCTTCTCCTCTCCATAGTTGTGCAGCCTTTTTGATCACAGACATTGATAATGGCAATCACTCAGTTTGGGAAACACAGGGCCCGCGGAACATAGAACCGAGGTCCAAGGAACGTAGCTTTAACCAGTTTCTGGGAACATAGGGGCGATAGGGCAAACCCCCGAAAGTTATTACTATGGTTAAATATTGAAAGTTATGTAATTGATGAATTTTGAAACAATAACTATAATTATAGGCCTAAAATAAAAATTGCATTATATGTGTAAATTTGTGAAAGAAAGTTCCAACAAAACTCCCCAAGAATTATAAATCCTCAAGACAGGATGGTAACCCAGTGATGTGGTCAACATTCATAAGAAAATTCCTGTGGGAATCAGATCAAGGACCACGCAATTGGTAGCCCATTGTCCTGCCACATGAGCCCCTCTTCTGAGAAAATGTTACATTCACAATTATACATGTTTATTTTCTGTATCAACAGTCATTGCATGGATCACGCGATCCTAATCATCTGAATGCACAACATTGGACTTGCAGAATGTGTGGACTAAAAAAATGTGTGAAACACAAACTGAAACTCTCACTTGAAACTGCTAAAGTCAGTCCCAGTTAGGAGATCAATGGCTTAAAATGCCATGGTCACCTCTGTAAAAAGCTATGTCACTATTCAGGAGAGAGTGGTGTCATACCTTCTCTCAACCAATGAAAATTGCAAGAAAAATGATGTATTTTCTACCTCAAATGTCTACAAATATGAAATCATCTGTAATGAACAAAATTTGTTTTTCTTGAACATTTTTTCAATGGAAGAGATGGTATATATATATATGAGCCAGAATTAACTACAAACACAAGGTTTTGTGAGCAATCCTTCATTGCAAAGACATTCTGACAATTTTAGGACCCCAGGGACCTATTATCATCAGCTGGGGTGTCCTAATTTCGTCATAAATTTCAAAATGGCATTATTAATAAACAGTAACTCTTACACAAAGGCAAGTTTTACAATTTAAAATCATTCTTGATTAGTTAATGTTTCCCTGACTGCTGAGACTGGTGGCCTTTCCACGTTTGGAGAGTGATCTTCCCCCACTTCACAGGCGGTGTCTAGCCAAATACAAAACCAACAAAGTGGTAGCACTCTTCGGAGTGCTTAAAAAGCCCGCCATGAGAAAAAAAAGGGAGGAAAGTATAGTTCTTTATTGGATTGAATTGGAGAAAGAAACTTCATGATGCAAGAAAACACAATTTCCGCACCGGAAATGAATTTTTGCGGTGTTGGCAAATCATCAGTTAATTACTGCCTACTTCGCGCCATCACCATGTTTTGCTTGATTTCATGGACAGATTTTTTAGCAACAAGCATGAATATCCCAAATTATACAATTCTATGCCTGATAATTCATATATATTTTTATCCCAATATGACACATTCACGCATGGTAGTGAGCGCACATACACGCGCGTGTACATGTAATTGCGCGCATAAGTACGTGTGTATGTGCATTCACGATCACCTGTGGACATGTCATCCAGCGCATGCGTGGACCTGCATTGACGAGCACGCGTGTATGTGCGATCGTGGGTATGCCATTCAGCGCAGGCTTGGACATGCCATCTAGCGCAGGCTTGGACATGCCATTCAGCGCAAGCTTGGACATGCCATCCAGCGCAGTTTTTTTGAATAGAACAGAGGAGCCCCTCTAGCAGTGGCGTAGCCAAGGGAGGTGGAGGAGGGATCTTGGGAGGGAACTGTTCATCATTAGGCCTACTTCAGGTTTTCAGTATCAGGTTGCATATATTTTGGCGTGGCTATAGGCCTATGGGAGGTAGAGGGGGGGGGGGATCTGGGCATTTACAAAATACATTATTCACATAAAGACAACAGAAAAGTTCTGATAGGCCTAATATATATAATATCAAGAATTGAAAATCAAAAAATTTTAACTGTGTCAATGACAGGTTTCGCAGTTCCTGTAAAATTGTCTTTCACATTTCATGAAATAAAAAAAATCTGGATCAGACCCTAGCTACGCCACTGCCTCAGGGTTGTGTCCTCTCACCACTTTGAATATGCGCTGTAGAGCATGTCCACTCATGCGCTGTATGGCATGTCCACTCATGCGCTGTATGGCATGTCCACTCATGCGCTGTACAGCATATACACGCATCCAAAATCTTCGCACGTGCGCGTAATGACACGTCCACGCGCGTGTATGTGTCAAATCTTGCACATCCACGCGTCCCAAAAGCGTGTATGTGCGCTCTGGAGCATGCGTGGATATGTCAAATTTGGATAAAAATATACCTCGATAATTACAGAGAGAAGATTTTTACACATAGTCTCTTTGGCTTTAAATATTATATCAAACAAAGTTTACTGAACTCTTATAATCAAGTGTGTAGAATTCCAAATTGTTATGTTTGTCAAAATTTAAATTAATCATAATTACATGCAAGTTGTCTTGTATTTTGCTCAAACATCATGATTTTATAATTGCTACTGGATTTATTATGTCTTACTGACTTTATTGTTTAGTTTCCCTACCAACCACGTGGTGAGTATTTGTATGACATTAGCATGCTATCATTATGCAAGTTTGTTGATAAATATTAATATTATTTTGTTTCTCATCTGGGTGGCCCACCAGCAGCGACCGTGATCCGAGTCTTCGGTCGGTCTCCTGGCCATAGATAATTATATAAATTTGATATTGCTTAATTATAATTAATTTACTGTCATGTTATCTGCCGAATAAATACAGTCTGAGTCTGAGTCTGAGTCTGAATAGAAAGGGACTTTCAGTCAAAAATGTATGCAGTGGCTTCATCTTTGGCCAGTGTAATTCTTAGTGGTGTGAGTCCTCAGTCATGCATAATGCATAGATCTGGGCAGTGGCCAGTGAAGATCGATGTGAGAGATTTATCAAGTGTATTCGGTAATTGTAGTGTATTTGTTCAACGGATCTTAACCAAAATCTAATCAGTTCTCCCTTGTGATAATTGGAAAAATCCTGCAGAATTTCTTTAAAAAGCATCTCGCGGTTTTTCCGCAATCTTGCATACTGACAGCTGGACAGATGGACAGACGTCTGGGAATGTGAAAACGTTAGGCAGTCCTATGGTTGCCGGGCCTAACTACACTGTACATGTATGCTAGAACTTGGTGAAAGATGAGCACCTTAACTTTGAAGGTAATACATAGGCCTACACCGGAAGAAAAATAAAACATAATTTGCAAGTGTATTAAAGGGAAAATACCAAAATGCCTCTGCCCCATCTTGCCTCACATTCCCTTAGGCTACAATGAAACACAGTCTTTTTTCGAGGCGCTTTCGCAATGTTGCCCTGAAAGTTCATTCTGTTGATCTGGCATGATATTTGCAACAAATTAAAGACATGGAATTCTGCAAACTGTTCATTAGACATCAGTGCACCAGGGTCACCAGGCGCTTCAGGGCGCAGTGGGAGATCCAGACAGGGTCATCTAGGGGGGGAGGGCCCGGGCGTGCTTCGGCATTCGCGGGCCTGCGTTGTCGTGTATTTTCTTCAAAATACTATTATTGATCTCAGGGGTCTATGGGGGGCCGTAGCCCCCCCCCCGTATCCGCCAATGCGCCCGATGCCGACAACTGACGCCAGTGGTGTTATAATAATAATCCAGCATTTTGTCCCAAGACAAGAGAGAATTTTAGGCCAGTTATATACTTTTATAGTTGAGGGAGATTGCGAAGTTGACTGATTTAAAATAGGACAAAAAAAGGTGACTGTGAACTGACTTTTCTTAAAATATTAGTATGGGGTCCTAATTCAAGCTTAGTGTATGGGCCATTCTCAAATTTCGGGACAACAGGTATAGGAAAATTGTCCTGTAACGGAGGGGACAATGTGGTAACGGAGGGGAATTTTGATGTAAAAAACCATCTGTAGGAACAGCGACAAAAGGAAAAATGATAAAAGATTGATGTAACTATTATTTTCAGAAGTACTTCATCTTGTATCAATAGATTTTTTTATCCAAATGTCGATTTCTTGCTCATGATCTGGTAACGGAGTGGACGGTAACGGAGGGGAACAATTTTTTGCTTTTCGCTCATTACTGCTTTTTATTTTGGAGATTAGACAAAATAATTGCAGAATATTAAAACCTGCCACCCTCAGCAACATATACATGAAATCGCTCTGTAAAATTATCATTGGTAAGCTTGGAAATGAAGGAAACGGAGGGGACATTTTAGTGGGACCAAAAACATTTTTTATGAACATTATGTCATAATTTATTGAATACATGTTTTATGAAGTCTGCAAGGCAGTGGTACTATGGCGCACATGCGTCTGATGATATTCATTGAAAATAGCTCATAAAAAACAATAACGAACAGAGCTATGGCAAGTAACGGAGGGGACAAAAAAATTGACATAAATTAGTGACACGACTATTGTATCAATTTAATCAATGAAATTACACCCTAAAAAAATTGAATATGAACTAAATATAAATTCAAGTCTATATTCCCATGAATCGTGCAAAGAAACTTTGAAAATAATGGTATATTAGGAGGAAAATGAACACTTCATTTTGTCATGTCAGGTCCAGTGACAGGGAAAAACCATTGATTTTGCACGGATTTCTGGACATAATGCATTAAAATAAGTCTAATGAATGACTTTTTGCTCCAAATGCAGTGGTTCTAAGTAGAAATATGAATAACAGATGCAGAGTGACGCTTCAGATATTTATCGCATTCATATTAATGTCAGGGAGCTAGAGTGACGCAAATTGTCCCGAAATTTGAGAATGACCCGTATAACATTAGAACAAGTAAATAATGTAAATGTTTTTTGTAGTACAGGTCGCTTTCTGAATCAGAATCATGACTTTGAAAACTGATGAAGACATGTTTCAATAATTTGTATTTACTGAGCAGGCTAGTTTCTCTGCCGCACAAATAAGAGACCTTTCATTATTATGATATCTGCTTGGTATCAAGTAGACTGTTTGTATGATTTATCTTTTTGCTTTTTTTCCTTCTTACATTTGTTGCACTTGAGATATATGTAGGTTTGTTATCTTAAGGCTGATATGTAGCATGTGGAAAAAAAAAAGATTTGTCATTTGTCAGCTGCCAGATTACATAATATCTTATCTTCGCTTTATAAAAACTCCTACTTATATTGAACAGCTTATAATTATTAGACCACATCAATTCGATTCAGCCAGGATTATATTAAGACCTGTTTTTCTAAACTTCCATCAGTTTACCGACATTTTGCAGTGTGCAACCCATGGAAACACAACATTTATAAATCGGAACCAGAGTATTCCATTTTGGAACGGATAGCATTCCATTTTGGAACTGGAGCACTCCATTTTTGAACAGAAGCATTCCATTTGGAACAAAGGCATTCCATCTTGGAACAAGGGCATTCCATTTTGGAACAAGAGCATTCCATTTTGGAACAAGGGCATTCCATTTTGGAACAATTAAGGGCATTCCATTTTGGAACAGGAGCATTCCATTTTGGAACAAGAGCATTTCTTACTGAAGAGCATCCCATTTCGGAACAGGGGCATTTAATTTTGGAACAGGAGCATTTCTTTTGGAACAAGAGCATTCCATTTTGGAACAGGAGCATTCCATTTTGTACAAGACTTCTAATTAGTGGCAGCCATGTTGGAGGATCAGCACACTCTAGCTGCCCTTTGCGTCTTAGCTGGATTGAAGTATTCAGTTCTACTCAGTGGATACAAGAAAAGACCGAAGAAGGCGCAACACGTGGGGAAGGTGTCGTCTCTTTGGTTTTACCCCATCAAGTCGTGCCAAGGCGTTTCATTAAACGAAGCAAGATGCACCCAGGAAGGAATCACACCCAAAGACTCAAGCATCATTGACAGGTTGGTCACTGAACCTATACAATTTCTTTAATAATCCATAATGTGGTGCAAATTTCCTCTTTCTTGTTTACTGTTCATCAAATTACATCTAGGTGTTTTGCTTAGTATTCATGAGTTTCAACTTTCTTGGGATTCAGCAGTGGGCTAAATGAGGTAAAACGTCATAGAATCAACTTGCTTGATTGATTGAGAGAGCACAGACTGACATCAGAAAGGCTTAAATTTGCATATATATGTATACTGCAAGTTACATGGGATAGGAGCAGTGATGTCCAAAGCTTGACCTAGCTGCTTTGCTGGATCAGGTTGCTCACTGAAGCAGAATGACGTGTAATCAAGAGCTTATGATGTTTCATTGAGCAACTTAAAAACTTTGTTGGTGTCTGGAAACCAATCAAATGTTGCCAAATGCTATGTAGAAAGTTGAAAATGAATCCCAAGAATGTCATACTAAATAATTAAGACACCTGTAAATTATAACTGGGCCCATGGTCTATCAATCAGGAATACCTAAAGGCTGCATCCACGATCATACTCATGAAGTGATCGAAGTTAATTTTGAGCCGAGAACAATCAAGGAGGCCTATGTGTTACAGAAGTAATACATAATTATATGCGTACATAGATTCGATAGAACACGGGTAAACTACAGAGTTTAATGATTGGCTGAAAATAGTGGAAACATGCCCTCACTCGTGATAATTATATGTTATGGTTATAATATTACACCTGTTACATATATATCAGATTATGTTTTATAAAGACCTACATATCAATTTATAAATGTACATTGTGACTTTCTAATTTTAAGCGGACCGTGGGATGAGAAAAAAATGACCTAGATTGACCCAAAAGATATGTATCAACATTAATCATTCGTATGTATATAGGTCAACATGTCATATATTATATAATTCCTGAAGCGAAAGACAGAACAATAACATAGCCCACATGTCACATTATACATGTAAGCCCATCATACAAGTATTGATAGAATTTCGTTTATAATTATACGCATTCAAATAAATAAATATAAAACTCTGGGGGCAGATTAGTTTCATATATCTCTGTTTTCGAGCTGAGGAGGCACACAGTTATAAATATAAAATGTCAGCAAATTATTCATATTGTGCAAACACTGCCATTTTCTACACATTGCGCATGCATTGTGTCAGAAAGACAGAGCATATGATGCCGCAGACGAAAATCTTTGCAGGGTGTCGTCTAATGCAACAGTGGGCGCATTTTTACTGCAGAGGCGCCAAACGGATTACTTTGAAATGAACGGTGCCGCCCCTGGGGCACCAACATAACATTGCCAAAAATGTTGTGAAAATGTGAAAAGAACCTGAAGAAGTCCATACATCCATGATATCCTCCAAATAGTTTTACATAACTTAGTAAGAAAACAATTCCGAAAATCGAGAATTTCATTTTCAATATTTCGGTCTTTATTTGACCATCTTCAGGAAAGTAATGAGTTATAGGTTTATATGTTGAAATACTAGATACGTATCCTCTAACGCATTCTCGATTTTCGGAATTATTTTCTAACAAAGGCCAAGCATGATCTCTATATAATACCACCCTGTCTGCTTTGGCAGATTACATATATATTAATATTGAACATTTTATTACAGACACTTGGTTGTGTACGACCCCGAAACGGATGCGTTTCTGACACAGCGACAAGAGCCCACTTTGTCCCAGGTGGAACCTTCGCTGACCCCTGGTGGGAAGCTCCAGTTGAACGCCCCTGGACAGAGTCCCCTGGTGGTGGAACTTCCAACTGGAGGAAATGTCATACCTTGCAGGTTATATTTCGAATTATTAGGCCTACTTATGCTGCATCAACATGATATAGGTTATTGTTGTGTTTTTGCTAATTCCCGCAGTTTCATAATTTGTCTGACATTTAGTCTTGAAGATATTCCTTTTCGGCATATGCGAACTTGTTCCGAGGCAGTACTCGTAACAACCTACCTTAACAAATGCAAGTTGGTAATTCCTTCTCCAGGATATGGTGGGACCGGCAGGAATGTTTGGATTGTGGTCCGGCTGCCCAGGAGTGGCTGACCAGATATCTTGGCAAGAAGAGAAGCCTCGCTTTCGCAGCTGACCACTTGCCGAAGAGGGCCGAGAAGAACATAACGGCTCACGTAGGACGGCCGTACACTGCTCCTCATGAAAAGGTCTCTTTTTGATGTCTGGCTATGTGGTACATTTGTATGAATGGATGTCTTATCTTTATGTATGTGAAATTGAGACATATTTCTTCTCACTGTAGCCAGAATAAGAGAAGATGAGACAATTTTCAAAAGGTTGTTGAATTATCGACCATTTGCTTTCTCAAAGACTTGGATGTAAAGAATACTACCGTATGGTGCCCTATTTTCGTAGCTTAAATATCACATAAACTCTAGATTGTCTAGATTGCGTATTTTAAGTTTTCTGTTTCTTTGAGCACCCAAACCAGATTGAGTCTTTTCTTCACCTGGACAGAAAATAGGTCACTTTTGGAATCGGCCAATCAGAGAAGTTTATAACAAAGATCACCCGTTCAAGAGCTTCTGTGATTGGTCGAATTCAAAAGTGGCCTGTTTTCTGTTCAGATGAAGTTTGTGGGCTCTGTCAGAGCACGGCACATATATCCTTCTGACCAGTGGCGTAACTGGGGAGTCTCGAGCGGGGGGGCACCTGGGGGTACACGCGATTCTCTGGGGGGGCACCCTCTATAGTAATTGCATATTTTAGCCAAAGTTGGAAAGTTCATATGGGGGGCACCTGGGGGGCACAGGTCCAATATGGGGGGGCCTGTGCCCCCCCCCGTGCCCCCCCATAGGGACGCCACTGCTTCTGACAATCTTGCCATCTGAATCACAGTATCCACTTCTGTGTATGATGATAACACATCGCGACGAAACCAAACATGGATAAGACGGGGGTGGCATTTTATGTCTATCAGTCTTTGTCCTATTGCAAGTGTGTGGCATAGGAGAAGTGATGTCCAAAGCTTGATCTGCTTTGCCAGCTATTAAAAGTTGCTCACTGAAGCAGAATGACATGTCATCAAGAGCTTATGATGTTTCACAGAGCAACTTAACAACTTTTTTGGTGTCTGGGAACCAAACAATCAAATGCTGCCAAAATTCTATGCAGCAAGTTGGAAATGAATCCTAAGAATCTTATACTAAATAAAACGCCTGCAATCAATCTCACACGTGTTATCTTATAACTTTTATTTTCTCTGATTTCCCACATGTGTCTTCAGGTTGCCTTCCAGGACTTCTCCTCCTATCTTCTAGCCACAAATGCTTCTCTTCAGGACCTGAATGGAAAACTAGAGGGCCCACCAATGTCCATCACCAACTTCCGACCGAATATTGTTGTGGACAACAAAACCCCATTCGATGAGGTAATTGTAATTGTAATTGTAATTGTAATTGTAATTGTAATTGTAATTGTAATTGTAATTGCATTCGATGAGGTAATTGAAATTGTAATTGTAATTGTAATTGTAATTGTAATTGTAATTGTAATTGTAATTGCATTCGATGAGGTAATTGTAATTGTAATTGTAATTGTAATTGTAATTGTAATTGTAATTGTAATTGTAATTGCATTCGATGAGGTAATTGTAATTGTAATTGTAATTGTAATTGTAATTGTAATTGTAATTGTAATTGTAATTGTAATTGTAATTGTAATTGCATTCGATGAGGTAATTGAATCATCCATGTATACATGTAGGCTTGCACATGAAAAGAATTATGCATTCTTGATGAATATGCATTATTGTGAATTTTTCATATATATGTGTCATAATCAATAATTCTTGGGTCTCCGGGGAGTTTCAGAAATCTTCCGTGAAATTGTTATTGTTTGGCTTATCATTTTTCATTGTCAGCCCAATAATTTCTTGCATCAAAGATGTAGGCGTGTATTCATGACACACAAAACATCAATGACAAAGGAACTATTTATGTAACAGTTTCTGTTGTTCATTGATCTCTATATGATATGCCAATATTTTTCAGGATAATTGGCAAGAAATCTATATCAGCAATGTTCGATTTCGAAGAGTGAAACCATGTGAAAGGTACAGCGCATAGTCGTTTCAGATAATCCATATTATATATTTATATCCGTTTTTTGCTTATGCAATCCTTTTTCAGGTGGCTAATGGAATGTAAAATAATTATTTCATTGCTAAAGTTATCATTGACAAAGGCAAAAAAAGATGATTTGCAGAAATAACGTAAAATCGATAGCTTTACAATGCTCACTCCACGAAGCTTATAAATATACCAATTGCATATCTATGAATTGCATTCAATTAAACTTTCTTTGCATTCAATGAGATTTTCCTCTTCATCTTTTCCTTGAATTATACTTTGTTCACAGATGCATAATGACAACAATTGACTCTTCGGTCGGGGAGAGAAGAAAGGACCAAGAACCGTTGAAAACATTGAGGACGTAAGTCGATGTTAGAAGTAACTTCTGAAATTGAACAACATTTTTAAAAGTTTGACTTGATTATTTTAAAATAAATAATTATTTAAAAAGGTTTGATCTTAAAGAATCTTGCCATGTGTTAAGATCTTTTTTTAAAAGTAGGCCTATTTGTAGTACAACAAAGATAGACTCATGTCACATACCTACACACTTCGATGAGATACGCTGTAAAATCTGAAATATTGAGTTTGCTCATAGGATTGAGTGAGATGGTTGCACAATTTGTTTGAGCTCACATAGCTTGTTGTTTTGAGTTATGATAATCTGTTGCCATATGTCGTAAAAAAAACAACAAGCTATGTTGGCTCAAAGTAATTGTCAATTCCTTTGAGCCAACATAGCTTGAATTTGTACTAGTGAAATTGCCTTGCTGATCATACAAAAATACTGAATCATTACTCTTTTTTCCAGTTATCGCATTAAACAAGATGTACACAAAACATCACCTCTATTTGGAGCGAACATTTTTGCAGATTTAGAAGGGACTGTTAAAGTCGGAGATGATGTTTTCGTCATTTACAAAGACTGATGGAGGGAGTCAGCATATTCATATTTCCTCTTTTTTGTCAGAGAGAAAGTCAAAGAAATAGTAAACATGTTACTGTCATTGTCATTTATGTGAAATCCAAGTAGTTTATAATGATGTTGAAGTGTCATGTCATCATGTGAGGATTGAATGTTAATTATAGCTGGTATCCCTATTCTCCAGCATTGCAGTATACATAAAACAGGAGGAAGCCATGAAGTCATTTCATACTGGGCCGGATTCCCCAACTTCTAAAATGGGATTCATCTTAAATGCATCACAGTATGCAAGTGATTGGAATGGCAAGTGCAGCATCACAGCTGTTTGGCCAATCTAACCCAACTTATATTGCTAACATACAGCATTACAGCTGTAACGTTCAAAGAACCCTGCTATGAACAAAATACTTCTTTTTTGTGAATACCTGGCTTCTGTGATGCACAGTAACTGTTATTCTGACATTCCATTGGCCTGCAGCCTGTTATGCTGCACTATCAGAGGCTATTTCTCAATTTTCAATTCAACATTATCAATTTATATGACCTTTTTAATGGTATGAAAAAAGTAATATTCAGGTTTGTTCGGTTTTTTAGTCACAATCATGTTACAAACAAACTAATTAATGGTTGCATCATGATAAAGATCTAAAGATGCTATAGGACGAAGAGTGTAAAAGTAAAAACATTTCAAAGAATAAATTGTGTTTGATTTCTTGTCTTTCAACTTCCTTCTGGTGCTGAGGGTGCAGTTTTCCTTATGGTGACATGAAATATATTGTTGCATTATACAGGGTGTCTACAGAAAAAAAAGGACAGCCAACACAATTTGAATTGTTTACAGTTCATTTTGTGCTAAGCATCATTATTCAACAAAACATGATTTGTACATGAACAGTATAATCAGAAGAGTCAAATTACCCAATATTCGCACCCCTTGCAGTGGTAACTTCCTGCATATGAGACCAAAATGATGTGAAAACATGTTTGATGCACTCTATCTAATGGTTACCCCTGATGCAAATGGGGGACTTTAATGCATCAGGGGTAACCATTAGACAGTGAGTAACAATGGTGATGTCATCAATTGCGTCATTGTTGCAGTTGTGACATCAACATTGTGACAATGGTGATGTCACAGTGACTCTCTAGTACAGTAGCGCCACCACCAGCCACTAAGAAGTCTCCCAAGCATCCAGCAAGTTATCCAAACCCTCGCAGTAAAGTGAAATGTTTTGAGGCACTCCTGAGTCTTCAATGCAGTATGAACAGGTGTTCACTTTTTTGGAAGATGATTTTGCCACAAAATGAGTTTTTTGTCTGTCGCCATGGCATCACAAATTCTTTCATAATGTTGTTATAAGCATTTGCATTGATTCCGGTGCTCTGATCAATGACTATTTGAAACATTTCTGTGATTTTTTGTCATCAGATGACTTCACAGCAGCAGGCCTTATGTGACGAGTCAGATTCTATTGTTGTGACTCTGTGTACAGGCTCCTGTTAAAACTATGCATTGTATGAAGCTGATTTTTTGTAGTTTGTTTACTTGTGGCTTATTGAAAGGTCTTTTCGATTTTGGCTGGTCTCTGTGACTTTTTGGTGATTTTATTGAAAAAACTAGTCAACAAAAAGAAAAAAATTCCTTTTCCTTCCTGAGGAAAATACCTTTATTAACCTAACTCGAGCATGCTGATTCCAAATCTGAAATCAGAATTTCTCCAGAGCATCTAGATTTTGAGTTATGGCCATGTCAATATTTGGAAAATAATCAGGCAAGCTTGGTAAAAAAACATAAAAGAAATGCATAAAAGAAATGCACTCTGCACTGCTGAATACCAGAAATTAAGCATACGTATCTTATATCTAAATAAGTTATTTTAAGATACTGAAAAAATACATAGCCAAAATATTTCAATCAGACAGAACGTTCTAGAAAAATTCTGATTTCAGATTCGGAATCAGCATGCTTGAATTAGGTTTATACAGTTGACCAGTGAAACATACTTCTACCATGCTTTTCTAGCTGCTGTGATAGCAGTGCCAGCCATATGGAGTGAGTGTTTAGAGATTTATTAAAGAAAGGGTCATTCCATGTCAATTCAACAAATTTTTCAGAATCTTCCCACCTGACCATCTCAGATTTCTGTGAAAAATTTTTTTCAGGTAGGTAATATTCTTTAAAGGATGTGTGCCAAATTTCAGGTCAATATCTTGGTTAGTTTTCCCACAAAAAATTCATAAAGGAGGCAACGTTGTGCATATTTTGGCTCTCGTTTTTGCTGCATCAAATGGAAGTGGGATTTCAGAAGGCCCTATCTTCAAAAATACCTTTGCCATGGCCTTCAAATCATCCAGAATGTTCTATCTAGGCTAGGAACACATGTAAGACACACTGTCAATGGTATATCTATCATAAGTGTGGCTCTATGGCTCCACAAATATGCTCTTTCATTTGATGACGTTTTCTGGAAGTCCAACTTTGAAGGCCTGGCATTCATAAAGTAATGCAGATAGGAAGCTAATACTGCCTGGGTAAACTCTCCTCCACCAGTTTGATGAGCACAATTGAACAACACACATGTAAATCTCATGGTTGTCCAGAAAATGGCTCACAAAATCCATCAAAAACACATTTTTATTAAAATTCAATGTCAATTTGCCCAGGTATGACAACCTGAAACTTTTTGGAAATTTCACTATCTTATAGTTTACATTGTAATCTTTCTGAGCTTCAAAGATGGTTGTGGTGCAATTCTTCATTGCAGAGCTATGAATTTTTTAGTAACACATTAAAAACGTCCATTTTCGATGGTTATTACACCATGGCATGGGGTAACAAAGTCAAATAGGTTTTGTATTGAAACAAAAATAGCTATACTCAAACCAATCATTTTGTATGACTGAAGTGACCCTATATTTCTATGACACCAAAAACCAATGCCATATCATGCATGTTCCTCATGATATAACAAGTCAAAAAGTGGTTTTCATTTGACGGTTCAATAAGACAATTTAGTTACTTATGTCATTATCATTATTTTGATTTAAAGGAGTAAAGACCCACACTCTAAAATTTCTCAAACAAATTATTGAAATGTTTATATCTCACCACATACAATTTTTTTGAGATTTTTAATTTGTTATCCAAGGATTTAATACGGTTTGCTATAAAACCTAAAAAAATATGTTAAAATGATCATGCACAAAATGGAAAAGCTTCTTTGAATTGCATTAATAATGTACCAAAAGCAGCAATACTAAAACTGGTGACTCTGTGTGGTTGCAGTTACTCCATTATTGATTGACACCAAAAACCAAGGTCATATCATGCATGTTCCTTAAGATATAATGTATCAAAAAGCGTTTTTCATTCGACTCAAAAAGAGGAAAAACACTTGATAAAATAAAATTTTCAGTGGTTTCTACTGGTGCTTGTGTGTCAAATTAAAAGCACTTTTTGACATGTTATGTCTTAAAGAACTTGCATGATATATAACTTTTGGTGTGATTGAAATATAGGGCCACTGCCATCATACTAAGTCATTATGAGAAGTTTAAATGCTTTTGGCTCCTCATTCCGGCAATTTGAAGAGGCTTTTTCATTTCGCCCATGTTCATTTAGCAGAATTTATTGAAACTAAGGTGTTTTAAATCCTCCAATAATCACTATAAATCTTAAAAATTGGTATATATTATATAAGCATCTATAATGGACCTTTCAACAATATCTGCAGTAAATTTCAGCTTGTGGGTTGAACTCCTTCAATTTTAGATAATATTACTATTGTATACTTTAGTTTTTAGTTGGTTTTTTTGGTCTTAGTCTTATGTGAGCGTCAAATGAAAAACGCTTCTTGACATGTTATATCATGAGAAACATGCATGATATGGCATTGGTTTTTTTGGTGTCATAGAAATATAGGGTCACTTCAGTCATACAAAATGATTGGTTTGAGTATAGCTATTTTTTTTTAATACAAAACCTATCTGACTTTGTTACCCCATGCCATGGTGTAATAACCATCGAAAATGGACGTTTTTAATGTGTTACTAAAAAAATCATTGCTCTGCAATGAAGAATTGCACCACAACCATCTTTGAAGCTAAGAAAGCTGGCAATGCAAACTATAACATGGTGAAATTTCTAAAAAGTTTCAGGTTGTCATACCTGGGCAAATTGACATTGAATTTTAATCAAAATGTGTTTTTGATGGATTTTGTGAGCCATTTTCTGGACAACCATGAGATTAACATGTGTGTTGTTCAATTGTGCTCATCAAACTGGTGGAGGAGAGTTTACCCAGGCAGTATTAGCTTCCTATCTGCATTACTTTATGAATGCCAAGCCTTCAAAGTTGGACTTCCAGAAAACGTCATCAAATGAAAGAGCATATTTGGTGAGCCATAGATTCTCACTTATGATAGATATACCATTGACAATGTGTCTTACATGTGTTCCTAGCCTAGATAGAACATTCTGGATGATTTGAAGGCCATGGCACAGATATTGTTGAAAATAGGGCCTCCTAAAATCCCACTTCCATTTGATGCAAGAAAAACGAGAGCCAAAATGTGCACAACGTTGCCTCCTTTATGAATTTTTTGTGGGAAAACTAACCAAGATATTGACCTGAAATTTGGCACATATCCTTCAAAGAATATTTCCCACCTGTGAGATTTTTTTCAAAGAGATCTGAGATGGTCAGGTGGGAAGCATTTGTTGAATTGACACGGAATGACCCGAAAGGAAAGAAAGGAAAGAAAGAAGTACAGCAAGGAAAGAGAGCAGGAAATGAAGACGGAAGGAGAAGAAAGGAAAGAACGAAGGAAGGAGACGAAAGGACGAAGAAGAAGAAAGGAAGGAAGGAGAAGAAAGGAGGGAAGGTGAAGAAAGGAAGGAAAGAAGGAGAA
This sequence comes from Platynereis dumerilii, assembly GCA_026936325.1. NCBI lineage: Eukaryota > Metazoa > Annelida > Polychaeta > Phyllodocida > Nereididae > Platynereis > Platynereis dumerilii. Next base: position 84,500 of record JAPTHN010000056.1, read on the forward strand.
GGCAGGAAGAAAGGAAAAAAGGAAGGAAGGAAGTAAGGAAGGAATGAAGATACACAGATATAGGACAGAACATAGATATTCTCACCCGCTAGATAGATAGATAGATAGATAGATAGATAGATAGATAGATAGATAGATAGATAGATAGATAGATAGATAGATAGATAGATAGATAGATAGATAGATAGATAGATAGATAGATAGATAGATAGATAGATTGATAGATAGATAGATAGATCAATGGACAGGTGTATACTAGGGTGATGCAAAAAAGTGAAGTTTTGAAATGTTTGTGGGGCACCCCCTGAAGTTGTTCCAATATATGAAGCAAAAAAAATCAGTAAAAATTTGAGCTCAATTGGACAAAAATTAGAGGGTGTTACAGCATCATGAAAATTAACATTAGTATTCGATACAAAAATATCATATATATATATATGCTTTTATTGACATCAAAAATATCACAGTTGATACATATGTCATTTGTAATGGGAATATAAAATATATAAAATCAAATGATATCTATTATACGCATTATTAACTATATACATTTATAACATTAATAATTATATACATATAATAAATAGCTAAAATTCATGAATGAGTATAAATACTTTTGGATAAAGGAGCATCAAACACAGGATTATAAGCAATACAAACTAGGTTCCAGCCACCCAAATAGTAAAAAAAGTAAAATTGTAATTGATTTAGATCAGAGAATAGACATACAAGATAGCAAATTATACAGATTAATTAACAATGCATGATAATTCTTATTCCAAACATTATTTACAAGGCAGGCATCAAGTAACATATACTGTTGCTTTAACAGTGCTGTGATAAAAATTGATTGAAAAACAATAATGATAATAAAATTAACAAATAAGTAAACAAAAAAAAAAAAAAAAAAATATATATATATATATAAATTCAAAATAGTTCACTGAATGTTAAAATTAATTCCTCTCATTAAGTTGTAAATTGTAGGCATATTATCAGTTTCATAATAATCAAGATTGTGTTCAATGACCATGTGGATGTAGGAGATGTGTTGCTTTAAACGTCAGCCTGAAGTAGAAATTTCCCAAGTGTATTTAGTAGGTCAGGTTCTTTACTTTTCATTATTGATGTAAACTTGTCAGTATCATTCAAAGACAGAAAATTGTTGATAAATTTAGCAGCCGTTGAGAACAAATTTTGACGGAAAGATTCATTAGCAGTGCATACTATAAGGCAATGGATTTCATCCTCCACCATATTTAATGAACACTTTTCACATATTCTATTTTCTGCAGGAGTCACTGGTTTTTGATGTCGACCTGTTTCGATTCGTAAGCTGTGAGAACTAGTCCGGAATCTGGCAATCTTAGTTAACATTTTGCGGTTTTGTCGCAGCCTGAGATATGGCTCTACTCTACAATCAGTCTTAAAAAGTTTATAGGTCCTAAGTTTTGGTTGTTGTGTACTATCATTTATGGATATGAATAATCGTTCCTGTTCGATTTCGTAAAGTTTTGATTTCACCTTTTTACCAATACTGTCAATTGTTAAGTTTGTATTGTCACTGGTTTCAAATTCAATATTACAGGTGCTTAAAATGTTTTTTACTTTACTGAACCAATTAGTTTCATTAGCTCTGTTTATTTGCGCATCTTTCTGAATTTGTAAACATCTCCTTAAGAGGCTGCCATCTGGTGCATTTTCTAATTTCATCCAATAATTGATCATCCTAACTTTTTGTCTAACATGCAATGGAAATCTACCACTTTCACCATAAACAGCCAGGGATGGTGTTTGTTTTCTTACTCCTAACATACATTTTAGATAGCCAAGTTGCACAGCTTCTAATTCAGATGCAGGTTTTTCACAATTCCATATTTCACTGTTGTACTCAAGGATTGGTAAAACATAAGTATCAAACATTCGCAGAGATATAATTGGGTCAATATGTCCTAAGACTTGCTTTGAATCACTTTGCAGGGCAAAAAGTGCCTTGTTAGCTTGCACCGACAGGTATTCTGTCATCTTGCTGTGCACTTTACGTTTGTTAGTAAGCATATGACCCAGATATTTGAAAGTGTCCACCTTCTCTAGTTCCTCACCATTGCAAAAGAAGGAGTCAGTTGCTTTGGTACCAACTTGCATCACCTTTGTTTTACTAACATTTACTATAAGATGCCATTTTTTACAGAAATTGTGCACTGAATTTATACTGTTCTGTAGGCACTTTGGAGAATCAGCAATAAGTACAATATCGTCAGCATACAATATGTGTGTTAAGGTAAAGTTGTTCAATGTTATCCCATCTGATTTGTCTAGATAGCGGGGCAGGTCAGACATAAATTCATTAAATAACTTCGGACTGAGAATTCCACCTTGCAAGACCCCACATTGACTATCAATTGTGTCGCTAGTATTTCCACTCTGGTGAACTCGAGCTTTTGCCTTGTCAAACATACTTATAATAATTTTGAGCATTTTTTCTCCAATGCACTGCTGCCTCAGTTTGAAATACAGAGCATTCCTGTTTATGTAGTCAAATGCTTTGGTGAAATCTATAAAACACATGTACATAGGCTTTTTCTTTGCTTGTTGATAGCTTAAGACTGTATCCAAAATGAAAACACAGTCTGTGGTGCTGGCTCCCGGTGTGAAACCAAACTGACAAGGGTCATCAAGGTTCAGAGCCTCATTTTTGAAGTATAACCGACTATTCAGGATTGAATCAAAAATTTTGCCCATAACTACATTTATGGTAATTTTTCTGTAATTATCTGGGTCTGCTCGGCTTCCCTTTTTATGGAGGGCATTGATAAGCCCTTCAGACCACTGAGAAGGATATTCCCCTTTATCAAAAATATGATTAAACACAGCACAGAATGGCACCACAAGTCTTTCACTAGCATATTTATAGAATTCAGCTGGTATCCCATCAATACCACAAGCTTTATTACTTTTTAGTTTTCGGAAGTGCAACGCAACTTCATCCTCAGTTATTACATCATCACAGATATGACAGGCCACGTCATCAGAGCAGTTATACTGGGAGTTTTGAACTTCATTGATTGTAAGAGTCATACTTTCAATATCAAAGTAATCTCGTTCAGGCGGGAAAGATTGTTGTTTAAAGTAGTTGTGAAAAGTATCTAAATCAGGGCTGTCAATCTGGTTTTTTCCCAGAGCTTTTAATTTATTCCAATATTTCCAACAATCTGATTGATTTTTACCCATAAGTTTTTGAATCTCATCTCGATTTCTTTCCTGGAACTGTCTTTTTTTCATTTGAGTTATTCGTTTATAGTTTTTGAGCATGCTACCATACTGGGTTTTATTAGTATCTAGAGTTAAGTCATGCAGTTTGGCAAAGTCGTTTAATGACTTCCTAATAGTTTTGCACTCATGATCGAACCATTTATTTGTAGGAAATGTGCTTTTGGCAGACTTTGAATTCTTTTTCTTAAATGTTGGCTGTATGCAATCCTTTATATAGTTATATACAGTTTCAATGACCATGTCGGTATTTACATTGGACTCAATGTCACAGCCCAGCTTATACAATGTGCTCTGAGCAGTTTCACTGTCAAAATTGGATAAAAATTCATCAATTTTGCTATGGTCAAACACATATTTGAATGTTTTTGAACTACTCCTAGAAGTTGGAGTAACAATGTCAGTTTTCTGTTTTGAGGGGAAACTAAAAGAGAAGATGAGTGGCGTATGATCCGACTCAGTGAGTTTATCGTTTATGACAAAGTCTTGAAGACAGCTATACGCAGATTCACTACAAAGTAAATAGTCAACAACACTATGTCCATTTGATGTATGACATGTAAATTGGTCTGTTTTACTTTCATCAAATAGACCATTCATAATTCTGATACCACTAGCCTTGCATAAGTTTATGAGATCTTTCCCATAGGTATTTATCTTTTTATCTTTAGAAAATCTAAGTTTAGTCGACCAGATGGGATATGTGCTTTTCATTGGAGCATTACTTGCCTTGTATAAATCAGAAAAATTAGGGTTTTTACCATTGACAAGTTCTTCAAAGTCTTTCAAATCACCAGTCCTGCTGTTGAAATCACCACAGATTGAAACAAATGGTGTTCTCTCAAGGAAACAGGCAAGGTCTTCCCTCAATTCATTCAAGACATCATATCCATATCTGCTATTCAAGTAAATCATGCTACCTTCGGGGGGGACATCAGTGCCACCAATGAATATTTCACAATTCGAACCCTTAACTTTTAACCATATCACATGTTCATTGGCCTTTTCAATAGTTATGATTTTAGATTTGAACATATCTGACTTGATCATTACAGCTAACCCGCCAGAGGGCCTCCTAGCTCTAGGATGTTTATACTTTCTTTGACAATGGAAATAGTGGTATCCCTGAATTTGTGGGTCATAGGTATCTAATTTCATAGTTTCATACAAGAAGATTACATCATAGGATATTAGCATATTTCTAATCTCTTCTAACTCCAATTTTTGACCTATTCCCTGGATGTTCCAAGACAGTACTTTAAGATTTTGCGATCCATTATTCATACCTGCGCTATAATTATACGCAGCTGGCTTTAGGTTACATAACGGAACCAGATTAGGATCTACAGCTGCGTTTACATATATACTAGCAAGTTCATCTGAGTTAGCACAATCTTTAGGGTCAGAAATGTTTACAACCTCAGAATCACAATCATTTTCATAATATTGATAATCACAACAATTTTTAACTTCAGAATCACAATCATTCTGAGTTTCAGAATCACAAACATCTCCTATTACCACACAGTCATCAAAAGCTAAATCTATTGAAGTTTCAACATTGCTACATTGTGAAAACACAGGAGATTGACAAATATGCATTGAAGAATGATCAAACAAAGAGTTCATAGTATTTACAGGGGATTGCTGTTGCTGGAACCTATTTAGAGAAAAATCTTCTTTACAATACTAGATACACCAAAACAGAGTCTTTCCTTGGCTGTGCGACTGAGGTGGATGTGGTCTCTCAGCTTGGCTCGAGCGTTGGGAACAAACTCTATCAGCCGCTCGTCGCGAGCAACCGCCTCCAGGTAGCTGTTCACTTTCCGAATGGTGTCTTGGCGGTGGTTGTTTCCGGTTTGTGGTAGGCCTGCGAGTACGATTCGAGTCCAAGGAAAGTGGTGTATAGCTTCCTTGAGCATATGCTGGTATCGAGCGAGAATCGTATCTGCATGGAGGCCGTCCGAAGCCTCGATGTCCCCAGCCATGAGTAGGAGAACGTCCGTAGGGGACCTCAAGTGCCGAAGACGTGATGTGACATGTGGGATAGTTCCACCAGGCAGGGTAAAACCACAGGCATCGAGTCCTCTGTCAGTTAGTCCTTGTGCCACCCCACGGGCGTTGGAGTTTCCCAGCACAAGGACTTTCGGGCGTTTGACAGAGGCACGTGGATGGTCGCACTGAGGTCGGGCCAAACGATTGGCGGTGACAGAGACAGGGGTGGCGGTACGTTTTGGGGCTGTTGTTGCTTGGCGTCTCTGAATTGGCTCAGGCAGAAGGAGATGCAGTCTCTGACGGAGGTCTTCAAGTAGACTGCCGAGCCTATTCAAGCCACGAAAGTCTTCTCCACAGCCCCAGAAGCTGTCTGTCTCGGTGTTGTGGATGAGATGCTTCGTGCCCGTGTTTTCCAGTGCTTTGCGAAAGACATGGCATTGTCTTGCTTTCTGCTCCAAAATCGCAACCATAATGTCTGTCTTGCATTCATGCCATGTCTTGCACTGGGTGATGTCCTTGGCTGCTTGTTTAGCCTGGTGTGGTGTTCTAGAGCGCAGAACACGAGTCGCAACGTCACTTCGTCCATGGAACAGTGCCTTCTTGTGCTGGTAGGCATGTTCTGCGCTCCTGAACAGCACACCACCGATCACCAGTTTGCAGTCGAAAAAGTTCGAAAGCACAGTGAAACGACCACTGGCTCTGAAGAGGAGCATCTTACGAACTGGCTTAGCAGCTGGGGCGAATGTCGTTTTCCGATCTTGCACTACAGGTGGACGTAACGATTGTAGTGCTTCCGAGGCGATGTTGCTTGCTTTAAGCTCTTCGATCTGCTTGAGCAAGCTTTCAATCCTCTGATTTGCCAACACCAAGGCACTTACAGTTCGAGCGTGGTTTGCACTGGGGCTTTCGCGAGGAAGCATGTCTGATGTCACAAGGAGCGACGAATCACCAAACATGGAAAGTCTAGAGCCCGGTGTAAATAAGGACGGTGTGCCTGATGAAGAGTCAGAGGGTGACGTTGGTGCAGATATCACTTGCGATTCTGGGATGGTCGTGACTTCAGCCAGTGTGTCCGGCACAACTGACATAGAAGGATCAGTGCTCTGCGAATCATGCACCACGATGATAGAGCCGTCAACAGTTTGTCGTGTCTTTGGCATCACGAAGGTGGAGTCATCGAAAAGTGGAGGTGTTGTTCGCAGTGAGGGTTCCCAAGTAGAGGGGTTCGAAGAATCTAACACCAGACTAACAATGAAAAAACAGTCAAAATATCCAATTATTTGGCATGTAGCGAGTTCAACTGTACCTGGTGCACCAAACGAATGCGACATGGTTATTTATTTCTCTATGCTGCTACCACCAGACTAACAATGAAAAAACAGTCAAAATTTACCAAATTCGCGGTATTTAATACAATTGCCAGTTTCAATGTCACTGAAATGAAAGTTGCTTTAATAGATGGAGCATGAAAAGAGCTTTAATTTCAATACCAATACTGCTATACTATGACCATCTGACCCTGTTTAATTAGCTTATTTGTCATTAGGGTCATTTCACGCTAACTGGGAAATTTCATGTGACCAACACCAAGTTCAATTTATTGAGGGTTACATTTGTGCAAAAATGAAATAAACCAATGTACAGCAATCTATGAGTGTGTTGGATTATGATAGTGCATACAGAAGTGCTGAAAAAGATCATTTACTACTTATTATATATCTGCCAACAATGACACTTCCAGGTTTTTCCCTTGTGACAACTTGAGGTTGATTAATTCAATGGCTGTAAGTAGTAAGTAATTATAACGAAATGAACAAACTTCAAGATAAAATGTTCTCTTCAATACTCATAAAACCAGAAATGGCTAATCACTTTGTACCTGCAACAGCACAATTTGCAGGAATTATCATTTTAGTTGTGTTACACGTTTGAAATGTCCGTGGTGTAACAACCACTAAAAATGGCTTGAGAACAATGATGGCTCCCTTGCCTTCAAGTCACATTACCTTGCATCACAATAAAATGGTCTGCTTTGCTATCTGAACGAAAACTAAGTCAGAATTTTGTAAATTTCAGAAGTGAGGTACCCTAAAACTCAGAAAAACGTGTGTTACAAACTCATTACAGTCCATGGTGTTCGCGATATAAAACCAAAAATTTAGCTTTTTATTAAAAATTTGCATGTTTGGGTGAATTCTACTGAAGTGCAGTTTTGAGGCAAACTAGTTCTGTTGCACTGGAAATATTTTTCAGGGAGCAGTTATTATTTCAAGGAAAAATTGTCCGTGGTGTTATTGTCCATGGTGTAACATACACCACAGACCATGTGTTACACCACAGACAGTTTGCCATGTACATGTTTCAAAGACTTTAATTCACTAAACAATCAATACATCTGGACAATTGTAATACCATGCACTCTTGTCATTGTTATTTATCCTTCAACTTAACTGGTGCTTTCTTATACAGGCCATTATGCCTAGAATGACTGCCAAAGAAAGGCGTGATATCAATCAGAAACTCATTTGGATTTGTCTGTGGTGTTATTTTATGTCTGTGGTGTAACAACACATATTTTCTTTTTTAGTTTTATGATGCAGTAATGTACACTCAGGAAGTACAGTATATACAAACACAATCTTATATCTAAAATAAGGTTTACCAAGTGTAAGGAAGCTGTATTTTAATTAACGTTGTAACTCTGAGATGGCAATTTCTTGAATTTGTCTGTGGTGTTACATGTTGTCTGTGGTGTAACCATTTAGCCATATTCCGTGGTGTAACATGGTAGTTTTCTCTTTGTCATTCCAAATTGGTACATTCCTGGGCCATAAGACATGAGAGGACTTTCAGACACAGACAGCATATGGGAATGGTGAAGGAAAATTTTAGAAAATAATGTCAGTATTCACTTCAGAAAAACTGAAAGACAATCTCACGATTAAAAAAACTGAATATTCACACATTTGTGGAATAATTTAAAAACTAAAAAGAGGAATACATCTTTATAACAGTACTGGGGTTGACAAGAACACAGAATCTCCCTGTTGCAACACTTGGATACTTCATTTTCATTCCCCAGTCTGTGTCATCCTAGCAAATATGTGACGTAACACCACGGACATATTAAGAGTGACTTGTCAATTTCAGCTGCGGATAGAAAAATAACTATCAATGTTTAAGTGCAGCACTAATCACTGTGTATACTCCACATCCCACACTGCAGGACAAAACAAAAATTTGTCAAATTAAAAGTAGTTTATATTTTAAAATTCTGCATCATGAAAATGCCCAGTTAGCATGAAATGACCCATTAACAATTATTTGCAAAGATTCCCAATATTCAAAGCACTGCTGTAATACTGTAAAATATAACTTAAATTTGTGTACCTTTATCCCTCGTTATGTTATTCAATACCGCGTCTAACCTTAATGCTGTAAAAATCGGGCGAGATTTGTTGCTTTAGGAGTGGGTTGTGACCTGAAATGACCGGATATTGGCAAAATATGAATGGATTTGTGATGAGAATAGTGGAAAGCTTAAATAAGAAGAAAAATTGGTAGGGCAACTTCCTTCACACATCCCCCATAAAACTGGGATTTCGCCCATTGCAATACAATGTTATATTTCAAATTGCGGTAGCACCATCTAAAATTTGGGCGATTTGGCTTAAATTTTTATTGAATTTTTTTTTCATATATTGGAACATATTTGGGGGTGCCCCATTGAAAATTCATAAGTTTATTTTTTTGTGTGCAATCTGCATCACCCTAGTGTATACAAACATACATGTATAGCTGACTATAGATAGGCCTAGATCTATATATATATATTATTCGCGCAGCGATATGGCCGAAGGCCGTTTTGCAAAGCGAATTGAGCACAAGAAAGGTTTCAAAAATCTGTGCAGTGATGGTCTCAACATCAATGGTCGACAGCAGGAAATTAGGTCAAGTGGGACCAGCTTCTTATCATTGATTCAGTTTTGGATTTAACAAAACATGACATATTCATATTCAAAAGTGTCTTAAAAATTCAATTTTCTCCGTTAATATTCCCTGTATCTATTACCTTTATGGAATAGTTAATTATAAGTGACAAGCTAAATTAAATTATTAACATGTGATTCATTTCATTTCAAAACAGACAACAAGAAAACATTACAAAATTAAGCTTACATAATTAGTCTCCTGATGATTACGTAACAGTAAACAATTAATCTATATGCAGATCATGTTATTGTTTTTTTATCACTATTATGTAATATCAACAATCTGACTTAACTTTGGCAGCTTTCAGTGTTGTCTTCCTTTTTACTATTTAGCTGATTATCAATTATATTTATTCTTAATCCTATTTATTTGCTATCCATCTATCTATCTATCTATCTATCTATCTATCTATCTATCTATCTATCTATCTATCTATCTATCTATCTATCTATCTATCTTTCTATCCATCTATCCATCTATCAATCTATCCATCTATCTATCTGTCTGTCTATCTATCTACCTATCTATCTACCTATAAATTTAATGAAAGTTATGGTAAAATCATATATATATATAAGTCCTAAAAAAACTTTCAGAGCTGCGCAAATTTCATGGCTGTGCCATTTACATATTATGGCAGGCTGGCAGTCCTATGTATGCACTCTCTGAGTGTTCGTTCTTGTGTGATTTGTCGGCAGCTGGAGCATCAGCAAATATCCCACTGCTCACTAATGATTCATTCCTTCTCTTAGAAGCACCATAAATGGATAGGAGACAAATTTCTCATAAACAATGAGGAAGACGGGACAACCGTAGTCAGCTTGAAGCAACGCAGGCACTTTTGCATATCATGCTTCCGTTTTGCCTTTAGTAGTGATCTAATTCACAAATAAACATATTTGCAATAGATCTAATATGGCTGACTATCAAATCCACGCTTATGTCAAGACTTATCACCAAATTCTGAACTTATATGAGTACAAAAAAGAAGACAAGTGACTGTCCTCTTTTTCTTTAGACACCCTGTACTGAATGTATTTACATGTACACAAAAAAAGCTGGCAAGAATTGATTGTAAATTTGGAATCATGCAACGAGCCAATTAAACAGTAACACTGCTTGAATCAAAAGAAAATTCTACCGATAATTTTTCACCTATTCGCAGAAATAAAATCACATGCCAGAGGAAGTATATATGTAGGGGAGAGCGGGGCACAGTGAGACACTTTTTTTATTTTCAAATGTTCCAAAATGTTGGCAGTAACGAGTTAAATGAGATCAGGTCCACATTATAAATAATGACGTTGGGTATATTGTCCAGTAGTTTCAGGTTCCCACCTTTTACAGGTTTGGAGAAATTTTGAGTTACATCCATGCTCGTTAAGTGTCTCACTGTGCCCTGTGGGCGGGGCACAGTGAAACAGCAGGCGGGGCACAGTGAGACAGGGCATCTGCTGCCATAACCGCCAATCCTCAGGACCTGCAGAATTGTTCTATCAATTGTTGCTACAGAAACTACTGTACTCTTATAAAAGCAGCTGGCTAGGTGATTTTTTAGGTCCTTTTTTGAGCATGTTTCAAAACTTCATCGCACAGGACACATGCACGACTTATTTAACCTGCCGCACCTGTTACATACTAATCAAAATTCTTTCTGATGCTTCCCTTTGGATATGACTCAGGAAAATCAGTAGTTTATAGCAGGCATTTAGTTTTTAATAGTGAATTGTGAGCTATGCATTACATTCAGGTCGTTTCGAGTGTATTTTGTGATGTCTCACTGTGCCCCGCCTCAAACTGTCTCACTGTGCCCCACACAGCTCTCTTTATAACATTTTTGAATCCTGCAGACCAGATGCCTGTATTGTGGTTCATCATCTCACTAAACTAAGACAAATAATCAAGGCTTGAATCCCTGGCAATTGATTTGCATTATACCATTTTTCTTGGGAATTATAACAAAAAGTCGTTTAGCAAAATTACTTACTTTTTATGGCTAAAAAACAAAATATTGAAATTCCACTCTCGATATGCTGTGTAGATATTCAGGATATAGGACAGTCTCTCACTTACTTACTTTTTGTACTATACAAAAGAGGGTTGACCTGTAAACAGCACCAGCTAGACGCTACGGGCTTTGTCTCACTGTGCCTGCCGTCTCACTGTGCCCCACTCTCCCCTACAATGTAATAGGCCTAGTTCTGAAATAACGGAATGGAATCCTCTGTAATGAGGACAGTGCTTTAGGAATTTGGTACAATGCTTCGAGTTGGCTTCTAGGTTGTTATGACGCAGACAGCATGCTGATCAGAACCGGTCATTGCTTCCGCACAATCATTAAGTATCACTGTTGAGCTACAAATATTGTTAGTGTTTGAGAGTTTCGGAACAAAAGAGACAAGCAAATCGGGTACATGCATTAATTGATGTGTCGATCATTCTACTTCATAATTATTCATGGGACACCAAAATAAAAACCCGTTGATCCATATTGGCTAACTCGTACTGCAGTGATTTAATGGAAGCGATGAATCATTGATGATACTGTACAGGTTGTGGAGCAAGCCCAATTGCAAGTGCAACAAACCAAGCAAAGTGCAACAAACCTAGGCAAAGTGATTTTGGCATTTATCTGTAACTGACATTAATCAGGGTATTCAGTGATGGATGTCCTTGTCGAATCTACTCATCAGCCCGGAATGGATAGGAATTTCTGAAAACGGGATCAGTTAAAAATTATTGCAAAGTCATCGACGGTTTCGACGTACTGCTAATGACGCTTGATGTCAAGAGTTTTGCAATTAGGAATGAGAATAACCAACAATGCGGACCGAACAGAATAGGATTACATAATGTAGATGCATGACAGAATAACCAACAATGCGGACCGAACAGAATAGGATTACATAATGTAGATGCATGACAGAATACAGGCACAGCTACCATGGGACAAGAGTAAACAGATAGCACCCGTCAGCTCTTCATTATCTCATTCATTGACTGGCTTGCTTGCAATGGAGGCAGATTTTCTGCATCGGATGAAATGCGGAATTTACCAATAATTGATTCATGGCTGAAATAGGATACCTTGAGCGTGTAATGCCTTCTTTAAAATTTATGAAAAGCTCACCAAAGGAATAATGAAAACATTCTGGTATTGGATATAGGACACGGTGTCCGCAATTCTTCTGAGGATTTAGTAGGCTAACTATGACTGAAGGTAAGTTTTTTTTAATCGCTAAATTTTAGTGAACAGCGGAATAGTGATGTTCGAAATCTGTATTAAGTATGATACTGAATAAATTAAATTTTATAGAGGCAAGCTTTACACGAAACTTTATGCTCAGACCAATTCAAAAGCATAAATCAGAGATGATGCAACTTCACATGAATTTTGAGGATGTTATCAACTTTCGGTTTCATTAGTCCAATGGATTTTAAAGAGAAATTGGTCTCACGATGGGTATCATTTGAAGTGACTGGTTACTGATTTTAGTCATGCTAAGATTAGTACTTAACAGTTTTGAAAGTATCTTTAATGTCCGTGAGATGCAGTCCAAAAAGCCTTTGCCATGGGTTTGTTCCTGCCACATAAAAAGGTACCAACTACCAAGAGCCAGCTTCATTGAAAAAAAAAAGTAATACGTAAAAACAAAAGCAATTATAAGATACTGTATTGTCTATGAAATTGGGCTACAAAAATCACCCACTAAAATGTCTGTAGAATGTTGACTTTTATATTTAGAAGCCTCAAGCCATTACCAGCTTCATCGGAAAGATTCTGCGTAGTGGGCAGAGCATTTATATATATATACGAAATATCATATGAGAACCCAGACTTTCTAGCTGAACTGCCATAAACAAAAAAGAGAGCAATCATTTGGAAGGAAAGTTAGATCCGCCAATGTCTGATCTGCAAACATTGGACTTTAACCAAGGCTTGATGAAAGCCTGTGAGAAAATTATTTTCCTGGCCAGGAAATTTAATTTGCAGAAAGAGTTGATTGTTGCACTGTGTCATCTTCTCTACATTCAACATAGGATACATAGGCCTAGAGGTTGTTTGATTAGTCATGATCAAGAGAAGGCCACTTGATTTGTCATAACTGATTTTAGTGTACAAATCAGATGCATAATCCTCTCGTTTGCTTATCACCAACAAATGGGGTTGGCCTCCTTAAAACAAATTAACATAGAAAGTATTTGGTATGATCATGACAAATCATCAGCATGATGACACAACGCAGTGCCATTTTCACAGTGCAGCAGTCCACTTTTTTTGCATATCAAATTTCCTGGCTGTAATTATAAGATGGCCTATAGGTCTTTTTTCAGAAGCGCCAACGTGTCTGGAGGCCATCTTGCAGTTATAATTGGAGATACATGTAATATGAACAAAACTTCCTATATTCTTTATAGTGTTGCTTCTCAGCTAGCCCTTATGATATATATGGATTTGTTCTAAACTGGCTAAGTCTTTCATTTCAACCTAAGTTAAAAGCTACACTTTGCAGTCCATTGTTCAAAGGTTTTGAAAACAGGAATATAGATTTTTGCTGATATTCCTGACAGTTAAGGTGACTCAACCGTGGTAGTTTGATCATACAGATTTTTCTAAAATTTTGCACAGGTAGTCTATGGGACCCATACATTCCAAAAATGAAAAATTAAAAAATTTCACCGACTCGTTTGGTTGCCATGGTAACAGCATGTTTGGCCTGATGACTGCTTAAAAGTTATAAATTGAGTTTTTGGTTATGTACCACAGAATAGAGCATTACATGCATTTGTCACACAAAAATGTCAGAAATGTATTCCCATGGATGTAAACCAATACATTTGCCACAAATTTGAAGAAAAGGGTTAAAATACTTTTTTCTGTAAGAGCTCAAAGGGCACAAACACACTAATTAATTGCAGATTTTTCATGCATCAATTTTGGCAGTAAACAAATTTTAGGAAAACGATCATACAGATTTTTTTTAAAATTTGCATATATCATAAACAGGTTATTGTCAAACAAATGTCCAAAAATAAAAAAAATTCACCGAGTCGTTTTTCAACTGCAGTACCATGACTATGCCAATGTCAATTTAAAGAAATAAAGACAATTTTAGACACAGTTGACTGAAATTAGTTGAGAAAATTCTTTTGATAAAGACGAGAAGCTGAAACTCTGAATTAGCATAGAGTAGGTGTTACTGCATTCAATAAAAAAATAATTATGCTTCTAGCTGCATTAGATCTCATTTAAATAGCAAATTACTGGCTGCCATGCTGTTAAAAAAAAGAGAGCAGAAAATGGTAACGTCACAACTTTTTCAGGGCCTGCAGCAGTGGTGACGCTATGTTGCTAGGCGACCAGGCTGCTCAGAAGTGTGTGCAGTGTACCACGGTTGAGTCACCTTAAACAGTTGGCAACAGTTTCTGTTTAAAACGGGCAAATAATGATTTAATTGTTTTGTTGGCTGCAGTTTCAGCATAAAATTGGCAAATTATGTAATTATTTTCAAAATAAAAATTGTCGCATTTCTTCTACTTGTGAGTGCATATATATAGGCGTATAATTTAGAGGAAGAGTATACAATGATGTCGGAAGTATTTATCCGGTGACCGAGATATGCAGACAAAGTTTAATTGTTGTCCAGATAATCAGCACAATTGTAGATCTATGTGTCTTGGGTCAATATGGTGCAACACCACCATAACGATTTATGCTAAATCCGCAAGCTCAATTAGAAACTACAAATAAATGTAGGACATAATTGTTCACAATACATTCTGTGGTCAACCAATGTAACCAATCAATAAGGAAATAATTACAAAACTTATTCAAAATACCACTGATGAAACATTGGAATTGAGCATTCACCAGGCTAAAAAATTTCGGATATTCTCTTAAAAATGTCCAAATTTCTCTTCAAAATTTTTGCTATTCTCTTAAAATTTCTTGTGGCAAGATTTTTCAATTTTGCCCAAGAGGAGCTTGGTATGTTTATGACCCAACAGTATTATGGTTATCATCTTTATTCAATCATAAGATCACATAATTTTACAGAACAGAAAAATTAATAAAAATATAAAATGATAAAAAAGCAAAGAGAAAATACATACAATCAGAGGAAAAACTATATCAAATTAAAAACAGGAAAGAAAGGGAAAAAACAACAACAGAAAAATAATAGAAAGAAGTAAAGTATTTATATATATATATATATATATTTATATTTATTAATAACTTATTACTTGACACACAGATAAGCAAGAAGCTCCTCCTCCTTGGCGGCGGTTGATCGATGACTTCACTCTCGACACTTCCTTCCATGGGTGGCGCTACCTGCATTCCGGAACACAATATCTATTCCGAAGGTATGCTGATGGAGACTGACACTCAACAGTGTGATTTCTAAAGATGATTCAAATGAAACTGCAGTAATATTTTGCCATTGACATACAAAGATTGATCTGGTGAACTTCAAATAGATTTTTGGATATGAGCCTTCAATTTCACCAAATTCTGGAAGTTGGAGAGCAAGTCATTGGTCCTAACCCCTACCCTAACATTGAATGACATAACTTTTTAGTTTGTATTATTGATACCAGTTTTTGTTCCTTATTGATACTTCCTTTTTCTCTCCCTTCAGATTTCTCTGGCTGCTTGTGGTAGGCTTCTGCACGGTGACTTTTGGTTGGGTCGTTTATGGAAGAATCGACAAATACAGAAAATTCGAGAAAAATGTCAATGTCGAAGTGGAGTCATCAGATAGCGTCAGTTTCCCAACCCTGACTTTGTGCAACCAGAATATGTTCAGGTGAAAACCAAGAAGAGCAATGAAGTCATAGATATACATAGAACGGACATGAGGCTGTACGAAACCACATCAAGATGAGGTCACCAAATCCGCCATATTGGAACTGCCCTGAGATATGATGTGATTGTGACATCACAGCAGGAGCAACAAGATGTTGTGTTTGGCTGATTGTGACGGGACATGATGACATTGTTACTAGTGACGTCACTATTATTGGTGCATTCACGGTTACCAAATGCCAGGCTGCCAGCGTATAGAACTTTCCAAGATGGTGGCTTTGGGTTGCTCCATCTGCTAGAGCCTCTTGTCCGTTCTATGTATTTCTATTATTGAAATAGATAAACTTGACTGATTCATCATTCACAGTGTTACGATTTTGATTTTAGCAATTACTAATTCAAACCACCAACAGTTATACTGTGATAAGTCAAATTCATCTGGACAGTTCCCACAAAGACACAAAAAATGATTGATTCCTCCTTTTGATTTCACATTTTTCCCTAGCATGCCCACAAAGAGTTTACTTTGCCTTGTATCATGTGGCAGTTACGGGTAGATTGGATGCAAAAATAGCAGACATTTGTGTGGTTGGTTGCCAGTCTCACATACCTCATACAATTAACTATTGATTTCTGTCATTAGCTATACATTCAATCATGATATGACTTTGGTCTCTAAAAGTTGCCTTTAAGTACCTTCCAAACTTTCAATTGATGTCCTTTTTAACACCAATCGAAACATTTATACACGTTCGCTACATCAATTTAAAAAACCTGCCGCAACATAAAAGAGCCTACGGGGTCATTCCATGTCAATTCAACAAATTTTTCAGAATCTTCCCACCTGACCATCTCAGATTTCTGTGAAAAATTTTTTTCAGGTAGGTAATATTCTTTAAAGGATGTGTGCCAAATTTCAGGTCAATATCTTGGTTAGTTTTCCCACAAAAAATTCATAAAGGAGGCAACGTTGTGCATATTTTGGCTCTCGTTTTTGCTGCATCAAATGGAAGTGGGATTTCAGAAGGCCCTATCTTCAAAAATACCTTTGCCATGGCCTTCAAATCATCCAGAATGTTCTATCTAGGCTAGGAACACATGTAAGACACACTGTCAATGGTATATCTATCATAAGTGTGGCTCTATGGCTCCACAAATATGCTCTTTCATTTGATGACGTTTTCTGGAAGTCCAACTTTGAAGGCCTGGCATTCATAAAGTAATGCAGATAGGAAGCTAATACTGCCTGGGTAAACTCTCCTCCACCAGTTTGATGAGCACAATTGAACAACACACATGTAAATCTCATGGTTGTCCAGAAAATGGCTCACAAAATCCATCGAAAACACATTTTTATTAAAATTCAATGTCAATTTGCCCAGGTATGACAACCTGAAACTTTTTGGAAATTTCACTATCTTATAGTTTACATTGTAATCTTTCTGAGCTTCAAAGATGGTTGTGGTGCAATTCTTCATTGCAGAGCTATGAATTTTTTAGTAACACATTAAAAACGTCCATTTTCGATGGTTATTACACCATGGCATGGGGTAACAAAGTCAAATAGGTTTTGTATTGAAACAAAAATAGCTATACTCAAACCAATCATTTTGTATGACTGAAGTGACCCTATATTTCTATTAAACCAAAAACCAATGCCATATCATGCATGTTCCTCATGATATAACAAGTCAAAAAGTGGTTTTCATTTGACGGTTCAATAAGACAATTTAGTTACTTATGTCATTATCATTATTTTGATTTAAAGGAGGAAAGACCCACACTCTAAAATTTCTCAAACAAATTATTGAAATGTTTATATCTCACCACATACAATTTTTTTGAGATTTTTAATTTGTTATCCAAGGATTTAATACGGTTTGCTATAAAACCTAAAAAAATATGTTAAAATGATCATGCACAAAATGGAAAAGCTTCTTTGAATTGCATTAATAATGTACCAAAAGCAGCAATACTAAAACTGGTGACTCTGTGTGGTTGCAGTTACTCCATTATTGATTGACACCAAAAACCAAGGTCATATCATGCATGTTCCTTAAGATATAATGTATCAAAAAGCGTTTTTCATTCGACTCAAAAAGAGGAAAAACACTTGATAAAATAAAATTTTCAGTGGTTTCTACTGGTGCTTGTGTGTCAAATTAAAAGCACTTTTTGACATGTTATGTCTTAAAGAACTTGCATGATATATAACTTTTGGTGTGATTGAAATATAGGGCCACTGCCATCATACTAAGTCATTATGAGAAGTTTAAATGCTTTTGGCTCCTCATTCCGGCAATTTGAAGAGGCTTTTTCATTTCGCCCATGTTCATTTAGCAGAATTTATTGAAACTAAGGTGTTTTAAATCCTCCAATAATCACTATAAATCTTAAAAATTGGTATATATTATATAAGCATCTATAATGGACCTTTCAACAATATCTGCAGTAAATTTCAGCTTGTGGTTTGAACTCCTTCAATTTTAGACAATATCACTACGTATATTTTAGTTTTTAGTTAGTTTTTTTTGTCTTAGTCTTATGTGAGCGTCAAATGAAAAACGCTTTTTGACATGTTATATCATGAGAAACATGCATGATATAGCATTGGTTTTTGGTGTCATAGAAATATAGGGTCACTTCAGTCATACAAAATGATTGGTTTGAGTATAGCTATTTTTTTTTAATACAAAACCTATCTGACTTTGTTACCCCATGCCATGGTGTAATAACCATCGAAAATGGACGTTTTTAATGTGTTACTAAAAAAATCATTGCTCTGCAATGAAGAATTGCACCACAACCATCTTTGAAGCTAAGAAAGCTGGCAATGCAAACTATAACATGGTGAAATTTCTAAAAAGTTTCAGGTTGTCATACCTGGGCAAATTGACATTGAATTTTAATCAAAATGTGTTTTTGATGGATTTTGTGAGCCATTTTCTGGACAACCATGAGATTAACATGTGTGTTGTTCAATTGTGCTCATCAAACTGGTGGAGGAGAGTTTACCCAGGCAGTATTAGCTTCCTATCTGCATTACTTTATGAATGCCAAGCCTTCAAAGTTGGACTTCCAGAAAACGTCATCAAATGAAAGAGCATATTTGGTGAGCCATAGAGCCTCACTTATGATAGATATACCATTGACAATGTGTCTTACATGTGTTCCTAGCCTAGATAGAACATTCTGGATGATTTGAAGGCCATGGCACAGATATTGTTGAAAATAGGGCCTCCTAAAATCCCACTTCCATTTGATGCAAGAAAAACGAGAGCCAAAATGTGCACAACGTTGCCTCCTTTATGAATTTTTTGTGGGAAAACTAACCAAGATATTGACCTGAAATTTGGCATATATCCTTCAAAGAATATTTCCCACCTGTGAGAATTTTTTCAAAGAGATCTGAGATGGTCAGGTGGGAAGCATTTGTTGAATTGACACGGAATGACCCTACGCCATATATGTAGCTCGTGTTTACAGTTTGCTTGGTAAGCCAATTGACAGAAACACAAACTTGAGCTTTCAAATCCGACAAGAAAAGAGCTGAAAATAGCACTCAATCATGATATGACTTTGGTCTCTAAAAGTTGCTTTTAAGCACCTTCCAAACTTCAATTGATGTCCTTTTAAACACCAATCGAAACATTTATACAGACAAGTTCGCTACAATGACTTAAGAAACCTTCTGCAACTCAAAGAGCCCGCATTGCTGCTGTTTATGGTTTGCTCGGAAACACAAATACAGGCTTTTACAACCTTCCTCTTTGATAAAGAAAAAGAGTGGACTGTTGCACTGTGAAAATGGCACTTGGTGTGTCATCATGCTGATGATTTGTCATGATCAAACCCAATACTTTGTTAATTTGATTTAAGGAGACTAATCCTGCTTGTTAGTGACAGCCAAACGAAAGAATTATGTATCTGATTTTCACTCTGAAATCAGTTTTGACAAGTCAAATGGCCTTCTATTGATCATAGCTAATCAAACAGCCTCTATGTTTCCCATGTTGAAGTATAGAGAAGATGACACTACATCAGCTATCATTAGTCAAGAAATGCATTTTTCACAGTGAAGTGATCCTCATTGTGTCTACATGTATATCAAAGAGGAAGGCTGTAAAGAAAGGAAAGAGTTGAAAATATCAAGTATAAAATTGTTCAAAACAGTCACACAACAATGAAGCTCAGTAGAACGGAGTGGACAACATCCTGAATTGTTCATACTCAAAAGTTTTGAAGTCGCTTTTAATTATATTTTTTGCAGATTGACCAAAGCTCATGAGGCTGGAGTTCTGGATCTGCTCGAGTTTCACTTCAAGAAAGACCTTCAGTCAAGGAGGGGCACCTCATCTAAAGGTAGATTAAAAAATACATTTGCACAATTATTTGCACCTGCTAGTTGTTTTTAGAATTTATCATTCTACTTTCTGGTAAACTGTAAATGGGATGGCCTAAATATCATATTTTCTTTTCAAATCCAGATTTATAGTTCTATGTTTTAAGATAACAAACCATATTCACAATTTGACACAAGAATTAAGGTAGATAGAAATTTATAATATTGGTAAATTCTTAAAATGCAACCATTACCACCCGAGGCATGCTGCATTGTAAGAGTCCATGCAGTTATTCGCGAGAGAGGTCACTACCATCACTGGTTAGACCTACCAAGTCTACAAGTCTACGAGTCTACAATTCAAATGTATGTATGAATAAGATGCAACATTCAGTAATTATTTTCCAGGATTCGCCAACATCTCGGTAACCCATGGCAACCAGCTATCTCACCCCACTGCTTCGGGATACTCATTTAAGGACGTCTCGTTGGCCGTCTGCAGCAGCACTTGCTGTTCCCCATATTTCGCTTCAATGTGCAAAGCGTTCCAGTTCGACTTCACAACCAAGACTTGCGACATCTTAATGTACAACTCTTCCACAAACGGAGTTAATCTCACTAAAAATGAAAACTTCACATACTACGAAGTCACAAACTGTGGGAAGATTCCGTACGAAAGCGAGATGCGGCCATTATCTCGGTCTGAATATGGTGGGTTCGATTCTCATCTAATACCGTAAAATCAGCATGCGAGTTGCATCAAATAAAAGCTTTCAACAGATTTTTCTGTTCTTCTATATTTGGTTATTGCTGAAAATGGTAGGCCTACTGGCAAATCCAAATAGAAATACTAGTGAAAAAATTAATGTTCTGATTGTTTTAAAGGAAAAGCCCATCACAATAACTATAATAGGTGTCAATTACAAAATATATTCAGTGTACGTAATACGTATGAATAAAAATATAATGATTGTAATTTGCATTTCCTGATTTTATTTTTATTTTTTGCAGACGTTTCTCTGCTTAACTTTTCCATTGCTGCTAGTCATAACAAAGAAGATTTGATCCAGAGGTGAGACAAATTCTAATTTCTAATGATTAAAATTGGTCTAGGTCATCACCATGAAAACTGCTCTTATCATTAACGGCAGAATTTCATCCAAAATTGAGCTAAATGGCATTAACTCATCAGATATGCACCTTACAAAATTTAGATTGATAAATCCATGTCTGATTAGTGACCCCATCCAGCTTACATGCAGTTAAAATTGCCATGGCCTTGAAAACTTGAATCAGGGAAATTTTTTTAATGGCCGCCATTTGTTATTGCCTTTTGCACATGCTCAGTAGGTCTGAACATGCCCATTGTGAACCAGGTCACTTCCGAGCGTGCTCAGTGCCAACTGGGTTAGAGCAAATTTTCCATTTTACTGTCAAACTGTAGTGTTGGTTTTTTATCATTTCCAGGAATTTGATAACTAAGCTTTAATTTATGTGTGTTAACAGATTGGCCTAATCATAAAAATACGTAGAACAGACATGAGGCTGTATGATGCCACCTCGAGATGAGGTCACCAAATCCGCCATGTTGGAACTGCACTGAGACATGATGTCATTGTGACGTCACAGCAGAAGCAACAAGATGTTGTGTTTGGCTGATTGTGACGTGACATGATGCCATTGTTAAAAGTGACGTCACTATTATTGGTGACGTCACGGTTACCAAATGCCAGGCTGCCAGGCAGTTCCAAGATGGTGGATTTGGTTGTTTCATCTACTAGAGCCTCATGTCCGTTCTATGTATTTCTTCTATGGGCCTAATTGTTTAAAATTTCATGGAAAGATGACATACATGTAGGTCATTCAAGGCCAGACATATTTAATTCTTTAGCTTCTCGGCCCAACATATTTTGTGTGTAGGAAAAAAGAAATTGAGTTTACCAAATCCAATTGACATAATAAAAAAATTCAGATTACAGCTTTTTATTTTGGCCTACCGACCAACCTAAGAAAAAGTGACTAGAGAAGATCCGAGAAGCCAAAGAAAAATTATGTATGTCTTCACTGAATCTAAAGATTTTATTGATATATATACTAATTGAGTAGAGTAGGTCGGGGCATGCAGCCCCCCCTTAACTTCGAGGTGCGATTCGACCTACTTTTTATGGTCGATTCTTTGACTGCTTATGCTGTCAGGAAGATATCACTTGACTCTATTTATATCTAGTGAAACAAATGTCTTCAAATTTTAATAAAGGAGTAAAGGACATTTTTGTATAAAAAAGAAAATGGCCTTCTTACCCCACCCATCGGGCAAGAAGCCCCCCTATTGTAATCCTACGCCAATTTTTTTTGTGAGTGCATTCAGCTTGAAAGTTATTTCTTGGGGTTATTCTATCATTTTTAAGGCATTCTATTCACTTTTTTTAGAATTTTTCTGTTCATACATTCATTTTTAAATATTTTTTGCCCTGTTTCAATTTCGGCCCATTGTTTAAATTATTCTAATTAGCTATTCTATCAAGATTTAAGGTAAAGTACACATTATTAAATGGTTCCTGAAGCAGCTTTGAGGCCCCAGTGTGGGGGGCCTCATGCCCCATGCCATGTGGGGCCTCTCGCCCCAAACCCACATATTTTAATTTGACCTCTATATTTCGAACTAAAAGGCAAAAATTATGATCCAAATCACATTTATGTGATGGTCCTAAAGTGAAGCCATGCAGATATCCATTATCCTTTAAAAATTTCCAAAGTTATTTCTGACAACCGCTTTCAAAGAATTAGTCGAAGTTACAAAAACCATGCAAATTTTTTTGTTTCTTTAATTTCTACTATGGTTTGATGCTATTTGCCTTGAAAATTTGTGAGGTCACCTAAAAAGCCTCTAGCTTCAATCCTAACAATAAGAAAACGCACCAAAAATGTAAGTTTAGATATAAACCTGGGGGGGGGGGGCCTCTCACCTAACCCGGGCTTCTTGCCCCGACCTACTCTACATCATTTGAATATCAAGTTTTAAAAATTGCATTACTTTCAGTTGCACTTTTGAAGGAAGTCCGTGCGCTTCTGACAACTTCACCATGACCCTGACCGATTTTGGAGTGTGTTACACATTCAATGGCTTGGCTGAAGACGTAATCAACACTAAGAAGACAGGTAAATTGAATACACACTGGTCTTTGTCGATTGGTGGTTCATTGGAAATCATTTTAAACTTAAAACCGACTTCGCCACGTCATTGACAGTTACCTGTTACAGTCGAAGATTCGAATATTTACATTTTAATAGCTGTATACTTAATTTGGCACTGGGTAACTTTCGACCTCAGTGCCATTGAGTGGTGTGACTCAGTGACTTTAGTTAATAACTTTGGAAGTGTAGGATATGACCTCATTAGCTGCGTATGAGCCGTAACGAATAACATGGTCAGGATGGGGATATGACATCACAATGAACCTTCCAGTAAATTTCTGTAAGCACTTGTAATTCAGTGGCTGTGACACCTAATAGTTAAAAAAAAAGCAGCAATTTAATCAGTCAATTTTTCCGTAGCTGGAATCTGGGAGCTGACTTCACATATATTTTTTTCCATAATCTATTTCACACCACATTTACATGTAGGTTCAAGCACCGGCTTGCGGATAGTGTTTTCCATAGAAAAGGATGAATATTTGTCTGGACCCAATCATGACGTCGGCGTAAAGGTAAGTAGAATTGATTAACTTATAATTGTGGAGTATGATTCCGATTATTGAGGTGTATCACAAGTACGAAGTCACTTTGACCATTGGTGTCCATTAAACGAGGAATTATAGATTGTGTTTGTGAACACCCCAATCCCTATTCTCCAATTCTGCATCCGCAAGCATTTTAAAAGCTTTCATCTATTAGCTGCTGTTGCAATGCTGTAGACAGTGTAGTTGAATAGCTCTTTTGTAAACTGTCAACTGAGCTCAGTTCAAATAACAATTACCTCACATCAAATATTCAGCAAGGTTCTTTTGCTAATTACAACAAAGCTTATTTACCCGCTTGTCCTGACCTGCATGCTGCAATTTGTCTCTCCAAATGAAACCCGCCACCTGCTAAATATTGCTAATTTGTGAGTCGAGAGTGCTTTTCCCCCTAAAATTGCCAAAAATTCACTGTAGTATATTACTTTATGTAATGTGACTGATACATTATCTGTATCTGTAGCTGTTTTGACATTGTTTTTATTTCTCCAGCTTTTCCTGCATGAACCAAATGAACTGGCCATGGTTCGCGACTTGGGAGTGGCGGTCGATGTCGGAAAGCACTCATACATCTCAGTCAAAGCTACAAGCGTAAGAATTAACAAACTTCACTGCATTACTGTTTTCTTATATTTATATTAACAAAACACATGTATCAACTACCCTGCCTAGTGCCTTTCCCCTAGAGATCAATGAGATGAAGAACTGCTGAAAATGATACACATGCTATATACTAATTCATCTGTACTTCGGTGTAAATTACAGTTGACCAATCAGAAGCCACCTGTTGGGAAATGTGGGAGTCAAAAACTTCGATTCTCCAATGAATATTCATGGTTCAGGTGCATGAGGGAATGCGAGACAATCAAAACTATAGAACTTTCGGGATGTCGAAACATCTACATGGCACCAGAGGCTACAGGTAACTACAATGTATGATACTCTGTATGAGATTGATTAAAGTTACAAACACTGGCAACATACCTAAAATGAAAGTGCACTTAGTGCAGCTCCCCCTACAAAAATGGAGGTTGAGCTGCCCCGCTGATGTCAGGTACCACCAAAAACAAGCAACTCAGGAAACGTTCTGGGTCGCATTAGTGCAAGTCTGCATTAATTGGCATGATCAACGCCTTGTGCATGCCAGTTCGTCTTTTTCCGTAGATAAAGTATATTTGATTACAGGTGATTTCATTACCATGCGATTTTTGTCATTCACACTTGGCTGTGAGCCTGTGAGGAATCAATGCTAAAGCAGTACTTATTACGTTTGATAAATCAAATGTGTGACATTCTGTTGGTTCTAAACCAATCAGATCAACTAAAACTGTCATGTATTTCGTGGGTCTAGAACCTAAGAATCACGTACTAATGAAATCACCTGTAAATGTGTAAATCTTTGTTGGATTTTGACCTGAGGTTCTTATTTTTGTCATCTTCTTCTTCTTCTTCAACTTCAGGCGTCCCGGATTATTGCAACATTGATAACTACACAAAGAATATTTTAAGTGACGGTAAGCATTCAATCTCATTAAATTAAATAATGGCTGAGTGATATCTAGCTTGTCGAATGAGTGACTTGATTTAAAATTAAACAGCTTGAGAACTTAGTCTTGTTATCGTTTCAGAAGTCAAGTCAGTGGCAGCTTCTTGTAACTGCACCGAACCATGCCAGCGCATATTGTACGAGTCTTCAATCACGAGCATCGGTTTCAAAGTCCTGTTGCTGGAGAATCTCCTTTCTTCAGATGTCCACAGTTTCAAGGCAAAGACTCGCAAAGTGAAGAACCTTAAGTTCAGGGTGGATGGAGAGTATTTCCAAGACATAGCTGAATCTGTTATGAGTGTAATAAATGGATACATTCATTTCCTCAACGTGACTAAAGTGCTGACGGCCAACTTCTTGCAGCAGATTGGACCAACAAGGGCCTTGGCCCAAAAGCTGTACACTGACATATACGACAAGGATCTGAACACTGTGTTATTCGGAGGCATCACTGAGGGCCAGTTTGTTGTTAACACCTTATTCAGTCCAATGAAGACATCTTTGTTTAGTCTTTTGGATCAGATAAGAGTGCAGACTAATATTCTTCACATGCTAGTTTGGCAGACCATGATGTTCAGATCGTCCGATGTTGATGAAAAAGTAATGGCAAAAGCTTCCGAAATAATCCAGCTCCTGAAGGACGTGACGTTTGGAATGATGGTGTTTCCTTCGACGGCTTACAATGTTTCAATGGTGGCCAACTACTTCAGATGGAATGTAACCCCGTACTCATTTTTCCCGAAGGTCATAATCAAAGGCGACGCTTGTGCTCTGACCTTCGGAAGTTACGCAAACCTCAGTGAAAAGATGAGGAGTGATGTGCAAGGGATGGCGGATCTGGTTAACGGGTCATCGGGAAGTGCTATTAATGAAACTGAAGCTCAGGTTGCCTTTGGTAACATCCTTCGCTCGATCAGCAGCTTCCAGGAGTTCGAAGCGGCCTTCAAGGCAAATTGCCTCGATTCGTTTGATAACTATATAGCCAACTATGTCACTCGAAGAGAGAATATCAAACAGGAAGTGAATAATAAAATTAACGCAATTTCAGTTGCGTACTTCTACGACATGGAAATTGCCCCCGTGCTGCAAGATAAGGATAATCTATACCAAAATGCTCTCAGATTCTTCAATGAAGGAAACATCACCGCCTACGAGCTCGCCTCTTCTCTCAATCAAGAAATAACCACAGGTATGAGCAGTAAGATCCAGGATTTCGTAACGAAAACTGCACTTCAGTCCAGCAATACCATGAGATCAACCGTCTTTGACTACAGGAATTCCGTCGTCAATGCTTACATTGAGATGTTACAGGAACTTTGCATCTACAGGGACTACATGTCGCCTGCTTTTGTCGAGTCAAGAATCTCGCAATTGGCGATTCTCAAAGGACCGCTGGTAGACAGTGATGATCTGTCAATAACTTTTACCCAGAATACAACCAATTCCACATTGCTTACCTACATGCAACAGATCTGCACCAACAGCTCAGTTATCCCGCTCATTCAGGCAGAGATGTCAACCATGGTAACCAACTCTTTTTCGAAAGTCGGTCGAATCAGAATGGCCTTCGATCTAACTTTAAAGAAAGAAGAGGGGGTTCTCACGGATGCGGTGAAGGAAATGAGTTTGAAAATGGATTCCATCACGAACAATTACTTCGCCGTGGGAGACGCCTTCATAAAGTGGGTGAAACTCTTTCCTATCAATGTCAATATTTTAAAAATAATTGATGAAAAAATACTATTTTGGCAACCCAAGCAGTTCTAAAAATGTTATACATGTATATGCACTTAGCTATGTAAAACTCCATGCAATGACTTGCATGTGTCATTCTAACTCACACTTTTATTATTGTATTGTAAAATTACTTTTTCTTAAAATTTCAGAGAAAATTTTGGAAGTTTTGTTGTATTTTTCTCTGAGCTTCGGATGGAGTTTATTAACCAGAGCCCAGCGTACACAGCCAGTGATGCCCTGAGTGAGTATAGGCCTAATATAGACATCTATTATTAATAAAGAGTATTTTGCCAGCAATGAATCATCCATAATAATAAGGACAGAAGTGTTGAGCCAGCACATTTGGACAGAATGTTACGAGAGTTTGCACAATACAGATTAACATGCAGTTATGCCTGTTGATTGGGATAGCACTCATTTATCAATTGTTATCAATTTGCTTTATGGTCGTGTGTCGTGATGTTGTACAATTTGAGAAATTTTACATTTAAATGCTGATTGCATGTACAAATATATGGTTTGTGGCATGACATATTATACTTAACTGGAAAGTTTAGGTGCTTCTGTGTCATATCAGCTTGAAAAGATTTATATAATGAGGCTGACAGCCGCCAAAAACTGTTACTGCAATTTCAATTAGTATGAGTTTCTATGGCAAGTTTTCTTACTATCTACGTAGCATTTTAGGCTCACCTGATTGGTTTGTGAGCAATAAAACGTCCTCCAAATCCAGAAGTTGGACGTGTATGAAGCTGTGAAAACGTAATTTTCTGCTTCAGTAAGCAGAAAAGTTTATCATTAAGCAGATGAGCAAGTAAGCACTGCCGTTACCAGACACGTCACTGGCCCTGAGATACGTTTTTTGTGCAATGCAAATGAGTTTATGCTATGTAATTCAGTGCCTGAACCATTGTGAACCAATCATATCAACCACATTTGCTACGTTTTGCTCTCCTATTACAGAAACTCATACTTCTTGAAATTGCAGTAATCAAATCATAATAATTATCTTAACCTATTACCCTTTATTGAACAGGTGACATCGGTGGATTTATGGGACTTCTCCTTGGGGCGAGCGTGATCACCGTGTGCGAACTTGTCGATCTGTTCGTTTATAATTGTATACGCAAACTTTTATACCAAAAGAATTCTAATGTCTCCTCAACTCCGGTGACGAGCCTTGTTGGAATGAGTGATCAGAAGAATGCCAAGAAAAACATTTATGATGATATACTTTTTGCACAAAGGAAATGATGCACAATTAATTCTCTGCAGATTGCTATATAGATTAAATCAAAATGTACTGAAACAGTTTTATGATATTTTTTAATCCTTTGTAGCTAATACAAGGACTACTTCATTGCCCAATGAAGCTGATAATATAATAATTCAATGACAGCAGATTTCAATTCGAGAACCATATTATATTACACTCACCATGTCATGCATTTATGAGTAAATCCAATGCATTCGAAAGAAGGAGAGCATATGACAATTATGAACTTTATCCCAACTGAAAGTAGCATGAAAATGGCCAACCCCCCTGAAAATGGCTCGACTCCACAATTTTGACTTGAGTTGAATTTGATTGAATAATGTTTAAATAAAATAATTACATAGCATTTTTGTGTTTTCCTTGCATCTGGCATTCTCAGTATTCAGTCCAGTGTGTATCTGACACCAGTGACCAAATATGGGATGCTAATGATATTCTACCATGTTCTTGCATCTGAAATATGCTTTGGCAAAGAAATTTGATACTGTGCTAGTTATAGGGACCATTTTTGTTATCTAGAATTTAAACAATTGATGCAAATACATAAAAAAAAGTCAAATAAAAGTAAAGTTCAGAGTGTTAATGTAAGCAAGGGTCAAGTCATCTTCTCAACTACATTTTTTGCAAGAATTTCTAATTTTTGGTTGAATGCACCTCACCTTAACGAATCACCTGAATTTCCATATTTCGTGCTGCTGTAACTTTTCCTGGGGTTCCAGGGGTTAACGCTGCAGCATGTGTTTTAAATGATAGTTCGTTTTTCCCTGTTGTAGCCATTGGAAGTAGTTACCACATAGTGGCACCTAATCAGACTGTGCTCCAGCAGAAGTTGCTAAAGTTGTCAACTACAGACAGGGGCGAAATTTTCGTGGAAAAAGTGGGGGGGACATGACGGTCACGCGGTCGGAATCAGCCGATGGGTCCGCGAATAATTGAGACAGTCAGTCTTGTTTACGTTCTTGTCATCCAATTTTACGGTACATTATAATTCATTTGCAAATTAGGCCTGATGGGATCTGCCAAAGGGTTCTTCCTTGTTGCCACATCTTTTAATTACTCCATTACCTGAGGATTACCAGTGAAAATTTGTGAAAACATTGTTATTTATGCTGATGACACAGCCTTAAGCTTGTGGATAGCTAAATAAAGATTGTAAATTGTCACATTAAGTTTTTAAAAAACAAAATGATGAAGCTTATTAAGTAATTATTGTCGAAAGTGCTATGTGGTAATTATTACTTTGTACCTGAGGCTCTTTGACAGTTGCAGTTCACTGGAATTAGTCTCATCAACAGTCATCTAATAACATTTTATTCTCTTTTAATGATATAATCAATTTAAAGGAGCAAATGTACAGGAAAGGCAATGATCACTGTCCGTATAAATGACAGGATTTAAGAGAGGTTTTCTGAGAGCATCAAGGATTTTGCCAATATATTGGAAAGTGGGGGTCAGCGGATTTGAACGAAATTCGATGGAGATGTTACCACAACTGATGGAAGAAAATACTGACCATCAGTTTTCATTTATATAAATTTGCCTTTCCTGGAGAGCAATTTAAACAAAATGGCCGACAATCACCTTTTTGACCAATTTTTGACGTTTTCAATTCAAGAATATACTGCATATTTGAGGATATCCAGCTCTTTGTTGATACATGCCATAGCCAAAATGTAAACTAGGTTCACCTTCTACATTCATAAATAACATTTTTGCCAGGTTTTACATTTCTCCTGTAAATAGGCATTTCTGTATACCCCACTTAGTGCGGCAGTATTTTCTCGACTTCTGCAAATTTGGAAATGTATAGAAATTGAAAATAGATATCCTCAAATTGCCAGTCTGAACACGCCTACCCTGATAGTCCATTATGAGTGGCTAAAACTACAGCTGTTAGTTGACAAATTTCATTTAAAAAATCACGGTTATTCCTATATGCTTTTTTTTCAGAGCCTCGGCAAATAAGCATCTTTTTTTAAAAAGCAAAAAACCTTAAAATCGCCCTAATAAACATGTGAATAGCAAAGCTATCCATACCTTTTCAGTAAATTTGAATACATAACCTTAAAGAACAGCATATGAGACATATATTTCATTAAAAATATCATGGTTAGCCTATTATAGTTTTTCTATCCAGCCCCGGCAAATACGCATTCTTTTTATTTCTTTAAAATTGTGCAAAAATGCCAAAAATCTAGAAAAACCACTGTAAGTTACTCCCATATAGAAGTCCTTCCTCTTATTTCTCAAAGAAGTCAGATATACCACCTTTAAGAACATAATCTAATACACATATTTCATTAAAAAAATCACGGTTATCCTAATAAGCTTTTTCAACACAGCCTCGGCAAATAAGCATTCTTTTGACTTGTTCAAAACGTTGTGAAAAAGGCAAAATCAAGAAAATTGCTCTGAGTTACGCCCATAGAGTAGCTTTCCTCCTAATTTATTAGTAAAGCCAGTCATGCAACCTCAAAGTAAATCATCTAATACATATGTTTCACTAATAAAATCAAATTTATTCCTATTTACATTTTATACAGAACCTCGGAAAATGAGCATACTTTCAAAACAGTGAAAAAAAGTGAAAATCACCCCAAGAAACATGAGAATGGCACACCTAACCCCATATTTCCAGTAAAGTTGAATACATAACCTTAAAGAGCACCATCTCAGACATGTATCTCATTAAAAAAATTATGGTTAGCCTATTATGGTTTTTCTATCCAGCCCCAGCAAATAGGCATTCTTTTTGATTTCTTCAAAATGGTGCAAAAACGCCAAAAATCGAGAAAACCGCTGTAAGTTACCCCCACATAGGAAGCCTTCCTCTAATTTCTCAGTGAAGTCATATATACAGGCTTAAAGAACATAATCTAATGAATGTATTTCACTGAGAAAATCACAATTAGCCGAATAGGTTTTTTCTACACAGCTTTAGCAAAATAGGCATTCTTTTGACTTTCAAATATCGTAAAAAAGGCAAAACTCAAGAAAATTATCTACACCAGTATACCAGTCCTTTTCACAATTTCTCAATAAAGCCAGTTAGCAACCTTAAAAAATGGCATCTAAATCATGCATTTTACCAATAAAATCACGGTTATTCCAACTTGCTTTTTCTACAGACCCTCAGCAAATAAGCAAACTTTCGAAAAAAGGCATAAAAACCTTAAAATCAAACCTTTCCGTATTTTCTCTGTAATGCCAGATGTAAAGCCTCAATAAACACTATCTAATGCACAATTTTCATTAAATAAGCAGGTTAGTCCTGCAGGTTGCTCTCCAGGGCTTTCCTGTGAATTTTACAAAATGGTATGAAAAGGCAAAATTGCTCCTAGTAACACCTGCATTGCAAGTCTCCCCCTGATTGCTCTAATGTTGCACCAGTATTGTAGTGTTCCTCCTCATTTTCGTGTAAAGACAGTTACACAACATTGAATAACTCCATGTGATACATGAATCTGACAAGTGAAACTTCACATTTTCGGCCATTATAATACAGAAAGCTGAATTGCGTTTTTGTTTTAATTAATGAAATGGAAGTAGATCTATAGCATAAAAGCCTTTGTTTCCTATCGCAACACTACATCTAGTATACTAACAAAGGTACAAGAGTGCCAGTAGGTTTACATGGGGCACATAAAAAACTTTTTTTCTCTTTCTTTCTTTTGTCCTTCTTCCTCTTTTCCCCATCTCTTCTTTTCCTTCCTTCTTTTCTTCCTTCCATTTCTTTCTTCCTTCCAGTCTTATCATTTCCTTTCTATATTGTTTTCTTCTTTTTCCCTTCTTTTCTTCATCTCTTTGATTGTTTAGTGGTCTATTGTTTCAAACACGTCAGTATGAAAATATTGAAAAAGGTTGGTACAGGGAATTATGTATGAATTTAAAATAATCATTTTCAGGATAGTCTAGTGTCTGTTTGTGATTGCCGCATTCACAGTAGCGTAATGCTTGTTTCTTTCATTCCTTCTATATTTTCTTTTTTAAATTCTCTCCATCTTCACTTTTTCCTTGCTTCTTTCCTTCTTTATTTCCCTTCTTTTAAAAATGTCTTTCTTTCTTCCTTCTTCCCTTCCTCTTGTCATCTCTCGCCCTCTCATCCTTTTTTTTTTGCATTCCATACTTTTTCTTTCCTTCCTTCTTTGCCTCTTTCTTTCCTTCTTTCTTGCCTTCCTTTCCTTTTACATGCATTTCTTTAAATTATTTCTCTTCTTTTGTACCTTCCTATCTTCTGAATACCTTCCTTCACACCTTAAATTGTTTTGATCTTCCCTTATGTCTTTGTTTCATCCGTTTTTTCTTCTTTCATTTACTTTCTTCCTAGATTGTCCATTCTTTTTGTCTTCCTTTTTTCCTGCCTTCCTTTTTTCTGCCTTCCTTTTTTCCTGCCTTCCTTTTTTCCTGCCTTCCTTTTTTCCTGCCTTCCTTTTTCCCTGGCCTCCTTTGTAGTTTTCTCACTGTCTTTCTGCCTTCCTTTCTTCCTGCCTTAATTATTGTCTCTCTTCCTTAAACTGTTCAGTATTGATTTACCACAAAATTTATATTTATAGTCCGTCCAAAGACAACAACAAAATTGCTTATCTTTATGAAATAAAGCGTTTCCTGATTAGACCAGGGGCCTTGCTATAACAGTTTTGAGCTGTGCGAATGGGACCAACATTGCAACATTGTCACAATGTTGTCACAACATTGTCATGATGTTGCTACATTTTAGATCTGTCCAACGTGGTATAACAGAGTTGACTGAGCAATTAGTGGAAGACTTGCTGTATGACTGTAACTTCAAGTGATATTCCATATTTTCGCCGTTTTTACACTATTTTGGAGAGATCAAAAGAACGCCTTTTTGTGTAGAAAGAGCCTATATGATCAATCATGATTCCTCAATGAAAAACACCTATAATTAGATGTTGTTCTTTAATGCTGTATCATTTACTTAAGTAAGGAAATAGGGGATGTAAGGGTGCAACTTTTAGTGCTTTTCTTGATTTTTGCCATTTTTACAGGATTTTGGACAAGTTAAAAGACTAGCTGTTGCCTGAGGATATATATGAGGAAAAAAAGCCTTTTTGGGTAATAATTTGTTTTCATGAAATATAATACTATATGGTGTTCTTAAAGGTCTATAACTTACATCAGCAAGGAAATACGGAAAGACCTGCAACGTTGGTGTAATTTAGAGCAATATTGTAGATTGTTCCATTTTGTTTCAAAGAAATGAAAAACAATGCCTCTTTGCTTTAGAAGGCTGTGTATATAAAAGACCTTTGAGGCTATCCATGTTTTTTTAATGAACAATTTGTATTAGACTGTGTTCTTTAAGTTATATATTTGACATTGAGAATTTAGGGGTAGGTTTGCTATTCACATCTTTCTTAAAGTGATTTTAAGGGTGTTTTTTTTTTTTGGAAAGTATGCTTATATGGCGAGGCTCTGAAGAAAAAGCAAATATGAATAACTATGATTTTAGTTGCAAAATATATGTATTTGATGGCATTCTTAAAGGTTGTATTACTGGCTCTTTTGATAAGATATGGAAAGGACAGGCTTACTGACCAGAGCAAAAATTTTCTTGATTTTGCCTTTTTTTGCAATATTTTTAACAAATCAAAAGAATGACAATTTGCCAAGGCTGTGTAGAAAAAACCTACTCGGCTAATTGCGATTTTTTAGTGAAATACATGTATCAGATTATGTTCTTTAAGCCTATATATCTGACTTCGCTGAGAAATTAGAGGAAGGCTTCCTGTATGGGAGCAACTTACAGCGGTCTTCTCGATTTTTGCCGTTTTTGCACCATTTTGAAGAAATCAAAAAGAATGCCTATTTGCTGGGGCTGGATAGAAAAACCATAATAGGCTAACCATAATTTTTTTAATGAAATACATGTCTTAGATGGTGCTCTTTAAGGTTATGTATTCAACTTTACTGGAAATATGGGGTTAGGTGTGCCATTCTCATGTTTCTTGGGGTGATTTTCACTTTTTTTCACTGTTTTGAAAGTATGCTCATTTTCCGAGGTTCTGTATAAAATGTAAATAGGAATAAATTTGATTTTATTAGTGAAACATATGTATTAGATGATTTACTTTGAGGTTGCATGACTGGCTTTACTAATAAATTAGGGGGAAAGCTACTCCATGGGCGTAACTCAGAGCAATTTTCTTGATTTTGCCTTTTTCACCACGTTTTGAACAAGTCAAAAGAATGCCTATTTGCCGAGGCTGTGTAGAAAAAGCTTATTGGGATAACCGTGATTTTTTTAATGAAATATGTGTATTAGATTATGTTCTTAAAGGTGGTATATGTGACTTCTTTGAGAAATAAGAGGAAGGACTTCTATATGGGAGTCACTTACAGTGGTTTTTCTAGACTTTTGGCATTTTTGCACAATTTTAAAGAGATAAAAAGAATGCGTATTTGCCGGGGCTGGATAGAAAAACTATAATAGGCTAACCATGATATTTTTAATGAAATATATGTCTCATATGCTGTTCTTTAAGGTTATGTATTCAAATTTACTGAAAAGGTAGGGATAGCTTTGCTATTCACATGTTTCTTAGGGCGATTTTAAGGTTTTTTGCTTTTTAAAAAAAGATGCTCATTTGCCGAGGCTCTGAAAAAAAAGCATATAGGAATAACCGTGATTTTTTAAATGAAATTTGTCAACTAACAGCTGTAGTTTTAGCCACTTATAATGGACTATCAGGGTAGGCATGTTCAGACTGGCAATTTGAGGATATCTATTTTCAATTTCTATACATTTCCAAATTTGCAGAAGTCGAGAAAATACTGCCGCACTAAGTGGGGTATACAGAAATGCCTATTTACAGGAGAAATGTAAAACCTGGCAAAAATGTTATTTATGAATGTAGAAGGTGAACCTAGTTTACATTTTGGCTATGGCATGTATCAACAAAGAGCTGGATATCCTCAAATATGCAGTATATTCTTGAATTGAAAACGTCAAAAATTGGTCAAAAAGGCGATTGTCGGCCATTTTGTTTAAATGGCTCTCCTGGAAAGGCAAATTTATATAAATGAAAACTGATAGTCAGGTTTTTCTTCCATCAGTTGTGGTAACATCTCCACCGAATTTCGTTCAAATCCGCTGACCCCCACTTTCCACTAAATCCTTGATGCTCTCAGAAAACCTCTCTTAATCTTCATTTTGTCGTTCATTGGCAAACCCTGTGCATTGACGAAACAAGATGTTTCATCTCGGAGTCTTCCTTTTTGCCTCCTTAATCTACGGTAAGTGAAATCTAAAATTCTTCATATATCATGAAAGAAATATGAATATGGTGAACTGTGAGTTTTTGGTGATTATAATTTTTCTTGCATAATTTCGTTACTCTTGTCTTGCAGTTTCGCACCAAACGGATAAATGTAAAAGTAAGTGAATCAGTTTATGCAGACAAAATAAAATTATCTAGATATATATTTTGTACATGTCTATATTCTATATGTTCATTTTATTCTAATTGCATTTTGTAGTGATCGCTGTATCAGGGGACGAGTGTACCCTTCCCTTCAAATACAAGACCAAGTCCTACACTAACTGCACCACCATCGACTCAGGTAGGCCCTGGTGTGCCCTCTCCGCTGACTATGACAAGGACAAAACATGGTCCTACTGCGCAGGATTCATGTGCGACAGTAAGTAGAACAGCAAATCAAAAGGCTAGTGCTTTTCTGCGAGGTTCAGATGATGGCATGCTTAAAGCGGATCCAGGGCTTTGGAGTTAGGATCAGGAGTCTGAGTCGCGGAGTCGAATGGTTTTGGGTAGAGTCGGAGTCTAACTTGATTTCCAGATAGAGTCGAAGTCAGAGTCAATAATTCAATTGATGACACCTGACTCCTAGAAAAATTAATATAATTTATAAAAACAGTTTCAAAAATCTGAAATGTTTTCCAAATTTTTCCCAAAACGTCTTAAACATGTTTTCATGGACAGAATCCTAAGAAAAGTTTGTAGAATTAATTTTTCTCCACTGTTGACCATGTAATTTTTGTATGCAATTACGACGATAAGCGGAGTCGGGAGTCGGAGTCGTAATTCAGGAGACCTAAGGAATCGGAGTCAGAGTCTGAGTTGCTTTTTACACTGAAAGACAAAAGTTAGCAGCTTGGTGGCCAAGTGGCTTAAGTGCCCGCCTGCTTCGCTGAAGGTTTTTGCCTGCAAGGGTTCGAACCCTGGGTGGGGAACCCAAAATTTTCATTTGACCTTCATGAGCAAAATCCCAGCTGGATGTCATTCGGATGAGACGTTAAATTGGCGGCCCCTTGTATCAGTGTCTATGCTTGGCAAGTAAAAGATCCCTCACATGGGGTAAATGTATAACATGTTGAGGACTCCCGCTCTCTCTCTCATCTCATCAATCAACCCTCGTGAGCGCCCATAACTGGGCTTAGAGGGCTGCACTTACCATATCTATCTATCATCTATCTTTCTATCTATGCATATGTTGTGCATTCAAGAACCTCATCTGTGTGCTCAATATAAGGTTCTACCAAACACATACTTTACATAAAATAAACCATAAAGTCTAAAGATAAAGGTCTTGGGGTTCATTTGAAGGTTGAGATTTCATCTGTAGCATCCCCTTCAACATCCAGAAACATGCCTTCATTACAATGGACGGTATCTTGAGTTTCGGCTGTTTTTCTGGGTCCAACACCTCTTTGTTTATTCCTTGTGTACCCTACCACCCTGTAACAGGCAGCTTTCTTTGATACACTTGACAGATGAAAATCTTACACTCTACAAATTTAAGCTGGGTATTCACACCTGCACCATTCCAATAGTTTCATCCCCGTCATATTCTGTAATTGGAGACACAATAAATTCAGTTGTAAAAGAATTGTGTGCTTGAATGTTTAAGGATTCATTTAAGCTCACATGAAACCGCATACCTGCAAATGATGTGGGTCAACAGCAAAAACCTTTGTCAGCCATTTTTTAAAAACGAAAATGTTTCCCGGTTCAGTGATTTATTGTTTGTGACCCTGTTTTCGGGTGTCTTACACCACGAAACCATCATACTGACCATAACCCTCGAACATCTTGCCCTCCCAACATATGCATTACTTTTGTCTTTCAGTGTAGAAAGCCAAAGGAGTCAGGAGTTGGAGTCTGTTCACTTACATGTACTGGCTCCAAAGCCCTGGCGATAACTGAGGCAGGATTTGACATGCACTAAACTTTTAATACACAGATAGACAGATGTCATATGATATGTGACAATATTATTAAAAGCTTTCTCTTTTTCTCCACTGCCACAGATTGCAAAGGTAAGTGAGAATTACTATCTTCTATGCTCTATAGCTAACATGAGTGACAGGTTTTTATAAGCAGCACAGCTGCTTTTACCCCAAGAATTTCATGCAATCTCGTTAGCACTCAGGAGGTCACTCTCTTTCACCAATCTCATTCAAATTTACTCTACATTCTCTGTAGGTTTTTAACTTTCGACCAGTCACTTTTGGTGCCCTTCTGTGATGGAAAAAAGTATAAAGAAACTAAAATGGACTGGCTTCCATGGGTCAAAGGTCAACCATGCCTTCTTCTTCTTCTTCTTCTCCTGAGTTTATCCATGGCCTGTGTGCCTGTGTTGGAACCATGCACTGTCTGTGCTGCTTAAAGTGCTTGCACGTTATTTTTTTTAGCTCGCGATTAGAAATGATGTGAATCGTGACATTTGCCAACAAATACAATATTTGCTACTGACAGTATACGTTTGATTCAGTTTACACCGACCATGGGCAAGAATGCAAGTTCCCCTTCACCTACAACAAGAAGGAGTACAAGTACTGCACGGGTGTGGCCCACAGCACCACCTGGTGTGAGCAGAAGACAGGAGGCTGGGGCAACTGTATCTACAAGCTGTGTGGAAGTAGGTGATATACTCATGCTAGTACAGCTTACAGCGGAACACTTTGATATAGAAGTAAAGTAGACTGTGGCACTGTGAAAATGGCACTTCATGACTCATGATAGCCGATGAAGTGTCATCTTCTCTACTTTCAACATGGGAAACATAGAGGCCGTTTGATTAGTCATGATCAAGAGTAGGGGAAGCTTGGGAGAGTTGGGCCACTTTTTACATTCTTGCACCTCCTGCTAACAGTAATGATTATAGAAACATGCTTAATGCATGTATTGTATCTTGAAATATTTCAGAAAAATATCTTTAGGTTTGCATTGATATTTGCCTAAGAACATATGAGTTACAGCCCTATGAAAATTGGAAAACATTTGGCCCAACTCTCCCCATCAAGTGGGAGACTTGGGCCATTCAGGGGGGAGACTTGGGCCATTACAATATATCAGGTTCAGTAAAGCTGTACTTGAGGCCATAATATTTTTAACCTGTAGTGTGGTGGTCATAGAAGTCATTAATCCTGAATTGAGGCCTCTTGCAACTCTAGTTTGCTGTCAGACTTAAGCCTCGGCCTGATGGCCCAACTCTCCCCACCTAGATTTCCTGATATCTAATTTTATTAGATCATGAATAATTATTAAGGCCTAAAAATATTCAATCTCTGTTGAAAATTGCCCTAGACAAGTTCTTCTGTCTTAATAAAAATAAATCTGGGTTAATGCAACACATGTGGGTATTGGCACTGTCCCAACTCTCCCCCATTCCACCATTTTTCTCTAAATGCCAATTATGACAAAACCGGTTGTCTGATAATTTTCCAAAATATGTTAATAACAACTGAATAGTCAAGCCTACCAAGCATGCCATAGAAATTTTTTTCAGTCCTTGTTGTCTAACAGACAATTAAAAACTCGTAACATGGCTCAGTTTTTCTGTTTTTCATCCAAATTTGAATTTTCTTCTCTCTAAAGATCGTGACAAGCAAATTAGCCAGAAATGTTACATCCTTTGAAAGATTTTTATTTTTATAAAATAAAGGTGGTTGCAGCTTTCTCAAAAAAATTTTTAGTTTCCTCAAAAATCAGGGTGGCCCAACCCTCCCTGCGGCCCAACCCTCCCAAGCTTCCCCTAAGCCATTTGACCAACAAGTGGGATAAGTCTCAGCATGATGACACACGAAGTGCCATTTTCACAGCGCCACAGTCCACTTTAATTCTGTATCAAATTGTTTCGCTGTGATTCATACAATAATTGAACATTTGAGAAGAATTAGGAATGATGTCCTATGTGATTTATTTCAGCCTGCAAAAGTAAGCTACTTTTCTTTCTTTGGTGATCATTTAATGTGGTGAACATTTTCCTTTGTATTTCTTTAGTTTCTTACATTTTTTCTGTATTAAATTTTGTACCATAATGTCCATAATTACTGAAACGACTTGGGATATTGGAGCCAATTTTTATTTTATAAAAGTCCGGTCTGTTTTTCTTTCTTGTCCTTAAATTTAAGTAATTGTCATTACCAATTAATTACATACAATATTTCAAGTCAATACTCGCTTCATTATCTATTTACACAGGATATGAAAAATATACCTTAGAAATTAATTACAAATGACAGGCAGCCTATCAAAGATAACATACTTTCTAAAAGCTCTTCCATTGTCTGTGCAGTCCCTGCAACTGGCGGCGGCTACTGTACCTTGCCTTTCACTTATCTGAAGAAGAAGTACGAATCGTGCACGAAGACCGACCACAATGTTCCCTGGTGTGCTACCACCGCAGACTACGACAAGGATAAAAAGTGGGGAAACTGTGCCGCAGAACCCGAATGCAAGACTTAAGAAAACTGGTGAGGAAAATATGTGAGTTATTTTACAATTGCCTTTACCTGAGAAGGCAGTGTCATAAGATCTCATGGTAATGTGTAGGAATAACAACTTGAAAACGGTTAGTGATGCAGATTGGACTGCCTTGGACCGGTCCGGTCTGAGGTCCAGTCCTGGATCGCCAAATTACTGGACCACCTGCCAAAAACCCATCTGGTATACCACTCTGATTAAGCCAGAAATGTCGGTGTTTAGATTTATTCGCCTCGAACATCTCTCTCAGTACCCAAACTGTCCCAATGCGAAACTTCACACTGACAACCTATAATGTCATGTCATGCGTATTTGATGAATATTCAGTACTTGAACTTTTACGTTTCAGGAGCCCAACCAGAACGGATCACACATGAAGGAACTTTTGGATCCAGATGCAGAGGATCATGTTCTTTGTATTGTATGGTCAATAAAGGGCAAAAAAATAATAACCTCCATTTTTACTGTCTTGCTTTACTACTGAAGACATTCAGAGATAATGAAAAATATCAAAACTAAGCAGTTCAACAAAGATAAATCCCAAAGGTTTACAGCTTAATTGTTTTAAAAATAGAGAATCAATATAGGATTTATAGGTTCTGTTATAAAGTTTATTAAAGGAGTAGAGGAGTCGGGACATGACTGTGTGACAGTCCATCAACAAATCCAGTCTGCCTGAAAAAAAAAAGAAAAAAAAAAAGAAAAAAAAAAAAGGAAAAAAAAAGAAAAAAAAAAGAAGCAAATAAAGCTCTCTGAAAGAGGGGACTGTGATATCTCTCTGCTCCCTCTGGCATTTTTTATCAACGGAGCTGCAAACTGCACAACCATGACACGAGGTAATTCAGCTTACTATATTATGTATGCATGGATTTTTGCCAGAATTATGTGCCCATAGCTTACACATGTGTGCCTGAGAAAGTTACCCTCCATTACCAAGTATTACTCTTTTGAGACTCAGGCAAGGGACTCTTAGCTCAACCTTAAAACTTAAGTAAATGGTTAATATTCCTCCCATATACACAAAGAAGTAGTTTCATTTTGGTTATTTACAATCTGACAATTTACAATACTGTTACATAATAGCCTACATTCCATCTTTGGACAATCTATTATATAACTAGGTTGTGACCTACAGAGCATACATGATCTTCAACGCTTATAAATATATGTAATGTGCAATAATTTAGTGGAACTAGAATAGTTTAGGCCTTATTCGCAGGCTCGCAGGCAAATATTATTAACTGACGGGGTGCAAACCGGGGGGCTGAAAGCTGAGGGAAATAGTTTGCTTACCCAGTCCAGATTGAAATACAGGGTGCACAGGATGAAGTCGGTCGACATGGCTTTTTCTTTATCTATGTATCGACTAAGCTTTATATTAAAAAAACTGCAGTTACATTTATATAAGATTTTCTTTCAATATATCCAAGTGATTTTTTACCTGTAGAGACTTTCACCAATCCACTCTGGATAGCTTCCTCAGTAGGCCTACAAATGGTGTTGTTGTTCCTTTGGAATGATAGTGTCATAAACGTGTGAAAGCTCGTAACTGCCAGAGTCTCTGTTTATAGCCCCCTCTGTCCTCCTGATCCATATGGCCTCCTTCACTTGTCTGCGTTTCTTGTGT
Source organism: Platynereis dumerilii (assembly GCA_026936325.1). Lineage (NCBI taxonomy): Eukaryota > Metazoa > Annelida > Polychaeta > Phyllodocida > Nereididae > Platynereis > Platynereis dumerilii. The sequence goes on from JAPTHN010000056.1 coordinate 126,581, forward strand.
GACTCTTCGTCTATTATCTTTGCCCCCTCCCAGTCGATGATGTGGTTTTGAGCATTGGCATGATCGGTTATGGCTGACTTGTGGTAGGTGTTGGTGGAATCCTTTCTGCTGCCTCTTGTGTATTGACTAACTTGGTGGCTCTCGACATCCTTTCGGTGTTCATCAAGTCTGATCTTCAACTGCCTTCCTGTTTCCCCTATATAAGTTCCATTGCAGCTCTTGCATGGGATGCTGTATACCACTTCTCCCTGTTCTTTCATGTCACATTTATCTTTCGGGTGAACCAAGATCCTACGCAACGTGGTCAAGGGTTTCATGGCTGTGGTGATGCCATACTTATTCATGATGTTATCCACTCTTTCTGAAATACCCTGGACATAAGGGATAACCACTTGTCCAATGAACTTCTTCCCAGACTTTTCTTGTTGTTTCTTTTTTCTATCTTGTCGAGATCTTCCACGTCTGATGGCCCATTCTGGATATCCACAGTTCTTCAAAGCTTCGCTGAGATGATCTAGTTCCTGCTTCTTATCGTCTTCTTCAGAGATGATGGTGTGGCATCTATGCATGCGGGTACGGACGACTCCTAACTTCTGGTGGCAGGGGTGGTGGGAACTGAAATGGAGATATTGGTCCATGTGCGTCTTCTTTCTGTATACTACTGTTTTTAATGACTGGTCCTGTCTCACAATGATTTTGGTGTCAAGAAATGGGATTGACCTGTCTACCTCCTCTTCTCTGGTGAATTTGATGCTGTTGGTGGTATCTACTTGGTTCATGTGTTCTTGGAGATCGTCTGCCTTTCCTCTTCCAATTATCGCAAGGATGTCATCAACATATCTCTTCCAAATACGTGGTTTGCATTCTACTGGGGCTGTCCTGATGATCTGTTGCTCACACGTTTATGACACTATCATTCCAAAGGAACAACAACACCATTTGTACTGAGGAAGCCATCCAGAGTGGATTGGTGAAAGTCTCTACAGGTAAAAAATCACTTGGATATATTGAAAGAAAATCTTATATAATCAAATGGAATATCCAGAAGAATGTTTAATGAGTGCAGTTACATTTGTTGTAGATCTATCTTTTTTTCTGGTATGCAGCTGATATATTATAACATGAATTTGGGGAAATTGATGACTCATATAGAAACATTGCTTCAAATGTCTGACATCAAAATTGAGGTGCACTGTGATATTGATAAAGGGTGTATGCATGGATGACATAACACCGACATCACCTTCTTTACTTGGTTCTTCACTTCACCTGAATGGCGGTGGCTGGCACAACTTGTAACCGACGGCGGCAATTAACCAAAGGAAGAAGAAGAGAAGAAGCACCCAGTGACACAACTACCCCAGTTCCTCCTATCCTTTTTTGTTCCTTACTTGGACTTATTTTTGTGGCAACATTTTCCTGAAATGTCAATATCCTTCCAAAAATGTAGTGTGTTAATCGATGATAAATGATTCATAAATTATCACCAGTCGTTGTTCTAACTTCTTCCTGGTTGAATGTTTTGAACTGCTATTCCGGACCATATAGCCAGCAAATTAATTGTATACTTTACAATATAGGATATAAAAAGTATGATCTAATAAATATAACATTTGATTTATTCAACACAAATTCCGGATTTAACAAACATGAGATAAATGGTATCAAGATAGAAAGGGAACAGGACAACTTTAGTAATTTCCTTTTAAAACATTTGGTGTTATTCAGTATAATGGTGCTAAAATCGGTAGGCTACAGGATTGTAACATGATAAGGGGGATGAGACACTATTGATTGAAATATAGTGGCTTGTCAGTAGTCATGGCAGCACACACAGCATCGGATGTGGCCTCCAATGAGTAAGTAATTTTACTTTACGAAATTATTTTATTTTATCAAGATGAAGAGGGGGGGAGGTTGCACAGGCAAAGGGTAAGCACTGGGATCTTCCCAGACCTGTTGAAGTCCTCAGTTTGGCAATGGGCATAATGAGGTTTATTCACGATTGACCATATGGTCAAGACACAGATTCACAGCTTCAGGTGTTATCAACTGCCAGTTCACTTCACAGCTTTAATGTTTCTTTTGTATTTGACCACTTCTGGCTCAGTTTTGTTTCAGTCATGGAACAATGACAAACTTGAAATTACTGACAATGGGATGATGGGGTTTGATTGGAATTGAGCTGAATTTTTTTTTAATGATAACTGAATGATACATCAGGGAATGACCATGAGATTCAGAGGAGGGGGCTTGGAGTTTTCCTCGAACAGGAAATTAGATTATTTTGTTGTAACGGTGACAGTAATTTTATTTTACGTGGCCCATATCCAAAAATGTTCAAGATCAAAACAAGTCCCTGTCAAGAAGTACCCCAATCAGATTTTTTTTAAGACTCCCCAGAAAGAGTTTAGGCCTATTATTATTATTTTTTAACTCTTGTTAGACATATATAAAGAAGTTGATGATAATATTTTTCATATGGTTACACCCTATGTGAATGCTGGCACTTAAGTATGCCAAAAGATTGCCCATAGTTCGCATGAGGCAAAATATTCAGTGATAAATTTTTTTCATTTTATGCCCTGTAATAGCCCGTATGTCAGAAACAGTAAAGTTGCCTCATGGCAGGATATAGCATTTGCGGTGACTCACCTCTAGAGCCTCAAATTCCCTAACCTAAACCCCTTTTACCCTCACCTAGACAAAAAATCCCTCACCTTGCCTCAAATTCCATCAGCTACTCTCAGCTTCCCTGGGTGCCCTCAACTATCATCGGCTTGCTTCAACTGAACTAAACTCAAATTTCCTCAACTAGGCTCGGCTTTCCTCAACTCAGTTTCAACTGAACTCAGCTCACCTCAACTACCCTCAGCTTTACCTCCACGATATATATATAGTATACTTCCATGGGTTACCCCATCTTTAAACAGTGGTTACTCGGGTCACTATAGTGCATCCTGCCATTCATGAGGCCTATTGAGAGGGGTTGGGGTGAGATGTGTGATAGGCCTTAACATCCGGTACTACTTGATTTTATTGGACTTGCACCAGTGCAGTACACAGGAGTAAGATGTTATGTGCCACTCTTGGTACCAGATGGAATATTTATAAATCCAACATTAGTTGTCCAGACTGGAAAAAACCATGAATCAGAGGCTAGCCTAAGTCTTAAATTTTGTCCAGAGATTGCTTTTCAATGCTGAATAAAGCGAATATAAGCAACTTCTAATCCTTCAGTTTGGCAAACAGTAGAAGCTGAACTGTTATTCACAAGGTCTCTGGGTTGGATCCTTAAAGCAGCCAGGTATGACTGTCAGCTAAACTATTTGTGGTCAAAAATAAAAGAGAGTTTTCAAACAGTGGTCAAATACAATAAAATTGCAATAACTGTGACACAACTTAAACATAGGCTGCGTAGCAGCAAACCTTCAGCGAAAAAACAACATTTAAAAAGGACTCCATTACGCCATAAAAGTGATGTGAACCAAATTGCATGTAGTATTTGCAATAGTGGCCCAATCTTGGTCTGAAATTATCTATACGCGCCGCCATATGCCCGCCTGCATGCCAAGGTATGTTGAACAATGGAAAGGCCTTACTAGACCAATGTACATATAATATGGACCAGTTTCATGCATGAACAAGGAACATGTTGTGAGCTATGGGTCAGAATATTTGAAAAAACATTAAGAATAATAGGGGAGACCGGGGCTGGTTGTCACAGGGGCAGGTTGTCACAGTATGTAAAACTTAAACATGCTACTATTTCTATATAAGGGTCATTCTCAAATTTCGGGACAATTTGCGTCACTCTAGCTCCCTGACATTAATATGAATGCGATAAATATCTGAAGCGTCACTCTGCATCTGTTATTCATATTTCTACTTAGAACCACTGCATTTGGAGCAAAAAGTCATTCATTAGACTTATTTTAATGCATTATGTCCAGAAATCCGTGCAAAATCAATGGTTTTTCCCTGTCACTGGACCTGACATGACAAAATGAAGTGTTCATTTTCCTCCTAATATACCATTATTTTCAAAGTTTCTTTGCACGATTCATGGGAATATAGACTTGAATTTATATTTAGTTCATATTCAATTATTTTAGGGTGTAATTTCATTGATTAAATTGATACAATAGTCGTGTCACTAATTTATGTCAATTTTTTTGTCCCCTCCGTTACTTGCCATAGCTCTGTTCGTTATTGTTTTTTATGAGCTATTTTCAATGAATATCATCAGACGCATGTGCGCCATAGTACCACTGCCTTGCAGACTTCATAAAACATGTATTCAATAAATTATGACATAATGTTCATAAAAAATGTTTTTGGTCCCACTAAAATGTCCCCTCCGTTTCCTTCATTTCCAAGCTTACCAATGATAATTTTACAGAGCGATTTCATGTATATGTTGCTGAGGGTGGCAGGTTTTAATATTCTGCAATTATTTTGTCTAATCTCCAAAATAAAAAGCAGTAATGAGCGAAAAGCAAAAAATTGTTCCCCTCCGTTACCGTCCACTCCGTTACCAGATCATGAGCAAGAAATCGACATTTGGATAAAAAAATCTATTGATACAAGATGAAGTACTTCTGAAAATAATAGTTACATCAATCTTTTATCATTTTTCCTTTTGTCGCTGTTCCTACAGATGGTTTTTTACATCAAAATTCCCCTCCGTTACCACATTGTCCCCTCCGTTACAGGACAATTTTCCTATACCTGTTGTCCCGAAATTTGAGAATGGCCCATAAAGCATGCAGGAGCACTGCCATTCTGTATGAATGGCAAAAGGGGAGTGACTTAAACCTATCTGGTAAATATATACCTATTTCATTCGAAATCTTGATGTCCTATTGGACATTTATTAAAATTCAGAATTCGGGGCAGGTTGTCACACTTTCGGGGCAGGTTGTCACACTCTCGGGGCAGGTTGTCACACTTTTGGTTATGAGCTCTAATGCTGGAAGTGGAACTCTGCAGGGCAGATCTGGACCAAGAAAAATTATTTTGGACATATGATGAATCCTTTACTTGCCTAGTGAAGCCCTTAACAAAGATGCTACTGTGTACAAGGGTGCTACAAATGAAGGCTTACCAATCAGCAGGAAAGCATTCTGATCTGGAGGAGGATTTTTTCGATTTTTTTTGAAAATTTAACATATAAATTTGAAATTGATTTATTTAAACACAATGCAATATCTGCATACATCTTCAGTCATCAATAGCATGTATAAAGCACAAATTTATATTTTTGTTAGTTTTTTGGTTTAAAAGCCTACTCCAAATAGGTTAACAACCAGCTCCAAAAAGTGTGACAACCTGCCCCGCCTTTTTGTGACAACCTGCCCCGACTGACGAAAATTCCAAAAACGGGTGGTCAAGGCCGTTGTTATCAAAATTTTCACTATTTTTTCTAATGATGATTTAAAGAAATGTTTATATGGTAAGTGTATTAACGGTACCTTTTTCAACAACTATTTGATAAAGACTAGCATTGCATGCAAGTTGAAGGTAAAAATTTACTTTTTGTGACAGGAAATTTTTAACAGACCCGTGTGCCTACCAGACTCCCTTTCAGGGGTCAAGATTTTTCAAAAAGACTCCATTTGGTTATAAAAGCAATAAACAATGATTGGTTGAGCTGTGTGACTCCATAGTTTAGTACAATAAAAAGTGTGACAACCTGCCCCTGTGACAACCAGCCCCCGGTCTCCCCTAATCAAGCAGACCAACAAAAGTCACTAAAATATTATATAGGTGATCTATATAAAATTTCAAGTACATGCAATGACAGCCAAGTTTTGGCCTGGAAACAAAAAATAATAATTTCAATATATTTTTTTTCAATATTTCAAGATTTATAGAATATCCATGAATCACACCCACAAAAGGCACAAATTTATCATATAGGTGACATGTGTAACAAATTTCATCCATGTACATGCAATTGTGGCCAAGTTTTGGCCCGAAATGGAAAAAAAAATTTTAGATACATTTTTCTCAATATTCAAAAAGTATGGTATATCAATCAATCAGACCATGAAAAGGCACAACTACATGGTATAGGCTACATGTGTAAAAAATTTCATCCATGAAATCCGGAAATGAAAAAAATTTTTTTAAAATATTTTTCTCGATATTTGAAAAAGTAAAAAATATCCATCCATGAGACCATCAGAAGGCACAACTAGGCCATACAAGCTACATGTGTACCAAATTTCATCCATGTGCATGCAATAGGGGCCAAGTCCTAGCCCGGAAACGAAAATAATAATTTTTTTATATTTTGCACAATATTTCAAAAATTACGAAAGTTCCATCAATCAAACCATCAAAAGGCACAACTAGACCTTATAGGCTACATGTGTACCAAATTTCATCCATATAGATTCAATAGGGGCTGAGTACTGGCCCGGAAATTATCTATCCGCCCACCGCCCGGACGCCCGACGCCCGGACGCCTGACCGCCCGACCGCCCGGACGACCGACCGCCCGGACGACCGACCGCCCGGACGCCCGGACGCCCGCCCGGCTGACGGACAACTTTTGACCAAAGTGATAACAATACCTTCTTCGAACTTCGTTCGCTGAAGGTAAAAAGGTGTCTGGCCATATGGTCAATCGTGAATAAACCTCATTAATAAAGCAACCCAATCAGGATCAGAGTAGTTTACACCTCTGTCAGCCGATCATAGGCTATGCCAGTATTTCAGGGTGATAACTCCCATATTCTTTGTTGTTCACTTATCTACCCATTTTTACCTGTTTGAGTTTTTGTCTAAGCCAGTTATTCATAATGGGATCAGAAATATGTGTTTATCACACCTCGGGCCAAAGCTCTCGGTTAATAAATCACATATTCCATCTCCCATGGTGAATAACTTATACGTATTAGTGTGGATTGATAAAATCAGTTCTAGGAAGACTTCTTCAGACATTTTTGAAAAACTTTTTAGCCGGTACAAGAGAATCGAAGACAAGATCCGAATTCTTACAAGGGCGAACATAGAACAGGAAATCAAGGAAATTTTGGGAATCTTGAATGAAGGAGAAATTATCTACCCCACGAAAGGACCTTCCATCATAAAGATCCTCATCGAAGAAACAAACTTTTTGTATCAAGAGCCTGCATTTCCAAAACTGATACATGTACGTAATGATTAATTAATTAATTATATGGTGCACTGTCCCAATCAAGGTCTAATGTTTAACATGAAAACCTTAGTTCTGGAGTTCACAATCAAAAGAAACACCAATATATGAACAAGAATTGATTTGTAATCCTTTTGTCCGATTTCTTAATATTTCAAGAACTTTTTGCTGATTGTCAGAAAGTTTGTGCGATTCTGTCATTTGAGTACCAAATTGTCTCAATAATATATTTGTGTACATACTTTCAGGCTCTGTATCCAAGTTATGAAAAGAGTACACTTTCAAGCAAAGAAGACCTGGCTACAATGGTCCACACAGAGTTGAATTTCAAAAGAAAGAAGAGCTGGCCAGGGGCCGGGGCAGGACGAGGGACAGGGTCAGTCAGCAGGAGTAAGACATTCTTTTGGAAGGACGAATCAAGTGCAAGGGAATGTCTGTCCAAAATAAAGGTTAGAGGCTCAATTGACTGTTTTAACTAATTTTAGACCTCATTTTAAAAGATACTTTTAAGTGGTGAAAGGCGGGGCGCTTAACGACAATTTTTCATGTTAGCACCCGCCTGCCAAGCGTATCAAATACATAGACGTAAACAATTAGTTAAAGAAGTGTATGAGGTCTAAGTCAGCTAGACACATCACTTTTGGGTTCTCCATCCGGTTTGGATCTGACAAAAATGCATGTTTTTTTGTTAGAACCCTCCAAATCGGTGTCTAACGAATACTGTGAATGGACCATGACATTGTTATATCCCAAAAATCCATGATGATAATGAATCAATGGACTTTGAAACAGGAAGCACACTCACTCACTTTACTTTAAATATGAATAAATGGACTGGAAGCAGTCTCACTAACTTTACTTTATGAATCAATGAACTGGAAGCAGTCTCACTCACTTTACTTTATGAATCAATGGACTGGAAGCAGTCTCACTCACTTTACTTAATGTATCAATGGACTGGAAGCAGTCTCACTCACTTTACTTTATAAATCAATGGCCTTGAAGCAGTCTCACTCACTTTACTTTATAAATCAATGGACTGGAAGCAGTCTCACTCACTTTACTTTATGTATCAATGGACTGGAAGCGGTCTCACTCACTTTACTTTATGAATCAATGGACTGGAAGCGGTCTCACTCACTTTACTTTATGAATCAATGGACTGGAAGCAGTCTCACTCACTTTACTTTATCAATCAATGGACTGGAAGCAGTCTCACTCACTTTACTTTATGAATCAATGGACTTGAAGCAGTCTCACTCACTTTACTTTATGTATCAATGGACTGGTAGCACTCTCACTCACTTTACTTTATGAATCTATGGACTGGAAGCACTCTCACTCACTTTACTTTATGAATCTATGGACTGGAAGCAGTTTCACTCACTTTACTTTATGAATCAATCAGGGCTTTGGAGTCGGAGTCGTGGAGTCGGAGGTTTTTGGGTGGAGTCGGAGTCGGAGTCGAACTTTGATTTTCAGGTTAAGTCGGAGTCGAAGATGAAATTGGTGACTCCTGACGCCTAAAAAATAATTATAATTTACATAAACACTGTTACAAAAATTTGAAATGAATCCCAAATTTCACATTAAAGTTCATCAACAAGCATTCTCACTCACTTTACTTTATGAATCAATGGACTGGAAGCATTCTAACTCACTTTACTTTATGAATCAATGAACTGGAAGCAGTCTAACTCACTTTACTTTAAGAATCAATAGACCATTTGATAACCTCACTCGTATCACATTCCACTTTTCAGATCTTCCTTCCTTTGAGAGAAGACTTCAGCACAAGGTAAATTAATGCTTTTTGAAAAATGTTAATTGAATGACTTACTGAGCGACCCAAAAGGTCTTTAATTATTACAATTTCAGTGGCTTTTCTGTGTTTAATTTTAGCAAGCCATTTCAAACAAGCTTATTCTTAATCCACTTTAGCAACAGCCAGATCAATTGATCACAACACTATAATTATAAGTAAATATTATCTTATTTCTGTCAATGCATTCCATTCTTTGTTACAGGTTGTTGAAGAAGTTGCTTGGTTCATGTGATTTTGAAAAGTGGAATTCCCATTATAAAGACATCCTGTCATTTCTCATTCAAGAAGGAGCTCACCCGCTGGAGCTCATAGATGGGGCAACTGCTCTCAACTCATTCCTTGAAATTCCCATGTCCCACCTCTCTGAGTCATCAATGCCCACTGTTTTCGCCTTTTTAGGAGAAATGTTTCAGAAAGGTTTAGATAATTCTAACGTTAAAGAAAGTGTCCTTAACAACACCATCAAGTCTATTCCAGGTCACATTTTTGAAGGGGATTTCAGTCATAAACGTATCATAAAGGAATTCATCGTGAATAAGATTATTGAACTTGCTCAGATCAAAACTTTCGCCCTTTGTGATCACACGGATGATGAAGGAAAAAGTCCATTTCACAACCTCATGGAAAAGCTCTTGGTGGCTGGTTTGTGGAAAAGAATGCCGGAATTAATAGCTGGAACTGACAGTCTTTGGAGTGCAATATCTCAAATGATAACCGAAGAAAATGTCAACACTAAAGACAAAGACCAAGTGACTCCTTACAATTGGATTCTCCTTTGGCAGGAATCTGTAATAGATGGGCAAACATTCAAGCATGATAGGCAGAATTTGAGAACAAAGATTGATTGGATTCTTCAGCATTTACAGGACAAAGCCAAAGGGGCATTGGAGAAAGATTTTCAGCAACTGGACACCCTGAAATCGTTAAGGTAAGGCAATACATGATAGGATAGGATATGATTTTTTCTTGCGCAACAATACAATAATGAAATATGAACAAACATGTAATATGTAAATGGCACTGCCATGAAATTCGCGCAGCATTGTCATAGAACTACTGCATTATATTCAACTTTCCATGCAGAAGGCCAATTTATCTTTTTAAAGGACAGGGCAAATGGGCAGATAGACAGAATAGATAGGTAAGATCAGATCTATAGATTGATGGATAGATAGATAGATAGATAGATAGATAGATAGGTAGATAGATAGATAGATAGATAGACAGACAGATTGCGCTGACAGCTGTGTAATTTAAATCTGTCTTAAATTTGGATAGATCTATAAATTTGGATCTATTATGTTAAATTGTTGATGTTACATAACTGAGATCAATAAAACCATAGCTTTTCAGAAATGACTGTTCACTATTAAACTGTTAAATAACGTGTTGATAGTTAATGAAGATTATGTAACCTTAAGTGTTGTTATGATTTCTTACTCTGTGAGCCATTTAAGTCATTAAATTTTGTGTTGACTTTTAATTTTCAGTCACCTCTTACAATCAGGGGTATGGAAATAATTATTTCCAATGTTGATACTCATGTTGATTTAAATCCCTGAATTATGTCATTGGAGATTGTTACACGACAAGACTGAAATTTTAAAGCTATTCTGGAAGATATTTTTAAAGGTATTCTAATTATTTACCAAACTAAACTCTGCCTAAACTACTAGCTCCATTTTTATGGCAACTACAGGCACTTCCTGTTCAGGCAGTCACTGAAGACAGGAGCACCACACAGAATGAGCTGTCCTTGTGCTAAGTGAGCTTCGCTCATGGCTGCCTTCGGCAGCCATGAGCTGCGCTCATATTAACTGAAATAAAATGTTGAACAGGAGGGCACCTGAGCAGAAACTGCTCTGACCCATTAGGTGCATCCCTCCTCTTATAGATATAGAATATACCATGATAAAACCAGTGAAAGCTAATGAAGAACTATAGATTTTGATCCAACCAGTGAGACTGAATAACACTATTCTAGGATAAACCATTCAATGTTGACAGACTGGTACTAAATCTGGTTAAATGATTGGATCACATTCAAATCAGGCACTGTAAAACAATGTAACATTTTGAAATTTGAGGCATTTGAGTGCATAATTGAGGTCATTTAGTCACTTGTGCCAGTGATATTTACATAATAATTATTTCCTTTCAGGAAAAGACAAATGAAGGGGCTCTTAGACAGATTGACAAAGTTGCCCCAGCATTTGGCAGGTCTCTTGAATCAGAGTGAAAGAACAAGTGAGGAGATGATTGCTTCCTTCAACATGGATCTGGAGAGGATAAGAGATCTGAAGGGCAAAGGTTGTGAGGAACAACTTTTGCATCTTGTGAAGACGGAGGATTTCAGAAAATTTACCGTAAGTCATGTTGAGATTAGAAACGAAAAAATTCTTCGCATTTTTGATGGCTTGCTGGAGGTTGTAGTTGATGAACACAATGCTCAAAAGATTTACGGAATGTACATGGGGATTCACAAAATGGCAAAAATTCAAGGGAAGAAGATAAACTATTATAACTACTATTCTTTATTCCGTGTGCTCAAACTGTGTCTTGACAAAGGTGCTAAACCGACTAAAAATGAAATTTGTGAACTATCTCTGGAAGCTGTGCTTAAATTCCATTCTGATGAAGCTCTATTGGCTACTGCCCAGATGATAAAACAGCTTATTGACACATACAGAAAGCAAGGCCACACTGATTCCAAGGAAATATTCTTCAATCCAATACAAGACCAATACGAAGTGAAGGAGGACTTGAGAATAGCAGCAAAAGAAGTCATCAGGGCAGCTTATGGCAATCTTGGTGACTGCATGAAGTCAGGAAGCGTGATCAACATTCTTCTCTACATACAGAATAACGATGGTGATGACGACACGGTCAAGAAATGCTTTGAAGAAGCAGATGTCCTCGTGAAGAGAGACAAGATGGAGTCGCCTGTTATGGAATGGGTTAAGAAACAAGAGAAATATCACAAAAGGAAAACAATAACCAAATATCTTGAAGAAGAGCTGAGGCAGAAACTGGTGCGAAGAAATGACAACTGGCTTCAAAGAAGTGTGCTGCACTTGGTCGCCATCTTCTGCCATGACAAGGATATCTTGAAGTGCATTCCAGATGAAATGATTGAAAGACAAATTGATGAAAGGGACATTCATGGTTCCACCCCACTGCATCTTGCGCATCAGAGTGGCAACCAGCCTCTCATTGATCTTCTTGAAGTTCATAATGCGCAAGGGGTTCAGGATTACTTTGGAAGAACACCAAAATCTCTTGGAAGTTCCGAAGCAGCTTCTGAGACAGACGTACAAGAATACTGTTGGGGCATTATGAAGACAGATTCTTCCGCGTTCAACATCATGAAGGAAATGCTTGTCTTGGAAGTAGAGGATTGTGAACTGATAGAAAAGGATTTTAAGGAACTGTTTGGAAAGTTGGTTGCGGAAGACGGATTGTTAAACGCTGAAATAAAGATGGCGGGAAGTGTGAGGGAGAAGCTCAAGGTGGGAAAGTTCGATGAGGTTGATTTGCAGATATGCTTCACCAAAGATCCCTATGAAGACGAATCTTTTGCCTGTCTTGAACTACATGAGTATCTGGTCAGCAGGATGGTCCAGGTGAAACTAGAGGGGAATTCATTGCGATGTATATCGGTTGCGCATCCATGGATATTCAAATGGGAAGGGAAAGGCTGTTATAATGGTCAGAAGATATCGGTCGATATTGTGCCTGTCTTAGTTTTGAAAAAAGAATTGTCAGAGCAAGAGAGACAGGGACTGTTGATAGACAAGGCTCCTAGTCACCAGCAGCTTCATCACCTGAAGTGGAAAGTGTTAGAGAGAAAACCGGACTGGAGAGAGACAATATGCCGCCACGAATGGGACATATTGGATAACCTGCCACCTGGATGCCGTTTGGGAATCCGCATCGCCAAGGCTTTTTTAGAGGTTGGAACTTGCTTCATTAAATATAAGATATATATAGGCCTAAATAAGACAAGAAACGCCTTATTTAGTCACATAAGTTTTTATTCCTTACTGTGACACCCATCATCAGTAGCGTTTGTCACAGAAGGGGGTAGTATCAGCATTTTAAAAATATACATTGTAAACCATAATTACCGGCCATGCATCCTATGCATAGGACGGTAATGCTTCTGTCCTGAAACGATGTGAGTCAGAGGCCTACTGGCCAAACCAGACCTTTCCAAATGTTCATTTTCTCAATATGACTCATTTATACATCGTAGATTCTGTCAATTGTGTATTTTTTCAGTTAAATTCAATATTATAACATTTATTGACATGTGCTGTACTGCATAGAGCAGGGTGGGTCAGGCAGATTTGCGTCGCCATTTTCTTTTGTATTGAATTCGCGCTGTCATACACATGTCATACATGTGCACAGTGGCCATGTTTCACTCTCAGAATTGCAGGGCGTTGAATGGACATTGAATCTTTCATTCAATTCCAATCAATTTTTTTAATTTCTCAATGGACCACTTTCAAATGCACTGAATTGCTCTTCACCATTTCAGCCTAAGTGCAATTCACTTTCTCACCTCCCTGTCATCTCAAACTCATCTGTACCTCTAAGCTAGTTTCTTGTCATTAAATTAAATTACAGGGTGTTGATTTAACATTATCTTTCATAGATTGTACATTCCAATCAACTGTGCTAATTGCTGTTGGGGGGCCCCCTTCATACACTCAATAGTCAATAGGCCTTCACTATTTAAAGTGCAATTCAATTTCACTCTCATCTCTCAGTTACAAGTCCTCTCAGATCTACAATTCTATTACACCTTCATTTTTAATTTACTCCTTTTTGGGACGTAGTTGAATACTTTTTTTTTTTCATCCACTATAAATGTATTTAAAATCATGTGTATTCCACTGACGAAGCATACACTTGTGCATGGGCGGTCCTGCACCTCTTAAGACGAGTGCTTGTTTCCATAAGACATGGGGGGGGGGGATGGACCAGTTTTGGTCAAATTGGTGCACCGCATTTGTTCTCTGTTTTCGCATCCGATTGGATGAATCACCCTTTTAGACGATTTGATTGTATTAAAAGTAAATAAGCATCATGTCTTAACCACAAAGGTTAAATTGATACTATAATATACGCCAATTGATATAAATTGGAGATACTAGTTCTGTTTCACTTTTATTTGTGCAGCACATATATATAATACGATGACGTGAATGACTCTTACTTGTATTTGTTTCATAGGTTCTTGACCAAACTGGTTACAACAAGAATGAATTCCTAAAGAACCAGATTACTTCCTACGTTGTCAAGAACACAATGTTCTGTATCCTGGCAGGACAGACGGTATGGCAGTTACATCTAAATCTCCAAATAGTAAACAGAGAACTGACCTTAGTAGAAGTTTCCTCTAGTGTAATCATGTCGTGTGGTAGCTTTTGAGACGTTCCTCATTATCTAGGATTTTACTTGATTTTGCCTTAAATACAAAGCAGGGATTGATTCACCAAAAAGACTTGTTTGATTGATTGATTGATTTTGTTTAGATACTTTCAATTGCAGCCAGAGGCGATTCAGATAATTGGTCATGATGACGTCATTGGAAAGAGATACACAGCCCTGCGTCACCAACTGCGCTTCAATGAGAACAATCCAAAATGGACGACAGAAGAAGAGTTGAAGCGATTTTCAGAAGAAGGAAGATTCTGGGCCGAGAAGATATTTGAGGGAATTCAGCTTATGGCCAGGAAGGGGAGCAGGACACCAGGCAGCTTCTTGATTGACAACCTGTTTGACTACTCTGATGAACTCAATGCTCCTGCGGTGTTCGATGTATTCGACACCTGTGAAAGAATCCTCGAGCGCTTGAGACCAGAAGTCTTCTTTGGGGATGGCTTCATCCCCTCTACAGGTTTGCTACCACCTAGTGTTAGCCACCCATGTCTTTATCTTTTGAAAAGCGAGAAAGGGATTTGATTTCACCATTACAGCATAATTGAGATACTCCCTGTAAACAAATAAGTCATAATCATGACAGCTTATGATGCAATGAGTTGTATAGGTCTACAACGAGTTGAATACAAAATGTAGAAAAGTACCCATGCATATGCAGCGTATTTTTTGTGAAACAAAACCGACATGTCGCATCACTGTGCCTTCCCAGATCTTCTTAACAACATAAAAGACAAGAAGTAGGGTTTGTCTTTAAATTTTCAGGGCCAAGGAATGTAGTGGTTGAACCAGAAGGGGGTAGGCGCCATTTCAGCTTCTGCAAGCATGACTGTGTGGGAGCAAAGGTTGATGACTAAAGGTGTCCAACTGGCAATGGTATGGTGCGAAGCAGATTCCAGTAGTAGTCTATTTTTAGGAGGGACATTAAATGTCGTTTGTTTATATCTGGTTAAACCACGACCCCTCTAATGGCCAGTTCCCTAATCTGGCAGGCAGGGTCTGGTACTTGAAGCCCCATTCAATACTTCGCACCCCTCTTTGGAATGCATACATTTTGAGATGAATAATCTTTATCAGAAAACCCTCCCTTATAAAAAATACCAATGAAAACACAAGGATAGTATAATTTCAAACAAATTAATAAAAAGTTTATATATATAAATGACAATAGATGTAATAATGTAATATTTATTACTTCAATAGCCCACAGTTTGCTTATTGATCATGTCAACAACAAGATTTTGTATTTAAGTCCATCTTTATCATCATGTACTTTTAAAGGAATAATCAATTTAGATATTTACAGCTTATATTTCAAAACTTATATTTCAAAGCTCATTTATAAAATAAAGGTTATAGATCAATGTTTATAACTAAGAAGATATTCTTAGTTTATAATATCTTCATTTGCTGTTATTATCCTGGAGAAAAACAAATGCTGCTATCAACATCTGGATAAGGATCTGACAAGCAGCTGTAAACATGTCATTAAATTGCCCTCTGTGGTTGGGCCAACCATCCCAGAGATGGCCATGTGGGGGTAAAATGTGAGGGTAAAAATAGATTGTACTGGAATCTGTGTGTCACACAGGGTATTGCTGGAGTTGGACACCTTTAGTCATCAACCTTTGGTGGGAGTCATTTTGGCATTTGTAGGCCCGCCTGTTCCATATTTTCAAGATATTATTTCATCAGACTCTCAGTGATCTAGAGGGGGGGGGGATGGCCCCATAGGCCTCCCCCCAGATCTGGCAATGGGATGAAGACTTAATCGTAATCAACCAGTGATATTTTGATTGGACACATTTTCCTAAGAGGCAGGTTACATTATTTTTCATTTATCTTTTCAGATAGCCTTGACAAGCACAGCTCTGCTTATGCAAATCATCCTATAATCGAAGCAAGTGTCCATTGCACTGAGAGTGCAAGTGATGCTCTGAAACCGCCTAGTTATCATCCCAAGGATATTCTTAAAGTAGAAGAATTGGACATTAACACTAAAGTTCTTAGAAACAAAACAAATTTTCATCGCACTGAGACAGCAGTTGCCGTTGATTCGCTGCAATTGCCTGGGTATGATCAGGATGATACCCTCCAAGGAGGAGAATTGGAGATTACAACTATGGATAAGTTTGCTCTTCTATGTGGTTTACCTACCCCCACTGCTTTGTATCTCAATTCAATTTCTCCCACTCAAACCATCCCGAGAGTAGCTCGAGACGAAACTTTTGCTGCGATCCATCATGTCGGTCGTCATTATGTGGTCTCCTGTCAGTGGAACGGAAGAATTCGCTTATACGATTCTCTTCATGATGCTCAGCGAGTCCAGAAAATTCTACCCCAGCTGAAAAGCCTTTATCAAATTGGAAATGATGAATCTAACATTGAATACTTTGTTCCCCAATCACAAGGTTCGACTCTAGATTGCGGTCCATTCGCTGCAGCTAATGCCACCATGTTGATCCACGGAATTGACCCTTGCACGGTCACCTTGGATACGCTGCTTCTCCGTATTCATCTGCATCACTGTTTACAAACTGAGCAAGTGCGATTGTTCCCCAGAATCCCCACTGTTTGAGGGGGGAAGGTAGTCTAGTGATAGCATGCTAGACTGCCAATCGCTTGGTACATTGTTCGAATCAACCTTATGTCCGGTGACATGGGCTTATGTTGGTTGGCTTGAATCATCCTTCGCCTCATTGCCGGGTCATGCACCTGTCCTAATTAGCCTACCAAATGCATAAATACAGGACGTAAAACCCCAATCATCTATCCATCGCCACTGTGTGACCGATGATATAACATGCTGATTGATTGCAACAGAAGCTGTTGACACATGAATCCTTCAAATGTCATTAGCGGATGTTTTCTATTTTTGGAGGGATCTGGTATGCAAATGAAAGGAAAACACAGCAGGCAAAAAAGATGTTAAAATTACATGACCCAAGAGAACACACCAAAATGTCAAAATGTATTTTCTTCTTTATCCAGTCAAATAAATTCTAATTAAATTACAACGCACAGTTATGCTTACTATTTTATCTTGATGTTGCAATATTTTTTCATTATTCTCTTTAAGTATATATATCTCTGGTTCATTTTGGTATTTCTCAATTCTTAAAGGACAACTATTTATTTGACACTCCTTAGTTTTCTTTATGAGAAACATCTTTTGTATTTTCTGTTTTGCATTATTGCATAAATAAAATTGCACCAAGGCTTGGCAAGGGTCTATCAGAATCTATACAGACAAAAAACACACCCCTGTATATATATAATATATATAATACTGCTGTAATTTCATCCCATATAATTCATTGTACAATTTACTTGCATTAAAAAAACCAGCTTTTCTTTTTTTAAAAGATTTTCTTGTGATAGAAATATGAGTCTTTTATTTCCAAAAATTTTAAATATGTAAAATAGTGCAAATTTTGCAGTGCCACCCTGTAAACAGTTGTACTATTACAATAACCAGCTAAAAGGGATTCACTTCGCAGAGTGACCATTCAGGCGGTCTGTCCCATGGCTTCACAAACCCAATTGTGACTTTTGTCGAACAAGAATCCTTGCATTTATAGACACAGACGAATCCTCCATTCTCCACACTGCTGTTGATCAGTGGACATTCTTGCATTGATGAGCTGAATACTATAATCCTGGAATTCTCACAAGAGGGAACTGACTTCAGGAGAACTTTCATGTATGGAAATGGACAGAATCAAGACTTGTATCCTGGAACCTGTCCCGAACTAATGCAGTTATTGAATTTAAACTGTAGAGGACGCCAAAGTGCAGTGTGAAATACCATGTATGGAAATGGACAGAATCAAGACTTGTATCCTGGAACCTGTCCCGAACTAATGCAGTTATTGAATTTAAACTGTAGAGGACGCCAAAGTGCAGTGTGAAATACACCACAAGGTGTCAGCACATGTATTATTCACACCATAGACTGAACATTAGGAACACATGTTGCTACCAAGAGAGCCCTGCACAACAGGGCTCTCCACACCTGGTTTTCTACATTAGCTCACATTATATTATTTCCATAGAAGAAGAAGTTTGTTGTAAATAATGTAAATATGTGATAGTAAATGTGTGTTTTAATAATGTAAATATTTGATTGTAAATGTTGATATTGTAGTTTCAGAAAATTTGTTGTTAAAGTTACTTTGGATTGTTTTGATGATTGTAAACCCATATAGGGCTGGGTGTATATTTTTCACACAGGTCAATAAAGAATTTGTCAGTCTGTCTGTCTAGCTGTCTGTCTGTCTGTCATTATAAATACAATGATAGAAATGACTGAATATACATCATTAAAAAAGACGGCAAATACAATAAAGGCATTCTGCAAGTTGAAATAACATGAAAATACATAGATGATATAAGTAAATAACAATAATTTATAATGACAATGACCATGACAACGACAATGACAAAAAACTTTATTATATATTCCTTATTCAGGAACTCGTTTTGCAGACATGAAAATCAAGTATAATAATAAAATTATGTAAAAACATGTAAAAACATTCACCCCATATATCCGCCACTGGAGATGGACAGGAAAAAATAACAGAAAAATCAAACAGGTTTACAATATAACCACATTAATATTGGGATTTCACTAAATCTTGTATGTATGAACTAATAATGTTTGTATAAAATGTATTAAATCATTAGCCCTTTCTATAACAGCTATTTTTGGGTCTTAACCCCGTTTTGAAAAGCAAAAATTTCTCTATGGCAGAAACATGAAAAAAGGACTACTGTTTTCACAATAATTTCTCAAAAATCTTCGGAAAAATACTAATCACATATATGCTAATTAGAACAGGAATACTGAAAATGATACTTTCCAGATAGAACTCTTAAGTTATTCAAACACACATTGGACAAAAATGATTTAATATCAAAATTTTGTAGGGTATATACAGAAATACCCTTTTCCATTATGCGTGACATAGTTAAAATCAAAATCTTAACCTAGCCTATAATGCAAGAATTAGTATTTTTGCTAATTTGGAGAAAAACTAGCAAATCCACTCTGTTGTGGTTGATTTGCTAATTACAGGCACAGTGATTACTCATTTTATTTGGACTTTTTAACACGCAAAAGTCCGCGAAATGACGCGAATCTGTATGCGTGACAGTGTATAACAGTATATATGTGTGTATTGCTTTGTATGTCCAGAGGGTGGGGGTACTAAAAATACACGTGAAACCAAAGGGTGGGGTACTAAAAATCCGCATGAAACTCAAGGGGGGGTATCAACTTTTGACGGGAAGTTCCAGCAAAACTCCCACCCCCCCCCCCAGTCATAAATTCTGAACGGTCCCTTAATATATTGAGATAGCTGAATCAAAACCAGGGAGAGGGAGAGATTATTTTATGACCAGAGGCATTCTATTTACGAATATCCACCAGGACAAGATGATTATTATGAGTATGACCCAGAAACCAACGGCTATCATCATTTTTTTGAGATTCACATGCTATCGCGATGAAACATTTTCCTAAATGATAGTGTTGGCTAAGGATAATTTCTTAACAGACAGCATTGATTTTTATACTATGGAATTCTATGAGCATAAAGTAAGCAGGTAAGCACACACTGTGAACCAAATTTCATTCTTGAGCAGATAATGTCAATCTTAGATGATATTCACATGCTCGTCGGAGAATTTTAAAGATACAGAATTAAGCCAATATACATACAGTTGCGGACAAAAATATTCATACAGCTGAGTATTTTGCTTAAACTGGTATTTACAGGGATGCGAGGAGAAAAATTTCACTTTTAAGTCATTGCCCTAATCAATTGTCATTGCCAAGCACTGAAAACTTAAGCATATCTCTGTTTTCAAGCTCAGGGAGCACACTAAAGTAAAATTTCAAGTTCAACATGACTTAAAAGTGAAATTGTTCTCCTCGCATCCCTGAATCAAGAGTAAATACCAGGTATGTGCAGAATACTCAGTTGTATGAATATTTTTGTCTGCGACTGTAATACACATACTGTTGACTGACTTAGAGCATGTTGGGATATGACAAACAAACAGATACTGTATCAACCACTTTTATAAATTTCCAACAAAAGCATAGCACTATCCATCATATGAGATTCACATGCTGTTAAGACGAAACAGTTTCCTAGATGTCAGTGATGTGCTCAATCAGTCATTTCATCATCATGGATCAAACGATTAGCAGTCAAAACGCCTACAGACAAAAACGCCTACTGTGATTTCTGACAATGCAAGAACGGCTATGCAAAAACGCCTACTAATAGATGTCAAAAATGGCTACAGGTCTATACCAAAACGGCTATACCACTTTACAAAAAGTCTACTGTTTAGGCCTTTACAAGAACAACTATCAATGGTGTAGTTGAGCAGTTCATAAGTAGGTGTGGTTGTGTGAATGAAAAACCAATTAGCTTCAATATAAGAAAACCATTGACTCGTTAACTTGATACTAAAACGTCATAGATTGTCCAGTGAATAACATTGTTGTACAACAATCACAATAATCTATTAATTTGTCACCGTTGACTGTGAGAGAATAACATTGTTGTTAGCTTCAGTGAAAACTAGCAATTTAATTAGTTTTACCATAACTCCTGCCGGATTAGGTACAAAAGATGCACAGGATAACAGTTTTTTTTAGCTTTAGAGAAAACTGGCAAATTAACCAGTTTTACAATTACAACAGCCAGATTAAGTATGTAAGATGCACAGGATAACAATTTGCTAGCTTCAGTGAAAACTAGCAAATTAATTAGTTTACCATTCACACCAGCTAGATTAAGTATGAAAGATGCACAGGATAACTCTTTTGTTAGCTTCATTGAATACTAGTAAATTAAATAGTTTTTCCATCAAAACAGCCAGATTAAGTATGAAAGATGCACAGGATAACACTGTTGTTAGCTTTAGAGAAAAGTAGTTAAAAACTAGTTTTACCATCATACCAGCTAGATTAAGTTTGAAAGATGCACAAGATAACTCTTTTGTTAGCTTCATTGAATACTAGTAAATTAAATAGTTTTTCCATCAAAACAGCATGATTAAGTATGAAAGACGCACAAGACAACACTGTTGTTAGCTTAAGTGAAAACTAGCAATTTAATTAGTTTTACCATAACTGCTGCCGGATTAGTATCAAAAATGCACAGGATAACACTGTTGTTAGCTGCAGTGAAAAGTAGCAAATAAACTATTCAAACCATCAAAACAGCCTGATTAAGTATGAAATATGCACATGATAAAATTGTTGTTAGCTTCAGTGAAAACAAGCAGTTTACCCATCACACCTGCCAGATTAAGTATGAAAAATGCACATGATAACAATTTTGTAAGCTTCAGTGAAAACTAGCAAATCAACTAGTTTTACTATAACACCAGCCAGATTAAGTATGAAAGATGCATAGGATAATATTGTTGTTGGCTTTAGTGAAAGCTAGCAAATTAACTAGTTCATCCATCACACCAGATTGAGCAAGTAGGAAAATGTACAAGATAACAATTTTGTTCATTTTGGTGAAAACTAACAAATTAACTAGTTTACCTCTCACACCAGCCACATTGAGTATGAAAGATGCACAGGATAACATTGTTGTTAGTTTCAGTGAAAAAAAGTAAATTAACTAGTTTTACCATCACACAAGCCAGATTAGAATAAGTATAAAAGATGCAGAGCATAACATTGTTGTTAGCTTTAGTGAAAACTTGCATATTAAGTAGTTTTACAACAACACCAGCCAGATTAAGTATGAAAGATGCACAGGATGACATTGTTGTTAACTTCAGTAAAAACTAGCCAATTAAAAAGTTTTACAACAACACCAGCCAGATAAAGTATGAAAGATGCACAGGATAACAGTTTTTTTTTAGCTTTAGAGAAAACTAGCAAATTAGCCAGTTTTACAATCACAACAGCCAGATTAAGTATGAAAGATGCACAGAATGACAGTGTTGTTAGCTTCAGTGAAAACTAGCAAATTAACTAGTTTATCCATCACACCAGATTGAGCAAGTAGGAAATGTATAAGATAACAATTTTGTTCATTTTGGTGAAAACTAACAAATTAACTAGTTTACCTCTCCCACCAGCCAAATTGAGTATGAAAGATGCACAGGGTAACATTGTTGTTAGCTTCAGTGAAAAATAGTAAATTAACTAGTTTTACCATCACTGCAGCCAGATTAAGTGTGAAATATGCACAGAATAACATTGTTGTTAGCTTCAGTGAAAACTAGCAACTTAATTAGTTTTACCATAACTACTGCCGGATTAGGTACGAAAGATGCACAGGATAACAGTTTTTTTTAGCTTTAGAGAAAACTGGCAAACTAACCAGTTTTACAATCACAACAGCCAGATTAAGTATGAAAGATGCACAGGATAACAATTTGTTAGCTTCAGTGAAAACTAGCAAATTAATTAGTTTACCACTCACACCAGCCAGATTAAGTATGAAAGATGCACAGGATAACACTGTTGTTAGCTTCAGAGAATACTAGTAAATTAACTAGTTTTACCATCACACCAGCTATTAAGTATGAAATATGAACAGTATAACAGTTTTTTTGCTAGACAGATTAAGTTTGAAAGATGCACAGGATAACAATTTGTTAGCTTCAGTGAAAACTAGCAAATTAATTAGTTTACCACTCACACCAGCCAGATTAAGTATGAAAGATGCACAGGATAACAGTTTTTTTAGCTTTAGAGAAAACTAGCAAATTAACCAGTTTTACAATCACAACAGCCAGGTTAAGTATGAAAGATGCACAGGAAAACAATTTGCTAGCGTCAGTGAAAACTAGCAAACTAATAAGTTTACCACTCACACCAATCAGATTAAGTATGAAAAATGCACAGAATAACAGTGTTGTTAGCTTCAGTGAAAACTAGCAATTAACTAGTTTTACCCTCACGCCAGCCAGATTAAGTATGAAAGATGCATAGGATAATATTGTTGTTGGCTTCAGTGAAAAATAGTAAATTGACTAGTTTTACCATCACTGCAGCCAGATTAAGTGTGAAATATGCACAAAATAACATTGTTGTTAGCTTCAGTGAAAACTAGCAATTTAATTTGTTTTACCGTAACTCCTGCCGGATTAGTATAAAAAAATGCACAGGATAACAGTTTTTTTAGCTTTAGAGAAAACTAGCAAATTAACCAGTTTTACAATCACAACAGCCAGATTAAGTATGAAAAATGCACAGAATGACAGTGTTGTTAGCTTCAGTGAAAACTAGCAAATTAACTAGTTTCACCCTCACACCAGCCAGATTAAGTATAAAAGATGCAAATGATAACAGTTTTGTAAGCTTCAGTGAAAATTAGCAAATCAACTAGTTTTACTACCAATACAACCAGATTAAGAATGAAAGATGCACAGGATAACACTGTTGTTAGCTTCAGTGAATACTAGTAAATTAACTAGTTTTACCATCACACCAGCCAGATTAAGTATGAAAGATGCACATTATAACAGTTTTGTTGCTAGACAGATCAAGTTTCAAAGAAGCACAGGATAACACTGCTGTTAGCTTCAGTGAAAAAAAGCAAAATAACTAGTTTTACCATCACTGCAGCCAGATTAAATATGAAATATGCACAGAATAACATTGTTGTTAACTTCAGGCAAGACTAGCAATTTAATTAGTTTTACCATAACTCTTGCCTGATTAGGTATGAAATAT
Source organism: Platynereis dumerilii (assembly GCA_026936325.1). Taxonomy (NCBI): domain Eukaryota; kingdom Metazoa; phylum Annelida; class Polychaeta; order Phyllodocida; family Nereididae; genus Platynereis; species Platynereis dumerilii. The sequence continues at coordinate 150,743 of JAPTHN010000056.1, forward strand.
GCATAGGATATCACTGTTGTTACCTTCAGTGAAAACACGCAAATTAACTAGTTTTACCATAACACCAGCATAGATGCATAGGATAATATTGTTGTTGGCTTTAGTGAAAGCTAGCAAATTAACTAGTTTATCCATCACACCAGATTGAGCAAGTAGGAAAATGTACAGATAACAATTTTGTTCATTTTAGTCAAAACTAACAAATTAACTAGTTTACCTCTCACACCAGCCACTTTGAGTATGAAAGATGCACAGCATAACATTGTTGTTAGTTTCAGTGAAAAATAGTAAATTAACTAGTATTACCATCACACCAGCCAGATTAGAATAAGTATAAAAGATGCACATCATAACATTGTTGTTAGCTTCAGTGAAAACTAGCAAATAAACAATTTAAACCATCAAAACAGCCAGATTAAGTATGAAATATGCACAGGATAACATTGTTATTATCTTCAGTGAAAACAAGCGAATTGATTAGTTTTACCATCACTCCAGCAAGATTACGCATGAAATATGCACATGATAAAATTGTTGTTAGCTTCAGTGAAAACAAGCAGTTTACCCATCACACCAGCCAGATTAAGTATGAAAAATGCACATGATAACAATTTTGTAAGCTTCAGTGAAAACTAGCAAATTAACTAGTTTTACTATAACACCAGCCAGATTAAGTATGAAAGATGCATAGGATAATATTGTTGTTGGCTTTAGTGAAAGCTAGCAAATTAACTAGTTCATCCATCACACCAGATTGAGCAAGTAGGAAAATGTACAAGATAACAATTTTGTTCATTTTGGTGAAAACTAACAAATTAACTAATTTACCCCTCGAACCAGCCACATTGAGTATGAAAGATGCACAGGATAATATTGTTGTTAGTTTCAGTGAAAAAAAGTAAATTAACTAGTTTTACCATCACACCAGCCAGATTAGAATAAGTATAAAAGATGCAGAGCATAACATTGTTGTTAGCTTTAGTGAAAACTTGCAAATTAAGTAGTTTTACAACAACACCAGCCAGATTAAGTATGAAAGATGCACAGGATGACAGTTTTTTTAGCTTTAGAGAAAACTAGCAAATTAGCCAGTTTTACAATCACAACAGCCAGATTAAGTATGAAAGATGCATAGGATAATATTGTTGTTGGCTTTAGTGAAAGCTAGCAAATTAACTAGTTTTTCCATCAAACCAGATTGAGCAAGTAGGAAAATGTATAAGATAACAATAACAATTTTGTTCATTTTGGTGAAAACTAACAAATTAACTAGTTTACCTCTCCCACCAGCCGCATTGAGTATGAAATATGCACAGGATAACATTGTTGTTAGCTTCAGTGAAAAATAGTAAATTAACTAGTTTTACCATCACTGCAGCCAGATTAAGTGTGAAATGTGCACAGAATAACTTTGTTGTTAGCTTCAGTGAAAACTAGCAATTTAATTAGTTTTACCATAACTACTGTCGGATTAGGTACGAAAGATGCACAGGATAACAGTTTTTTTTAGCTTTAGAGAAAACTGGCAAACTAACCAGTTTTACAATCACAACAGCCAGATTAAGTATGAAAGATGCACAGGATAACACTGTTGTTAGCTTCAATTAATACTAGTAAATTAACTACTTTTACCATCACACCAGCTAGATTAAGTATGAAATATGAACAGTATAACAGTTTTTTTGCTAGACAGATTAAGTTTGAAAGATGCACAGGATAACAATTTGTTAGCTTCAGTGAAAACTAGCAAATTAATTAGTTTACCACTCACACCAGCCTGATTAAGTATGAAAGATGCACAGGATAACACTGTTGTTAGCTTCAGTGAAAACTAGTAAATTAACTAGTTTTACCATCACACCAGCCAGATAAAGTATGAAAGATGCACAGGATAACAGTTTTTTTTAGCTTTAGAGAAAACTAGCAATTAACTAGTTTTACCCTCAGGCCAGCCAGATTAAGTATGAAGGATGCATAGGATAATATTGTTGTTGGCTTCAGTGAAAAATAGTAAATTAACTAGTTTTACCATCACTGCAGCCAGATTAAATGTGAAATATGCACAAAATAACATTGTTGTTAGCTTCAGTGAAAACTAGCAATTTAATATGTTTTACTGTAACTCCTGCCGGATTAGTATAAAAAAATGCAAAGGAAAACAGTTTTTTTAGCTTTAGAGAAAACTAGCAAATTAACCAGTTTTACAATCACAACAGCCAGATTAAGTATGAAGGATGGACAGGATAACAATTTGCTAGCTTCATTGAAAACTAGCAAATTAATTAGTTTACCACTCACACCAGCCAGATTTAGTATGAAAAATGCACAGAATGACAGTGTTGTTAGCTTCAGTGAAAAAAAGCAAAATAACTAGTTTTACCATCACTGCAGCCAGATTAAATATGAAATATGCACAGAATAACATTGTTGTTAACTTCAGGCAAGACTAGCAATTTAATTAGTTTTACCATAACTCTTGCCTGATTAGGTATGAAATATGCATAGGATATCACTGTTGTTACCTTCAGTGAAAACACGCAAATTAACTAGTTTTACCATAACACCAGCATAGATGCATAGGATAATATTGTTGTTGGCTTTACTGAAAGCTAGCAAATTAACTAGTTTATCCATCACACCAGATTGAGCAAGTAGGAAAATGTACAGATAACAATTTTGTTCATTTTAGTCAAAACTAACAAATTAACTAGTTTACCTCTCACACCAGCCACTTTGAGTATGAAAGATGCACAGCATAACATTGTTGTTAGTTTCAGTGAAAAATAGTAAATTAACTAGTATTACCATCACACCAGCCAGATTAGAATAAGTATAAAAGATGCACATCATAACATTGTTGTTAGCTTCAGTGAAAACTAGCAAATAAACAATTTAAACCATCAAAACAGCCAGATTAAGTATGAAATATGCACAGGATAACATTGTTATTATCTTCAGTGAAAACAAGCGAATTGATTAGTTTTACCATCACTCCAGCAAGATTAAGCATGAAATATGCACATGATAAAATTGTTGTTAGCTTCAGTGAAAACAAGCAGTTTACCCATCACACCAGCCAGATTAAGTATGAAAAATGCACATGATAACAATTTTGTAAGCTTCAGTGAAAACTAGCAAATTAACTAGTTTTACTATAACACCAGCCAGATTAAGTATGAAAGATGCATAGGATAATATTGTTGTTGGCTTTAGTGAAAGCTAGCAAATTAACTAGTTCATCCATCACACCAGATTGAGCAAGTAGGAAAATGTACAAGATAACAATTTTGTTCATTTTGGTGAAAACTAACAAATTAACTAATTTACCCCTCGAACCAGCCACATTGAGTATGAAAGATGCACAGGATAATATTGTTGTTAGTTTCAGTGAAAAAAAGTAAATTAACTAGTTTTACCATCACACCAGCCAGATTAGAATAAGTATAAAAGATGCAGAGCATAACATTGTTGTTAGCTTTAGTGAAAACTTGCAAATTAAGTAGTTTTACAACAACACCAGCCAGATTAAGTATGAAAGATGCACAGGATGACCGTTTTTTTAGCTTTAGAGAAAACTAGCAAATTAGCCAGTTTTACAATCACAACAGCCAGATTAAGTATGAAAGATGCATAGGATAATATTGTTGTTGGCTTTAGTGAAAGCTAGCAAATTAACTAGTTTTTCCATCAAACCAGATTGAGCAAGTAGGAAAATGTATAAGATAACAATAACAATTTTGTTCATTTTGGTGAAAACTAACAAATTAACTAGTTTACCTCTCCCACCAGCCGCATTGAGTATGAAATATGCACAGGATAACATTGTTGTTAGCTTCAGTGAAAAATAGTAAATTAACTAGTTTTACCATCACTGCAGCCAGATTAAGTGTGAAATGTGCACAGAATAACTTTGTTGTTAGCTTCAGTGAAAACTAGCAATTTAATTAGTTTTACCATAACTACTGTCGGATTAGGTACGAAAGATGCACAGGATAACAGTTTTTTTTAGCTTTAGAGAAAACTGGCAAACTAACCAGTTTTACAATCACAACAGCCAGATTAAGTATGAAAGATGCACAGGATAACACTGTTGTTAGCTTCAATTAATACTAGTAAATTAACTACTTTTACCATCACACCAGCTAGATTAAGTATGAAATATGAACAGTATAACAGTTTTTTTGCTAGACAGATTAAGTTTGAAAGATGCACAGGATAACAATTTGTTAGCTTCAGTGAAAACTAGCAAATTAATTAGTTTACCACTCACACCAGCCTGATTAAGTATGAAAGATGCACAGGATAACACTGTTGTTAGCTTCAGTGAAAACTAGTAAATTAACTAGTTTTACCATCACACCAGCCAGATAAAGTATGAAAGATGCACAGGATAACAGTTTTTTTTAGCTTTAGAGAAAACTAGCAATTAACTAGTTTTACCCTCACGCCAGCCAGATTAAGTATGAAGGATGCATAGGATAATATTGTTGTTGGCTTCAGTGAAAAATAGTAAATTAACTAGTTTTACCATCACTGCAGCCAGATTAAATGTGAAATATGCACAAAATAACATTGTTGTTAGCTTCAGTGAAAACTAGCAATTTAATATGTTTTACTGTAACTCCTGCCGGATTAGTATAAAAAAATGCAAAGGAAAACAGTTTTTTTAGCTTTAGAGAAAACTAGCAAATTAACCAGTTTTACAATCACAACAGCCAGATTAAGTATGAAGGATGGACAGGATAACAATTTGCTAGCTTCATTGAAAACTAGCAAATTAATTAGTTTACCACTCACACCAGCCAGATTTAGTATGAAAAATGCACAGAATGACAGTGTTGTTAGCTTCAGTGAAAACTAGCAAATTAACTAGTTTCAACCTCACACCAGCCAGATTAAGTATAAAAGATGCAAATGATAACAGTTTTGTAAGCTTCAGTGAAAATTAACAAATCAACTAGTTTTACTACCAATACAACCAGATTAAGAATGAAAGATGCACAGGATAACACTGTTGTTAGCTTCAGTGAATACTAGTAAATTAACTAGTTTTACCATCACACCAGCCAGATTAAGTATGAAAGATGCACATTATAACAGTTTTGTTGCTAGACAGATCAAGTTTCAAAGATGCACAGGATAACACTGCTGTTAGCTTCAGTGAAAAAAAGCAAAATAACTAGTTTTACCATCACTGCAGCCAGATTAAGTATGAAATATGCACAGAATAACATTGTTGTTAACTTCAGGCAAGACTGGCATTTTAATTAGTTTTACCATAACTCCTGCCTGATTAGGTATGAAATATGCACAGGATATCACTGTTGTTACCTTCAGTGAAAACAAGCAAATTAACTAGTTTTACCATAACACCAGCATAGATGCATAGGATAATATTGTTGTTGGCTTTAGTGAAAGCTAGCAAATTAACTAGTTTATCCATCACACCAGATTGAGCCAGTATGAAAATGTACAAGATAACAATTTTGTTGATTTTGGTGAAAACTAACAAATTAACTAGTTTACCTCTCACACCAGCCACATTGAGTATGAAAGATGCACAGCATAACATTGTTGTTAGCTTTAGTGAAAACTTGCAAATTAAGTAGTTTACCACCAAAACAGCCTGATTAAGTATGAAAGATGCACAGGATGACATTGTTGTTAGCTTCAGTGAAAACTAGCCAATTAAATAGTTTTACAACAACACTAGCAGATTAAGTATGAAAGATGCACAGAATAACAGATTTTTTTTAGCTTTAGAGAAAACTAGCAAATTAACCAGTTTTACAATCACAACAGCCAGATTAAGAATGGAAGATGCACAGGATAACAATTTGCTAGCTTCATAGAATACTAGCAAATTAATTAGTTTACCACTCACACCAGCCAGATTAAGTATGAAAGATGCACAGGATAACACTGTTGTTAGCTTCAGTGAATACTAGTAAATTAACTAGTTTTACCATCACACCAGCTATTAAGTATGAAATATGAACAGTATAACAGTTTTTTTAGCTTTAGAGAAAACTAGCAAATTAACCAGTTTTACAATCACAACAGCCAGGTTAAGTATGAAAGATGCACAGGAAAACAATTTGCTAGCATCAGAGAAAACTAGCAAACTAATAAGTTTACCACTCACACCAATCAGATTAAGTATGAAAAATGCACAGAATAACAGTCTTGTTAGCTTCAGTGAAAACTAGCAATTAACTAGTTTTACCCTCACGCCAGCCAGATTAAGTATGAAAGATGCATAGGATAATATTGTTGTTGGCTTCAGTGAAAAATAGTAAATTGACTAGTTTTACCATCACTGCAGCCAGATTAAGTGTGAAATATGCACAAAATAACATTGTTGTTAGCTTCAGTGAAAACTAGCAATTTAATTTGTTTTACCGTAACTCCTGCCGGATTGGTATAAAAAAATGCACAGGATAACAGTTTTTTTAGCTTTAGAGAAAACTAGCTAATTAACCAGTTTTACAATCACAACAGCCAGATTAAGAATGGAAGATGCACAGGATAACAATTTGCTAGCTTCATTGAATACTAGCAAATTAATTAGTTTACCACTCACACCAGCCAGATTAAGTATGAAAAATGCACAGAATAACAGTGTTGTTAGCTTCAGTGAAAACTAGCAAATTAACTAGTTTCACCCTCACACCAGCCAGATTAAGTATAAAAGATGCACATGATAAAAGTTTTGTAAGCTTCAGTGAAAATTAGCAAATCAACTAGTTTTACTACCAATACAACCAGATTAAGAATGAAAGATGCACAGGATAACACTGTTGTTAGCTTCAGTGAATACTAGTAAATTAACTAGTTTTACCATCACACCAGCCAGATTAAGTATGAAAGATGCACATTATAACAGTTTTGTTGCTAGACAGATCAAGTTTCAAAGATGCACAGGATAACACTACTTTTAGCTTCAGTGAAAAAAAGCAAAATAACTAGTTTTACCATCACTGCAGCCAGATTAAGTATGAAATATGCACAGAATAACATTGTTGTTAACTTCAGGCAAGACTAGCAATTTAATTAGTTTTACCATAACTCCTGCCTGATTAGGTATGAAAGATGCACAGGATATCACTGTTGTTACCTTCAGTGAAAACAAGCAAATTAACTAGTTTTACCATAACACCAGCATAGATGCATAGGATAATATTGTTGTTGGCTTTAGTGAAAGCTAGCAAATTAACTAGTTTATCCATCACACCAGATTGAGCCAGTATGAAAATGTACAAGATAACAATTTTGTTGATTTTGGTGAAAACTAACAAATTAACTAGTTTACCTCTCTTACCAGCCACATTGAGTATGAAAGATGCACAGCATAACATTGTTGTTAGCTTTAGTGAAAACTTGCCAATTAAGTAGTTTACCACCAAAACAGCCTGATTAAGTATGAAAGATGCACAGGATGACATTGTTGTTAGCTTCAGTGAAAACTAGCCAATTAAATAGTTTTACAACAACACTAGCAGATTAAGTATGAAAGATGCACAGAATAACAGATTTTTTTTAGCTTTAGAGAAAAGTATGAATGATGCACAGGATAACATTGTTGTTAGCTTCTGTGAAAACTAGCCAATTAACTAGTTTTACCACCACACCAGCCAGATCAAGTATGAAAGATGCACACGATACCATTGGTTTTAGCTTCAGTGAAAACTAGCAAATTAACAAGTGTACCCATCACACCAGCCAGATTAAGTTTGAAAGATGCACAGGATAACATTGTTGTTAGCTTCAATCAAAACTAGATAATTAACCAGTTTTACAATCATACCAGCCAGATTGATTATGAAAGATGCACAGGATAACCACTTGCTAGCTTCAATGAAAACTAGCAAATTAAATAGTTTATCTCTCACACCAGACAGATGAAGTATGAAAGATGCACAGGATAACATTGTTGTTAGCTTCAGTGAAAACTAGTAAATTAACTAGTTTTACCATCACACCGGCCAGATTAGGCATGAAAGTTGCACAGGATAACAGTGTTGTTAGCTTCGATGAAAACTAGCAAATTAACTAGTTTACCCATCACACCAGCCAGATTAAGTATGAACGATACACAGGAAAACAGATTTGTTAGCTTCAGTGAAAACTAGCAGATCATCTATTTTTATAATCAAAACAGCCAGATTAAGTATGAAAGATGCACTTGATAACAGTTTTGTTAGCTTCAATGAAAACTAGCAAATTAACTAGTTTACCCATCACACCAGCCAGATTAAGTATGAACGATTCACAGGATAACAGTTTTGTTAGCTTCAGTGAAAACGAGCAAATTAACTAGTTTTACCATAACACCAGCCAGATTAAGTATGAAATATGCACAGGATAACACTGTTGTTAGGTTCAGTGAAACTTGCAAATTAACTTTTTTACCCATCACACCAGCCAGACTAAGTATGAACGATACACAGGATAGCAGTTTTGTTAGCTTCAGTGAAAACTAGCAAATTAACTAGTTTACCCATCAAACCAGCCAGATTAAGTATGAAAGATGCACAGGATAACAATCTTGCTAGCTTCAGTGAAAACAATTAAATTAACTAGTTTACCAATCACACCAGATTGAGCAAGTATGTAAATGTACAGGATAGCACTTTTGTTGATTTTCGTGAATACTAGCAAATTAAATAGTGTACCTCTCACATCAGCCACATTGAGTATGAAATATGCACAGGATAACATTGTTGTTGGCTTCAGTGAAAACTAGTAAATTAACTAATCTTACTGTCACACCAGCCGTATTAGGTATAAAAGATGCACAGGATAACATTGTTATTAGCTTCAGTGAAAACTAGCAAATTAACTAGTTTTACCTCACACCCTCCAGATTAAATATGAAATATGCACAGGATAACATTGTTCTTAGCTTCAATGAAAACTAGCAAATTAACTAGTTTTTTCGTAACACCATCCAAAGATACACAGGATAATACTGTTGTTAGCTTGAGTGAAAACAAGTAGATTAACTAGTTTTACCATCACGCCAGCCAGATTAAATATGAAAGATGCACAGGATAACAGTTTAACAGTTTTGTTAGCTTCAGTGAAAACTACCAAATTAACTAGTTTTACCACACCAGCCAGAGTAAGTATGAAAGATGCACTTGATAACAGTTTTGTTAGCTGCAGTGAAAACTAGCAAATTAACTAGTTTGATCATCACACCAGCAGGATTAGGTATAAAAGATGCACAGGATAACATTGTTGTTAGCTTCAGTGAAAACTAGCAAATTTAGCTTTACCATCACACCAGCCAGATTAAGTATGAAATTTACACAGGATAATATTGTTGTTAGCTTAAATGAAAACTAGTAAATTACCTAGTCTTACCATAACACCAGCCAGATTAAGTATGAAATATGCACAGGATAACACTGTTGTTAGCTTCAGTGAATTATCTGGTTTTGACTGAAGCTAACAACAATGTTATCCTTTGCATCTTTCATACTTAATCTGGCTGGTGTGGTGGTAAAACTGGATAATTTGCTAGTTTTCACTGAAGCTAACAAAACTGTTATCCTGTGCATCTTTCATACCTAATCTGGGTGGTGTGATGGTAAAACTAGTTAATTTACTAGTTTTCACTGAAGCTAACAACAATGTTTTCCTGTTCATCTTTCATACTTAATCTGGCTGGTGTGAGAGGTAACTTATTTAATTTGCTAGTTTTCTTTGAAGCTAGCAAAGGGTTATCCTGTGCATCTTGCATAATCAATCTGGCTGGTGTGATTGTAAATCCATGATTAGGAATGAAAGATGCACAGGATAGCACTCTTGTTAGCTTCAGTGAAAACTAGTTAAATAACTAGTTTTACCATCACACCAGCCAGATTAAGTATGAAATATGCACAGGATAACACTGTTGTTAGGTACGGTGAAAACTTGCAAATTAACTAGTTTACCCATCACACCAACCAGATTAAGTATGAATGATACACAGGATAACAGTTTTGTTAGCTTCAGTGAAAACTAGCAATTTAACTAGTTTACCCATCAAACCAGCCAGATTAAGTATGAAAGATGCACAGGATAACAATCTTACTAGCTTCAGTGAAAACAATTAAATTAACTAGTTTACCAATCACACCAGATTGAGCAAGTATGGAAATGTACAGGATAACACTTTTGTTGGTTTTCGTGAAAACTAGCAAATTAAATAGTTTACCTCTCACATCAGCCACATTGAGTATGAAAGATGCACAGGATAACATTGTTGTTAGCTTCAATGAAAACTAGTAAATTAACTAATCTTACCATCACACCAGCCGTAGTAGGTATAAAAGAGGCACAAAATAACATTTTGGTAGCTTTAGTGAAAGCTAGCAAATTAACAAGTGTACCCATCACACCAGCCAGATTAAGTATGAAAGATGCACAGGATAACATTGTTGTTAGCTTCAATCAAAACCAGATAATTAACCAGTTTTACAATCATACCAGCCAGATTGATTATGAAAGATGCACAGGATAACCACTTGCTAGCTTCAATGAAAACTAGCAAATTAAATAGTTTATCTCTCACACCAGACAGATGAAGTATGAAAGATGCATAGGATAACATTGTTGTTAGCTTCAGTGAAAACTAGTAAATTAACTAGTTTTACCATCACACCAGCCAGATTAGGTATGAAAGTTGCACAGGATAACAGTTTTGTTAGCTTCGATGAAAACTAGCAAATTAACTAGTTTACCCATCACACCAGCCAGATTAAGTATGAACGATACACAGGATAACAGTTTTGTTAGCTTCAGTGAAAACGAGCAAATTAACTAGTTTTACCATAACACCAGCCAGATTAAGTATGAAATATGCACAGGATAACACTGTTGTTAGGTTCAGTGAAAACTTGCAAATTAACTATTTTACCCATCACACACCAGCCAGATTAAGTATGAACGATACACAGGATAGCAGTTTTGTTAGCTTCAGTGAAAACTAGCAAATTAACTAGTTTACCCATCAAACCAGCCAGATTAAGTATGAAAGATGCACAGGATAACAATCTTGCTAGCTTCAGTGAAAACAATTAAATTAACTAGTTTACCAATCACACCAGATTGAGCAAGTATCTAAATGTACAGGATAACACTTTTGTTGATTTTCGTGAATACTAGCAAATTAAATAGTGTACCTCTCACATCAGCCACATTGATTATGAAAGATGCACAGTAAATTAACTAATCTTACTGTCACACCAGCCGTATTAGGTATAAAAGATGCACAGGATAACATTGTTGTAAGCTTCAGTGAAAAATAGCAAATTAACTAGTTTTACCATCACACCCGTCAGATTAAATATGAAATATGCACAGGATAACATTGTTCTTAGCTTCAATGAAAACTAGCAAATTAACTAGTTTTTTCGTCACACCATCCTAAGATACACAGGATAATAATGTTTTTAGCTTCAGTGAAAACTAGTAGATTAACTAGTTTTACCATCACGCCAGCCAGATTAAATATGAAAGATGCACAGGATAACAGTTTAACAGTTTTGTTAGCTTCAGTGAAAACTAGCAAATTAACTAGTTTTACTACACCAGCCAGAGTAAGTATGAAAGATGCACTTGATAACAGTTTTGTAAGCTTCAATGAAAACTAGCAAATTAACTAGTTTCACCATCACACCAGCCGGATTAGGTTTGAAAGATGCACAGGATAACAGTTTTGTTAGCTGCAGTGGAAAATAGCAAATTAACTAGTTTGATCATCACACCAGCAGGATTAGGTATAAAAGATGCACCGGATAACATTGTTGTTAGCTTCAATGAAAACGAGCAAATTTAGCTTTACCATCACACCAGCCCGATTAAGTATGAAATATACACAAGATAATATTGTTGTTAGCTTAAATGAAAACTAGTAAATTACCTAGTCTTACCATAACACCAGCCAGATTAAGTATGAAATATGCACAGGATAACACTGTTGTTAGCTTCAGTGAATTATCTGGTTTTGACTGAAGCTAACAACAATGTTATCCTTTGCATCTTTCATACTTAATCTGGCTGGTGTGGTGGTATAACTGGTTAATTTGCTAGTTTTCACTGAAGCTAACAAAACTGTTATCCTGTGCATCTTTCATACCTAATCCGGGTGGTGTGATGGTAAAACTAGTTGATTTACTAGTTTTCACTGAAGCTAACAACAATGTTTTCCTGTGCATCTTTCATACGTAATCTGGCTGGTGTGAGAGGTAACTTATTTAATTTGCTAGTTTTCTTTGAAGCTAGCAAATGGTTATCCTGTGCATCTTGCATAATCAATCTGGCTGGTGTGATTGTAAATCCATGATTAGGAATGAAAGATGCACAGGATAGCACTGTTGTTAGCTTCACTGAAAACTAGTTAAATAACTAGTTTTACCATCACACCAGCCAGATTAAGTATGAAATATGCACAGGATAACACTGTTGTTAGGTTTGGTGAAAACTTGCAAATTAACTAGTTTACCCATCACACCAGCCAGATTAAGTATGAATGATACACAGGATAACAGTTTTGTTAGCTTCAGTGAAAACTAGCAAATTAACTAGTTTACCCATCAAACCAGCCAGATTAAGTATGAAAGATGCACAGGATAACAATCTTACTAGCTTCAGTGAAAACAATTAATTTAACTAGTTTACCAATCACACCAGATTGAGCAAGTATGGAAATGTACAGGATAACACTTTTGTTGATTTTCGTGAAAACTAGCAAATTAAATAGTTTACCTCTCACATCAGCCACATTGAGTATGAAAGATGCACAGGATAACATTGTTGTTAGCTTCAGTCAAAACTAGTAAATTAACTAATCTTACCATCACACCAGCCGTAGTAGGTATAAAAGAGGCACAGGATAACATTTTGGTAGCTTAAAAGAAAGCAAGCAAATTAACTAGTTTACCCATCACACCAGATTGAGCAAGTATGAAAATGTACAGGATAACAATTTTGTTGTTTTGGTGAAAACTAGTAAATTAACTAGTTTTACCATCACAACAGCCAGATTAGGTATAAAAGATGCACAGGATAACATTGTTGTTAGCATCAGTGAAAACTAGCAAATTAACTAGTTTTACCATCACACCCGCCAGATTAAGTATGAAATATGCACAGGATAATTGTTCTTAGCTTCAATGAAAACTAGCAAATTAACTAGTTTTACCATCACGCCAGCCAGATTAAATATGAAAGATGCACAGGATAACAGTTTAACAGTTTTGTTAGCTTCAGTAAAAACTAGCAAATTAACTAGTTTCACCATCACACCAGCCAGATTGATTATGAAAGATGCACAGGATAACAGTTTTGTTAGCTTCAGTGAAAACTAGCAAATTAACCAGTTTTATCATCACACCAGCCGAATTAGGTATAAAAGATGCATAGGATAACATTGTTGTTAGCTTCAGTGAAAACTAGCAAATTTAGCTTTACCATCACCAGCCAGATTAAGTATGAAATATGCACAAGATAACACTGTTGTTTTCACTGAAGCTGACAAAACGGTTATCCTGTGCATCTTTCATACCTAATCCGGGTGGTGTGATGGGTAAACTAGTTAATTTACTAGTAAATTAACTAGTCTTACCATCACACCAGCTTGATTAGGTATAAAAGATGCACAGGATAACATTGTTGTTAGCTTTAGTGAAAGCTAGCAAATTAACTAGTTTAGCCATCACATCAGAATGAGCAAGTATGAAAATGTACAGGATAACAATTTTGTGGATTTTGGTGAGAACTAGCAAACTAACTAGTTTACCTCTCACACAAGCCACCTTGAGTATGAAAGATGCACAGGATAACATTGTTGTTAGCTTCAATGAAAACTAGTAAATCAACTAGATTTACGATCAAAACAGCCAGATTAAGTATGAAAGATGCACAGCATTACGTTGTTGTTAGCTTCCGTCAAAACCAGATAATTAACTAGTTTTACCATCACTCCAGCCAGATTAAGTATGAAAGATGCACAGGATTACACTGTTGTTAGCTTCAGTGAAAACTAGTAAATCAACTAGATTTACGATCAAACCAGCCAGATTAAGTATGAAAGATGGACAGCATTACGTTGTTGTTAGCTTCCGTCAAAACCAGATAATTAACTAGTTTTACCATCACTCCAGCCAGATTAAGTGTGAAAGATGCACAGGATAACATTGTTGTTAGCTTCAGTGAAAACTAGCCAATTAACTAGTATTACCACCACACCAGCCAGAACAAGTATGAACGATGCACAGGATACCATTGTTGTTAGCTTTAGAGAACACTAGCAAATTAACTAGTTTTACCATCTCACCAGCCAGATTAATTATGAAATATGTACAGGATAACAATTTGCGAGCTTCAATGAAAACTAGCAAATTAACTAGTTTACCTCTCACACCAGCCAGATTTTAAAAGTATGAAAGATGCACAGGATAACATTGTTGTTAGCTTCATTGAAAATTAGTAAATTAACTAGTTTTACCATCACACCAGCCAGATTAGGTAGGAAAGTTGCACAGGATAACAGTGTTGTTAGCTTCAGTGAAAACTAGTAAATAAACTAGTTTACCCATCACACCAGCCGGATCAAGTATGAAAGATGCACAGATAACACTGTTGTTAACTTCAGTAAAAACTAGCAAATTAACTAGTATAACACTGTTGTTAACTTCAGTAAAAACTAGCAAATTAACTAGTTTTACAATCTCACCAGTCAGATTAAGTATGAAATATGCACAAGACAACAGTTTGTTAGCTTCAGCGAAAACTAGCAAACCAACTAGTTTTACCATAACACCCGCCAGATTAATTAGGAAATATGCACAGGATAACACTGTTGTTAGCTTCAATGAAAACTTGCAAAGTAACAAGTTTGAACATCAAACCAGCCACATTAAGTATGAAAGAACATTGTTGTTAGCTTCAGTGAAAACTAGTAAATTAACTAGTTTTACCATCACACCAGCCAGATTAGATATGAAAGTTGCACAGGATAACATCGTTGTTAGCTTTAGTGAAAAATAGCAAATTAACTAGTTTTACCATTACTCGAGCCAGATTAAGTATGAAATATGCACAGGATGACATTGCTGTTAGCTTCAGAGAAAACTATCAATTTAACTAGTTTTATCATCACACCAGCCAGATTAAGTATGAAAAATGCACTTGATAACAGTTTTGTTATATTCAATTGAAACTAACAAATTAACTGGTTTCACCATCACACCAGCCGGATTAAGTATGAAAGATGCACGGGATAACAGCTTTGTTAGCTTCAGTGAATTGACTAGTTTTACCATCACACCAGCCAGATTAAGTATGAAATTTGCACGGGATAACACTGTTGTTAGCTTCAGTGAAAACCAGCAAATCAACTAGTTTAAACATCAAACCAGCCAGATTAAGTAAGAAAGATGCACAGGATAACAATCTTGCTAGGTTCAGTGAAAACAAGCAAATTAACTAGTTTTACCTTCACACCAGCCAGATTAAGTATGAAAGGTGCACAGGATGACACTGTTGTAAGCTTTAGAGAAAACTAGTGATTTAACTAGTTTTACCATCACACCAGCCAGATTAAGTTTGAAAGATGCACAGGATAACATTGTAGTAAGCTTCAGTGAAAAATAGCAAATTAACTAGTTTTACCATCACTCCAGCCAGATTAAGTATGAAAGATGAACAGGATAACATTGTTGTTAGCTGCAGTGAAAACTAGTCAATTAACAAGTTTAACCACCACACCAGCCAGATCAAGTATGAATGATGCACAGGATACCATTGTTGTTAGCTTTAGAGAAAACTAGCAAATAACCAGTTTTACAATCACACCAGCCAGATTAGGAATGAAAAATGCACAGGATAACACTGTTGTTAGCTTCAGTGAAAGCTAGTTAAATAACTAGTTTTACCAGCACACCAGCCACATTAAGTATTAAAGATGCACTTGATAACACTGTTGTTAGCTTCAATGAAAACTAGCTAATTAACTAGTTTACCCATCATACCAGCCAGATGAAGTGCGAAAGATGCACAGGATAACATCGTCGTTAGCTTCAGTGAAAAATAGTAAATTAAGCAGTTTTACAATCACACCGGCCAGATTGAGTATGAAAGATGGATAACATTGTTGTTAGCTTCAGTGAAAACTAGTTAAATAACTAGTTTTACCATCACACCAGCAAGATTAAGTTTGAAAGATGCACAGGGTAACATCGTCGTTAGCTTCAGTGAAAAATAGCAAATTAACCAGTTTTACAATCACACCGGCCAGATTGAGTATGAAAGATGGATAACATTGTTATTAGCTTCAGTGAAAACTAGCAAATTAACTAGTTTTACCATCACACCAGCCAGATTAAGTATGAAAGATGCACGGGATAACATTGTTGTTAGCTTCAGTGAAAACTAGTTAAATAACTAGTTTTACCATCACACCAGCCAGATTAAGTTTGAAAGATGCACAGGGTAACATCGTCGTTAGCTTCAGTGAAAAATAGCAAATTAAGCAGTTTTACAATCACACCGGCCAGATTGAGTATGAAAGATGGATAACATTGTTGTTAGCTTCAGTGAAAACTGGTAAATTAACTAGTTTTACCATCACACCAGCCAGATTAAGTATGAAAGATGCACGGGATAACATTGTTGTTACCTTCAGTGAAAACTAGTTAAATAACTAGTTTTACCATCACACCAGCCAGATTATGTATGAAAGATGCACAGGATAACATTGTTGTAAGCTTCAGTGAAAAATAGCAAATTAACTAGTTTACCCATCATACCAGCCAGATTAAGTATGAAAGATGCACAGGATAACAGTTTTGTTAGCGTAAGTGAAAACTAGCAAATCAACTAGATTCACAATCAAAACAGCCAGATTAAGTATGAAAGATGCACAGGATAACACTGTTGTTAGCTTTAGAAAAAACTAGTTAAATAACTAGTTTTACCATCACACCAACCAGATTAAGTTGGTGCACAGAATAACATTGTTGTTAGCTTCAATGAAAACTAGCAAATTAACTAGCTTACCCATCACACCAGCCAGATTAAGTATGAAAGATGCACATGATAACAATCTTGCTAGCTTCAGTGAAAACAAGCAAATTAACTAGTTTACCCATTACACCAGATTGAGCAAGTATGAAAATGTACAGGATAACACTTTTGTTGATTTTGGTGAAAACTGGCAAATTAACTAGTTTACCTCTCATACCAGCCACATTGAGTATGAAAGATGCACAGGATAACATTGTTGTTAGCTTCAGTGAAAACTAGTAAATTAACTAGTCTTACCATCACACCAGCCGGATTAGGGTATAAAAGATGAACAGCCAGATTAAGTGTGAAAGATGCCCAGGATAACATTGCTGTTATTATAGTTTTCATAGATACGTGTTTTTCCAGTTTGTACTTTGCTTCATCTCAAAACTGTGATGTCACAGAAACAGTTGCATAACTTTGTATATAACAAGCACACATTTCAAGAAACTGCCGAAATGCATTGACACATGGATAAGGTATGTTTAGCTGGTTTAGCCTTAATACCCGCAGCGGTTGATAGACGATTCAATAGAATGTAACTGAAGCAAACAAATCACTTAGGCCTATATTATTCTCAAAGGAGAGTTACACTGCTGGCCAAAACTTTGGAAATGATAAGCTGCTCACCACCACCTTGAACTTGAAAGCCATTACTGTTAGGAACATTTCCATTTACTTTCCAAATAAATACCTGCAAAAATAGTGCCACAGCACTGATATATATGAAACCAGGCACTCATTGGACAT
This sequence comes from Platynereis dumerilii, assembly GCA_026936325.1. Taxonomy (NCBI): domain Eukaryota; kingdom Metazoa; phylum Annelida; class Polychaeta; order Phyllodocida; family Nereididae; genus Platynereis; species Platynereis dumerilii. The sequence continues at coordinate 168,551 of JAPTHN010000056.1, forward strand.
GCCATTTTCCCGGTTTTTGGCCATTCAACATGCAATTTACCCCAGTTGCCATCACAAATTATATGAAGATTATATATGACTATATTTCAATACAGGTTGTCTAAATAACTGCCAAATTTCAAATTGTAAAATGATTCTGCTAGAAATGACAGCCAACAATCTTCTGTTTCCAAACTTTTGAACAGCGACTCTTCTGGTAAGGTGTGACTATCAGCTAAGACATCACAACAGACAGATGAAGTATGAAAGATGCACAGGATAACATTGTTGTTAGCTTCAGTGAAAACTAGCCAATTAACTAGTTTTACCATCACACCAGCCAGATTAGGTATGAAAGTTGCACAGGATAACAGTGTTGTTAGCTTCGATGAAAACTAGCAAATTAACTAGTTTACCCATCACACCAGCCAGATTAAGTATGAACGATACACAGGATAACAGTTTTGTTAGCTTCAGTGAAAACTAGCAAATCATCTATTTTTATAATCAAAACAGCCAGATTAAGTATGAAAGATGCACTTGATAACAGTTTTGTTAGCTTCAATGAAAACTAGCAAATTAACTAGTTCACCCATCACACCAGCCAGATTAAGTATGAACGATACACAGGATAACAGTTTTGTTAGCTTCAGTGAAAACGAGCAAATTAATTAGTTTTACCGTAACACCAGCCAGATTATGTATGAAATATGCACAGGATAACACTGTTGTTAGGTTCAGTGAAAACTTGCAAATTAACTATTTTACCCATCACACCAGCCAGATTAAGTATGAACGATACACAGGATAGCAGTTTTGTTAGCTTCAGTGAAAACTAGCAAATTAACTAGTTTACCCATCAAACCAGCCAGATTAAGTATGAAAGATGCATAGGATAATATTGTTGTTGGCTGTAGTGAAAGCTAGCAAATTAACTGGTTTATCCACCACACCAGATTGTGCAAGTAGGGTAATGTAAAAGATAACAATTTTGCTAATTTTAGTGAAAACTAACAAATTAACTAGTTTACCTCTCACACCAACCACATTGAGTATGAAAGATGCACAGGATAGCATTGTTGTTAGCTTCAGTGAAAAATAGTAAATTAACTAGTATTACCATCACACCAGCCAGATTAGAATAAGTATAAAAGATGCACAGCATAACATTGTTGTTAGCTTCAGTGAAAACTAGCCAATTAAATAGTTTTACGACAACACCAGCCAGATTAAGTATGAAAGATATACAGGATGACAGTTTTTTCAGCTTTAGGGAAAACTAGCAAATTAACCAGTTTTACAATCACACCAGCCACATTAAGTATGAAAGATGCACAAGTTACACTGTTGTTAGTTTCAGTTAAAACTGTAATTTAACTAGTTTTACCGTCACACCAGATGGATTAAGTAAGAAAGATGCACAGGATACATTGTTGTTAGCTTTAGTGAAAACTTGCAAATTAAGTAGTTTACCACCAAAACAGCCTGATTAAGTATGACAGATGCACAGGATGACATTGTTGTTAGCTTCAGTGAAAACTAGCCAATTAAATAGTTTTACAACAACACCTGCCAGATTAAGTATGACAGATGCACATGATAACAGTTTTTCTTAGCTTTAGAGAAAACTAGCAAATTAGCCAGTTTTACAATCACAACAGCCGGATTAAGTATGAAAGGTGCATAGGATAATATTTTTGATGGCTTTAGTGAAAGCTAGCAAATTAACTAGTTTATCCATCACACCAGATTGAGCAAGTAGTAAAGTGTATAGGATAACAATTTTGTTCATTTTGGTAAAAACTAACAAATTAACTAGTTTACCTCCCCACCAGCCACATTAAGTGTGAAATATGCACAAAATAACATTGTTGTTAGCTTCAGTAAAAACTAGCAATTTAATTTGTTTTACCATAACTCCTGCCGCATTAGGTACGAAAGATGCACAGGATAACAGCTTTTTTTAGCTTTAGAGAAAACTGGCAGACTAACCAGTTTTACAATCACTACAGCCAGATTAAGTATGAAAGATGCACAAGATAACAATTTGCTAGCTTCAGTGAAAACTAGCAAATTAATTAGTTTACCACTTACACCAGCCAGATTAAGTATGAAAGATGCACAGGATAACACTGTTGTTAGCTTCAGTGAATACTAGTATATTAACTAGTTTTACCATCACACCAGCTAGATTAAGTATGAAATATGCACAGCATAACAGTTTTTTTTTGCTAGGCAGATTAAGTTTGAAAGATGCAAAGGATAACACTGCTGTTAGCTTCAGTGAAAAATAGCAAAATAACTAGTTTTAGCATCACTGCAGCCAGATTAGGTATGAAAAATGCACAGGATAACACTGTTGTTAGCTTCGGTGAAAACAAGCAAATCAACTAGTTATACCATCAAAACAGCCTGATTAGGTTTGAAAGATGCACAAGATAACACTGTTGTTAGCTTCAGTAAAAACTAGTAAATTAACTAGTTTTACCGTCACACCTGCCAGATAAATTATGAAAGATGCACATGATAACAGTTTTTTTAGCTTCAGTGAAAACTAGCAAATTAACTAGTTTACCACTCACACCAATCAGATTAAGTATGAAAAATGCACAGAATAACAGTGTTGTTAGCTTCAGTGAAAACTAGCAATTAACTAGTTTTACCCTCACACCAGCCAGATTAAGTATGAAAGTTGCATAGGATAATATTGTTGTTGGCTTCAGTGAAAAATAGAAAATTTACTGCTTTTACCATCACTGCAGCCAGATTAAGTGTGATTAAGTGTGAAATATGCACAAAATAACACTGTTGTTAGCTTCAGTGAAAACCAGCAAATCAACTAGTTCAAACATCAAACCAGCCAGATTAAGTAAGAAAGATGCACAGGATAACAATCTTGCTAGGTTCAGTGAAAACAAGCAAATTAACTAGTTTTACCTTCACACCAGCCAGATTAAGTATGAAAGGTGCACAGGATGACACTGTTGTAAGCTTTAGAGAAAACTAGTGATTTAACTAGTTTTACCATCACACCAGCCAGATTAAGTTTGAAAGATGCTCAGGATAACATTGTAGTAAGCTTCAGTGAAAAATAGCAAATTAACTAGTTTTACCATCACTCCAGCCAGATTAAGTATGAAAGATGAACAGGATAACATTGTTGTTAGCTGCAGTGAAAACTAGTCAATTAACAAGTTTAACCACCACACCAGCCAGATCAAGTATGAATGATGCACAGGATACCATTGTTGTTAGCTTTAGAGAAAACTAGCAAATAACCAGTTTTACAATCACACCAGCCAGATTAGGAATGAAAAATGCACAGGATAACACTGTTGTTAGCTTCAGTGAAAGCTAGTTAAATAACTAGTTTTACCAGCACACCAGCCACATTAAGTATTAAAGATGCACTTGATAACACTGTTGTTAGCTTCAATGAAAACTAGCTAATTAACTAGTTTACCCATCATACCAGCCAGATGAAGTATGAAAGATGCACAGGATAACAGTTTTGTTAGCGTAAGTGAAAACTAGCAAATTAACTAGTTTTTACCATAACATCAGCCAGATTAATTATGAAATATGCAGAGGATAACACTGTTGTTAGCTTCAATGAAAACTTGCAAATTAACTAGTTTAAACATCAAACCAGCCTTATCAAGTATGAAAGAACATTGTTGTTAGCTTCAGTGAAAACTTGTAAATTAACTAGTTTTACCATCACACCAGCCGGATTAGATATGAAAGTTGCACAGGATAACAGTGTTGTTAGCTTTAGAGAAAAATAGTTAAATAACTAGTTTTACCATCACACCAGCCAGATTAAGTTTGAAAGATGCACAGGGTAACATCGTCGTTAGCTTCAGTGAAAAATAGCAAATTAACCAGTTTTACAATCACACTGGCCAGATTGAGTATGAAAGATGGATAACATTGTTGTTAGCTTGAGTGAAAACTGGTAAATTAACTAGTTTTACCATCACACCAGCCAGATTAAGTATGAAAGATGCACGGGATAACATTGTTGTTAGCTTCAGTGAAAACTAGTTATATAACTAGTTTTACCATCACACCAGCCAGATTAAGTTTGAAAGATGCACAGGGTAACATCGTCGTTAGCTTCAGTGAAAAATAGCAAATTAAGCAGTTTTACAATCACACCGGCCAGATTGAGTATGAAAGATGGATAACATTGTTGTTAGCTTCAGTGAAAACTAGTTAAATAACTAGTTTTACCATCACACCAGCCAGATTAAGTTTGAAAGATGCACAGGGTAACATCGTCGTTAGCTTCAGTGAAAAATAGCAAATTAACCAGTTTTACAATCACACCGGCCAGATTGAGTATGAAAGATGGATAACATTGTTGTTAGCTTCAGTGAAAACTGGTAAATTAACTAGTTTTACCATCACACCAGCCAGATTAAGTATGAAAGATGCACGGGATAACATTGTTGTTAGCTTCAGTGAAAACTAGTTAAATAACTAGTTTTACCATCACACCAGCCAGATTAAGTTTGAAAGATGCACAGGGTAACATCGTCGTTAGCTTCAGTGAAAAATAGCAAATTAACCAGTTTTACAATCACACCGGCCAGATTGAGTATGAAAGATGGATAACATTGTTGTTAGCTTCAGTGAAAACTGGTAAATTAACTAGTTTTACCATCACACCAGCCAGATTAAGTATGAAAGATGCACGGGATAACATTGTTGTTAGCTTCAGTGAAAACTAGTTAAATAACTAGTTTTACCATCACACCAGCCAGATTAAGTTTGAAAGATGCACAGGGTAACATCGTCGTTAGCTTCAGTGAAAAATAGCAAATTAACCAGTTTTACAATCACACCGGCCAGATTGAGTATGAAAGATGGATAACATTGTTGTTAGCTTCAGTGAAAACTAGCAAATTAACTAGTTTCAACCTCACACCAGCCAGATTAAGTATAAAAGATGCACATGATAACAGTTTTGTAAGCTTCAGTGAAAATTAACAAATCAACTAGTTTTACTACCAATACAACCAGATTAAGAATGAAAGATGCACAGGATAACACTGTTGTTAGCTTCAGTGAATACTAGTAAATTAACTAGTTTTACCATCACACCAGCCAGATTAAGTATGAAAGATGCACATTATAACAGTTTTGTTGCTAGACAGATCAAGTTTCAAAGATGCACAGGATAACACTGCTGTTAGCTTCAGTGAAAAAAAGCAAAATAACTAGTTTTACCATCACTGCAGCCAGATTAAGTATGAAATATGCACAGAATAACATTGTTGTTAACTTCAGGCAAGACTGGCAATTTAATTAGTTTTACCATAACTCCTGCCTGATTAGGTATGAAATATGCACAGGATATCACTGTTGTTACCTTCAGTGAAAACAAGCAAATTAACTAGTTTTACCATAACACCAGCATAGATGCATAGGATAATATTGTTGTTGGCTTTAGTGAAAGCTAGCAAATTAACTAGTTTATCCATCACACCAGATTGAGCCAGTATGAAAATGTACAAGATAACAATTTTGTTGATTTTGGTGAAAACTAACAAATTAACTAGTTTACCTCTCACACCAGCCACATTGAGTATGAAAGATGCACAGCATAACATTGTTGTTAGCTTTAGTGAAAACTTGCAAATTAAGTAGTTTACCACCAAAACAGCCTGATTAAGTATGAAAGATGCACAGGATGACATTGTTGTTAGCTTCAGTGAAAACTAGCCAATTAAATAGTTTTACAACAACACTAGCAGATTAAGTATGAAAGATGCACAGAATAACAGATTTTTTTTAGCTTTAGAGAAAACTAGCAAATTAACCAGTTTTACAATCACAACAGCCAGATTAAGAATGGAAGATGCACAGGATAACAATTTGCTAGCTTCATAGAATACTAGCAAATTAATTAGTTTACCACTCACACCAGCCAGATTAAGTATGAAAGATGCACAGGATAACACTGTTGTTAGCTTCAATGAATACTAGTAAATTAACTAGTTTTACCATCACACCAGCTATTAAGTATGAAATATGAACAGTATAACAGTTTTTTTAGCTTTAGAGAAAACTAGCAAATTAACCAGTTTTACAATCACAACAGCCAGGTTAAGTATGAAAGATGCACAGGAAAACAATTTGCTAGCATCAGTGAAAACTAGCAAACTAATAAGTTTACCACTCACACCAATCAGATTAAGTATGAAAAATGCACAGAATAACAGTCTTGTTAGCTTCAGTGAAAACTAGCAATTAACTAGTTTTACCCTCACGCCAGCCAGATTAAGTATGAAAGATGCATAGGATAATATTGTTGTTGGCTTCAGTGAAAAATAGTAAATTGACTAGTTTTACCATCACTGCAGCCAGATTAAGTGTGAAATATGCACAAAATAACATCGTTGTTAGCTTCAGTGAAAACTAGCAATTTAATTTGTTTTACCGTAACTCCTGCCGGATTGGTATAAAAAAATGCACAGGATAACAGTTTTTTTAGCTTTAGAGAAAACTAGCTAATTAACCAGTTTTACAATCACAACAGCCAGATTAAGAATGGAAGATGCACAGGATAACAATTTGCTAGCTTCATTGAATACTAGCAAATTAATTAGTTTACCACTCACACCAGCCAGATTAAGTATGAAAAATGCACAGAATAACAGTGTTGTTAGCTTCAGTGAAAACTAGCAAATTAACTAGTTTCACCCTCACACCAGCCAGATTAAGTATAAAAGATGCACATGATAAAAGTTTTGTAAGCTTCAGTGAAAATTAGCAAATCAACTAGTTTTACTACCAATACAACCAGATTAAGAATGAAAGATGCACAGGATAACACTGTTGTTAGCTTCAGTGAATACTAGTAAATTAACTAGTTTTACCATCACACCAGCCAGATTAAGTATGAAAGATGCACATTATAACAGTTTTGTTGCTAGACAGATCAAGTTTCAAAGATGCACAGGATAACACTACTTTTAGCTTCAGTGAAAAAAAGCAAAATAACTAGTTTTACCATCACTGCAGCCAGATTAAGTATGAAATATGCACAGAATAACATTGTTGTTAACTTCAGGCAAGACTAGCAATTTAATTAGTTTTACCATAACTCCTGCCTGATTAGGTATGAAAGATGCACAGGATATCACTGTTGTTACCTTCAGTGAAAACAAGCAAATTAACTAGTTTTACCATAACACCAGCATAGATGCATAGGATAATATTGTTGTTGGCTTTAGTGAAAGCTAGCAAATTAACTAGTTTATCCATCACACCAGATTGAGCCAGTGTGAAAATGTACAAGATAACAATTTTGTTGATTTTGGTGAAAACTAACAAATTAACTAGTTTACCTCTCTTACCAGCCACATTGAGTATGAAAGATGCACAGCATAACATTGTTGTTAGCTTTAGTGAAAACTTGCCAATTAAGTAGTTTACCACCAAAACAGCCTGATTAAGTATGAAAGATGCACAGGATGACATTGTTGTTAGCTTCAGTGAAAACTAGCCAATTAAATAGTTTTACAACAACACTAGCAGATTAAGTATGAAAGATGCACAGAATAACAGATTTTTTTTAGCTTTAGAGAAAAGTATGAATGATGCACAGGATAACATTGTTGTTAGCTTCTGTGAAAACTAGCCAATTAACTAGTTTTACCACCACACCAGCCAGATCAAGTATGAAAGATGCACACGATACCATTGGTTTTAGCTTCAGTGAAAACTAGCAAATTAACAAGTGTACCCATCACACCAGCCAGATTAAGTTTGAAAGATGCACAGGATAACATTGTTGTTAGCTTCAATCAAAACTAGATAATTAACCAGTTTTACAATCATACCAGCCAGATTGATTATGAAAGATGCACAGGATAACCACTTGCTAGCTTCAATGAAAACTAGCAAATTAAATAGTTTATCTCTCACACCAGACAGATGAAGTATGAAAGATGCACAGGATAACATTGTTGTTAGCTTCAGTGAAAACTAGTAAATTAACTAGTTTTACCATCACACCGGCCAGATTAGGCATGAAAGTTGCACAGGATAACAGTGTTGTTAGCTTCGATGAAAACTAGCAAATTAACTAGTTTACCCATCACACCAGCCAGATTAAGTATGAACGATACACAGGATAACAGATTTGTTAGCTTCAGTGAAAACTAGCAGATCATCTATTTTTATAATCAAAACAGCCAGATTAAGTATGAAAGATGCACTTGATAACAGTTTTGTTAGCTTCAATGAAAACTAGCAAATTAACTAGTTTACCCATCACACCAGCCAGATTAAGTATGAACGATACACAGGATAACAGTTTTGTTAGCTTCAGTGAAATCGAGCAAATTAACTAGTTTTACCATAACACCAGCCAGATTAAGTATGAAATATGCACAGGATAACACTGTTGTTAGGTTCAGTGAAACTTGCAAATTAACTATTTTACCCATCACACCAGCCAGACTAAGTATGAACGATACACAGGATAGCAGTTTTGTTAGCTTCAGTGAAAACTAGCAAATTAACTAGTTTACCCATCAAACCAGCCCGATTAAGTATGAAAGATGCACAGGATAACAATCTTGCTAGCTTCAGTGAAAACAATTAAATTAACTAGTTTACCAATCACACCAGATTGAGCAAGTATGTAAATGTACAGGATAGCACTTTTGTTGATTTTCGTGAATACTAGCAAATTAAATAGTGTACCTCTCACATCAGCCACATTGAGTATGAAAGATGCACAGGATAACATTGTTGTTGGCTTCAGTGAAAACTAGTAAATTAACTAATCTTACTGTCACACCAGCCGTATTAGGTATAAAAGATGCACAGGATAACATTGTTATTAGCTTCAGTGAAAACTAGCAAATTAACTAGTTTTACCTCACACCCTCCAGATTAAATATGAAATATGCACAGGATAACATTGTTCTTAGCTTCAATGAAAACTAGCAAATTAACTAGTTTTTTCGTAACACCATCCAAAGATACACAGGATAATACTGTTGTTAGCTTGAGTGAAAACTAGTAGATTAACTAGTTTTACCATCACGCCAGCCAGATTAAATATGAAAGATGCACAGGATAACAGTTTAACAGTTTTGTTAGCTTCAGTGAAAACTACCAAATTAACTAGTTTTACCACACCAGCCAGAGTAAGTATGAAAGATGCACTTGATAACAGTTTTGTTAGCTGCAGTGAAAACTAGCAAATTAACTAGTTTGATCATCACACCAGCAGGATTAGGTATAAAAGATGCACAGGATAACATTGTTGTTAGCTTCAGTGAAAACTAGCAAATTTAGCTTTACCATCACACCAGCCAGATTAAGTATGAAATTTACACAGGATAATATTGTTGTTAGCTTAAATGAAAACTAGTAAATTACCTAGTCTTACCATAACACCAGCCAGATTAAGTATGAAATATGCACAGGATAACACTGTTGTTAGCTTCAGTGAATTATCTGGTTTTGACTGAAGCTAACAACAATGTTATCCTTTGCATCTTTCATACTTAATCTGGCTGGTGTGGTGGTAAAACTGGATAATTTGCTAGTTTTCACTGAAGCTAACAAAACTGTTATCCTGTGCATCTTTCATACCTAATCCGGGTGGTGTGATGGTAAAACTAGTTAATTTACTAGTTTTCACTGAAGCTAACAACAATGTTTTCCTGTTCATCTTTCATACTTAATCTGGCTGGTGTGAGAGGTAACTTATTTAATTTGCTAGTTTTCTTTGAAGCTAGCAAAGGGTTATCCTGTGCATCTTGCATAATCAATCTGGCTGGTGTGATTGTAAATCCATGATTAGGAATGAAAGATGCACAGGATAGCACTCTTGTTAGCTTCAGTGAAAACTAGTTAAATAACTAGTTTTACCATCACACCAGCCAGATTAAGTATGAAATATGCACAGGATAACACTGTTGTTAGGTACGGTGAAAACTTGCAAATTAACTAGTTTACCCATCACACCAACCAGATTAAGTATGAATGATACACTGGATAACAGTTTTGTTAGCTTCAGTGAAAACTAGCAATTTAACTAGTTTACCCATCAAACCAGCCAGATTAAGTATGAAAGATGCACAGGATAACAATCTTACTAGCTTCAGTGAAAACAATTAAATTAACTAGTTTACCAATCACACCAGATTGAGCAAGTATGGAAATGTACAGGATAACACTTTTGTTGGTTTTCGTGAAAACTAGCAAATTAAATAGTTTACCTCTCACATCAGCCACATTGAGTATGAAAGATGCACAGGATAACATTGTTGTTAGCTTCAATGAAAACTAGTAAATTAACTAATCTTACCATCACACCAGCCGTAGTAGGTATAAAAGAGGCACAAAATAACATTTTGGTAGCTTTAGTGAAAGCTAGCAAATTAACAAGTGTACCCATCACACCAGCCAGATTAAGTATGAAAGATGCACAGGATAACATTGTTGTTAGCTTCAATCAAAACCAGATAATTAACCAGTTTTACAATCATACCAGCCAGATTGATTATGAAAGATGCACAGGATAACCACTTGCTAGCTTCAATGAAAACTAGCAAATTAAATAGTTTATCTCTCACACCAGACAGATGAAGTATGAAAGATGCATAGGATAACATTGTTGTTAGCTTCAGTGAAAACTAGTAAATTAACTAGTTTTACCATCACACCAGCCAGATTAGGTATGAAAGTTGCACAGGATAACAGTTTTGTTAGCTTCGATGAAAACTAGCAAATTAACTAGTTTACCCATCACACCAGCCAGATTAAGTATGAACGATACACAGGATAACAGTTTTGTTAGCTTCAGTGAAAACGAGCAAATTAACTAGTTTTACCATAACACCAGCCAGATTAAGTATGAAATATGCACAGGATAACACTGTTGTTAGGTTCAGTGAAAATTTGCAAATTAACTATTTTACCCATCACACACCAGCCAGATTAAGTATGAACGATACACAGGATAGCAGTTTTGTTAGCTTCAGTGAAAACTAGCAAATTAACTAGTTTACCCATCAAACCAGCCAGATTAAGTATGAAAGATGCACAGGATAACAATCTTGCTAGCTTCAGTGAAAACAATTAAATTAACTAGTTTACCAATCACACCAGATTGAGCAAGTATCTAAATGTACAGGATAACACTTTTGTTGATTTTCGTGAATACTAGCAAATTAAATAGTGTACCTCTCACATCAGCCACATTGATTATGAAAGATGCACAGTAAATTAACTAATCTTACTGTCACACCAGCCGTATTAGGTATAAAAGATGCACAGGATAACATTGTTGTAAGCTTCAGTGAAAAATAGCAAATTAACTAGTTTTACCATCACACCCGTCAGATTAAATATGAAATATGCACAGGATAACATTGTTCTTAGCTTCAATGAAAACTAGCAAATTAACTAGTTTTACCATCACGCCAGCCAGATTAAATATGAAAGATGCACAGGATAACAGTTTAACAATTTTGTTAGCTTCAGTGAAAACTAGCAAATTAACTAGTTTTACTACACCAGCCAGAGTAAGCATGAAAGATGCACTTGATAACAGTTTTGTAAGCTTCAATGAAAACTAGCAAATTAACTAGTTTCACCATCACACCAGCCGGATTAGGTTTGAAAGATGCACAGGATAACAGTTTTGTTAGCTGCAGTGGAAAATAGCAAATTAACTAGTTTGATCATCACACCAGCAGGATTAGGTATAAAAGATGCACCGGATAACATTGTTGTTAGCTTCAATGAAAACGAGCAAATTTAGCTTTACCATCACACCAGCCCGATTAAGTATGAAATATACACAAGATAATATTGTTGTTAGCTTAAATGAAAACTAGTAAATTACCTAGTCTTACCATAACACCAGCCAGATTTAGTATGAAATATGCACAGGATAACACTGTTGTTAGCTTCAGTGAATTATCTGGTTTTGACTGAAGCTAACAACAATGTTATCCTTTGCATCTTTCATACTTAATCTGGCTGGTGTGGTGGTATAACTGGTTAATTTGCTAGTTTTCACTGAAGCTAACAAAACTGTTATCCTGTGCATCTTTCATACCTAATCCGGGTGGTGTGATGGTAAAACTAGTTGATTTACTAGTTTTCACTGAAGCTAACAACAATGTTTTCCTGTGCATCTTTCATACATAATCTGGCTGGTGTGAGAGGTAACTTATTTAATTTGCTAGTTTTCTTTGAAGCTAGCAAATGGTTATCCTGTGCATCTTGCATAATCAATCTGGCTGGTGTGATTGTAAATCCATGATTAGGAATGAAAGATGCACAGGATAGCACTGTTGTTAGCTTCACTGAAAACTAGTTAAATAACTAGTTTTACCATCACACCAGCCAGATTAAGTATGAAATATGCACAGGATAACACTGTTGTTAGGTTCGGTGAAAACTTGCAAATTAACTAGTTTACCCATCACACCAGCCAGATTAAGTATGAATGATACACAGGATAACAGTTTTGTTAGCTTCAGTGAAAACTAGCAAATTAACTAGTTTACCCATCAAACCAGCCAGATTAAGTATGAAAGATGCACAGGATAACAATCTTACTAGCTTCAGTGAAAACAATTAATTTAACTAGTTTACCAATCACACCAGATTGAGCAAGTATGGAAATGTACAGGATAACACTTTTGTTGATTTTCGTGAAAACTAGCAAATTAAATAGTTTACCTCTCACATCAGCCACTTTGAGTATGAAAGATGCACAGGATAACATTGTTGTTAGCTTCAGTCAAAACTAGTAAATTAACTAATCTTACCATCACACCAGCCGTAGTAGGTATAAAAGAGGCACAGGATAACATTTTGGTAGCTTAAAAGAAAGCAAGCAAATTAACTAGTTTACCCATCACACCAGATTGAGCAAGTATGAAAATGTACAGGATAACAATTTTGTTGTTTTGGTGAAAACTAGTAAATTAACTAGTTTTACCATCACAACAGCCAGATTAGGTATAAAAGATGCACAGGATAACATTGTTGTTAGCATCAGTGAAAACTAGCAAATTAACTAGTTTTACCATCACACCCGCCAGATTAAGTATGAAATATGCACAGGATAATTGTTCTTAGCTTCAATGAAAACTAGCAAATTAACTAGTTTTACCATCACGCCAGCCAGATTAAATATGAAAGATGCACAGGATAACAGTTTACCAGTTTTGTTAGCTTCAGTAAAAACTAGCAAATTAACTAGTTTCACCATCACACCAGCCAGATTGATTATGAAAGATGCACAGGATAACAGTTTTGTTAGCTTCAGTGAAAACTAGCAAATTAACCAGTTTTATCATCACACCAGCCGAATTAGGTATAAAAGATGCATAGGATAACATTGTTGTTAGCTTCAGTGAAAACTAGCAAATTTAGCTTTACCATCACCAGCCAGATTAAGTATGAAATATGCACAAGATAACACTGTTGTTTTCACTGAAGCTGACAAAACGGTTATCCTGTGCATCTTTCATACCTAATCCGGGTGGTGTGATGGGTAAACTAGTTAATTTACTAGTAAATTAACTAGTCTTACCATCACACCAGCTTGATTAGGTATAAAAGATGCACAGGATAACATTGTTGTTAGCTTTAGTGAAAGCTAGCAAATTAACTAGTTTAGCCATCACATCAGAATGAGCAAGTATGAAAATGTACAGGATAACAATTTTGTGGATTTTGGTGAGAACTAGCAAACTAACTAGTTTACCTCTCACACAAGCCACCTTGAGTATGAAAGATGCACAGGATAACATTGTTGTTAGCTTCAATGAAAACTAGTAAATCGACTAGATTTACGATCAAAACAGCCAGATTAAGTATGAAAGATGCACAGCATTACGTTGTTGTTAGCTTCCGTCAAAACCAGATAATTAACTAGTTTTACCATCACTCCAGCCAGATTAAGTATGAAAGATGCACAGGATTACACTGTTGTTAGCTTCAGTGAAAACTAGTAAATCAACTAGATTTACGATCAAACCAGCCAGATTAAGTATGAAAGATGGACAGCATTACGTTGTTGTTAGCTTCCGTCAAAACCAGATAATTAACTAGTTTTACCATCACTCCAGCCAGATTAAGTGTGAAAGATGCACAGGATAACATTGTTGTTAGCTTCAGTGAAAACTAGCCAATTAACTAGTATTACCACCACACCAGCCAGAACAAGTATGAACGATGCACAGGATACCATTGTTGTTAGCTTTAGAGAACACTAGCAAATTAACTAGTTTTACCATCTCACCAGCCAGATTAATTATGAAATATGTACAGGATAACAATTTGCGAGCTTCAATGAAAACTAGCAAATTAACTAGTTTACCTCTCACACCAGCCAGATTTTAAAAGTATGAAAGATGCACAGGATAACATTGTTGTTAGCTTCAGTGAAAATTAGTAAATTAACTAGTTTTACCATCACACCAGCCAGATTAGGTAGGAAAGTTGCACAGGATAACAGTGTTGTTAGCTTCAGTGAAAACTAGTAAATAAACTAGTTTACCCATCACACCAGCCGGATCAAGTATGAAAGATGCACAGATAACACTGTTGTTAACTTCAGTAAAAACTAGCAAATTAACTAGTATAACACTGTTGTTAACTTCAGTAAAAACTAGCAAATTAACTAGTTTTACAATCTCACCAGTCAGATTAAGTATGAAATATGCACAAGACAACAGTTTGTTAGCTTCAGCGAAAACTAGCAAACCAACTAGTTTTACCATAACACCCGCCAGATTAATTGGGAAATATGCACAGGATAACACTGTTGTTAGCTTCAATGAAAACTTGCAAAGTAACAAGTTTGAACATCAAACCAGCCACATTAAGTATGAAAGAACATTGTTGTTAGCTTCAGTGAAAACTAGTAAATTAACTAGTTTTACCATCACACCAGCCAGATTAGATATGAAAGTTGCACAGGATAACATCGTTGTTAGCTTTAGTGAAAAATAGCAAATTAACTAGTTTTACCATTACTCGAGCCAGATTAAGTATGAAATATGCACAGGATGACATTGCTGTTAGCTTCAGAGAAAACTATCAATTTAACTAGTTTTATCATCACACCAGCCAGATTAAGTATGAAAAATGCACTTGATAACAGTTTTGTTATATTCAATTAAAACTAACAAATTAACTGGTTTCACCATCACACCAGCCGGATTAAGTATGAAAGATGCACGGGATAACAGCTTTGTTAGCTTCAGTGAATTGACTAGTTTTACCATCACACCAGCCAGACTAAGTATGAAAGATGCACAGGATAACAATCTTGCTAGCTTCAGTGAAAACAATTAAATTAACTAGTTTACCAATCACACCAGATTGAGCAAGTATGTAAATGTACAGGATAGCACTTTTGTTGATTTTCGTGAATACTAGCAAATTAAATAGTGTACCTCTCACATCAGCCACATTGAGTATGAAAGATGCACAGGATAACATTGTTGTTGGCTTCAGTGAAAACTAGTAAATTAACTAATCTTACTGTCACACCAGCCGTATTAGGTATAAAAGATGCACAGGATAACATTGTTATTAGCTTCAGTGAAAACTAGCAAATTAACTAGTTTTACCTCACACCCTCCAGATTAAATATGAAATATGCACAGGATAACATTGTTCTTAGCTTCAATGAAAACTAGCAAATTAACTAGTTTTTTCGTAACACCATCCAAAGATACACAGGATAATACTGTTGTTAGCTTGAGTGAAAACTAGTAGATTAACTAGTTTTACCATCACGCCAGCCAGATTAAATATGAAAGATGCACAGGATAACAGTTTAACAGTTTTGTTAGCTTCAGTGAAAACTACCAAATTAACTAGTTTTACCACACCAGCCAGAGTAAGTATGAAAGATGCACTTGATAACAGTTTTGTTAGCTGCAGTGAAAACTAGCAAATTAACTAGTTTGATCATCACACCAGCAGGATTAGGTATAAAAGATGCACAGGATAACATTGTTGTTAGCTTCAGTGAAAACTAGCAAATTTAGCTTTACCATCACACCAGCCAGATTAAGTATGAAATTTACACAGGATAATATTGTTGTTAGCTTAAATGAAAACTAGTAAATTACCTAGTCTTACCATAACACCAGCCAGATTAAGTATGAAATATGCACAGGATAACACTGTTGTTAGCTTCAGTGAATTATCTGGTTTTGACTGAAGCTAACAACAATGTTATCCTTTGCATCTTTCATACTTAATCTGGCTGGTGTGGTGGTAAAACTGGATAATTTGCTAGTTTTCACTGAAGCTAACAAAACTGTTATCCTGTGCATCTTTCATACCTAATCCGGGTGGTGTGATGGTAAAACTAGTTAATTTACTAGTTTTCACTGAAGCTAACAACAATGTTTTCCTGTTCATCTTTCATACTTAATCTGGCTGGTGTGAGAGGTAACTTATTTAATTTGCTAGTTTTCTTTGAAGCTAGCAAAGGGTTATCCTGTGCATCTTGCATAATCAATCTGGCTGGTGTGATTGTAAATCCATGATTAGGAATGAAAGATGCACAGGATAGCACTCTTGTTAGCTTCAGTGAAAACTAGTTAAATAACTAGTTTTACCATCACACCAGCCAGATTAAGTATGAAATATGCACAGGATAACACTGTTGTTAGGTACGGTGAAAACTTGCAAATTAACTAGTTTACCCATCACACCAACCAGATTAAGTATGAATGATACACTGGATAACAGTTTTGTTAGCTTCAGTGAAAACTAGCAATTTAACTAGTTTACCCATCAAACCAGCCAGATTAAGTATGAAAGATGCACAGGATAACAATCTTACTAGCTTCAGTGAAAACAATTAAATTAACTAGTTTACCAATCACACCAGATTGAGCAAGTATGGAAATGTACAGGATAACACTTTTGTTGGTTTTCGTGAAAACTAGCAAATTAAATAGTTTACCTCTCACATCAGCCACATTGAGTATGAAAGATGCACAGGATAACATTGTTGTTAGCTTCAATGAAAACTAGTAAATTAACTAATCTTACCATCACACCAGCCGTAGTAGGTATAAAAGAGGCACAAAATAACATTTTGGTAGCTTTAGTGAAAGCTAGCAAATTAACAAGTGTACCCATCACACCAGCCAGATTAAGTATGAAAGATGCACAGGATAACATTGTTGTTAGCTTCAATCAAAACCAGATAATTAACCAGTTTTACAATCATACCAGCCAGATTGATTATGAAAGATGCACAGGATAACCACTTGCTAGCTTCAATGAAAACTAGCAAATTAAATAGTTTATCTCTCACACCAGACAGATGAAGTATGAAAGATGCATAGGATAACATTGTTGTTAGCTTCAGTGAAAACTAGTAAATTAACTAGTTTTACCATCACACCAGCCAGATTAGGTATGAAAGTTGCACAGGATAACAGTTTTGTTAGCTTCGATGAAAACTAGCAAATTAACTAGTTTACCCATCACACCAGCCAGATTAAGTATGAACGATACACAGGATAACAGTTTTGTTAGCTTCAGTGAAAACGAGCAAATTAACTAGTTTTACCATAACACCAGCCAGATTAAGTATGAAATATGCACAGGATAACACTGTTGTTAGGTTCAGTGAAAACTTGCAAATTAACTATTTTACCCATCACACACCAGCCAGATTAAGTATGAACGATACACAGGATAGCAGTTTTGTTAGCTTCAGTGAAAACTAGCAAATTAACTAGTTTACCCATCAAACCAGCCAGATTAAGTATGAAAGATGCACAGGATAACAATCTTGCTAGCTTCAGTGAAAACAATTAAATTAACTAGTTTACCAATCACACCAGATTGAGCAAGTATCTAAATGTACAGGATAACACTTTTGTTGATTTTCGTGAATACTAGCAAATTAAATAGTGTACCTCTCACATCAGCCACATTGATTATGAAAGATGCACAGTAAATTAACTAATCTTACTGTCACACCAGCCGTATTAGGTATAAAAGATGCACAGGATAACATTGTTGTAAGCTTCAGTGAAAAATAGCAAATTAACTAGTTTTACCATCACACCCGTCAGATTAAATATGAAATATGCACAGGATAACATTGTTCTTAGCTTCAATGAAAACTAGCAAATTAACTAGTTTTACCATCACGCCAGCCAGATTAAATATGAAAGATGCACAGGATAACAGTTTAACAGTTTTGTTAGCTTCAGTGAAAACTAGCAAATTAACTAGTTTTACTACACCAGCCAGAGTAAGTATGAAAGATGCACTTGATAACAGTTTTGTAAGCTTCAATGAAAACTAGCAAATTAACTAGTTTCACCATCACACCAGCCGGATTAGGTTTGAAAGATGCACAGGATAACAGTTTTGTTAGCTGCAGTGGAAAATAGCAAATTAACTAGTTTGATCATCACACCAGCAGGATTAGGTATAAAAGATGCACCGGATAACATTGTTGTTAGCTTCAATGAAAACGAGCAAATTTAGCTTTACCATCACACCAGCCCGATTAAGTATGAAATATACACAAGATAATATTGTTGTTAGCTTAAATGAAAACTAGTAAATTACCTAGTCTTACCATAACACCAGCCAGATTAAGTATGAAATATGCACAGGATAACACTGTTGTTAGCTTCAGTGAATTATCTGGTTTTGACTGAAGCTAACAACAATGTTATCCTTTGCATCTTTCATACTTAATCTGGCTGGTGTGGTGGTATAACTGGTTAATTTGCTAGTTTTCACTGAAGCTAACAAAACTGTTATCCTGTGCATCTTTCATACCTAATCCGGGTGGTGTGATGGTAAAACTAGTTGATTTACTAGTTTTCACTGAAGCTAACAACAATGTTTTCCTGTGCATCTTTCATACATAATCTGGCTGGTGTGAGAGGTAACTTATTTAATTTGCTAGTTTTCTTTGAAGCTAGCAAATGGTTATCCTGTGCATCTTGCATAATCAATCTGGCTGGTGTGATTGTAAATCCATGATTAGGAATGAAAGATGCACAGGATAGCACTGTTGTTAGCTTCACTGAAAACTAGTTAAATAACTAGTTTTACCATCACACCAGCCAGATTAAGTATGAAATATGCACAGGATAACACTGTTGTTAGGTTCGGTGAAAACTTGCAAATTAACTAGTTTACCCATCACACCAGCCAGATTAAGTATGAATGATACACAGGATAACAGTTTTGTTAGCTTCAGTGAAAACTAGCAAATTAACTAGTTTACCCATCAAACCAGCCAGATTAAGTATGAAAGATGCACAGGATAACAATCTTACTAGCTTCAGTGAAAACAATTAATTTAACTAGTTTACCAATCACACCAGATTGAGCAAGTATGGAAATGTACAGGATAACACTTTTGTTGATTTTCGTGAAAACTAGCAAATTAAATAGTTTACCTCTCACATCAGCCACTTTGAGTATGAAAGATGCACAGGATAACATTGTTGTTAGCTTCAGTCAAAACTAGTAAATTAACTAATCTTACCATCACACCAGCCGTAGTAGGTATAAAAGAGGCACAGGATAACATTTTGGTAGCTTAAAAGAAAGCAAGCAAATTAACTAGTTTACCCATCACACCAGATTGAGCAAGTATGAAAATGTACAGGATAACAATTTTGTTGTTTTGGTGAAAACTAGTAAATTAACTAGTTTTACCATCACAACAGCCAGATTAGGTATAAAAGATGCACAGGATAACATTGTTGTTAGCATCAGTGAAAACTAGCAAATTAACTAGTTTTACCATCACACCCGCCAGATTAAGTATGAAATATGCACAGGATAATTGTTCTTAGCTTCAATGAAAACTAGCAAATTAACTAGTTTTACCATCACGCCAGCCAGATTAAATATGAAAGATGCACAGGATAACAGTTTACCAGTTTTGTTAGCTTCAGTAAAAACTAGCAAATTAACTAGTTTCACCATCACACCAGCCAGATTGATTATGAAAGATGCACAGGATAACAGTTTTGTTAGCTTCAGTGAAAACTAGCAAATTAACCAGTTTTATCATCACACCAGCCGAATTAGGTATAAAAGATGCATAGGATAACATTGTTGTTAGCTTCAGTGAAAACTAGCAAATTTAGCTTTACCATCACCAGCCAGATTAAGTATGAAATATGCACAAGATAACACTGTTGTTTTCACTGAAGCTGACAAAACGGTTATCCTGTGCATCTTTCATACCTAATCCGGGTGGTGTGATGGGTAAACTAGTTAATTTACTAGTAAATTAACTAGTCTTACCATCACACCAGCTTGATTAGGTATAAAAGATGCACAGGATAACATTGTTGTTAGCTTTAGTGAAAGCTAGCAAATTAACTAGTTTAGCCATCACATCAGAATGAGCAAGTATGAAAATGTACAGGATAACAATTTTGTGGATTTTGGTGAGAACTAGCAAACTAACTAGTTTACCTCTCACACAAGCCACCTTGAGTATGAAAGATGCACAGGATAACATTGTTGTTAGCTTCAATGAAAACTAGTAAATCGACTAGATTTACGATCAAAACAGCCAGATTAAGTATGAAAGATGCACAGCATTACGTTGTTGTTAGCTTCCGTCAAAACCAGATAATTAACTAGTTTTACCATCACTCCAGCCAGATTAAGTATGAAAGATGCACAGGATTACACTGTTGTTAGCTTCAGTGAAAACTAGTAAATCAACTAGATTTACGATCAAACCAGCCAGATTAAGTATGAAAGATGGACAGCATTACGTTGTTGTTAGCTTCCGTCAAAACCAGATAATTAACTAGTTTTACCATCACTCCAGCCAGATTAAGTGTGAAAGATGCACAGGATAACATTGTTGTTAGCTTCAGTGAAAACTAGCCAATTAACTAGTATTACCACCACACCAGCCAGAACAAGTATGAACGATGCACAGGATACCATTGTTGTTAGCTTTAGAGAACACTAGCAAATTAACTAGTTTTACCATCTCACCAGCCAGATTAATTATGAAATATGTACAGGATAACAATTTGCGAGCTTCAATGAAAACTAGCAAATTAACTAGTTTACCTCTCACACCAGCCAGATTTTAAAAGTATGAAAGATGCACAGGATAACATTGTTGTTAGCTTCAGTGAAAATTAGTAAATTAACTAGTTTTACCATCACACCAGCCAGATTAGGTAGGAAAGTTGCACAGGATAACAGTGTTGTTAGCTTCAGTGAAAACTAGTAAATAAACTAGTTTACCCATCACACCAGCCGGATCAAGTATGAAAGATGCACAGATAACACTGTTGTTAACTTCAGTAAAAACTAGCAAATTAACTAGTATAACACTGTTGTTAACTTCAGTAAAAACTAGCAAATTAACTAGTTTTACAATCTCACCAGTCAGATTAAGTATGAAATATGCACAAGACAACAGTTTGTTAGCTTCAGCGAAAACTAGCAAACCAACTAGTTTTACCATAACACCCGCCAGATTAATTGGGAAATATGCACAGGATAACACTGTTGTTAGCTTCAATGAAAACTTGCAAAGTAACAAGTTTGAACATCAAACCAGCCACATTAAGTATGAAAGAACATTGTTGTTAGCTTCAGTGAAAACTAGTAAATTAACTAGTTTTACCATCACACCAGCCAGATTAGATATGAAAGTTGCACAGGATAACATCGTTGTTAGCTTTAGTGAAAAATAGCAAATTAACTAGTTTTACCATTACTCGAGCCAGATTAAGTATGAAATATGCACAGGATGACATTGCTGTTAGCTTCAGAGAAAACTATCAATTTAACTAGTTTTATCATCACACCAGCCAGATTAAGTATGAAAAATGCACTTGATAACAGTTTTGTTATATTCAATTAAAACTAACAAATTAACTGGTTTCACCATCACACCAGCCGGATTAAGTATGAAAGATGCACGGGATAACAGCTTTGTTAGCTTCAGTGAATTGACTAGTTTTACCATCACACCAGCCAGATTAAGTATGAAATTTGCACGGGATAACACTGTTGTTAGCTTCAGTGAAAACCAGCAAATCAACAAGTTTAAACATCAAACCAGCCAGATTAAGTAAGAAAGATGCACAGGATAACAATCTTGCTAGGTTCAGTGAAAACAAGCAAATTAACTAGTTTTACCTTCACACCAGCCAGATTAAGTATGAAAGGTGCACAGGATGACACTGTTGTAAGCTTTAGAGAAAACTAGTGATTTAACTAGTTTTACCATCACACCAGCCAGATTAAGTTTGAAAGATGCACAGGATAACATTGTAGTAAGCTTCAGTGAAAAATAGCAAATTAACTAGTTTTACCATCACTCCAGCCAGATTAAGTATGAAAGATGAACAGGATAACATTGTTGTTAGCTGCAGTGAAAACTAGTCAATTAACAAGTTTAACCACCACACCAGCCAGATCAAGTATGAATGATGCACAGGATACCATTGTTGTTAGCTTTAGAGAAAACTAGCAAATAACCAGTTTTACAATCACACCAGCCAGATTAGGAATGAAAAATGCACAGGATAACACTGTTGTTAGCTTCAGTGAAAGCTAGTTAAATAACTAGTTTTACCAGCACACCAGCCACATTAAGTATTAAAGATGCACTTGATAACACTGTTGTTAGCTTCAATGAAAACTAGCTAATTAACTAGTTTACCCATCATACCAGCCAGATGAAGTACGAAAGATGCACAGGATAACATCGTCGTTAGCTTCAGTGAAAAATAGTAAATTAAGCAGTTTTACAATCACACCGGCCAGATTGAGTATGAAAGATGGATAACATTGTTGTTAGCTTCAGTGAAAACTAGTTAAATAACTAGTTTTACCATCACACCAGCAAGATTAAGTTTGAAAGATGCACAGGGTAACATCGTCGTTAGCTTCAGTGAAAAATAGCAAATTAACCAGTTTTACAATCACACCGGCCAGATTGAGTATGAAAGATGGATAACATTGTTATTAGCTTCAGTGAAAACTAGCAAATTAACTAGTTTTACCATCACACCAGCCAGATTAAGTATGAAAGATGCACGGGATAACATTGTTGTTAGCTTCAGTGAAAACTAGTTAAATAACTAGTTTTACCATCACACCAGCCAGATTAAGTTTGAAAGATGCACAGGGTAACATCGTCGTTAGCTTCAGTGAAAAATAGCAAATTAACCAGTTTTACAATCACACCGGCCAGATTGAGTATGAAAGATGGATAACATTGTTGTTAGCTTCAGTGAAAACTGGTAAATTAACTAGTTTTACCATCACACCAGCCAGATTAAGTATGAAAGATGCACGGGATAACATTGTTGTTACCTTCAGTGAAAACTAGTTAAATAACTAGTTTTACCATCACACCAGCCAGATTATGTATGAAAGATGCACTTGATAACATTGTTGTTAGCTTCAGAGAAAACTAGTAAATTAACTAGTTTTACCATCACACCAGCCAGATTAAGTATGAAAGATGCACAGGATAGCATTGTTGTAAGCTTCAGTGAAAAATAGCAAATTAACTAGTTTTCCATCACTCCAGCCAGATTAAGTATGAAAGATGAACAGGATAACATTGTTGTTAGCTTCAGTGAAAACTCGTCAATTAACACGTATAACCACCACACCAGCCAGATCAAGTATGAATGATGCACAGGATACCATTGTTGTTAGCTTTAGAGAAAACTAGCAAATAACCAGTTTTACAATCACACCAGCCAGATTAGGAATGAAAAATGCACAGGATAACACTGTTGTTAGCTTCAGTGAAAGCTAGTTAAATAACTAGTTTTACCAGCACACCAGCCACATTAAATATTAAAGATGCACTTGATAACACTGTTGTTAGCTTCAATGAAAACTAGCTAATTAACTAGTTTACCCATCATACCAGCCAGATTAAGTATGAAAGATGCACAGGATAACAGTTTTGTTAGCGTAAGTGAAAACTAGCAAATCAACTAGATTCACAATCAAAACAGCCAGATTAAGTATGAAAGATGCACAGGATAACACTGTTGTTAGCTTTAGAAAAAACTAGTTAAATAACTAGTTTTACCATCACACCAACCAGATTAAGTTTGAAAGATGCACAGAATAACATTGTTGTTAGCTTCAATGAAAACTAGCAAATTAACTAGCTTACCCATCACACCAGCCAGATTAAGTATGAAAGATGCACATGATAACAATCTTGCTAGCTTCAGTGAAAACAAGCAAATTAACTAGTTTACCCATTACACCAGATTGAGCAAGTATGAAAATGTACAGGATAACACTTTTGTTGATTTTGGTGAAAACTGGCAAATTAACTAGTTTACCTCTCATACCAGCCACATTGAGTATGAAAGATGCACAGGATAACATTGTTGTTAGCTTCAGTGAAAACTAGTAAATTAACTAGTCTTACCATCACACCAGCCGGATTAGGGTATAAAAGATGAACAGCCAGATTAAGTGTGAAAGATGCCCAGGATAACATTGCTGTTATTATAGTTTTCATAGATACGTGTTTTTCCAGTTTGTACTTTGCTTCATCTCAAAACTGTGATGTCACAGAAACAGTTGCATAACGTTGTATATAACAAGCACACATTTCAAGAAACTGCCGAAATGCATTGTAACTGAAGCAAACAAATCACTTAGGCCTATATTATTCTCAAAGGAGAGTTACACTGCTGGCCAAAACTTTGGAAATGATAAGCTGCTCACCACCACCTTGAACTTGAAAGCCATTACTGTTAGGAACATTTCCATTTACTTTCCAAATAAATACCTGCAAAAATAGTGCCACAGCACTGATATATATGAAACCAGGCACTCATTGGACATGCCATTTTCCCGGTTTTTGGCCATTCAACATGCAATTTACCCCAGTTGCCATCACAAATTATATGAAGATTATATATGACTATATTTCAATACAGGTTGTCTAAATAACTGCCAAATTTCAAATTGTAAAATGATTCTGCTAGAAATGACAGCCAACAATCTTCTGTTTCCAAACTTTTGAACAGCGACTCTTCTGGTAAGGTGTGACTATCAGCTAAGACATCACAACAGACAGATGAAGTATGAAAGATGCACAGGATAACATTGTTGTTAGCGTCAGTGAAAACTAGCCAATTAACTAGTTTTACCATCACACCAGCCAGATTAGGTATGAAAGTTGCACAGGATAACAGTGTTGTTAGCTTCGATGAAAACTAGCAAATTAACTAGTTTACCCATCACACCAGCCAGATTAAGTATGAACGATACACAGGATAACAGTTTTGTTAGCTTCAGTGAAAACTAGCAAATCATCTATTTTTATAATCAAAACAGCCAGATTAAGTATGAAAGATGCACTTGATAACAGTTTTGTTAGCTTCAATGAAAACTAGCAAATTAACTAGTTCACCCATCACACCAACCAGATTAAGTATGAACGATACACAGGATAACAGTTTTGTTAGCTTCAGTGAAAACGAGCAAATTAATTAGTTTTACCGTAACACCAGCCAGATTATGTATGAAATATGCACAGGATAACACTGTTGTTAGGTTCAGTGAAAACTTGCAAATTAACTATTTTACCCATCACACCAGCCAGATTAAGTATGAACGATACACAGGATAGCAGTTTTGTTAGCTTCAGTGAAAACTAGCAAATTAACTAGTTTACCCATCAAACCAGCCAGATTAAGTATGAAAGATGCATAGGATAATATTGTTGTTGGCTGTAGTGAAAGCTAGCAAATTAACTGGTTTATCCACCACACCAGATTGTGCAAGTAGGGTAATGTAAAAGATAACAATTTTGCTAATTTTAGTGAAAACTAACAAATTAACTAGTTTACCTCTCACACCAACCACATTGAGTATGAAAGATGCACAGGATAGCATTGTTGTTAGCTTCAGTGAAAAATAGTAAATTAACTAGTATTACCATCACACCAGCCAGATTAGAATAAGTATAAAAGATGCACAGCATAACATTGTTGTTAGCTTCAGTGAAAACTAGCCAATTAAATAGTTTTACGACAACACCAGCCAGATTAAGTATGAAAGATACACAGGATGACAGTTCTTTCAGCTTTAGGGAAAACTATCAAATTAACCAGTTTTACAATCACACCAGCCACATTAAGTATGAAAGATGCACAAGTTACACTGTTGTTAGTTTCAGTTAAAACTGTAATTTAACTAGTTTTACCGTCACACCAGATGGATTAAGTAAGAAAGATGCACAGGATACATTGTTGTTAGCTTTAGTGAAAACTTGCAAATTAAGTAGTTTACCACCAAAACAGCCTGATTAAGTATGACAGATGCACAGGATAACACTGTTGTTAGCTTCAGTGAATACTAGTATATTAACTAGTTTTACCATCACACCAGCTAGATTAAGTATGAAATATGCACAGCATAACAGTTTTTTTTTGCTAGGCAGATTAAGTTTGAAAGATGCAAAGGATAACACTGCTGTTAGCTTCAGTGAAAAATAGCAAAATAACTAGTTTTAGCATCACTGCAGCCAGATTAGGTATGAAAAATGCACAGGATAACACTGTTGTTAGCTTCGGTGAAAACAAGCAAATCAACTAGTTATACCATCAAAACAGCCTGATTAGGTTTGAAAGATGCACAAGATAACACTGTTGTTAGCTTCAGTAAAAACTAGTAAATTAACTAGTTTTACCGTCACACCTGCCAGATAAATTATGAAAGATGCACATGATAACAGTTTTTTTAGCTTCAGTGAAAACTAGCAAATTAACTAGTTTACCACTCACACCAATCAGATTAAGTATGAAAAATGCACAGAATAACAGTGTTGTTAGCTTCAGTGAAAACTAGCAATCAACTAGTTTTACCCTCACACCAGCCAGATTAAGTATGAAAGATGCATAGGATAATATTGTTGTTGGCTTCAGTGAAAAATAGAAAATTTACTGCTTTTACCATCACTGCAGCCAGATTAAGTGTGATTAAGTGTGAAATATGCACAAAATAACACTGTTGTTAGCTTCAGTGAAAACCAGCAAATCAACTAGTTTAAACATCAAACCAGCCAGATTAAGTAAGAAAGATGCACAGGATAACAATCTTGCTAGGTTCAGTGAAAACAAGCAAATTAACTAGTTTTACCTTCACACCAGCCAGATTAAGTATGAAAGGTGCACAGGATGACACTGTTGTAAGCTTTAGAGAAAACTAGTGATTTAACTAGTTTTACCATCACACCAGCCAGATTAAGTTTGAAAGATGCACAGGATAACATTGTAGTAAGCTTCAGTGAAAAATAGCAAATTAACTAGTTTTACCATCACTCCAGCCAGATTAAGTATGAAAGATGAACAGGATAACATTGTTGTTAGCTGCAGTGAAAACTAGTCAATTAACAAGTTTAACCACCACACCAGCCAGATCAAGTATGAATGATGCACAGGATACCATTGTTGTTAGCTTTAGAGAAAACTAGCAAATAACCAGTTTTACAATCACACCAGCCAGATTAGGAATGAAAAATGCACAGGATAACACTGTTGTTAGCTTCAGTGAAAGCTAGTTAAATAACTAGTTTTACCAGCACACCAGCCACATTAAGTATTAAAGATGCACTTGATAACACTGTTGTTAGCTTCAATGAAAACTAGCTAATTAACTAGTTTACCCATCATACCAGCCAGATGAAGTACGAAAGATGCACAGGATAACAGTTTTGTTAGCGTAAGTGAAAACTAGCAAATTAACTAGTTTTTACCATAACATCATCCAGATTAATTATGAAATATGCAGAGGATAACACTGTTGTTAGCTTCAATGAAAACTTGCAAATTAACTAGTTTAAACATCAAACCAGCCTTATCAAGTATGAAAGAAGATTGTTGTTAGCTTCAGTGAAAACTTGTAAATTAACTAGTTTTACCATCACACCAGCCGGATTAGATATGAAAGTTGCACAGGATAACAGTGTTGTTAGCTTTAGAGAAAAATAGTTAAATAACTAGTTTTACCATCACACCAGCCAGATTAAGTTTGAAAGATGCACAGGGTAACATCGTCGTTAGCTTCAGTGAAAAATAGCAAATTAACCAGTTTTACAATCACACTGGCCAGATTGAGTATGAAAGATGGACAACATTGTTGTTAGCTTGAGTGAAAACTAGTAAATTAACTAGTTTTACCATCACACCAGCCAGATTAAGTATGAAAGATGCACGGGATAACATTGTTGTTAGCTTCAGTGAAAACTAGTTATATAACTAGTTTTACCATCACACCAGCCAGATTAAGTTTGAAAGATGCACAGGGTAACATCGTCGTTAGCTTCAGTGAAAAATAGCAAATTAAGCAGTTTTACAATCACACCGGCCAGATTGAGTATGAATGATGCACAGGATACCATTGTTGTTAGCTTTAGAGAAAACTAGCAAATAACCAGTTTTACAATCACACCAGCCAGATTAGGAATGAAAAATGCACAGGATAACACTGTTGTTAGCTTCAGTGAAAGCTAGTTAAATAACTAGTTTTACCAGCACACCAGCCACATTAAGTATTAAAGATGCACTTGATAACACTGTTGTTAGCTTCAATGAAAACTAGCTAATTAACTAGTTTACCCATCATACCAGCCAGATGAAGTACGAAAGATGCACAGGATAACAGTTTTGTTAGCGTAAGTGAAAACTAGCAAATTAACTAGTTTTTACCATAACATCATCCAGATTAATTATGAAATATGCAGAGGATAACACTGTTGTTAGCTTCAATGAAAACTTGCAAATTAACTAGTTTAAACATCAAACCAGCCTTATCAAGTATGAAAGAACATTGTTGTTAGCTTCAGTGAAAACTTGTAAATTAACTAGTTTTACCATCACACCAGCCGGATTAGATATGAAAGTTGCACAGGATAACAGTGTTGTTAGCTTTAGAGAAAAATAGTTAAATAACTAGTTTTACCATCACACCAGCCAGATTAAGTTTGAAAGATGCACAGGGTAACATCGTCGTTAGCTTCAGTGAAAAATAGCAAATTAACCAGTTTTACAATCACACTGGCCAGATTGAGTATGAAAGATGGATAACATTGTTGTTAGCTTGAGTGAAAACTGGTAAATTAACTAGTTTTACCATCACACCAGCCAGATTAAGTATGAAAGATGCACGGGATAACATTGTTGTTAGCTTCAGTGAAAACTAGTTATATAACTAGTTTTACCATCACACCAGCCAGATTAAGTTTGAAAGATGCACAGGGTAACATCGTCGTTAGCTTCAGTGAAAAATAGCAAATTAAGCAGTTTTACAATCACACCGGCCAGATTGAGTATGAAAGATGGATAACATTGTTGTTAGCTTCAGTGAAAACTAGTTAAATAACTAGTTTTACCATCACACCAGCCAGATTAAGTTTGAAAGATGCACAGGGTAACATCGTCGTTAGCTTCAGTGAAAAATAGCAAATTAACCAGTTTTACAATCACACCGGCCAGATTGAGTATGAAAGATGGATAACATTGTTGTTAGCTTCAGTGAAAACTGGTAAATTAACTAGTTTTACCATCACACCAGCCAGATTAAGTATGAAAGATGCACGGGATAACATTGTTGTTACCTTCAGTGAAAACTAGTTAAATAACTAGTTTTACCATCACACCAGCCAGATTATGTATGAAAGATGCACTTGATAACATTGTTGTTAGCTTCAGAGAAAACTAGTAAATTAACTAGTTTTACCATCACACCAGCCAGATTAAGTATGAAAGATGCACAGGATAACATTGTTGTAAGCTTCAGTGAAAAATAGCAAATTAACTAGTTTTCCATCACTCCAGCCAGATTAAGTATGAAAGATGAACAGGATAACATTGTTGTTAGCTTCAGTGAAAACTCGTCAATTAACACGTATAACCACCACACCAGCCAGATCAAGTATGAATGATGCACAGGATACCATTGTTGTTAGCTTTAGAGAAAACTAGCAAATAACCAGTTTTACAATCACACCAGCCAGATTAGGAATGAAAAATGCACAGGATAACACTGTTGTTAGCTTCAGTGAAAGCTAGTTAAATAACTAGTTTTACCAGCACACCAGCCACATTAAATATTAAAGATGCACTTGATAACACTGTTGTTAGCTTCAATGAAAACTAGCTAATTAACTAGTTTACCCATCATACCAGCCAGATTAAGTATGAAAGATGCACAGGATAACAGTTTTGTTAGCGTAAGTGAAAACTAGCAAATCAACTAGATTCACAATCAAAACAGCCAGATTAAGTATGAAAGATGCACAGGATAACACTGTTGTTAGCTTTAGAAAAAACTAGTTAAATAACTAGTTTTACCATCACACCAACCAGATTAAGTTTGAAAGATGCACAGAATAACATTGTTGTTAGCTTCAATGAAAACTAGCAAATTAACTAGCTTACCCATCACACCAGCCAGATTAAGTATGAAAGATGCACATGATAACAATCTTGCTAGCTTCAGTGAAAACAAGCAAATTAACTAGTTTACCCATTACACCAGATTGAGCAAGTATGAAAATGTACAGGATAACACTTTTGTTGATTTTGGTGAAAACTGGCAAATTAACTAGTTTACCTCTCATACCAGCCACATTGAGTATGAAAGATGCACAGGATAACATTGTTGTTAGCTTCAGTGAAAACTAGTAAATTAACTAGTCTTACCATCACACCAGCCGGATTAGGGTATAAAAGATGAACAGCCAGATTAAGTGTGAAAGATGCCCAGGATAACATTGCTGTTATTATAGTTTTCATAGATACGTGTTTTTCCAGTTTGTACTTTGCTTCATCTCAAAACTGTGATGTCACAGAAACAGTTGCATAACTTTGTATATAACAAGCACACATTTCAAGAAACTGCCGAAATGCATTGTAACTGAAGCAAACAAATCACTTAGGCCTATATTATTCTCAAAGGAGAGTTACACTGCTGGCCAAAACTTTGGAAATGATAAGCTGCTCACCACCACCTTGAACTTGAAAGCCATTACTGTTAGGAACATTTCCATTTACTTTCCAAATAAATACCTGCAAAAATAGTGCCACAGCACTGATATATATGAAACCAGGCACTCATTGGACATGCCATTTTCCCGGTTTTTGGCCATTCAACATGCAATTTACCCCAGTTGCCATCACAAATTATATGAAGATTATATATGACTATATTTCAATACAGGTTGTCTAAATAACTGCCAAATTTCAAATTGTAAAATGATTCTGCTAGAAATGACAGCCAACAATCTTCTGTTTCCAAACTTTTGAACAGCGACTCTTCTGGTAAGGTGTGACTATCAGCTAAGACATCACAACAGACAGATGAAGTATGAAAGATGCACAGGATAACATTGTTGTTAGCGTCAGTGAAAACTAGCCAATTAACTAGTTTTACCATCACACCAGCCAGATTAGGTATGAAAGTTGCACAGGATAACAGTGTTGTTAGCTTCGATGAAAACTAGCAAATTAACTAGTTTACCCATCACACCAGCCAGATTAAGTATGAACGATACACAGGATAACAGTTTTGTTAGCTTCAGTGAAAACTAGCAAATCATCTATTTTTATAATCAAAACAGCCAGATTAAGTATGAAAGATGCACTTGATAACAGTTTTGTTAGCTTCAATGAAAACTAGCAAATTAACTAGTTCACCCATCACACCAACCAGATTAAGTATGAACGATACACAGGATAACAGTTTTGTTAGCTTCAGTGAAAACGAGCAAATTAATTAGTTTTACCGTAACACCAGCCAGATTATGTATGAAATATGCACAGGATAACACTGTTGTTAGGTTCAGTGAAAACTTGCAAATTAACTATTTTACCCATCACACCAGCCAGATTAAGTATGAACGATACACAGGATAGCAGTTTTGTTAGCTTCAGTGAAAACTAGCAAATTAACTAGTTTACCCATCAAACCAGCCAGATTAAGTATGAAAGATGCATAGGATAATATTGTTGTTGGCTGTAGTGAAAGCTAGCAAATTAACTGGTTTATCCACCACACCAGATTGTGCAAGTAGGGTAATGTAAAAGATAACAATTTTGCTAATTTTAGTGAAAACTAACAAATTAACTAGTTTACCTCTCACACCAACCACATTGAGTATGAAAGATGCACAGGATAGCATTGTTGTTAGCTTCAGTGAAAAATAGTAAATTAACTAGTATTACCATCACACCAGCCAGATTAGAATAAGTATAAAAGATGCACAGCATAACATTGTTGTTAGCTTCAGTGAAAACTAGCCAATTAAATAGTTTTACGACAACACCAGCCAGATTAAGTATGAAAGATACACAGGATGACAGTTCTTTCAGCTTTAGGGAAAACTATCAAATTAACCAGTTTTACAATCACACCAGCCACATTAAGTATGAAAGATGCACAAGTTACACTGTTGTTAGTTTCAGTTAAAACTGTAATTTAACTAGTTTTACCGTCACACCAGATGGATTAAGTAAGAAAGATGCACAGGATACATTGTTGTTAGCTTTAGTGAAAACTTGCAAATTAAGTAGTTTACCACCAAAACAGCCTGATTAAGTATGACAGATGCACAGGATAACACTGTTGTTAGCTTCAGTGAATACTAGTATATTAACTAGTTTTACCATCACACCAGCTAGATTAAGTATGAAATATGCACAGCATAACAGTTTTTTTTTGCTAGGCAGATTAAGTTTGAAAGATGCAAAGGATAACACTGCTGTTAGCTTCAGTGAAAAATAGCAAAATAACTAGTTTTAGCATCACTGCAGCCAGATTAGGTATGAAAAATGCACAGGATAACACTGTTGTTAGCTTCGGTGAAAACAAGCAAATCAACTAGTTATACCATCAAAACAGCCTGATTAGGTTTGAAAGATGCACAAGATAACACTGTTGTTAGCTTCAGTAAAAACTAGTAAATTAACTAGTTTTACCGTCACACCTGCCAGATAAATTATGAAAGATGCACATGATAACAGTTTTTTTAGCTTCAGTGAAAACTAGCAAATTAACTAGTTTACCACTCACACCAATCAGATTAAGTATGAAAAATGCACAGAATAACAGTGTTGTTAGCTTCAGTGAAAACTAGCAATTAACTAGTTTTACCCTCACACCAGCCAGATTAAGTATGAAAGATGCATAGGATAATATTGTTGTTGGCTTCAGTGAAAAATAGAAAATTTACTGCTTTTACCATCACTGCAGCCAGATTAAGTGTGATTAAGTGTGAAATATGCACAAAATAACACTGTTGTTAGCTTCAGTGAAAACCAGCAAATCAACTAGTTTAAACATCAAACCAGCCAGATTAAGTAAGAAAGATGCACAGGATAACAATCTTGCTAGGTTCAGTGAAAACAAGCAAATTATCTAGTTCTACCTTCACACCAGCCAGATTAAGTATGAAAGGTGCACAGGATGACACTGTTGTAAGCTTTAGAGAAAACTAGTGATTTAACTAGTTTTACCATCACACCAGCCAGATTAAGTTTGAAAGATGCACAGGATAACATTGTAGTAAGCTTCAGTGAAAAATAGCAAATTAACTAGTTTTACCATGACTCCAGCCAGATTAAGTATGAAAGATGAACAGGATAACATTGTTGTTAGCTGCAGTGAAAACTAGTCAATTAACAAGTTTAACCACCACACCAGCCAGATCAAGTATGAATGATGCACAGGATACCATTGTTGTTAGCTTTAGAGAAAACTAGCAAATAACCAGTTTTACAATCACACCAGCCAGATTAGGAATGAAAAATGCACAGGATAACACTGTTGTTAGCTTCAGTGAAAGCTAGTTAAATAACTAGTTTTACCAGCACACCAGCCACATTAAGTATTAAAGATGCACTTGATAACACTGTTGTTAGCTTCAATGAAAACTAGCTAATTAACTAGTTTACCCATCATACCAGCCAGATGAAGTACGAAAGATGCACAGGATAACAGTTTTGTTAGCGTAAGTGAAAACTAGCAAATTAACTAGTTTTTACCATAACATCATCCAGATTAATTATGAAATATGCAGAGGATAACACTGTTGTTAGCTTCAATGAAAACTTGCAAATTAACTAGTTTAAACATCAAACCAGCCTTATCAAGTATGAAAGAACATTGTTGTTAGCTTCAGTGAAAACTTGTAAATTAACTAGTTTTACCATCACACCAGCCGGATTAGATATGAAAGTTGCACAGGATAACTGTGTTGTTAGCTTTAGAGAAAAATAGTTAAATAACTAGTTTTACCATCACACCAGCCAGATTAAGTTTGAAAGATGCACAGGGTAACATCGTCGTTAGCTTCAGTGAAAAATAGCAAATTAACCAGTTTTACAATCACACTGGCCAGATTGAGTATGAAAGATGGATAACATTGTTGTTAGCTTGAGTGAAAACTGGTAAATTAACTAGTTTTACCATCACACCAGCCAGATTAAGTATGAAAGATGCACGGGATAACATTGTTGTTAGCTTCAGTGAAAACTAGTTATATAACTAGTTTTACCATCACACCAGCCAGATTAAGTTTGAAAGATGCACAGGGTAACATCGTCGTTAGCTTCAGTGAAAAATAGCAAATTAAGCAGTTTTACAATCACACCGGCCAGATTGAGTATGAAAGATGGATAACATTGTTGTTAGCTTCAGTGAAAACTAGTTAAATAACTAGTTTTACCATCACACCAGCCAGATTAAGTTTGAAAGATGCACAGGGTAACATCGTCGTTAGCTTCAGTGAAAAATAGCAAATTAACCAGTTTTACAATCACACCGGCCAGATTGAGTATGAAAGATGGATAACATTGTTGTTAGCTTCAGTGAAAACTGGTAAATTAACTAGTTTTACCATCACACCAGCCAGATTAAGTATGAAAGATGCACGGGATAACATTGTTGTTAGCTTCAGTGAAAACTAGTTAAATAACTAGTTTTACCATCACACCAGCCAGATTAAGTTTGAAAGATGCACAGGGTAACATCGTCGTTAGCTTCAGTGAAAAATAGCAAATTAACCAGTTTTACAATCACACCGGCCAGATTGAGTATGAAAGATGGATAACATTGTTGTTAGCTTCAGTGAAAACTAGCAAATTAACTAGTTTTACCATCACACCAGCCAGATTAAGTATGAAAGATGCACGGGATAACATTGTTGTTAGCTTCAGTGAAAACTAGTTAAATAACTAGTTTTACCATCACACCAGCCAGATTAAGTTTGAAAGATGCACAGGGTAACATCGTCGTTAGCTTCAGTGAAAAATAGCAAATTAACCAGTTTTACAATCACACCGGCCAGATTGAGTATGAAAGATGGATAACATTGTTGTTAGCTTCAGTGAAAACTGGTAAATTAACTAGTTTTACCATCACACCAGCCAGATTAAGTATGAAAGATGCACGGGATAACATTGTTGTTAGCTTCAGTGAAAACTAGTTAAATAACTAGTTTTACCATCACACCAGCCAGATTAAGTTTGAAAGATGCACAGGGTAACATCGTCGTTAGCTTCAGTGAAAAATAGCAAATTAACCAGTTTTACAATCACACCGGCCAGATTGAGTATGAAAGATGGATAACATTGTTGTTAGCTTCAGTGAAAACTGGTAAATTAACTAGTTTTACCATCACACCAGCCAGATTAAGTATGAAAGATGCACGGGATAACATTGTTGTTAGCTTCAGTGAAAACTAGTTAAATAACTAGTTTTACCATCACACCAGCCAGATTATGTATGAAAGATGCACTTGATAACATTGTTGTTAGCTTCAGAGAAAACTAGTAAATTAACTAGTTTTACCATCACACCAGCCAGATTAAGTATGAAAGATGCACAGGATAACATTGTTGTAAGCTTCAGTGAAAAATAGCAAATTAACTAGTTTTCCATCACTCCAGCCAGATTAAGTATGAAAGATGAACAGGATAACATTGTTGTTAGCTTCAGTGAAAACTCGTCAATTAACACGTATAACCACCACACCAGCCAGATCAAGTATGAATGATGCACAGGATACCATTGTTGTTAGCTTTAGAGAAAACTAGCAAATAACCAGTTTTACAATCACACCAGCCAGATTAGGAATGAAAAATGCACAGGATAACACTGTTGTTAGCTTCAGTGAAAGCTAGTTAAATAACTAGTTTTACCAGCACACCAGCCACATTAAATATTAAAGATGCACTTGATAACACTGTTGTTAGCTTCAATGAAAACTAGCTAATTAACTAGTTTACCCATCATACCAGCCAGATTAAGTATGAAAGATGCACAGGATAACAGTTTTGTTAGCGTAAGTGAAAACTAGCAAATCAACTAGATTCACAATCAAAACAGCCAGATTAAGTATGAAAGATGCACAGGATAACACTGTTGTTAGCTTTAGAAAAAACTAGTTAAATAACTAGTTTTACCATCACACCAACCAGATTAAGTTTGAAAGATGCACAGAATAACATTGTTGTTAGCTTCAATGAAAACTAGCAAATTAACTAGCTTACCCATCACACCAGCCAGATTAAGTATGAAAGATGCACATGATAACAATCTTGCTAGCTTCAGTGAAAACAAGCAAATTAACTAGTTTACCCATTACACCAGATTGAGCAAGTATGAAAATGTACAGGATAACACTTTTGTTGATTTTGGTGAAAACTGGCAAATTAACTAGTTTACCTCTCATACCAGCCACATTGAGTATGAAAGATGCACAGGATAACATTGTTGTTAGCTTCAGTGAAAACTAGTAAATTAACTAGTCTTACCATCACACCAGCCGGATTAGGGTATAAAAGATGAACAGCCAGATTAAGTGTGAAAGATGCCCAGGATAACATTGCTGTTATTATAGTTTTCATAGATACGTGTTTTTCCAGTTTGTACTTTGCTTCATCTCAAAACTGTGATGTCACAGAAACAGTTGCATAACTTTGTATATAACAAGCACACATTTCAAGAAACTGCCGCAATGCATTGTAACTGAAGCAAACAAATCACTTAGGCCTATATTATTCTCAAAGGAGAGTTACACTGCTGGCCAAAACTTTGGAAATGATAAGCTGCTCACCACCACCTTGAACTTGAAAGCCATTACTGTTAGGAACATTTCCATTTACTTTCCAAATAAATACCTGCAAAAATAGTGCCACAGCACTGATATATATGAAACCAGGCACTCATTGGACATGCCATTTTCCCGGTTTTTGGCCATTGAACATGCAATTTACCCCAGTTGCCATCACAAATTATATGAAGATTATATATGACTATATTTCAATACAGGTTGTCTAAATAACTGCCAAATTTCAAATTGTAAAATGATTCTGCTAGAAATGACAGCCAACAATCTTCTGTTTCCAAACTTTTGAACAGCAACTCTTCTGGTAAGGTGTGACTATCAGCTAGGACATCACAACAGACAGATGAAGTATGAAAGATGCACAGGATAACATTGTTGTTAGCGTCAGTGAAAACTAGCCAATTAACTAGTTTTACCATCACACCAGCCAGATTAGGTATGAAAGTTGCACAGGATAACAGCGTTGTTAGCTTCGATGAAAACTAGCAAATTAACTAGTTTACCCATCACACCAGCCAGATTAAGTATGAACGATACACAGGATAACAGTTTTGTTAGCTTCAGTGAAAACTAGCAAATCATCTATTTTTATAATCAAAACAGCCAGATTAAGTATGAAAGATGCACTTGATAACAGTTTTGTTAGCTTCAATGAAAACTAGCAAATTAACTAGTTCACCCATCACACCAACCAGATTAAGTATGAACGATACACAGGATAACAGTTTTGTTAGCTTCAGTGAAAACGAGCAAATTAATTAGTTTTACCGTAACACCAGCCAGATTATGTATGAAATATGCACAGGATAACACTGTTGTTAGGTTCAGTGAAAACTTGCAAATTAACTATTTTACCCATCACACCAGCCAGATTAAGTATGAACGATACACAGGATAGCAGTTTTGTTAGCTTCAGTGAAAACTAGCAAATTAACTAGTTTACCCATCAAACCAGCCAGATTAAGTATGAAAGATGCATAGGATAATATTGTTGTTGGCTGTAGTGAAAGCTAGCAAATTAACTGGTTTATCCACCACACCAGATTGTGCAAGTAGGGTAATGTAAAAGATAACAATTTTGCTAATTTTAGTGAAAACTAACAAATTAACTAGTTTACCTCTCACACCAACCACATTGAGTATGAAAGATGCACAGGATAGCATTGTTGTTAGCTTCAGTGAAAAAATAGTAAATTAACTAGTATTACCATCACACCAGCCAGATTAGAATAAGTATAAAAGATGCACAGCATAACATTGTTGTTAGCTTCAGTGAAAACTAGCCAATTAAATAGTTTTACGACAACACCAGCCAGATTAAGTATGAAAGATACACAGGATGACAGTTCTTTCAGCTTTAGGGAAAACTATCAAATTAACCAGTTTTACAATCACACCAGCCACATTAAGTATGAAAGATGCACAAGTTACACTGTTGTTAGTTTCAGTTAAAACTGTAATTTAACTAGTTTTACCGTCACACCAGATGGATTAAGTAAGAAAGATGCACAGGATACATTGTTGTTAGCTTTAGTGAAAACTTGCAAATTAAGTAGTTTACCACCAAAACAGCCTGATTAAGTATGACAGATGCACAGGATGACATTGTTGTTAGCTTCAGTGAAAACTAGCCAATTAAATAGTTTTACAACAACACCTGCCAGATTAAGTATGACAGATGCACATGATAACAGTTTTTCTTAGCGTTAGAGAAAACTAGCAAATTAGCCAGTTTTACAATCACAACAGCCGGATTAAGTATGAAAGGTGCATAGGATAATATTTTTGATGGCTTTAGTGAAAGCTAGCAAATTAACTAGTTTATCCATCACACCAGATTGAGCAAGTAGTAAAATGTATAGGATAACAATTTTGTTCATTTTGGTGAAAACTAACAAATTAACTAGTTTACCTCTCCCACCAGCCACATTAAGTGTGAAATATGCACAAAATAACATTGTTGTTAGCTTCAGTAAAAACTAGCAATTTAATTTGTTTTACCATAACTCCTGCCGCATTAGGTACGAAAGATGCACAGGATAACAGCTTTTTTTAGCTTTAGAGAAAACTGGCAGACTAACCAGTTTTACAATCACTACAGCCAGATTAAGTATGAAAGATGCACAAGATAACAATTTGCTAGCTTCAGTGAAAACTAGCAAATTAATTAGTTTACCACTTACACCAGCCAGATTAAGTATGAAAGATGCACAGGATAACACTGTTGTTAGCTTCAGTGAATACTAGTATATTAACTAGTTTTACCATCACACCAGCTAGATTAAGTATGAAATATGCACAGCATAACAGTTTTTTTTTGCTAGGCAGATTAAGTTTGAAAGATGCAAAGGATAACACTGCTGTTAGCTTCAGTGAAAAATAGCAAAATAACTAGTTTTAGCATCACTGCAGCCAGATTAGGTATGAAAAATGCACAGGATAACACTGTTGTTAGCTTCGGTGAAAACAAGCAAATCAACTAGTTATACCATCAAAACAGCCTGATTAGGTTTGAAAGATGCACAAGATAACACTGTTGTTAGCTTCAGTAAAAACTAGTAAATTAACTAGTTTTACCGTCACACCTGCCAGATAAATTATGAAAGATGCACATGATAACAGTTTTTTTAGCTTCAGTGAAAACTAGCAAATTAACTAGTTTACCACTCACACCAATCAGATTAAGTATGAAAAATGCACAGAATAACAGTGTTGTTAGCTTCAGTGAAAACTAGCAATTAACTAGTTTTACCCTCACACCAGCCAGATTAAGTATGAAAGATGCATAGGATAATATTGTTGTTGGCTTCAGTGAAAAATAGAAAATTTACTGCTTTTACCATCACTGCAGCCAGATTAAGTGTGATTAAGTGTGAAATATGCACAAAATAACACTGTTGTTAGCTTCAGTGAAAACTAGCAATTCAATTAGTTTTACCATAACTCCTGCCGGATTAGTATTGAAAAATGCACAGGATAACAGTTTTTTTTAGCTTTAGTGAAAACTAGCAAATAAACCAGTTTTACAATCACAACAGCCACATTAAGTATGAAAGATGCACAGGATAACAATTTGCTATCTTCAGTGAAAACTAGCAAATTAATTAGTTTACCACTCACACCAGCCAGATTAAGTATGAAAAATGCACAGAATAACAGTGTTGTTAGCTTCAGTGAAAACTAGCAATTAACTAGTTTTACCCTCACACCAGCCAGATTAAGTATGAAAGATGCATAGGATAATATTGTTGTTGGCTTCAGTGAAAAATAGAAAATTTACTGCTTTTACCATCACTGCAGCCAGATTAAGTGTGATTAAGTGTGAAATATGCACAAAATAACAGTTTTGTTAGCTTCAGTGAAAACTAGCAATTCAATTAGTTTTACCATAACTCCTGCCGGATTAGTATAAAAAAATGCACAGGATAACAGTTTTTTTTAGCTTTAGTGAAAACTAGCAAATTAAC
Organism: Platynereis dumerilii; assembly: GCA_026936325.1. Lineage (NCBI taxonomy): Eukaryota > Metazoa > Annelida > Polychaeta > Phyllodocida > Nereididae > Platynereis > Platynereis dumerilii. Next base: position 209,168 of record JAPTHN010000056.1, read on the forward strand.
CAGTTTTACAATCACAACAGCCACATTAAGTATGAAAGATGCACAGGATAACAATTTGCTAGCTTCAGTGAAAACTAGCAAATTAATTAGTTTACCACTCACACCAGCCAGATTAAGAATGAAAACTGCATAGAATAACAGTGTTGTTAGCTTCAGTAAAAACTAGCAATTAACTAATTTTACCCTCACACCAGCCAGATTAAGTATGAAAGATGCATAGGATAATATTGTTGTTGCCTTTAGTGAAAGCTAGCAAATCAACTAGTTTATCCATCACACCAGATTGAGCAAGTAGGAAAATTGACAGGATAACAATTTTGTTCATTTTGGTGAAAACTATCAAATTAACTAGTATTACCGTCACACCAGCCAGATTAGGTACGAAAGATGCACAGGACAACAGTTTTGTTAGCTTCAGTGAAAACTAGCAAGTCAACTAGTTTTACCATCAAAACAACCAGATCAAGTATAAAAGATGCACAGGATAACACTGTTGTTAGCTTCAGTGAAAACTAGTAAATTAACTGGTTTTACTATCACACCAGCTAGATAAAGTATGAAAGATGTACAGGATAATAGTCTCAAGCGGAATCCCCCAAGGCTCGGTCCTTGGACCAGACCTTTTCCTTATATATATTAATGACTTGCCAAACGCTGTCGGTCTAGATGCATACATTTTTGCGGACGACACAAAGCTATGTAGAATTAGCAAAGAAGAGGACAATGTTATTCAAGATGACCTGAGAAATCTGGATCATTGGTCGGAAAAGTGGTTGCTACATTTCAATCCCAGCAAATGTAAACAACTTGTAATCTGAAGAACTAATGAGCCATCCCCGCAAGTAAGATACCTACGGGACCCAAACACCAGGGAGTATAGGGAGATCCCACAGTCTATGGCCGAGAAAGACCTTGGAGTTATTGTAGACTGCCAATTAAGCTTCAAGGAACACATTGGGGGCTGCATTAAAAAAGCGTCACCAAACATGGGATTGATCAGAAGAACATTTAGTCATTTGGATAAGGAAACCTTCGTTCCACTGTATACCAGCCTACATTGTTGTTAGCTTCAGTGAAAACTAGCAATTTAATTTGTTTTACCATAACTCCTGCCGCATTAGGTACGAAAGATGCACAGGATAACAGTTTTTTTTAGCTTTAGAGAAAACTGGCAAACTAACCAGTTTTACAATCACTACAGCCAGATTAAGTATGAAAGATGCACAACATAACAATTTGCTAGCTTCAGTGAAAACTAGCAAATTAATTAGTTTACCACTTACACCAGCCAGATTAAGTATGAAAGATGCACAGGATAACACTGTTGTTAGCTTCAGTGAATACTAGTATATTAACTAGTTTTACCATCACACCAGCTAGATTAAGTATGAAATATTCACAGCATAACAGTTTTTTTTGCTAGGCAGATTAAGTTTGAAAGATGCAAAGGATAACACTGCTGTTAGCTTCAGTGAAAAATAGCAAAATAACTAGTTTTAGCATCACTGCAGCCAGATTAAGTATGAAATATGCACAGAATAACATTGTTGTTAGCTTCAGTGAAAACTAGCAATTTAATTAGTTTTACCATAACTCCTGCTGGATTAGGTATGAAAAATGCACAGGATAACACTGTTGTTAGCTTCAGTGAAAACAAGCAAATCAACTAGTTATACCATCAAAACAGCCTGATTAGGTTTGAAAGATGCACAAGATAACACTGTTGTTAGCTTCAGTAAAAACTAGTAAATTGACTAGTTTTACCGTCACACCAGCCAGATAAATTATGAAAGATGCACATGATAACAGTTTTTTTAGCTTCAGTGAAAACTAGCAAATTAACTTAGTTTACCACTCACACCAATCAGATTAAGTATGAAAAATGCACAGAATAGTAGTGTTGTTAGCTTCAGTGAAAACTAGCAATTAACTAGTTTTACCCTCACACCAGCCAGATTAAGTATGAAAGATGCATAGGATAATATTGTTGTTAGCTTCAGTGAAAACTAGTTAAATAACTAGTTTTACCATCACACCAGCCAGATTAAGTTTGAAAGATGCACAGGGTAACATCGTCGTTAGCTTCAGTGAAAAATAGCAAATTAACCAGTTTTACAATCACACCGGCCAGATTGAGTATGAAAGATGGATAACATTGTTGTTAGCTTCAGTGAAAACTGGTAAATTAACTAGTTTTACCATCACACCAGCCAGATTAAGTATGAAAGATGCACGGGATAACATTGTTGTTAGCTTCAGTGAAAACTAGTTAAATAACTAGTTTTATCATCACACCAGCCAGATTAAGTTTGAAAGATGCACAGGGTAACATCGTCGTTAGCTTCAGTGAAAAATAGCAAATTAACCAGTTTTACAATCACACCGGCCAGATTGAGTATGAAAGATGGATAACATTGTTGTTAGCTTCAGTGAAAACTGGTAAATTAACTAGTTTTACCATCACACCAGCCAGATTAAGTATGAAAGATGCACGGGATAACATTGTTGTTAGCTTCAGTGAAAACTAGTTAAATAACTAGTTTTACCATCACACCAGCCAGATTAAGTTTGAAAGATGCACAGGGTAACATCGTCGTTAGCTTCAGTGAAAAATAGCAAATTAACCAGTTTTACAATCACACCGGCCAGATTGAGTATGAAAGATGGATAACATTGTTGTTAGCTTCAGTGAAAACTAGCAAATTAACTAGTTTTACCATCACACCAGCCAGATTAAGTATGAAAGATGCACGGGATAACATTGTTGTTAGCTTCAGTGAAAACTAGTTAAATAACTAGTTTTACCATCACACCAGCCAGATTAAGTTTGAAAGATGCACAGGGTAACATCGTCGTTAGCTTCAGTGAAAAATAGCAAATTAACCAGTTTTACAATCACACCGGCCAGATTGAGTATGAAAGATGGATAACATTGTTGTTAGCTTCAGTGAAAACTGGTAAATTAACTAGTTTTACCATCACACCAGCCAGATTAAGTATGAAAGATGCACGGGATAACATTGTTGTTAGCTTCAGTGAAAACTAGTTAAATAACTAGTTTTACCATCACACCAGCCAGATTAAGTTTGAAAGATGCACAGGGTAACATCGTCGTTAGCTTCAGTGAAAAATAGCAAATTAACCAGTTTTACAATCACACCGGCCAGATTGAGTATGAAAGATGGATAACATTGTTGTTAGCTTCAGTGAAAACTGGTAAATTAACTAGTTTTACCATCACACCAGCCAGATTAAGTATGAAAGATGCACGGGATAACATTGTTGTTAGCTTCAGTGAAAACTAGTTAAATAACTAGTTTTACCATCACACCAGCCAGATTATGTATGAAAGATGCACTTGATAACATTGTTGTTAGCTTCATAGAAAACTAGTAAATTAACTAGTTTTACCATCACACCAGCCAGATTAAGTATGAAAGATGCACAGGATAACATTGTTGTAAGCTTCAGTGAAAAATAGCAAATTAACTAGTTTTCCATCACTCCAGCCAGATTAAGTATGAAAGATGAACAGGATAACATTGTTGTTAGCTTCAGTGAAAACTCGTCAATTAACACGTATAACCACCACACCAGCCAGATCAAGTATGAATGATGCACAGGATACCATTGTTGTTAGCTTTAGAGAAAACTAGCAAATAACCAGTTTTACAATCACACCAGCCAGATTAGGAATGAAAAATGCACAGGATAACACTGTTGTTAGCTTCAGTGAAAGCTAGTTAAATAACTAGTTTTACCAGCACACCAGCCACATTAAATATTAAAGATGCACTTGATAACACTGTTGTTAGCTTCAATGAAAACTAGCTAATTAACTAGTTTACCCATCATACCAGCCAGATTAAGTATGAAAGATGCACAGGATAACAGTTTTGTTAGCGTAAGTGAAAACTAGCAAATCAACTAGATTCACAATCAAAACAGCCAGATTAAGTATGAAAGATGCACAGGATAACACTGTTGTTAGCTTTAGAAAAAACTAGTTAAATAACTAGTTTTACCATCACACCAACCAGATTAAGTTTGAAAGATGCACAGAATAACATTGTTGTTAGCTTCAATGAAAACTAGCAAATTAACTAGCTTACCCATCACACCAGCCAGATTAAGTATGAAAGATGCACATGATAACAATCTTGCTAGCTTCAGTGAAAACAAGCAAATCAACTAGTTTACCCATTACACCAGATTGAGCAAGTATGAAAATGTACAGGATAACACTTTTGTTGATTTTGGTGAAAACTGGCAAATTAACTAGTTTACCTCTCATACCAGCCACATTGAGTATGAAAGATGCACAGGATAACATTGTTGTTAGCTTCAGTGAAAACTAGTAAATTAACTAGTCTTACCATCACACCAGCCGGATTAGGGTATAAAAGATGAACAGCCAGATTAAGTGTGAAAGATGCCCAGGATAACATTGCTGTTATTATAGTTTTCATAGATACGTGTTTTTCCAGTTTGTACTTTGCTTCATCTCAAAACTGTGATGTCACAGAAACAGTTGCATAACTTTGTATATAACAAGCACACATTTCAAGAAACTGCCGAAATGCATTGTAACTGAAGCAAACAAATCACTTAGGCCTATATTATTCTCAAAGGAGAGTTACACTGCTGGCCAAAACTTTGGAAATGATAAGCTGCTCACCACCACCTTGAACTTGAAAGCCATTACTGTTAGGAACATTTCCATTTACTTTCCAAATAAATACCTGCAAAAATAGTGCCACAGCACTGATATATATGAAACCAGGCACTCATTGGACATGCCATTTTCCCGGTTTTTGGCCATTGAACATGCAATTTACCCCAGTTGCCATCACAAATTATATGAAGATTATATATGACTATATTTCAATACAGGTTGTCTAAATAACTGCCAAATTTCAAATTGTAAAATGATTCTGCTAGAAATGACAGCCAACAATCTTCTGTTTCCAAACTTTTGAACAGCAACTCTTCTGGTAAGGTGTGACTATCAGCTAGGACATCACAACAGACAGATGAAGTATGAAAGATGCACAGGATAACATTGTTGTTAGCGTCAGTGAAAACTAGCCAATTAACTAGTTTTACCATCACACCAGCCAGATTAGGTATGAAAGTTGCACAGGATAACAGCGTTGTTAGCTTCGATGAAAACTAGCAAATTAACTAGTTTACCCATCACACCAGCCAGATTAAGTATGAACGATACACAGGATAACAGTTTTGTTAGCTTCAGTGAAAACTAGCAAATCATCTATTTTTATAATCAAAACAGCCAGATTAAGTATGAAAGATGCACTTGATAACAGTTTTGTTAGCTTCAATGAAAACTAGCAAATTAACTAGTTCACCCATCACACCAACCAGATTAAGTATGAACGATACACAGGATAACAGTTTTGTTAGCTTCAGTGAAAACGAGCAAATTAATTAGTTTTACCGTAACACCAGCCAGATTATGTATGAAATATGCACAGGATAACACTGTTGTTAGGTTCAGTGAAAACTTGCAAATTAACTATTTTACCCATCACACCAGCCAGATTAAGTATGAACGATACACAGGATAGCAGTTTTGTTAGCTTCAGTGAAAACTAGCAAATTAACTAGTTTACCCATCAAACCAGCCAGATTAAGTATGAAAGATGCATAGGATAATATTGTTGTTGGCTGTAGTGAAAGCTAGCAAATTAACTGGTTTATCCACCACACCAGATTGTGCAAGTAGGGTAATGTAAAAGATAACAATTTTGCTAATTTTAGTGAAAACTAACAAATTAACTAGTTTACCTCTCACACCAACCACATTGAGTATGAAAGATGCACAGGATAGCATTGTTGTTAGCTTCAGTGAAAAAAATAGTAAATTAACTAGTATTACCATCACACCAGCCAGATTAGAATAAGTATAAAAGATGCACAGCATAACATTGTTGTTAGCTTCAGTGAAAACTAGCCAATTAAATAGTTTTACGACAACACCAGCCAGATTAAGTATGAAAGATACACAGGATGACAGTTCTTTCAGCTTTAGGGAAAACTATCAAATTAACCAGTTTTACAATCACACCAGCCACATTAAGTATGAAAGATGCACAAGTTACACTGTTGTTAGTTTCAGTTAAAACTGTAATTTAACTAGTTTTACCGTCACACCAGATGGATTAAGTAAGAAAGATGCACAGGATACATTGTTGTTAGCTTTAGTGAAAACTTGCAAATTAAGTAGTTTACCACCAAAACAGCCTGATTAAGTATGACAGATGCACAGGATGACATTGTTGTTAGCTTCAGTGAAAACTAGCCAATTAAATAGTTTTACAACAACACCTGCCAGATTAAGTATGACAGATGCACATGATAACAGTTTTTCTTAGCGTTAGAGAAAACTAGCAAATTAGCCAGTTTTACAATCACAACAGCCGGATTAAGTATGAAAGGTGCATAGGATAATATTTTTGATGGCTTTAGTGAAAGCTAGCAAATTAACTAGTTTATCCATCACACCAGATTGAGCAAGTAGTAAAATGTATAGGATAACAATTTTGTTCATTTTGGTGAAAACTAACAAATTAACTAGTTTACCTCTCCCACCAGCCACATTAAGTGTGAAATATGCACAAAATAACATTGTTGTTAGCTTCAGTAAAAACTAGCAATTTAATTTGTTTTACCATAACTCCTGCCGCATTAGGTACGAAAGATGCACAGGATAACAGCTTTTTTTAGCTTTAGAGAAAACTGGCAGACTAACCAGTTTTACAATCACTACAGCCAGATTAAGTATGAAAGATGCACAAGATAACAATTTGCTAGCTTCAGTGAAAACTAGCAAATTAATTAGTTTACCACTTACACCAGCCAGATTAAGTATGAAAGATGCACAGGATAACACTGTTGTTAGCTTCAGTGAATACTAGTATATTAACTAGTTTTACCATCACACCAGCTAGATTAAGTATGAAATATGCACAGCATAACAGTTTTTTTTTGCTAGGCAGATTAAGTTTGAAAGATGCAAAGGATAACACTGCTGTTAGCTTCAGTGAAAAATAGCAAAATAACTAGTTTTAGCATCACTGCAGCCAGATTAGGTATGAAAAATGCACAGGATAACACTGTTGTTAGCTTCGGTGAAAACAAGCAAATCAACTAGTTATACCATCAAAACAGCCTGATTAGGTTTGAAAGATGCACAAGATAACACTGTTGTTAGCTTCAGTAAAAACTAGTAAATTAACTAGTTTTACCGTCACACCTGCCAGATAAATTATGAAAGATGCACATGATAACAGTTTTTTTAGCTTCAGTGAAAACTAGCAAATTAACTAGTTTACCACTCACACCAATCAGATTAAGTATGAAAAATGCACAGAATAACAGTGTTGTTAGCTTCAGTGAAAACTAGCAATTAACTAGTTTTACCCTCACACCAGCCAGATTAAGTATGAAAGATGCATAGGATAATATTGTTGTTGGCTTCAGTGAAAAATAGAAAATTTACTGCTTTTACCATCACTGCAGCCAGATTAAGTGTGATTAAGTGTGAAATATGCACAAAATAACACTGTTGTTAGCTTCAGTGAAAACTAGCAATTCAATTAGTTTTACCATAACTCCTGCCGGATTAGTATTGAAAAATGCACAGGATAACAGTTTTTTTAGCTTTAGTGAAAACTAGCAAATAAACCAGTTTTACAATCACAACAGCCACATTAAGTATGAAAGATGCACAGGATAACAATTTGCTATCTTCAGTGAAAACTAGCAAATTAATTAGTTTACCACTCACACCAGCCAGATTAAGTATGAAAAATGCACAGAATAACAGTGTTGTTAGCTTCAGTGAAAACTAGCAATTAACTAGTTTTACCCTCACACCAGCCAGATTAAGTATGAAAGATGCATAGGATAATATTGTTGTTGGCTTCAGTGAAAAATAGAAAATTTACTGCTTTTACCATCACTGCAGCCAGATTAAGTGTGATTAAGTGTGAAATATGCACAAAATAACAGTTTTGTTAGCTTCAGTGAAAACTAGCAATTCAATTAGTTTTACCATAACTCCTGCCGGATTAGTATAAAAAAATGCACAGGATAACAGTTTTTTTTAGCTTTAGTGAAAACTAGCAAATTAACCAGTTTTACAATCACAACAGCCACATTAAGTATGAAAGATGCACAGGATAACAATTTGCTAGCTTCAGTGAAAACTAGCAAATTAATTAGTTTACCACTCACACCAGCCAGATTAAGAATGAAAACTGCATAGAATAACAGTGTTGTTAGCTTCAGTAAAAACTAGCAATTAACTAATTTTACCCTCACACCAGCCAGATTAAGTATGAAAGATGCATAGGATAATATTGTTGTTGCCTTTAGTGAAAGCTAGCAAATCAACTAGTTTATCCATCACACCAGATTGAGCAAGTAGGAAAATTGACAGGATAACAATTTTGTTCATTTTGGTGAAAACTATCAAATTAACTAGTATTACCGTCACACCAGCCAGATTAGGTACGAAAGATGCACAGGACAACAGTTTTGTTAGCTTCAGTGAAAACTAGCAAGTCAACTAGTTTTACCATCAAAACAACCAGATCAAGTATAAAAGATGCACAGGATAACACTGTTGTTAGCTTCAGTGAAAACTAGTAAATTAACTGGTTTTACTATCACACCAGCTAGATAAAGTATGAAAGATGTACAGGATAATAGTCTCAAGCGGAATCCCCAAGGCTCGGTCCTTGGACCAGACCTTTTCCTTATATATATTAATGACTTGCCAAACGCTGTCGGTCTAGATGCATACATTTTTGCGGACGACACAAAGCTATGTAGAATTAGCAAAGAAGAGGACAATGTTATTCAAGATGACCTGAGAAATCTGGATCATTGGTCGGAAAAGTGGTTGCTACATTTCAATCCCAGCAAATGTAAACAACTTGTAATCTGAAGAACTAATGAGCCATCCCCGCAAGTAAGATACCTACGGGACCCAAACACCAGGGAGTATAGGGAGATCCCACAGTCTATGGCCGAGAAAGACCTTGGAGTTATTGTAGACTGCCAATTAAGCTTCAAGGAACACATTGGGGGCTGCATTAAAAAGCGTCACCAAACATGGGATTGATCAGAAGAACATTTAGTCATTTGGATAAGGAAACCTTCGTTCCACTGTATACCAGCCTACATTGTTGTTAGCTTCAGTGAAAACTAGCAATTTAATTTGTTTTACCATAACTCCTGCCGCATTAGGTACGAAAGATGCACAGGATAACAGTTTTTTTTAGCTTTAGAGAAAACTGGCAAACTAACCAGTTTTACAATCACTACAGCCAGATTAAGTATGAAAGATGCACAACATAACAATTTGCTAGCTTCAGTGAAAACTAGCAAATTAATTAGTTTACCACTTACACCAGCCAGATTAAGTATGAAAGATGCACAGGATAACACTGTTGTTAGCTTCAGTGAATACTAGTATATTAACTAGTTTTACCATCACACCAGCTAGATTAAGTATGAAATATGCACAGCATAACAGTTTTTTTTGCTAGGCAGATTAAGTTTGAAAGATGCAAAGGATAACACTGCTGTTAGCTTCAGTGAAAAATAGCAAAATAACTAGTTTTAGCATCACTGCAGCCAGATTAAGTATGAAATATGCACAGAATAACATTGTTGTTAGCTTCAGTGAAAACTAGCAATTTAATTAGTTTTACCATAACTCCTGCTGGATTAGGTATGAAAAATGCACAGGATAACACTGTTGTTAGCTTCAGTGAAAACAAGCAAATCAACTAGTTATACCATCAAAACAGCCTGATTAGGTTTGAAAGATGCACAAGATAACACTGTTGTTAGCTTCAGTAAAAACTAGTAAATTGACTAGTTTTACCGTCACACCAGCCAGATAAATTATGAAAGATGCACATGATAACAGTTTTTTTAGCTTCAGTGAAAACTAGCAAATTAACTTAGTTTACCACTCACACCAATCAGATTAAGTATGAAAAATGCACAGAATAACAGTGTTGTTAGCTTCAGTGAAAACTAGCAATTAACTAGTTTTACCCTCACACCAGCCAGATTAAGTATGAAAGATGCATAGGATAATATTGTTGTTGGCTTCAGTGAAAAATAGAAAATTTACTGCTTTTACCATCACTGCAGCCAGATTAAGTGTGATTAAGTGTGAAATATGCACAAAATAACACTGTTGTTAGCTTCAGTGAAAACTAGCAATTCAATTAGTTTTACCATAACTCCTGCCGGATTAGTATAAAAAAATGCACAGGATAACAGTTTTTTTAGCTTTAGTGAAAACTAGCAAATTAACCAATTTTACAATCACAACAGCCACATTAAGTATGAAAGATGCAGAGGATAACAATTTGCTATCTTCAGTGAAAACTAGCAAATTAATTAGTTTACCACTCACACCAGCCAGATTAAGAATGAAAACTGCACAGAATAACAGTGTTGTTAGCTTCAGTGAAAACTAGCAATTAACTAATTTTACCCTCACACCAGCCAGATTAAGTATGAAAGATGCATAGGATAATATTGTTGTTGCTTTAGTGAAAGCTAGCAAATCAACTAGTTTATCCATCACACCAGATTGAGCAAGTAGGAAAATTGACAGGATAACAATTTTGTTCATTTTGGTGAAAACTATCAAATTAACTAGTATTACCGTCACACCAGCCAGATTAGGTACGAAAGATGCACAGGACAACAGTTTTGTTAGCTTCAGTGAAAACTAGCAAGTCAACTAGTTTTACCATCAAAACAACCAGATCAAGTATAAAAGATGCACAGGATAACACTGTTGTTAGCTTCAGTGAAAACTAGTAAATTAACTGGTTTTACTATCACACCAGCCAGATAAAGTATGAAAGATGTACAGGATAATAGTCTCAAGCGGAATCCCCCAAGGCTCGGTCCTTGGACCAGACCTTTTCCTTATATATATTAATGACTTGCCAAACGCTGTCGGTCTAGATGCATACATTTTTGCGGATGACACAAAGCTATGTAGAATTAGCAAAGAAGAGGACAATGTTATTCAAGATGACCTGAGAAATCTGGATAATTGGTCGGAAAAGTGGTTGCTACAATTCAATCCCAGCAAATGTAAACAACTTGTAATCTGAAGAACTAATGAGCCATCCCCGCAAGTAAGATACCTACGGGACCCAAACACCAGGGAGTATAGGGAGATCCCACAGTCTATGGCCGAGAAAGACCTTGGAGTTATTGTAGACTGCCAATTAAGCTTCAAGGAACACATTGGGGGCTGCATTAAAAAAGCGTCACCAAACATGGGATTGATCAGAAGAACATTTAGTCATTTGGATAAGGAAACCTTCGTTCCACTGTATACCAGCCTAGTACGTAGCCACTTGGAGTACGGGCAAGCGGTATGGAATCCGCAGGCCAAGGGTGACATTAAGAGAATTGAGGCAGTCCAGAGAAGCGCTACAAGATAGATAAATGGATTTAAAGACATGACATACTGGGAACGTCTCCAGTCACTGAAACTCCCAACCCTGGCATGTCGTAGGGATAGCGGAGATATGATTGAGGTATATAAAATACTGCACGGCCTGTATGATCCCCAATGCGTACCCCTTCTTCAACGCTCAGACTCATCAACTAGAGGACACTCTTTCAAATTATTAAAAAGAAGGACATTAAAGCTCAACCTTCGCAAGCACTTCTTCACCAACCGGGTTGTGGATTTGTGGAACTCCCTACCAGCAACTGTAGTTGAGGCCAGTTCCCTAAATAGCTTCAAAAATCAGATAGATAAATATTGGAAGTCGACTGGAAATAATACTGTACGGAGGGACTATTGTAAGTGCTCTAGCGGGAGGCAGCAGTAGCTGCTTTAGCGAAAGGTGAACCTGATACTCTAAATGGATCTCAGTGCATGGATACAACTCAAGCCCAATTTTTGGATTACTATTTATTTATTTGATATAAAGATAAAACATAGCTAGTCATTTTTGGTATTTTGGATGAATGAGGCAGCAGTAGCGGCCCATTCACAATCCAGGTTTATTTATTGAGTGAGGCAGCAGTAGCGGCCCACCAGAAATGGCAGCGAGAGCTAGTGTCGTAGCTCTGAACATGTATATATGTACATATTATTTTTTAATTTATAGGAGGAGGCAGCAGTAGCGGCCCCTCCCTGAATTTTTAATCAAGAGGATTTTAGCAAGTTTTTATGTACATTCCATGCACTACATCAAGAGGACACGTTTCCTGCGTCCAGAAGAACTTATACTTATACTTATACTTAGGATAACAGTTTTGTTAGCGTCAGTGAAAACTAGCAAATCTACTAGTTTTACCATCGCACTAGCCAGAGTAAGTATGAAAGATGCACAGGATCACTGTTGTTAGCTATAGAAAAAACTAGTTAAATAACTAGTTTTACCATCACGTCAGCCAGATAAAGTTTGAAAGATGCGCAGGATAACACTTCTCTTAGCTTCAGTGAAAAATAGCGAAGTAACTAGTGTTACCGTCACTCCAGTCAGATTCAGTATGAAATATGCAGAGGATAACAATCTTGCTAGCTTCAGTCAATACAAGCAAACTAACTAGTTTACCCAAAACACCGCCAGATCAAGTATTAAATATGCATATTTATATATTTGTGTTAGCTTCAGTGAAAGCCAGCAAATTAACTAGTTTATCCATCACACCAGATTGCGCAAGTATGAAAATCTTAAGGACAGCAATTTTGTTGATTTTGGTGAAAACTATATTAACTAGTTTTCCTCTCACACCAGCCACATTGAGTAAAAAAGATGCACAGGATATCAGTTTCGTTAGCTTAAGAGAACACTAGCAAATTATCCAGTTTTACATTAACACCAGCCAGATAAAGTATGAAAGATGCACAGGATAACATTGTTGTTAGCTTTAGAGAAAGATATTAAATTAACTTGTTTAGTAATGTTTACCCATCAAACCAGCCAGATTAAGTTTGAAAGATGCGCAGGACAACAATCTTGCTAGCTTCAGTGAAAACTTGCAAATTAACTGGTTTACCCAACACACCAGCCAGATCAAGAATGAAAGATGCACCGGATACCATTGTTGTTAGCTTCAGTGAAAACTAGCAAATTAACAAGTCTACCCATCACACCAGCAAGATCAAGTATGAAAGATGCGCAGGATAACATTGTTGGTAGCTTCAGTCAAAACCAGATAATTCACTAGTTTTATCATCACACTAGCCAGATTAAGTATGAAAGATGCACAGGATACCATTTTTGTTACCTTTAGAGAAAACTGGCAAATCAACCAGTTTTACAATCACACCAGTCAGATTAATTATAAAAGATGTACAGGAAAACAATTTGCTAGCTTCAGTGAAAACTAGCAAATTAACTAGTTTACCTCTCATACAAGATAGATTAACATGAAAGATGCACAGGAAAAAAGTATTGTTAGCTTCAGTGAAAACTAACAAATCAATTAGTTTTACCACCAAAACAGTCAGATTAAGTATGAAAGATGCACAAGTAACACTGTTGTAAGCTTCAGTTAAAACTAGTAAATTAACTAGTTTAACCGTCACACCAGTTGGATGAAGTAAGAAAGATGCTCAGGATAACATTGTTGTGAGCTTCAGTGAAAACTATTAAACTAACTAGTTTTACCATCACACCAGCCGGATTAGGTGTGAAAGATGCACAGGAAAACAGTGTTTTTAGCTTCAGTGAAGACTAGCAAATCAACTGATTTTACCATCAAAACAGCAAGATTAAGTATGAAAGATGCACATGATAACACTATCGTTAGCTTTAGTGTAAACTAGTAAATAAAATAGTTTACCCATCACACCAGCCAGATTACGTATAAAAGATCCACACGATAACATTTTTGTTACCCTTAGAGAAAACTAGCAAATAAGCCAGTTTTACAATGACACCAGCCAGATTAATTATGAAAGATGCACAGGATAAAAATTTGCTAGCTTCAGTGAAACTAGCAAATTAACTAGTTTACTGCTCACACGGGCCTGATTAAGTATGAAAGATGCACAGGATAACATTGTAGTTAGCTTCAGTGAATATTTGCTAGCTTCGGTGAAGACTAGCAAATCAACTGGATTTACCATCAAAACAGCCAGATTAAGTATGGAAGATGCACAGGATGATTAAGTATGAAAGATGCATGGGAAACATTGTTGTTTGATTTAGTGAAAGCTAGCAAATTAACTAGTTTATCCATCACACCAGATTGAGCAAGTATGAAAATGTACAAGATAACAATTTTGTTGATTTTGGTGAACACTAACAAATTAACTAGTTTACCTCTCACACCAGCCACATTGAGTATGAAAGATGCACAGCATAACATTGTTGTTAGCTTTAGTGAACACTAGCAAATTAACTAGTTTTACCATCTCACCAGCCAGATTAAGTATGAAATATGTACAGGATAACAATTTGCTAGCTTCAATGAAAACTAGCAAATTAACTAGTTTACCTCTCACACCAGCCAGATTTTAAAAGTATGAAAGATGCACAGGATAACATTGTTGTTAGCTTCAGTGAAAATTAGTAAATTAACTAGTTTTACCATCACACCAGCCAGATTAGGTAGGAAAGTTGCACAGGATAACAGTGTTGTTAGCTTCAGTGAAAACTAGTAAATAAACTAGTTTACCCATCACACCAGCCGGATCAAGTATGAAAGATGCACAGATAACACTGTTGTTAGCTTCAGTGAAAACTAGTTAATTAACTAGTTTTGCCATCACACCAGCCAGATTAAGTATGAAATATGCACAGGATAACACTGTTGTTAACTTCAGTAAAAACTAGCAAATTAACTAGTTTTACAATCTCACCAGTCAGATTAAGTATGAAATATATACAAGACAACAGTTTGCTAGCTTCAGCGAAAACTAGCAAACTAACTAGTTATACCATAACACCCGCCATATTAAATAGGAAATATGCACAGGATAACACTGTTGTTAGCTTCAATGAAAACTTGCAAATTAACAAGTTTGAACATCAAACCAGCCACATTAAGTATGAAAGAACATTGTTGTTAGCTTCAGTGAAAACTAGTAAATTAACTAGTTTTACCATCACACCAGCCGGATTAGATATGAAAGTTGCACAGGATAACAGTGTTGTTAGCGTCAGTGAAAACTAGCAAATCATCTAGTTTTGCCATAAAAACAGCCAGACTAAGTATGAAAGATGCACAGGATAACACTGTTGTTAGCTTCAGTGAAAACTAGTAAATTAACTAGTTTTACCATCACACCAGCCAGATTAAGTTTGAAAGATGCACAGGGTAACATCGTTGTTAGCTTCAGTGAAAAATAGCAAATTAACTAGTTTTACCATTACTCGAGCCAGATTAAGTATGAAATATGCACAGGATGACATTGCTGTTAGCTTCAGAGAAAACTATCAATTTAACTAGTTTTATCATCACACCAGCCAGATTAAGTATGAAAGATGCACTTGATAACAGTTTTGTTATATTCAATTAAAACTAACAAATTAACTGGTTTCACCATCACACCAGCCGGATTAAGTATGAAAGATGCACGGGATAACAGCTTTGTTAGCTTCAGTGAATTGACTAGTTTTACCATCACACCAGCCAGATTAAGTATGAAATTTGCACGGGATAACACTGTTGTTAGCTTCAGTGAAAACCAGCAAATCAACTAGTTTAAACATCAAACCAGCCAGATTAAGTAAGAAAGATGCACAGGATAACAATCTTGCTAGGTTCAGTGAAAACGAGCAAATTAACTAGTTTTACCTTCACACCAGCCAGATTAAGTATGAAAGGTGCACAGGATGACACTGTTGTTAGCTTTAGAGAAAACTAGTGATTTAACTAGTTTTACCATCACACCAGCCAGATTAAGTTTGAAAGATGCACAGGATAACATTGTAGTAAGCTTCAGTGAAAAATAGCAAATTAACTAGTTTTACCATCACTCCAGCCAGATTAAGTATGAAAGATGAACAGGATAACATTGTAGTAAGCTGCAGTGAAAACTAGCAAATAACCAGTTTTACAATCACACCAGCCAGATTAGGAATGAAAAATGCACAGGATAACACTGTTGTTAGCTTCAGTGAAAGCTAGTTAAATAACTAGTTTTACCAGCACACCAGCCACATTAAGTATTAAAGATGCACTTGATAACACTGTTGTTAGCTTCAATGAAAACTAGCTAATTAACTAGTTTACCCATCATACCAGCCAGATGAAGTACGAAAGATGCACAGGATAACAGTTTTGTTAGCGTAAGTGAAAACTAGCAAATTAACTAGTTTTTACCATAACATCAGCCAGATTAATTATGAAATATGCAGAGGAAAACACTGTTGTTAGCTTCAATGAAAACTTGCAAATTAACTAGTTTAAACATCAAACCAGCCTTATCAAGTATGAAAGAACATTGTTGTTAGCTTCAGTGAAAACTTGTAAATTAACTAGTTTTACCATCACACCAGCCGGATTAGATATGAAAGTTGCACAGGATAACAGTGTTGTTAGCTTTAGAGAAAAATAGTTAAATAACTAGTTTTACCATCACACCAGCCAGATTAAGTTTGAAAGATGCACAGGGTAACATCGTCGTTAGCTTCAGTGAAAAATAGCAAATTAACCAGTTTTACAATCACACCGGCCAGATTGAGTATGAAAGATGGATAACATTGTTGTTAGCTTCAGTGAAAACTGGTAAATTAACTAGTTTTACCATCACACCAGCCACATTAAGTATGAAAGATGCACGGGATAACATTGTTGTTAGCTTCAGTGAAAACTAGTTAAATAACTAGTTTTACCATCACACCAGCCAGATTAAGTTTGAAAGATGCACAGGGTAACATCGTCGTTAGCTTCAGTGAAAAATAGCAAATTAACCAGTTTTACAATCACACCGGCCAGATTGAGTATGAAAGATGGATAACATTGTTGTTAGCTTCAGTGAAAACTGGTAAATTAACTAGTTTTACCATCACACCAGCCAGATTAAGTATGAAAGATGCACGGGATAACAGCTTTGTTAGCTTCAGTGAATTGACTAGTTTTACCATCACACCAGCCAGATTAAGTATGAAATTTGCACGGGATAACACTGTTGTTAGCTTCAGTGAAAACCAGCAAATCAACTAGTTTAAACATCAAACCAGCCAGATTAAGTAAGAAAGATGCACAGGATAACAATCTTGCTAGGTTCAGTGAAAACAAGCAAATTAACTAGTTTTACCTTCACACCAGCCAGATTAAGTATGAAAGGTGCACAGGATGACACTGTTGTTAGCTTTAGAGAAAACTAGTGATTTAACTAGTTTTACCATCACACCAGCCAGATTAAGTTTGAAAGATGCACAGGATAACATTGTAGTAAGCTTCAGTGAAAAATAGCAAATTAACTAGTTTTACCATCACTCCAGCCAGATTAAGTATGAAAGATGAACAGGATAACATTGTAGTAAGCTGCAGTGAAAACTAGCAAATAACCAGTTTTACAATCACACCAGCCAGATTAGGAATGAAAAATGCACAGGATAACACTGTTGTTAGCTTCAGTGAAAGCTAGTTAAATAACTAGTTTTACCAGCACACCAGCCACATTAAGTATTAAAGATGCACTTGATAACACTGTTGTTAGCTTCAATGAAAACTAGCTAATTAACTAGTTTACCCATCATACCAGCCAGATGAAGTACGAAAGATGCACAGGATAACAGTTTTGTTAGCGTAAGTGAAAACTAGCAAATTAACTAGTTTTTACCATAACATCAGCCAGATTAATTATGAAATATGCAGAGGAAAACACTGTTGTTAGCTTCAATGAAAACTTGCAAATTAACTAGTTTAAACATCAAACCAGCCTTATCAAGTATGAAAGAACATTGTTGTTAGCTTCAGTGAAAACTTGTAAATTAACTAGTTTTACCATCACACCAGCCGGATTAGATATGAAAGTTGCACAGGATAACAGTGTTGTTAGCTTTAGAGAAAAATAGTTAAATAACTAGTTTTACCATCACACCAGCCAGATTAAGTTTGAAAGATGCACAGGGTAACATCGTCGTTAGCTTCAGTGAAAAATAGCAAATTAACCAGTTTTACAATCACACCGGCCAGATTGAGTATGAAAGATGGATAACATTGTTGTTAGCTTCAGTGAAAACTGGTAAATTAACTAGTTTTACCATCACACCAGCCAGATTAAGTATGAAAGATGCACGGGATAACATTGTTGTTAGCTTCAGTGAAAACTAGTTAAATAACTAGTTTTACCATCACACCAGCCAGATTAAGTTTGAAAGATGCACAGGGTAACATCGTCGTTAGCTTCAGTGAAAAATAGCAAATTAACCAGTTTTACAATCACACCGGCCAGATTGAGTATGAAAGATGGATAACATTGTTTTAGCTTCAGTGAAAACTAGCAAATTAACTAGTTTTACCATCACACCAGCCAGATTAAGTATGAAAGATGCACGGGATAACATTGTTGTTAGCTTCAGTGAAAACTAGTTAAATAACTAGTTTTACCATCACACCAGCCAGATTAAGTTTGAAAGATGCACAGGGTAACATCGTCGTTAGCTTCAGTGAAAAATAGCAAATTAACCAGTTTTACAATCACACCGGCCAGATTGAGTATGAAAGATGGATAACATTGTTGTTAGCTTCAGTGAAAACTGGTAAATTAACTAGTTTTACCATCACACCAGCCAGATTAAGTATGAAAGATGCACGGGATAACATTGTTGTTAGCTTCAATGAAAACTAGTTAAATAACTAGTTTTACCATCACACCAGCCAGATTATGTATGAAAGATGCACTTGATAACATTGTTGTTAGCTTCAGTGAAAAATAGCAAATTAACTAGTTTTACCATCACTCCAGCCAGATTAAGTATGAAAGATGCACAGGATAACATTGTTGTTAGCTTCAGTGAAAACTCGTCAATTAACAAGTATAACCACCACACCAGCCAGATCAAGTATGAATGATGCACAGGATACCATTGTTGTTAGCTTTAGAGAAAACTAGCAAATAACCAGTTTTACAATCACACCAGCCAGATTAGGAATGAAAAATGCACAGGATAACACTGTTGTTAGCTTCAGCGAAAGCTAGTTAAATAACTAGTTTTACCAGCACACCAGCCACATTAAGTATTAAAGATGCACTTGATAACACTGTTGTTAGCTTCAATGAAAACTAGCTAATTAACTAGTTTACCCATCATACCAGCCAGATTAAGTATGAAAGATGCAAAGGATAACAGTTTTGTTAGCGTAAGTGAAAACTAGCAAATCAACTAGATTCACAATCAAAACAGCCAGATTAAGTATGAAAGATGCACAGGATAACACTGTTGTTAGCTTTAGAGAAAACTAGTTAAATAACTAGTTTTACCATCACACCAACCAGATTAAGTTTGAAAGATGCACAGGGTAACAT
The DNA here is from genome assembly GCA_026936325.1 of Platynereis dumerilii. Lineage (NCBI taxonomy): Eukaryota > Metazoa > Annelida > Polychaeta > Phyllodocida > Nereididae > Platynereis > Platynereis dumerilii. The sequence continues at coordinate 228,684 of JAPTHN010000056.1, forward strand.
CGTCGTTAGCTTCAGTGAAAAATAGCAAATTAACCAGTTTTACAATCACACCGGCCAGATTGAGTATGAAAGATGGATAACATTGTTGTTAGCTTCAGTGAAAACTGGTAAATTAACTAGTTTTACCATCACACCAGCCAGATTAAGTATGAAAGATGCACGGGATAACATTGTTGTTAGCTTCAGTGAAAACTAGTTAAATAACTAGTTTTACCATCACACCAGCCAGATTAAGTTTGAAAGATGCACAGGGTAACATCGTCGTTAGCTTCGGTGAAAAATAGCAAATTAACCAGTTTTACAATCACACCGGCCAGATTGAGTATGAAAGATGGATAACATTGTTGCTAGCTTCAGTGAAAACTGGTAAATTAACTAGTTTTACCATCACACCAGCCAGATTAAGTATGAAAGATGCACGGGATAACATTGTTGTTAGCTTCAGTGAAAACTAGTTAAATAACTAGTTTTACCATCACACCAGCCAGATTAAGTTTGAAAGATGCACAGGGTAACATCGTCGTTAGCTTCAGTGAAAAATAGCAAATTAACCAGTTTTACAATCACACCGGCCAGATTGAGTATGAAAGATAGATAACATTGTTGTTAGCTTCAGTGAAAACTAGCAAATTAACTAGTTTTACCATCACACCAGCCAGATTAAGTATGAAAGATGCACGGGATAACATTGTTGTTAGCTTCAGTGAAAACTAGTTAAATAACTAGTTTTACCATCACACCAGCCAGATTAAGTTTGAAAGATGCACAGGGTAACATCGTCGTTAGCTTCAGTGAAAAATAGCAAATTAACCAGTTTTACAATCACACCGGCCAGATTGAGTATGAAAGATGGATAACATTGTTGTTAGCTTCAGTTGAAAACTGGTAAATTAACTAGTTTTACCATCACACCAGCCAGATTAAGTATGAAAGATGCACGGGATAACATTGTTGTTAGCTTCAGTGAAAACTAGTTAAATAACTAGTTTTACCATCACACCAGCCAGATTATGTATGAAAGATGCACTTGATAACATTGTTGTTAGCTTCAGAGAAAACTAGTAAATTAACTAGTTTTACCATCACACCAGCCAGATTAAGTATGAAAGATGCACAGGATAACATTGTTGTTAGCTTCAGTGAAAAATAGCAAATTAACTAGTTTTACCATCACTCCAGCCAGATTAAGTATGAAAGATGCACAGGATAACATTGTTTTTAGCTTCAGTGAAAACTCGTCAATTAACAAGTATAACCACCACACCAGCCAGATCAAGTATGAATGATGCACAGGATACCATTGTTGTTAGCTTTAGAGAAAACTAGCAAATAACCAGTTTTACAATCACACCAGCCAGATTAGGAATGAAAAATGCACAGGATAACACTGTTGTTAGCTTCAGCGAAAGCTAGTTAAATAACTAGTTTTACCAGCACACCAGCCACATTAAGTATTAAAGATGCACTTGATAACACTGTTGTTAGCTTCAATGAAAACTAGCTAATTAACTAGTTTACCCATCATACCAGCCAGATTAAGTATGAAAGATGCACAGGATAACAGTTTTGTTAGCGTAAGTGAAAACTAGCAAATCAACTAGATTCACAATCAAAACAGCCAGATTAAGTATGAAAGATGCACAGGATAACGCTGCTGTTAGCTTTAGAGAAAACTAGTTAAATAACTAGTTTTACCATCACACCAGCCAGATTAAGTTTGAAAGATGCACAGGATAACATTGTTGTTAGCTTCAATGAAAACTAGCAAATTAACTAGTTTTACCATCACACCAGCCAGATTAAGTATGAAAGATGCACAGGATAACAATCTTGCTAGCTTCAGTGAAAACAAGCAAATTAACTAGTTTACCCATTACACTAGATTGAGCAAGTATGAAAATGTACAGGATAACACTTTTGTTGATTTTGGTGAAAACTGGCAAATTAACTAGTTTACCTCTCATACCAGCCACATTGAGTATGAAAGATGCACAGGATAACATTGTTGTTAGCTTCAGTGAAAACTAGTAAATTAACTAGTCTTACCATCACACCAGCCGGATTAGGGTATAAAAGATGAACAGCCAGATTAAGTGTGAAAGATGCCCAGGATAACATTGCTGTTATTATAGTTTTCATAGATACGTGTTTTTCCAGTTTGTACTTTGCTTCATCTCAAAACTGTGATGTCACAGAAACAGTTGCATAACTTTGTATATAAGAAGCACACATTTCAAGAAACTGCCGAAATGCATTGACACATGGATAAGGTATGTTTAGCTGGTTTAGCCTTAATACCCGCAGCGGTTGATAGACGATTCAATAGAATGTAACTGAAGCAAACAAATCACTTAGGCCTATATTATTCTCAAAGGAGAGTTACACTGCTGGCCAAAACTTTGGAAATGATAAGCTGCTCACCACCACCTTGAACTTGAAAGCCATTACTGTTAGGAACATTTCCATTTACTTTCCAAATAAATACCTGCAAAAATAGTGCCACAGCACTGATATATATGAAACCAGGCACTCATTGGACATGCCATTTTCCCGGTTTTTGGCCATTCAACATGCAATTTACCCCAGTTGCCATCACAAATTATATGAAGATTATATATGACTATATTTCAATACAGGTTGTCTAAATAACTGCCAAATTTCAAATTGTAAAATTATTCTGCTAGAAATGACAGCCAACAATCTTCTGTTTCCAAACTTTTGAACAGCGACTCTTCTGGTAAGGTGTGACTATCAGCTAAGACATAAGTTGTTTGTTGTTGTTGTACACAAACGATAACATTGCCTGGCAGTTTTAATTTCCTTTGTCATAAACCCTGATGTCAAACTCTGAACTGATATGTCACGGATTGAAGATTAGACCAATCACATTCACAGATACCCTGATGATGTCACGGTTTACTACAAAACGAATTTTTCAAAAAACATGTAGCTATGAAAACGATAATAACTTCAGGGTAACATTGTTGTTAGCTTCAGTGAAAACTAGCCAATTAACTAGTATTACCCCAACACCAGCCAGATCAAGTATGAACGATGCACAGGATACCATTGTTGTTAGCTTTAGAGAAAACTAGCAAATTAACAAGTTTTACCATCACACCAGCCAGATTAATTATGATATATGCACAGGATAACAATTAGCTAATTTCAATGAAAACTAGCAAATTAACTAGTTTACCCCTCACACCAGCCAGATTAAGTATGAATGATGCACAGGATAACATTGTTGTTAGCTTCTGTGAAAACTAGCCAATTAACTAGTTTTACCACCACACCAGCCAGATCTAGTATGAAAGATGCACAGGATACCATTGGTTTTAGCTTCAGTGAAAACTAGCCAATTAACAAGTGTACCCATCACACCAGCCAGATTAAGTATGAAAGATGCACAGGATAACATTGTTGTTAGCTTCAATCAAAACCAGATAATTAACCAGTTTTACAATCATACCAGCCAGATTGATTATGAAAGATGCACAGGATAACCACTTGCTAGCTTCAATGAAAACTAGCAAATTAAATAGTTTATCTCTCACACCAGACAGATGAAGTATGAAAGATGCACAGGATAACATTGTTGTTAGCTTCAGTGAAAACTAGTAAATTAACTAGGTTTACCATCACACCAGCCAGATTAGGTATGAAAATTGCACAGGATAACAGTGTTGTTAGCTTCGATGATAACTAGCAAATTAACTAGTTTACCCATCACACCAGCCAGATTAAGTATGAACGATACACAGGATAACAGTTTCGTTAGCTTCAGTGAAAACGAGCAAATTAATTAGTTTTACCATAACACCAGCCAGATTATGTGTGAAATATGCACAGGATGACATTGTTGTTAGCTTCAGTAAAAACTTGCAAATTAACTATTTTACCCATCACACCAGCCAGATTAAGTATGAACGATACACAGGATAGCAGTTTTGTTAGCTTCAGTGAAAACTAGCAAATTAACTAGTTTACCCATCAAACCAGCCAGATTAAGTATGAAAGATGCATAGGATAATATTGTTGTTGGCTGTAGTGAAAGCTAGCAAATTAACTGGTTTATCCACCACACCAGATTGTGCAAGTAGGAAAATCTAAAAGATAACAATTTTGCTAATTTTAGTGAAAACTAACAAATTAACTAGTTTACCTCTCACACCAACCACATTGAGTATGAAAGATGCACAGGATAGCATTGTTGTTAGCTTCAGTTAAAAATAGTAAATTAACTAGTATTACCATCACACCAGCCAGATTAGAATAAGTATAAAAGATGCACAGCATAACATTGTTGTTAGCTTCAGTGAAAACTAGCCAATTAAATAGTTTTACGACAACACCAGCCAGATTAAGTATGAAAGATACACAGGATGACAGTTTTTTCAGCTTTAGGGAAAACTAGCAAATTAACCAGTTTTACAATCACACCAGCCACATTAAGTATGAAAGATGCACAAGTTACACTGTTGTTAGTTTCAGTTAAAACTGTAATTTAACTAGTTTTACCGTCACACCAGATGGATTAAGTAAGAAAGATGCACAGGATACATTGTTGTTAGCTTTAGTGAAAACTTGCAAATTAAGTAGTTTACCACCAAAACAGCCTGATTAAGTATGAAAGATGCACAGGATGACATTGTTGTTAGCTTCAGTGAAAACTAGCCAATTAAATAGTTTTACAACAACACCTGCCAGATTAAGTATGACAGATGCACATGATAACAGTTTTTCTTAGCTTTAGAGAAAACTAGCAAATTAGCCAGTTTTACAATCACAACAGCCGGATTAAGTATGAAAGGTGCATAGGATAATATTTTTGATGGCTTTAGTGAAAGCTAGCAAATTAACTAGTTTATCCATCACACCAGATTGAGCAAGTAGTAAAATGTATAGGATAACAATTTTGTTCATTTTGGTGAAAACTAACAAATTATCTAGTTTACCTCTCCCACCAGCCACATTAAGTGTGAAATATGCACAAAATAACATTGTTGTTAGCTTCAGTGAAAACTAGCAATTTAATTTGTTTTACCATAACTCCTGCCGCATTAGGTACGAAAGATGCACAGGATAACAGTTTTTTTTAGCTTTAGAGAAAACTGGCAAACTAACCAGTTTTACAATCACTACAGCCAGATTAAGTATGAAAGTTGCACAAGATAACAATTTGCTAGCTTCAGTGAAAACTAGCAAATTAATTAGTTTACCACTTACACCAGCCAGATTAAGTATGAAAGATGCAGAGGATAACACTGTTGTTAGCTTCAGTGAATACTAGTATATTAACTAGTTTTACCATCACACCAGCTAGATTAAGTATGAAATATGCACAGCATAACAGTTTTTTTTTGCTAGGCAGATTAAGTTTGAAAGATGCAAAGGATAACACTGCTGTTAGCTTCAGTGAAAAATAGCAAAATAACTAGTTTTAGCATCACTGCAGCCAGATTAGGTATGAAAAATGCACAGGATAACACTGTTGTTAGCTTCAGTGAAAACAAGCAAATCAACTAGTTATACCATCAAAACAGCCTGATTAGGTTTGAAAGATGCACAAGATAACACTGTTGTTAGCTTCAGTAAAAACTAGTAAATTAACTAGTTTTACCGTCACACCAGCCAGATAAATTATGAAAGATGCACATGATAACAGTTTTTTTAGCTTCAGTGAAAACTAGCAAATTAACTAGTTTACCACTCACACCAATCAGATTAAGTATGAAAAATGCACAGAATAACAGTGTTGTTAGCTTCAGTGAAAACTAGCAATTAACTAGTTTTACCCTCACACCAGCCAGATTAAGTATGAAAGATGCATAGGATAATATTGTTGTTGGCTTCAGTGAAAAATAGAAAATTTACTGCTTTTACCATCACTGCAGCCAGATTAAGTGTGATTAAGTGTGAAATATGCACAAAATAACACTGTTGTTAGCTTCAGTGAAAACTAGCAATTCAATTAGTTTTACCATAACTCCTGCCGGATTAGTATAAAAAAATGCACAGGATAACAGTTTTTTTAGCTTTAGTGAAAACTAGCAAATTAACCAGTTTTACAATCACAACAGCCACATTAAGTATGAAAGATGCACAGGATAACAATTTGCTATCTTCAGTGAAAACTAGCAAATTAATTAGTTTACCACTCACACCAGCCAGATTAAGAATGAAAACTGCACAGAATAACAGTGTTGTTAGCTTCAGTAAAAACTAGCAATTAACTAATTTTACCCTCACACCAGCCAGATTAAGTATGAAAGATGCATAGGATAATATTGTTGTTGCCTTTAGTGAAAGCTAGCAAATCAACTAGTTTATCCATCACACCAGATTGAGCAAGTAGGAAAATTGACAGGATAACAATGTTGTTCATTTTGGTGAAAACTATCAAATTAACTAGTATTGGCGTCACACCAGCCAGATTAGGCAAGTAAGATACCTACGGGACCCAAACACCAGGGAGTATAGGGAGATCCCACAGTCTATGGCCGAGAAAGACCTTGGAGTTATTGTAGACTGCCAATTAAGCTTCAAGGAACACATTGGGGGCTGCATTAAAAAAGCGTCACCAAACATGGGATTGATCAGAAGAACATTTAGTCATTTGGATAAGGAAACCTTCGTTCCACTGTATACCAGCCTACATTGTTGGTAGCTTCAGTGAAAACTAGCAATTTAATTTGTTTTACCATAACTCCTGCCACATTAGGTACGAAAGATGCACAGGATAACAGTTTTTTTTAGCTTTAGAGAAAACTGGCAAACTAACCAGTTTTACAATCACTACAGCCAGATTAAGTATGAAAGATGCACAAGATAACAATTTGCTAGCTTCAGTGAAAACTAGCAAATTAATTAGTTTACCACTTACACCAGCCAGATTAAGTATGAAAGATGCACAGGATAACAGTGTTGTTAGCTTCAGTAAAAACTAGCAATTAACTAATTTTACCCTCACACCAGCCAGATTAAGTATGAAAGATGCATAGGATAATATTGTTGTTGCCTTTAGTGAAAGCTAGCAAATCAACTAGTTTATCCATCACACCAGATTGAGCAAGTAGGAAAATTGACAGGATAACAATTTTGTTCATTTTGGTGAAAACTATCAAATTAACTAGTATTAGCGTCACACCAGCCAGATTAGGTACGAAAGATGCACAGGACAACAGTTTTGTTAGCTTCAGTGAAAACTAGCAAGTCAACTAGTTTTACCATCAAAACAACCAGATCAAGTATAAAAGATGCACAGGATAACACTGTTGTTAGCTTCAGTGAAAACTAGTAAATTAACTGGTTTTACTATCACACCAGCTAGATAAAGTATGAAAGATGTACAGGATAATAGTCTCAAGCGGAATCCCCCAAGGCTCGGTCCTTGGACCAGACCTTTTCCTTATATATATTAATGACTTGCCAAACGCTGTCGGTCTAGATGCATACATTTTTGCGGACGACACAAAGCTATGTAGAATTAGCAAAGAAGAGGACAATGTTATTCAAGATGACCTGAGAAATCTGGATCATTGGTCGGAAAAGTGGTTGCTACAATTCAATCCCAGCAAATGTAAACAACTTGTAATCTGAAGAACTAATGAGCCATCCCCGCAAGTAAGATACCTACGGGACCCAAACACCAGGGAGTATAGGGAGATCCCACAGTCTATGGCCGAGAAAGACCTTGGAGTTGCTGCATTAAAAAAGCGTCACCAAACATGGGATTGATCAGAAGAACATTTAGTCATTTGGATAAGGAAACCTTCGTTCCACTGTATACCAGCCCAACATTGTTGTTAGCTTCAGTGAAAACTAGCAATTTAATTTGTTTTACCATAACTCCTGCCGCATTAGGTACGAAAGATGCACAGGATAACAGTTTTTTTTAGCTTTAGAGAAAACTGGCAAACTAACCAGTTTTACAATCACTACAGCCAGATTAAGTATGAAAGATGCACAAGATAACAATTTGCTAGCTTCAGTGAAAACTAGCAAATTAATTAGTTTACCACTTACACCAGCCAGATTAAGTATGAAAGATGCACAGGATAACACTGTTGTTAGCTTCAGTGAATACTAGTATATTAACTAGTTTTACCATCACACCAGCTAGATTAAGTATGAAATATGCACAGCATAACAGTTTTTTTTTGCTAGGCAGATTAAGTTTGAAAGATGCAAAGGATAACACTGCTGTTAGCTTCAGTGAAAAATAGCAAAATAACTAGTTTTAGCATCACTGCAGCCAGATTAAGTATGAAATATGCACAGAATAACATTGTTGTTAGCTTCAGTGAAAACTAGCAATTTAATTAGTTTTACCATAACTCCTGGATTAGGTATGAAAAATGCACAGGATAACACTGTTGTTAGCTTTAGTGAAAACAAGCAAATCAACTAGTTATACCATCAAAACAGCCTGATTAGGTTTGAAAGATGCACAAGATAACACTGTTGTTAGCTTCAGTAAAAACTAGTAAATTAACTAGTTTTACCGTCACACCAGCCAGATAAATTATGAAAGATGCACATGATAACAGTTTTTTTAGCTTCAGTGAAAACTAGCAAATTAACTAGTTTACCACTCACACCAATCAGATTAAGTATGAAAAATGCACAGAATAACAGTGTTGTTAGCTTCAGTGAAAACTAGCAATTAACTAGTTTTACCCTCACACCAGCCAGATTAAGTATGAAAGATGCATAGGATAATATTGTTGTTGGCTTCAGTGAAAAATAGAAAATTGACTGCTTTTACCATCACTGCAGCCAGATTAAGTGTGATTAAGTGTGAAATATGCACAAAATAACACTGTTGTTAGCTTCAGTGAAAACTAGCAATTCAATTAGTTTTACCATAACTCCTGCCGGATTAATATAAAAAAATGCACAGGATAACAGTTTTTTTAGCTTTAGTGAAAACTAGCAAATTAACCAGTTTTACAATCACAACAGCCACATTAAGTATGAAAGATGCACAGGATAACAATTTGCTATCTTCAGTGAAAACTAGCAAATTAATTAGTTTACCACTCACACCAGCCAGATTAAGAATGAAAACTGCACAGAATAACAGTGTTGTTAGCTTCAGTAAAAACTAGCAATTAACTAATTTTACCCTCACACCAGCCAGATTAAGTATGAAAGATGCATAGGATAATATTGTTGTTGCCTTTCGTGAAAGCTAGCAAATCAACTAGTTTATCCATCACACCAGATTGAGCAAGTAGGAAAATTGACAGGATAACAATTTTGTTCATTTTGGTGAAAACTATCAAATTAACTAGTATTAGCGTCACACCAGCCAGATTAGGTACGAAAGATGCACAGGACAACAGTTTTGTTAGCTTCAGTGAAAACTAGCAAGTCAACTAGTTTTACCATCAAAACAACCAGATCAAGTATAAAAGATGCACAGGATAACACTGTTGTTAGCTTCAGTGAAAACTAGTAAATTAACTGGTTTTACTATCACACCAGCTAGATAAAGTATGAAAGATGTACAGGATAATAGTCTCAAGCGGAATCCCCCAAGGCTCGGTCCTTGGACCAGACCTTTTCCTTATATATATTAATGACTTGCCAAACGCTGTCGGTCTAGATGCATACATTTTTGCGGACGACACAAAGCTATGTAGAATTAGCAAAGAAGAGGACAATGTTATTCAAGATGACCTGAGAAATCTGGATCATTGGTCGGAAAAGTGGTTGCTACATTTCAATCCCAGCAAATGTAAACAACTTGTAATCTGAAGAACTAATGAGCCATCCCCGCAAGTAAGATACCTACGGGACCCAAACACCAGGGAGTATAGGGAGATCCCACAGTCTATGGCCGAGAAAGACCTTGGAGTTATTGTAGACTGCCAATTAAGCTTCAAGGAACACATTGGGGGCTGCATTAAAAAAGTGTCACCAAACATGGGATTGATCAGAAGAACATTTAGTCATTTGGATAAGGAAACCTTCGTTCCACTGTATACCAGCCTAGTACGTAGCCACTTGGAGTACGGGCAAGCGGTATGGAATCCGCAGGCCAAGGGTGACATTAAGAGAATTGAGGCAGTCCAGAGAAGCGCTACAAGATAGATAAATGGATTTAAAGACATGACATACTGGGAACGTCTCCAGTCACTGAAACTCCCAACCCTGGCATGTCGTAGGGATAGGGGAGATATGATTGAGGTATATAAAATACTGCACGGCCTGTATGATCCCCAATGCGTACCCCTTCTTCAATGCTCAGACTCATCAACTAGAGGACACTCTTTCAAATTATTAAAAAGAAGGACATTAAAGCTCAACCTTCGCAAGCACTTCTTCACCAACCGGGTTGTGGATTTGTGGAACTCCCTACCAGCAACTGTAGTTGAGGCCACTTCCCTAAATAGCTTCAAAAATCAGATAGATAAATATTGGAAGTCGACTGGGAAATAATACTGTACGGAGGGACTATTGTAAGTGCTCTAGCGGGAGGCAGCAGTAGCTGCTTTAGCGAAAGGTGAACCTGATACTCTAAATGGATCTCAGTGCATGGATACAACTCAAGCCCAATTTTTGGATTACTATTTATTTATTTGATATAAAGATAAAACATAGCTAGTCATTTTTGGTATTTTGGATGAATGAGGCAGCAGTAGCGGCCCATTCACAATCCAGGTTTATTTATTGAGTGAGGCAGCAGTAGCGGCCCACCAGAAATGGCAGCGAGAGCTAGTGTCGTAGCTCTGAACATGTACAGGGGGTCTACAGAAAAAGAGGACAGTCACTTTTCTTCTTTTTCACACTCGTACAAGTTCAGAATTTGGTGATAAGTCTAACATAAGAATGGATTTGATAGTCAGCCATATTAGGTCTGTTGCAAATGCGTTTATTTGTGAATAAGATCACTACTATAGGCAAAATGCAAGCATGATAAGCAAAAGTGCTTGCATTGCTCTAAGCTGAAAAAGGTCGTCCTGTTTTCCTAATTCTTGATGAGAAATTTTTCACCATTCATGGTGCTTGTGAGAGTAGGAATGATTCAAGCGTGAGTAGTGGGACATTTGCTGATGCTCCAGCTGCCGATAATTCAATTCAGGACCTAACACTTGGTCTTCAACATGGAGTCATCTGATGACAAAAAAATCACAAAAATGTCTCAAATAAACCATTGACCAGAGTGCCGGAATCAATGCAAATGTTTATAGTAACATTCTGAAATAATTTGGGGTGCCATGGCGTCAGACGAGAAACTCTTTTGTTGGCAAAATCATCTTCTTACAAGGTGTAGCACCTGTTCATACTGCGAAGAAGACTCAGGAGTGCCTCAAAACAAGCCTCCTGAGCCAGGTAGAGTGCCACCCCTTGTCTCCTGAGCTGGACCCAGTGGATTATTCAGTATGGACAAATTGGGAGATAGAATCCAGCAAGTTATCGCAACCCTCGCATTAAAGTTACAGGCCTCTGCCATGTCTGCATGGGGCAAAATGTTTCTGAAGAGCATCAAACACGCTTTTGCATCATTTATGTCTCATGTGCAGAAAGTTACCACATCTAGGGGTGTGAATAATGGGTAATTTGACTGTTCTGAATATACTGTTCATATACAAATCATGTTTCGTTGAATAATGATGCTTGGCACAAAATAAAATGCAAACAAATCCAATTGTGTTGACTGTCCTCTTTTTCTGTAGACAACCTGTATATATGTACATATTATTTTTTAATTTATAGGAGGAGGCAGCAGTAGCGGCCCCTCCCTGAATTTTTAATCAAGAGGATTTTAGCAAGTTTTTATGTACATTCCATGCACTACATCAAGAGGACACGTTTCCAGCGTCCAGAAGAACTTATACTTATACTTAGGATAACAGTTTTGTTAGCGTCAGTGAAAACTAGCAAATCTACTAGTTTTACCATCGCACTAGCCAGAGTAAGTATGAAAGATGCACAGGATCACTGTTGTTAGCTATAGAAAAAACTAGTTAAATAACTAGTTTTACCATCACGTCAGCCAGATAAAGTTTGAAAGATGCGCAGGATAACACTTCTGTTAGCTTCAGTGAAAAATAGCGAAGTAACTAGTGTTACCGTCACTCCAGTCAGATTCAGTATGAAATATGCAGAGGATAACAATCTTGCTAGCTTCAGTCAATACAAGCAAACTAACTAGTTTACCCAAAACACCGGCCAGATCAAGTATTAAATATGCATATTTATATATTTGTGTTAGCTTCAGTGAAAGCCAGCAAATTAACTAGTTTATCCATCACACCAGATTGCGCAAGTATGAAAATCTTAAGGACAGCAATTTTGTTGATTTTGGTGAAAACTATATTAACTAGTTTTCCTCTCACACCAGCCACATTGAGTAAAAAAGATGCACAGGATATCAGTTTCGTTAGCTTAAGAGAACACTAGCATATTATCCAGTTTTACATTAACACCAGCCAGATAAAGTATGAAAGATGCACAGGATAACATTGTTGTTAGCTTTAGAGAAAGATATTAAATTAACTTGTTTAGTAATGTTTACCCATCAAACCAGCCAGATTAAGTTTGAAAGATGCGCAGGATAACAATCTTGCTAGCTTCAGTGAAAACTTGCAAATTAACTGGTTTACCCAACACACCAGCCAGATCAAGAATGAAAGATGCACCGGATACCATTGTTGTTAGCTTCAGTGAAAACTAGCAAATTAACAAGTCTACCCATCACACCAGCCAGATTAAATATGAAAGATGCACAGGATAACATTGTTGGTAGCTTCAGTCAAAACCAGATAATTCACTAGTTTTATCATCACACAAGCCAGAATAAGTGTGAAAGATGCACAAGATAACAGTTTTGTTACCTTTAGAGAAAACTAGCAAATCAACCAGTTTTACAATCACACCAGTCAGATTAATTATAAAAGATGTACAGGAAAACAACTTGCTAGCTTCAGTGAAAACTAGCAAATTAACTAGTTTACCTCTCAAACAAGATAGATTAATATGAAAGATGCACAGGAAAACAGTATTGTTAGCTTCAGTGAAAACTAACAAATCAACTAGTTTTACCACCAAAACAGCCAGATTAAGTATGAAAGATGCACAATTAACTATGTTGTAAGCTTCAGTTAAAACTAGTAAATTAACTAGTTTAACCGTCACACCAGTTGGATTAAGTAAGAAAGATGCTCAGGATAACATTGTTGTGAGCTTCAGTGTAAACTATTAAACTAACTAGTTTTACCATCACACCAGCCGGATTAGGTGTGAAAGATGCACAGGAAAACAGTGTTTTTAGCTTCAGTGAAGACTAGCAAATCAACTGATTTTACCATCAAAACAGCAAGATTAAGTATGAAAGATGCACATGATAACACTATCGTTAGCTTTAGTGCAAACTAGTAAATAAAATAGTTTACCCATCACACCAGCCAGATTAAGTATAAAAGATCCACACGATAACATTTTTGTTACCTTTAGAGAAAACTAGCAAATAAACCAGTTTTACAATGACACCAGCCAGATTAATTATGAAAGATGCACAGGATAAAAATTTGCTAGCTTCAGTGAAACTAGCAAATTAACTAGTTTACTGCTCACACCAGATAGATTAATATGAAAGATTCACAGGATAACAGTGTTGTTAGCTTAAGAGAAAACTAACAAATCAACTAGTTTTACAACCAAAACTGCCAGATTAAGTATGAAAGATGCACAAGTTACACTGTTGTTAGCTTCAGTGAAAACTGGTAAATTAACTAGTTTTACCGTCACACGGGCCTGATTAAGTATGAAAGATGCACAGGATAACATTGTAGTAAGCTTCAGTGAAAATTTGCTAGCTTCAGTGAAGACTAGCAAATCAACTGGATTTACCATCAAAACAGCCAGATTAAGTATGGAAGATGCACAGGATGATTAAGTATGAAAGATGCATGGGAAACATTGTTGTTTGATTTAGTGAAAGCTAGCAAATTAACTAGTTTATCCATCACACCAGATTGAGCAAGTATGAAAATGTACAAGATAACAATTTTGTTGATTTTGGTGAACACTAACAAATTAACTAGTTTACCTCTCACACCAGCCACATTGAGTATGAAAGATGCACAGCATAACATTGTTGTTAGCTTTAGTGAAAACTTGCAAATTAAGTAGTTTACCACCAAAACAGCCTGATTAAGTATGAAAGATGCACAGGATGACATTGTTGTTAGCTTCAGTGAAAACTAGCTAATTAAATAGTTTTACAACAACACTAGCAGATTAAGTATGAAAGAACCACAGAATAACAGTTTTTTTAGCTTTAGAGAAAACTAGCAAATTAACCAGTTTTACAATCACAACAGCCACATTAAGTATGAAAGATGCACAGGATAACAATTTGTTAGCTTCAGTGAAAACTAGCAAATTAATTAGTTTACCACACACACCAGCCAGATTAAGTATAAAAGATGCACATGATAACAGTTTTGTTAGCTTCAATGAAAATTAGCATATCGACTAGTTTTACTATCAATACAACCAGATTAAGTATGAAAGATGCACAGGATAACACTGTAGTTAGCTTAGTAATTACCAGTAAATTAACTAGTTTTCCATCACACCAGCCAGATTAAGTATGCAAGATACAGTATAACAATTTTGTTGCTAGACAGATTAAATTTTAAAGATGCACAGGATAGCACTGCCTTTAGCTTCAGTGACAAATAGCAAAATAACTAGTTTTACCATCACTGCAGCCTGATTAAGTATGAAATATGCACAGAATAACATTGTGGCTTCAGTGAAAACTAGCAAATCAACTAGTTATACCATCAAAAAATATTCTATTAGGCATGGGCCTGTGTTCAGTGATCAAACAAAAGATAATTGCCATAAAGATATCCATATTATTGCACATAATGGCAACATGCAATATGGTTTACAGAGGGTTAAGCATCAAATTTTTTCCATGTTGATACATAAAATTGTTTTCGACACTTTTTTTGGGCCAATAACTACAACAAAGAGGAACTCGTGCCTTATTTTTCCAAATGTTGTTTCAAGAAGCTACGAAAAATTAGCTTTTGACCTACATAACATTCAAGATGGCTGCCACAAAGGGAATTGTCAGACCCTTTGGACAAAATGGAAATCTATTTCTTAACACTGTTGTTAGCTTCAATGAAAACTAGCAAATCAACCAGTTATACCATCAAAAAAGCATGATTAAGTATGAAAGACGCACAAGACAACACTGTTGTTAGCTTAAGTGAAAACTAGCAATTTAATTAGTTTTACCATAACTGCTGCCGGATTAGTATCAAAAATGCACAGGAAAACACTGTTGTTAGCTTCAGTGAAAACTAGCAAATAAACTATTTAAACCATCAAAACAGCCTGATTAAGTATGAAATATGCACATGATGAAATTGTTGTTAGCTTCAGTGAAAACAAGCAGTTTACCCATCACACCAGCCAGATTAAGTATGCACATGATAACAATTTTGTAAGCTTCAGTGAAAACTAGCAAATCAACTAGTTTTACTATAACACCAGCCAGATTAAGTATGAAAGATGCATAGGATAATATTGTTGTTGGCTTTAGTGAAAGCTAGCAAATTAACTAGTTCATCCATCACACCAGATTGAGCAAGTAGGAAAATGTACAAGATAACAATTTTGTTCATTTTGGTGAAAACTAACAAATTAACTAGTTTACCTCTCACACCAGCCACATTGAGTAAGAAAGATGCACAGGATAACATTGTTGTTAGTTTCAGTGAAATAAAGTAAATTAACTAGTTTTACCATCACACCAGCCAGATTAGAATAAGTATAAAAGATGCAGAGCATAACATTGTTGTTAGCTTTAGTGAAAACTTGCAAATTTAGTAGTTTTACAACAACACCAGCCAGATTAAGTATGAAAGATGCACAGGATGACACTGTTGTTAGCTTCAGTAAAAACTAGCCAATTAAAAAGTTTTACAACAACACCAGCCAGATTAAGTATGAAAGATGCACAGGATAACAGTTTTTTTTTTAGCTTTAGAGAAAACGAGCAAATTAGCCAGTTTTACAATCACAACAGCCAGATTAAGTATGAAAGATGCATAGGATAATATTGTTGTTGGCTTTAGTGAAAGCTAGCAAATTAACTAGTTTATCCATCACACCAGATTGAGCAAGTAGGAAAATGTATAAGATAACAATTTTGTTCATTTTGGTGAAAACTAACAAATTAACTAGTTTACCTCTCCCACCAGCCAAATTGAGTATGAAAGATGCACAGGATAACATTGTTGTTAGCTTCAGTGAAAAATAGTAAATTAACTAGTTTTACCATCACTGCAGCCAGATTAAGTGTGAAATATGCACAGAATAACATTGTTGTTAGCTTCAGTGAAAACTAGCAACTTAATTAGTTTTACCATAACTACTGCCGGATTAGGTACGAAAGATGTACAGGATAACAGTTTTTTTTAGCTTTAGAGAAAACTGGCAAACTAACCAGTTTTACAATCACAACAGCCAGATTAAGTATGAAAGATGCACAGGATAACAATTTGTTAGCTTCAGTGAAAACTAGCAAATTAATTAGTTTACCACTCACACCAGCCAGATTAAGTATGAAAGATGCACAGGAGAACACTGTTGTTAGCTTCAGTGAAAATTAGTAAATTAACTAGTTTTACCATCACACCAGCCAGATAAAGTATGAAAGATGCACAGGATAACAGTTTTTTTTAGCTTTAGAGAAAACTAGCAAATTAACCAGTTTTACAATCACAACAGCCAGGTTAAGTATGAAAGATGCACAGGAAAACAATTTGCTGGCATCAGTGAAAACTAGAAAACTAATTAGTTTACCACTCACACCAATCAGATTAAGTATGAAAAATGCACAGAATAACAGTGTTGTTAGCTTCAGTGAAAACTAGCAATTAACTAGTTTTACCCTCACGCCAGCCAGATTAAGTATGAAAGATGCATAGGATAATATAGTTGTTGGCTTTAGTGAAAAATAGTAAATTAACTAGTTTTACCATCACTGCAGCCAGATTAAGTGTGAAATATGCACAAAATAACATTGTTGTTAGCTTCAGTGAAAACTAGCAATTTAATTTGTTTTACCATAACTCCTGCCGGATTAGTATAAAAAAATGCACGGGATAACAGTTTTTTTAGCTTTAGAGAAAACTAGCAAATTAACCAGTTTTACAATCACAACAGCCAGATTAAGTATGAAAGATGCACAGGATAACAATTTGCTAGCTTCATTGAATACTAGCAAATTAATTAGTTTACCACTCACACCAGCCAGATTAAGTATGAAAAATGCACAGAATAACAGTGTTGTTAGCTTCAGTAAAAACTAGCAAATTAACTAGTACATTTTTGTAAGCTTCAGTGAAAATTAGCAAATCAACTAGTTTTACTACCAATACAACCAGATTAAGAATGAAAGATGCACAGGATAACACTGTTGTTAGCTTCAGTGAATACTAGTAAATTAACTAGTTTTACCATCACACCAGCCAGATTAAGTATGAAAGATGCGCATTATAACAGTTTCGTTGCTAGACAGATCAAGTTTCAAAGATGCACAGGATAACATTGTTGTTAGCTTCAGTGAAAAAAAGCAAAATAACTAGTTTTACCATCACTGCAGCCAGATTAAGTATGAAATATGCACAGAATAACATTGTTGTTAACTTCAGGCAAGACTAGCAATTTAATTAGTTTTACCATAACTCCTGCCTGAGTTATGCAAGGTTCGGTGAAAACTTGCAAATTAACTAGTTTACCCATCACACCAGCCAGATTAAGTATGAATGATACACAGGATAACAGTTTTGTTAGCTTCAGTGAAAACTAGCAAATTAACTAGTTTACCCATCAAACCAGCCAGATTAAGTATGAAAGATGCACAGGATAACAATCTTACTAGCTTCAGTGAAAACAATTAATTTAACTAGTTTACCAATCACACCAGATTGAGCAAGTATGGAAATGTACAGGATAACACTTTTGTTGATTTTCGAGAAAACTAGTAAATTAACTAATCTTACCATCACACCAGCCGTAGTAGGTATAAAAGAGGCACAGGATAACATTTTGGTAGCTTAAGTGAAAGCTAGCAAATTAACTAGTTTACCCATCACACCAGATTGAGCAAGTATGAAAATGTACAGGATAACAATTTTGTTGTTTTGGTGAAAACTAGTAAATTAACTAGTTTTACCATCACAACTGCCAGATTAGGTATAAAAGATGCACAGGATAACATTGTTGTTAGCATCAGTGAAAACTAGCAAATTAACTAGTTTTACCATCACACCCGCCAGATTAAGTATGAAATATGCACAGGATAATTGTTCTTAGCTTCAATGAAAACTAGCAAATTAACTAGTTTTACCATCACGCCAGCCAGATTAAATATGAAAGATGCACAGGATAACAGTTTAAAAGTTTTGTTAGCCTCAGTAAAAACTAGCAAATTAACTAGTTTCACCATCACACCAGCCAGATTGATTATGAAAGATGCACAGGAAAACAGTTTTGTTAGCTTCAGTGAAAACTAGCAAATTAACCATTTTTTATCATCACACCAGCAGAATTAGGTATAAAAGATGCACAGGATAACATTGTTGTTAGCTTCAGTGAAAACTAGCAAATTTAGCTTTACCATCACCAGCCAGATTAAGTATGAAATATGCACAAGATCACACTGTTGTTAGCTTCAGTGAATTATCTAGTTTTCACTGAAGCTGACAAAACAGTTATCCTGTGCATCTTTCATACCTAATCCGGGTGGTGTGATGGGTAAACTAGTTAATTTACTAGTTTTCACTGAAGCTAACAACAATGTTATCCTGTGCATCTTTTATACTTAATCTGGCTGGTGTGAGAGGTAAACTATTTAATTTACTAGTTTTCTTTGAAGCTAGCAAATGGTTATCCTGTGCATCTTTCATAATCAATTTGGCTGGTGTGATTGTAAATCCATGATTATGAATGAAAGATGCACAGGATAACACTGTTGTTAAATAACTAGTTTTACCATCACACCAGCCAGATTAAGTATGAAAGATGCATAGGATAACAGTTTTGTTAGCTTCAATGAAAACTAGCAAATTAACTAGTTTACCCATCACACCAGCCACATTAAGTATGAAAGATGCATAGGATAACAGTTTTGTTAGCTTCATTGAAAACTAGCAAATTGCCTATGTTTATCATAACACCAGCCAGATTAAGTATGAAATATGCACAGGATAACACTGTTGTTAGGTTCAGTGAAAACTTGCTAATTAACTAGTTTACCCATCAAACCAGCCAGATTAAGTATGAAAGATACACAGGATAACAATCTTGCTAGCTTCAGTGAAAACAAGCAAATTAACTAGTTTACCCATCACACCAGATTGAGCAAGTATGAAAATGTACAGGATAATACTTTTGTTGATTTTGGTGAAAACTAGCAAATTAACTAGTTTACCTCTCACATCAGCCACATTGAGTATGAAAGACGCACAGGATAACATTATTGTTAGCTTCAGTGAAAACTAGTAAATTAACTAGTCTTACCATCACACCTGCTTGATTAGGTATAAAAGATGCACAGGATAACATTGTTGTTAGCTTTAGTGAAAGCTAGCAAATTAACTAGTTTAGCCATCACACCAGAATTAGCAAGTAAGAAAATGTACAGGATAACAATTTTGTGGATTTTGGTGAAAACTAGCAAACTAACTAGTTTACCTCTGACACAAGCCACCTTGAGTATGAAAGATGCACAGGATAACATTGTTGTTAGCTTCAATGAAAACTAGTAAATCAACTAGATTTACGATCAAACCAGCCAGATTAAGTATGAAAGATGCACAGCATTACGTTGTTGTTAGCTTCCGTCAAAACCAGATATTTAACTAGTTTTACCATCACTCCAGCCAGATTAAGTATGAAAGATGCACAGGATAACACTGTTGTTAGCTTCAGTGAAAACCAGTAAATCAACTAGATTTACGATCAAAACAGCCAGATTAAGTATGAAAGATGGACAGCATTACGTTGTTCTTAGCTTCCGTCAAAACCAGATAATTAACTAGTTTTACCATCACTCCAGCCAGATTAAGTGTGAAAGATGCACAGGATAACATTGTTGTTAACTTCAGTGAAAACTAGCCAATTAACTAGTATTACCACCACACTAGCCAGATCAAGTATGAACGATGAACAGGATACCATTGTTGTTAGCTTTAGAGAACACTAGCAAATTAACTAGTTTTACCATCTCACCAGCCAGATTAATTATGAAATATGTGCAGGATAACAATTTGCGAGATTCAATGAAAACTAGCAAATTAACTAGTTTACCTCTCACACCAGCCAGATTTTAAAAGTATGAAAGATGCACAGGATAACATTGTTGTTAGCTTCAGTGAAAATTAGTAAATTAACTAGTTTTACCATCACACCAGCCAGATTAGGTAGGAAAGTTGCACAGGATAACAGTGTTGTTAGCTTCAGTGCAAACTAGTAAATAAACTAGTTTACCCATCACACCAGCCGGATCAAGTATGAAAGATGCACAGATAACACTGTTGTTAGCTTCAGTGAAAACTAGTTAATTAACTAGTTTTACCATCACACCAGCCAGATTAAGTATGAAATATGCACAGGATAACACTGTTGTTAACTTCAGTAAAAACTAGCAAATTAACTAGTTTTACAATCTCACCAGTCAGATTAAGTATGAAATATGCACAGGACAACAGTTTGTTAGCTTCAGCGAAAACTAGTAAATTAACTGGTTTTACCATCACACCAGCCGGATTAGATATGAAAGTTGCACAGGATAACAGTTTTGTTAGCATCAGTGAAAACTAGCAAATCATCTAGTTTTACCATAAAAACAGCCAGACTAAGTATGAAAGATGCACAGGATAACACTGTTGTTAGCTTCAGTGAAAACTAGTAAATTAACTAGTTTTACCATCACACCAGCCAGATTAAGTTTGAAAGATGCACAGGGTAACATCGTTGTTAGCTTCAGTGAAAAACAGCAAATTAACTAGTTTTACCATTACTCGAGCCAGATTAAGTATGAAATATGCACAGGATGACATTGCTGTTAGCTTCAGAGAAAACTATCAATTTAACTAGTTTTATCATCACACCAGCCAGATTAAGTATGAAAGATGCACTTGATAACAGTTTTGTTATATTCAATTAAAACTAACAAATTAACTGGTTTCACCATCACAACAGCCGGATTAAGTTTGAAAGATGCACAGGGTAACATCGTCGTTAGCTTCAGTGAAAAATAGCAAATTAACCAGTTTTACAATCACACCGGCCAGATTGAGTATGAAAGATGGATAACATTGTTGTTAGCTTCAGTGAAAACTGGTAAATTAACTAGTTTTACCATCACACCAGCCAGATTAAGTATGAAAGATGCACGGGATAACATTGTTGTTAGCTTCAGTGAAAATTAGTTAAATAACTAGTTTTACCATCACACCAGCCAGATTAAGTATGAAAGATGCACAGGGTAACATCGTCGTTAGCTTCAGTGAAAAATAGCAAATTAACCAGTTTTACAATCACACCGGCCAGATTGAGTATGAAAGATGGATAACATTGTTGTTAGCTTCAGTGAAAACTGGTAAATTAACTAGTTTTACCATCACACCAGCCAGATTAAGTATGAAAGATGCACGGGATAACATTGTTGTTAGCTTCAGTGAAAACTGGTAAATTAACTAGTTTTACCATCACACCAGCATGATTAAGTATGAAAGACGCACAAGACAACACTGTTGTTAGCTTAAGTGAAAACTAGCAATTTAATTAGTTTTACCATAACTGCTGCCGGATTAGTATCAAAAATGCACAGGAAAACACTGTTGTTAGCTTCAGTGAAAACTAGCAAATAAACTAGTTTACCTCTGACACAAGCCACCTTGAGTATGAAAGTTGCACAGGATAACATTGTTGTTAGCTTCAATGAAAACTAGTAAATCAACTAGATTTACGATCAAACCAGCCAGATTAAGTATGAAAGATGCACAGCATTACGTTGTTGTTAGCTTCCGTCAAAACCAGATATTTAACTAGTTTTACCATCACTCCAGCCAGATTAAGTATGAAAGATGCACAGGATAACACTGTTGTTAGCTTCAGTGAAAACTAGTAAATCAACTAGATTTACGATCAAAACAGCCAGATTAAGTATGAAAGATGGACAGCATTACGTTGTTCTTAGCTTCCGTCAAAACCAGATAATTAACTAGTTTTACCATCACTCCAGCCAGATTAAGTGTGAAAGATGCACAGGATAACATTGTTGTTAACTTCAGTGAAAACTAGCCAATTAACTAGTATTACCACCACACTAGCCAGATCAAGTATGAACGATGAACAGGATACCATTGTTGTTAGCTTTAGAGAACACTAGCAAATTAACTAGTTTTACCATCTCACCAGCCAGATTAATTATGAAATATGTGCAGGATAACAATTTGCGAGATTCAATGAAAACTAGCAAATTAACTAGTTTACCTCTCACACCAGCCAGATTTTAAAAGTATGAAAGATGCACAGGATAACATTGTTGTTAGCTTCAGTGAAAATTAGTAAATTAACTAGTTTTACCATCACACCAGCCAGATTAGGTAGGAAAGTTGCACAGGATAACAGTGTTGTTAGCTTCAGTGAAAACTAGTAAATAAACTAGTTTACCCATCACACCAGCCGGATCAAGTATGAAAGATGCACAGATAACACTGTTGTTAGCTTCAGTGAAAACTAGTTAATTAACTAGTTTTACCATCACACCAGCCAGATTAAGTATGAAATATGCACAGGATAACACTGTTGTTAACTTCAGTAAAAACTAGCAAATTAACTAGTTTTACAATCTCACCAGTCAGATTAAGTATGAAATATGCACAGGACAACAGTTTGTTAGCTTCAGCGAAAACTAGTAAATTAACTGGTTTTACCATCACACCAGCCGGATTAGATATGAAAGTTGCACAGGATAACAGTTTTGTTAGCATCAGTGAAAACTAGCAAATCATCTAGTTTTACCATAAAAACAGCCAGACTAAGTATGAAAGATGCACAGGATAACACTGTTGTTAGCTTCAGTGAAAACTAGTAAATTAACTAGTTTTACCATCACACCAGCCAGATTAAGTTTGAAAGATGCACAGGGTAACATCGTTGTTAGCTTCAGTGAAAAACAGCAAATTAACTAGTTTTACCATTACTCGAGCCAGATTAAGTATGAAATATGCACAGGATGACATTGCTGTTAGCTTCAGAGAAAACTATCAATTTAACTAGTTTTATCATCACACCAGCCAGATTAAGTATGAAAGATGCACTTGATAACAGTTTTGTTATATTCAATTAAAACTAACAAATTAACTGGTTTCACCATCACAACAGCCGGATTAAGTTTGAAAGATGCACAGGGTAACATCGTCGTTAGCTTCAGTGAAAAATAGCAAATTAACCAGTTTTACAATCACACCGGCCAGATTGAGTATGAAAGATGGATAACATTGTTGTTAGCTTCAGTGAAAACTGGTAAATTAACTAGTTTTACCATCACACCAGCCAGATTAAGTATGAAAGATGCACGGGATAACATTGTTGTTAGCTTCAGTGAAAATTAGTTAAATAACTAGTTTTACCATCACACCAGCCAGATTAAGTATGAAAGATGCACAGGGTAACATCGTCGTTAGCTTCAGTGAAAAATAGCAAATTAACCAGTTTTACAATCACACCGGCCAGATTGAGTATGAAAGATGGATAACATTGTTGTTAGCTTCAGTGAAAACTGGTAAATTAACTAGTTTTACCATCACACCAGCCAGATTAAGTATGAAAGATGCACGGGATAACATTGTTGTTAGCTTCAGTGAAAACTGGTAAATTAACTAGTTTTACCATCACACCAGCATGATTAAGTATGAAAGACGCACAAGACAACACTGTTGTTAGCTTAAGTGAAAACTAGCAATTTAATTAGTTTTACCATAACTGCTGCCGGATTAGTATCAAAAATGCACAGGAAAACACTGTTGTTAGCTTCAGTGAAAACTAGCAAATAAACTAGTTTACCTCTGACACAAGCCACCTTGAGTATGAAAGTTGCACAGGATAACATTGTTGTTAGCTTCAATGAAAACTAGTAAATCAACTAGATTTACGATCAAACCAGCCAGATTAAGTATGAAAGATGCACAGCATTACGTTGTTGTTAGCTTCCGTCAAAACCAGATATTTAACTAGTTTTACCATCACTCCAGCCAGATTAAGTATGAAAGATGCACAGGATAACACTGTTGTTAGCTTCAGTGAAAACTAGTAAATCAACTAGATTTACGATCAAAACAGCCAGATTAAGTATGAAAGATGGACAGCATTACGTTGTTCTTAGCTTCCGTCAAAACCAGATAATTAACTAGTTTTACCATCACTCCAGCCAGATTAAGTGTGAAAGATGCACAGGATAACATTGTTGTTAACTTCAGTGAAAACTAGCCAATTAACTAGTATTACCACCACACTAGCCAGATCAAGTATGAACGATGAACAGGATACCATTGTTGTTAGCTTTAGAGAACACTAGCAAATTAACTAGTTTTACCATCTCACCAGCCAGATTAATTATGAAATATGTGCAGGATAACAATTTGCGAGATTCAATGAAAACTAGCAAATTAACTAGTTTACCTCTCACACCAGCCAGATTTTAAAAGTATGAAAGATGCACAGGATAACATTGTTGTTAGCTTCAGTGAAAATTAGTAAATTAACTAGTTTTACCATCACACCAGCCAGATTAGGTAGGAAAGTTGCACAGGATAACAGTGTTGTTAGCTTCAGTGAAAACTAGTAAATAAACTAGTTTACCCATCACACCAGCCGGATCAAGTATGAAAGATGCACAGATAACACTGTTGTTAGCTTCAGTGAAAACTAGTTAATTAACTAGTTTTACCATCACACCAGCCAGATTAAGTATGAAATATGCACAGGATAACACTGTTGTTAACTTCAGTAAAAACTAGCAAATTAACTAGTTTTACAATCTCACCAGTCAGATTAAGTATGAAATATGCACAGGACAACAGTTTGTTAGCTTCAGCGAAAACTAGTAAATTAACTGGTTTTACCATCACACCAGCCGGATTAGATATGAAAGTTGCACAGGATAACAGTTTCGTTAGCATCAGTGAAAACTAGCAAATCATCTAGTTTTACCATAAAAACAGCCAGACTAAGTATGAAAGATGCACAGGATAACACTGTTGTTAGCTTCAGTGAAAACTAGTAAATTAACTAGTTTTACCATCACACCAGCCAGATTAAGTTTGAAAGATGCACAGGGTAACATCGTTGTTAGCTTCAGTGAAAAACAGCAAATTAACTAGTTTTACCATTACTCGAGCCAGATTAAGTATGAAATATGCACAGGATGACATTGCTGTTAGCTTCAGAGAAAACTATCAATTTAACTAGTTTTATCATCACACCAGCCAGATTAAGTATGAAAGATGCACTTGATAACAGTTTTGTTATATTCAATTAAAACTAACAAATTAACTGGTTTCACCATCACAACAGCCGGATTAAGTTTGAAAGATGCACAGGGTAACATCGTCGTTAGCTTCAGTGAAAAATAGCAAATTAACCAGTTTTACAATCACACCGGCCAGATTGAGTATGAAAGATGGATAACATTGTTGTTAGCTTCAGTGAAAACTGGTAAATTAACTAGTTTTACCATCACACCAGCCAGATTAAGTATGAAAGATGCACGGGATAACATTGTTGTTAGCTTCAGTGAAAATTAGTTAAATAACTAGTTTTACCATCACACCAGCCAGATTAGGTATGAAAGATGCACAGGGTAACATCGTCGTTAGCTTCAGTGAAAAATAGCAAATTAACCAGTTTTACAATCACACCGGCCAGATTGAGTATGAAAGATGGATAACATTGTTGTTAGCTTCAGTGAAAACTGGTAAATTAACTAGTTTTACCATCACACCAGCCAGATTAAGTATGAAAGATGCACGGGATAACATTGTTGTTAGCTTCAGTGAAAACTAGTTAAATAACTAGTTTTACCATCACACCAGCCAGATTAAGTTTGAAAGATGCACAGGGTAACATCGTCGTTAGCTTCAGTGAAAAATAGCAAATTAACCAGTTTTACAATCACACCGGCCAGATTGAGTATGAAAGATGGATAACATTGTTGTTAGCTTCAGTGACAACTGGTAAATTAACTAGTTTCCCCATCACACCAGCCAGATTAAGTATGAAAGATGCACAGGATAACACTGTTGTTAGCTTTAAAGAAAAATAGTTAAATAACTAGTTTTACCATCACACCAGCCAGATTAAGTTTGACAGATGCACAGGGTAACATCGTCGTTAGCTTCAGTGAAAAATAGCAAATTAACCAGTTTTACAATCACACAGGCCAGATTGAGTCTGAAAGATGGATAACATTGTTGTTAGCTTCAGTGAAAACTGGTAAATTAACTAGTTTTACCATCACACCAGCCAGATTAAGTATGAAAGATGCACGGGATAACATTGTTGTTAGTTTCAGTGAAAACTAGTTAAATAACTAGTTTTACCATCACACCAGCCAGATTATGTATGAAAGATGCACTTGATAACATTGTTGTTAGCTTCAGAGAAAACTAGTAAATTAACTAGTTTTACCATCACACCAGCCAGATTAAGTATGAAAGATGCACAGGATAACATTGTTGTTAGCTTCAGTGAAAAATAGCAAATTAACTAGTTTTACCATCACTCCAGCCAGATTAAGTATGAAAGATGAACAGGATAACATTGTTGTTAGCTTCAGTGAAAACTCGTCAATTAACAAGTATAACCACCACACCAGCCTGATCAAGTATGAATGATGCACAGGATACCATTGTTGTTAGCTTTAGAGAAAACTAGCAAATAACCAGTTTTACAATCACACCAGCCAGATTAGGAATGAAAAATGCACAGGATAACACTGTTGTTAGCTTCAGCGAAAGCTAGTTAAATAACTAGTTTTACCAGCACACCAGCCACATTAAGTATTGAAGATGCACTTGATAACACTGTTGTTAGCTTCAATGAAAACTAGCTAATTAACTAGTTTACCCATCATACCAGCCAGATTAAGTATGAAAGATGCACAGGATAACAGTTTTGTTAGCGTAAGTGAAAACTAGCAAATCAACTAGATTCACAATCAAAACAGCCAGATTAAGTATGAAAGATGCACAGGATAACACTGTTGTTAGCTTTAGAGAAAACTAGTTAAATAACTAGTTTTACCATCAAACCAACCAGATTAAGTTTGAAAGATGCACAGAATAACATTGTTGTTAGCTTCAATGAAAACTAGCAAATTAACTAACTTACCCATCACACCAGCCAGATTAAGTATGAAAGATGCACAGGATAACAATCTTGCTAGCTTCAGTGAAAACAAGCAAATTAACTAGTTTACCCATCACACCAGATTGAGCAAGTATGAAAATGTACAGTATAACTCTTTTGTTGATTTTGGTGAAAACTGGCAAATTAACTAGTTTACCTCTCATACCAGCCACATTGAGTATGAAAGATGCACAGGATAACATTGTTGTTAGCTTCAGTGAAAACTAGTAAATTAACTAGTCTTACCATGACACCAGCCGGATTAGGGTATAAAAGATGAACAGCCAGATTAAGTGTGAAAGATGCCCAGGATAAGATTGCTGTTATTATAGTTTTCATAGATACTTGTTTTTCCAGTTTGTACTTTGCTTCATCTCAAAACTGTGATGTCACAGAAACAGTTGCATAACTTTGTATATAACAAGCACACATTTCAAGAAACTGCCGAAATGCATTGACACATGGATAAGGTATGTTTAGCTGGTTTAGCCTTAATACCCGCAGTGGTTGATAGACGATTCAATAGAATGTAACTGAAGCAAACAAATCACTTAGGCCTATATTATTCTCAAAGGAGAGTTACACTGCTGGCCAAAACTTTGGAAATGATAAGCTGCTCACCACCACCTTGAACTTGAAAGCCATTACTGTTAGGAACATTTCCATTTACTTTCCAAATAAATACCTGCAATAATAGTGCCACAGCACTGATATATATGAAACCAGGCACTCATTGGACATGCCATTTTCCCGGTTTTTGGCCATTCAACATGCAATTTACCCCAGTTGCCATCACAAATTATATGAAGATTATATATGACTATATTTCAATACAGGTTGTCTAAATAACTGCCAAATTTCAAATTGTAAAATGATTCTGCTAGAAATGACAGCCAACAATCTTCTGTTTCCAAACTTTTGAACAGCGACTCTTCTGGTAAGGTGTGACTATCAGCTAAGACATAAGTTGTTTGTTGTTGTTGTACACAAACGATAACATTGCCTGGCAGTTTTAATTTCCTTTGTCATAAACCGTGATGTCAAACTCTGAACTGATATGTCACGGATTGAAGATTAGACCAATCACATTCACAGATACCCTGATGATGTCACGGTTTACTACAAAACGAAGTTTTCAAAAAACATGTAGCTATGAAAACGATAATAACTTCAGGGTAACATTGTTGTTAGCTTCAGTGAAAACTAGCCAATTAACTAGTATTACCCCAACACCAGCCAGATCAAGTATGAACGATGCACAGGATACCATTGTTGTTAGCTTTAGAGAAAACTAGCAAATTAACAAGTTTTACCATCACACCAGTCAGATTAATTATGATATATGCACAGGATACCAATTAGCTAATTTCAATGAAAACTAGCAAATTAACTAGTTTACCCCTCACACCAGCCAGATTAAGTATGAATGATGCACAGGATAACATTGTTGTTAGCTTCTGTGAAAACTAGCCAATTAACTAGTTTTACCACCACACCAGCCAGATCAAGTATGAAAGATGCACAGGATACCATTGGTTTTAGCTTCAGTGAAAACTAGCAAATTAACAAGTGTACCCATCACACCAGCCAGATTAAGTATGAAAGATGCACAGGATAACATTGTTGTTAGCTTCAATCAAAACCAGATAATTAACCAGTTTTACAATCATACCAGCCAGATTGATTATGAAAGATGCACAGGATAACCACTTGCTAGCTTCAATGAAAACTAGCAAATTAAATAGTTTATCTCTCACACCAGACAGATGAAGTATGAAAGATGCACAGGATAACATTGTTGTTAGCTTCAGTGAAAACTAGCAAATTAACTAGTTTTACCATCACACCAGCCAGATTAGGTATGAAAGTTGCACAGGATAACAGTGTTGTTAGCTTCAGAGAAAACTAGCAAATTAACTAGTTTACCCATCACACCAGCCAGATTAAGTATGAACGATACACAGGATAACAGTTTTGTTAGCTTCAGTGAAAACTAGCAAATCATCTATTTTTATAATCAAAACAGCCAGATTAAGTATGAAAGATGCACTTGATAACAGTTTTGTTAGCTTCAATGAAAACTAGCAAATTAACTAGTTTACCCATCACACCAGCCAGATTAAGTATGAACGATACACAGGATAACAGTTTTGTTAGCTTCAGTGAAAACGAGCAAATTAATTAGTTTTACCATAACACCAGCCAGATTAAGTATGAAATATCCACAGGATAACACTGTTGTTAGGTTCAGTGAAAACTTGCAAATTAACTATTTTACCCATTACACCAGCCAGATTAAGTATGAACGATACACAGGATAGCAGTTTTGTTAGCTTCAGTGAAAACTAGCAAGTTAACTAGTTTACCCATCAAACCAGCCAGATTAAGTATGAAAGATGCATAGGATAATATTGTTGTTGGCTGTAGCGAAAGCTAGCAAATTAACTGGTTTATCCACCACACCAGATTGTGCAAGTAGGAAAATGTAAAAGATAACAATTTTGCTAATTTTAGTGAAAACTAACAAATTAACTAGTTTACCTGTCACACAAACCACATTGAGTATGAAAGATGCACAGGATAGCATTGTTGTTAGCTTCAGTGAAAAATAGTAAATTAACTAGTATTACCATCACACCAGCCAGATTAGAATAAGTATAAAAGATGCACAGCATAACATTGTTGTTAGCTTCAGTGAAAACTAGCCAATTAAATAGTTTTACGACAACACCAGCCAGATTAAGTATGAAAGATACACAGGATGACAGTTTTTTCAGCTTTAGGGAAAACTAGCAAATTAACCAGTTTTACAATCACACCAGCCACATTAAGTATGAAAGATGCACAAGTTACACTGTTGTTAGTTTCAGTTAAAACTGTAATTTAACTAGTTTTACCATCACACCAGATGGATTAAGTAAGAAAGATGCACAGGATACATTGTTGTTAGCTTTAGTGAAAACTTGCAAATTAAGTAGTTTGCCACCAAAACGGCCTGATTAAGTATGAAAGATGCACAGGATGACATTGTTGTTAGCTTCAGTGAAAACTAGCCAATTAAATAGTTTTACAACAACACCTGCCAGATTAAGTATGACAGATGCACATGATAACAGTTTTTCTTAGCTTTAGAGAAAACTAGCAAATTAGCCAGTTTTTACAATCACAACAGCCGGATTAAGTATGAAAGGTGCATAGGATAATATTTTTGATGGCTTTAGTGAAAGCTAGCAAATTAACTAGTTTATCCATCACACCAGATTGAGCAAGTAGTAAAATGTATAGGATAACAATTTTGTTCATTTTGGTGAAAACTAACAAATTAACTAGTTCACATTAAGTGTGAAATATGCACAAAATAACATTGTTGTTAGCTTCAGTGAAAACTAGCAATTTAATTTGTTTTACCATAACTCCTGCCGCATTAGGTACGAAAGATGCACAGGATAACAGTTTTTTTTAGCTTTAGTGAAAACTGGCAAACTAACCAGTTTTACAATCACTACAGCCAGATTAAGTATGAAAGATGCACAACATAACAATTTGCTAGCTCCAGTGAAAAAAAGCAAATTAATTAGTTTACCACTTACACCAGCCAGATTAAGTATGAAAGATGCACAGGATAACACTGTTGTTAGCTTCAGTGAATACTAGTATATTAACTAGTTTTACCATCACACCAGCTAGATTAAGTATGAAATATGCACAGCATAACAGTTTTTTTTTGCTAGGCAGATTAAGTTTGAAAGATGCAAAGGATAACACTGCTGTTAGCTTCAGTGAAAAATAGCAAAATAACTAGTTTTAGCATCACTGCAGCCAGATTAAGTATGAAATATGCACAGAATAACATTGTTGTTAGCTTCAGTGAAAACTAGCAATTTAATTAGTTTTACCATAACTCCTGCTGGATTAGGTATGAAAAATGCACAGGATAACACTGTTGTTAGCTTCAGTGAAAACAAGCAAATCAACTAGTTATACCATCAAAACAGCCTGATTAGGTTTGAAAGCTGCACAAGATAACACTGTTGTTAGCTTCAGTAAAAACTAGTAAATTAACTAGTTTTACCGTCACACCAGCCAGATAAATTATGAAAGATGCACATGATAACAGTTTTTTTAGCTTCAGTGAAAACTAGCAAATTAACTAGTTTACCACTCACACCAATCAGATTAAGTATGAAAAATGCACAGAATAACAGTGTTGTTAGCTTCAGTGAAAACTAGCAATTAACTAGTTTTTCCCTCACACCAGCCAGATTAAGTATGAAAGATGCATAGGATAATATTATTGTTGGCTTCAGTGAAAAATAGAAAATTTACTGCTTTTACCATCACTGCAGCCAGATTAAGTGTGATTAAGTGTGAAATATGCACAAAATAAAATAACACTGTTGTTAGCTTCAGTGAAAACTAGCAATTCAATTAGTTTTACCATAACTCCTGCCGGATTAGTATAAAAAAATGCACAGGATAACAGTTTTTTTAGCTTTAGTGAAAACTAGCAAATTAACCAGTTTTACAATCACAACAGCCACATTAAGTATGAAAGATGCATAGGATAACAATTTGCTATCTTCAGTGAAAACTAGCAAATTAATTAGTTTACCACTCACACCAGCCAGATTAAGAATGAAAACTGCACAGAATAACAGTGTTGTTAGCTTCAGTAAAAACTAGCAATTAACTAATTTTACCCTCACACCAGCCAGATTAAGTATGAAAGATGCATAGGATAATATTGTTGTTGCCTTTAGTGAAAGCTAGCAAATCAACTAGTTTATCCATCACACCAGATTGAGCAAGTAGGAAAATTGACAGGATAACAATGTTGTTCATTTTGGTGAAAACTATCAAATTAACTAGTATTAGCGTCACACCAGCCAGATTAGGTACGAAAGATGCCCAGGACAACAGTTTTGTTAGCTTCAGTGAAAACTAGCAAGTCAACTAGTTTTACCATCAAAACAACCAGATCAAGTATAAAAGATGCACAGGATAACACTGTTGTTAGCTTCAGTGAAAACTAGTAAATTAACTGATTTTACTATCACACCAGCTAGATAAAGTATGAAAGATGTACAGGATAATAGTCTCAAGCGGAATCCCCCAAGGCTCGGTCCTTGGACCAGACCTTTTCCTTATATATATTAATGACTTGCCAAACGCTGTCGGTCTAGATGCATACATTTTTGCGGACGACACCAAGCTATGTAGAATTAGCAAAGAAGAGGACAATGTTATTCAAGATGACCTGAGAAATCTGGATCATTGGTCGGAAAAGTGGTTGCTACAATTCAATCCCAGCAAATGTATACAACTTGTAATCTGAAGAACTAATTAGCCATCCCCGCAAGTAAGATACCTACGGGACCCAAACACCAGGGAGTATAGGGAGATCCCACAGTCTATGGCCGAGAAAGACCTTGGAGTTATTGTAGACAATTTAAGCTTCAAGGAACACATTGGGGGCTGCATTAAAAAAGCGTCACCAAACATTGGATTGATCAGAAGAACATTTAGTCATTTGGATAAGGAAACCTTCGTTCCACTGTATACCAGCCTACATTGTTGTTAGCTTCAGTGAAAACTAGCAATTTAATTTGTTTTACCATAACTCCTGCCGCATTAGGTACGAAAGATGCACAGGATAACAGTTTTTTTTAGCTTTAGAGAAAACTGGCAAACTAACCAGTTTTACAATCACTACAGCCAGATTAAGTATGAAAGATGCACAAGATAACAATTTGCTAGCTTCAGTGAAAAATAGCAAATTAATTAGTTTACCACTTACACCAGCCAGATTAAGTATGAAAGATGCACAGGATAACACTGTTGTTAGCTTCAGTGAATACTAGTATATTAACTAGTTTTACCATCACACCAGCTAGATTAAGTATGAAATATGCACAGCATAACAGTTTTTTTTTGCTAGGCAGATTAAGTTTGAAAGATGCAAAGGATAACACTGCTGTTAGCTTCAGTGAAAAATAGCAAAATAACTAGTTTTAGCATCACTGCAGCAAGATTAAGTATGAAATATGCACAGAATAACATTGTTGTTAGCTTCAGTGAAAACTAGAAATTTAATTAGTTTTACCATAACTCCTGCTGGATTAGGTATGAAAAATGCACAGGATAACACTGTTGTTAGCTTCAGTGAAAACAAGCAAATCAACTAGTTATACCATCAAAACAGCCTGATTAGGTTTGAAAGATGCACAAGATAACACTGTTGTTAGCTTCAGTAAAAACTAGTAAATTAACTAGTTTTACCGTCACACCAGCCAGATAAATTATGAAAGATGCACATGATAACAGTTTTTTTAGCTTCAGTGAAAACTAGCAAATTAACTAGTTTACTACTCACACCAATCAGATTAAGTATGAAAAATGCACAGAATAACAGTGTTGTTAGCTTCAGCGAAAACTAGCAATTAACTAGTTTTACCCTCACACCAGCCAGATTAAGTATGAAAGATGCATAGGATAATATTGTTGTTGGCTTCAGTGAAAAATAGAAAATTTACTGCTTTTACCATCACTGCAGCCAGATTAAGTGTGATTAAGTGTGAAATATGCACAAAATAACACTGTTGTTAGCTTCAGTGAAAACTAGCAATTCAATTAGTTTTACCATAACTCCTGCCGGATTAATATAAAAAAATGCACAGGATAACAGTTTTTTTAGCTTTAGTGAAAACTAGCAAATTAACCAGTTTTACAATCACAACAGCCACATTAAGTATGAAAGATGCACAGGATAACAATTTGCTATCTTCAGTGAAAACTAGCAAATTAATTAGTTTACCACTCACACCAGCCAGATTAAGAATGAAAACTGCACAGAATAACAGTGTTGTTAGCTTCAGTAAAAACTAGCAATTAACTAATTTTACCCTCACACCAGCCAGATTAAGTATGAAAGATGCATAGGATAATATTGTTGTTGCCTTTCGTGAAAGCTAGCAAATCATTTAGTTTATCCATCACACCAGATTGAGCAAGTAGGAAAATTGACAGGATAACAATTTTGTTCATTTTGGTGAAAACTATCAAATTAACTAGTATTAGCGTCACACCAGCCAGATTAGGTACGAGGTGGCGCTACTGACTAGTTTTCACTGAAGATAGCAAATTGTTATCCTGTGCAGTAAACACTGTGTAAACATCAGCAGTGGATATTTTCATCTTTTAAAGAAGCTCTGGGTATATTTAACTGCTGTTCTTGTGTGTGATTGTCGGTAAAGTGTTTCTTACCTGTTATTTACCATTTTTGAACCTTTTCCAGGTGATTTTAGTGCAATAACTTGCAATTTAATTACCTCCTTTCTTCCACATCGTTTTCTGGCTCCAATCCACATTGTTTTGACCTTGATTTTCGCTCATTTTACCTTTGTTTTTGCACCTCAAAACCTATTTAATTGTCATATTTTCTATCTTCAGCACTCATACATTATTCCAGATACTTTCCACTACACTTGACAACTTTCATTATCGGGATTTTAATGTTCTGAAGGACCCCATACACTGCCAATACACATCCAAGAACACAGCCCAGCAGCCATTCCAGGAATCATTACCTACCAGACAGCAAACCCTCAACACCAACAATTTCTATTTTTGTGTATTACAAGCCTGTTCTCTGTCAACTCAATTCTATTCTTACAATCAATACATTAATTGAAAAATCAATTTATAATTTATTTATTTTATAACTTTTCCTGTTATAATTTCATTGACTTCAATAATTTTAAGTCTTTGCCAAGTTATTTGATTGTGTTACTTTTACATAACTCATCTAAATACACATTGCTGCCTAACAAACTAACCTGCTTGTTACGGTGGTCCTAAAATAAAAATTTCAACTTTTCCACGGGGCTTCTTCATTTTCCTGTTCCATTTGGGGAAAAAATAAGTTGAGCTGAAATTCACAAGAATTGATACATATTAACCACTGCCACCGGGACCCCTGTTTTTGCACCACACAAGCAAATTTTGAGTTTTTGAACATTGTGCTTTGCCTCGGGGATGATCATCTTATTATCCCCCCAGAATTTCAAGCTATAACTTCTTGGTGTTGACAATTTAACAGTTATATTTATCTATTCTTTCTGTGATACCAGGAGATGTTACGTGGAAAACACAAGCTTCAGGCCTGTTTCTCAGTACGTACCTTATTTAATCTATAAAATATAGTAGCTGGGCCTTTGGTGGCCCCCGAAATCCCCACTGTGCAACTTTTGGCCTGTTGGGCCTCGTGCGAAGTTAGTGTTCACTGAAATAACCCCCCCTCTCCCTTACAGAAATGAAAAGTCTGTGCCCCTGCCAGAAGGTCTTTTGTATATAAGAGGACACACACTAACAATGAGACAGAGAGTGATGTTGTTGGTCAGTTTGATAGTCTCTGGGAGAAAAAGCAAGGATTCTGCCTGCTGAAGAGCGAAACATCATCAAAAAGCTGGAGAAGAAGGTGGACTGCACACTGTACATATAGTTCAATTGCTAAGGGAAAGACAAAAAGGTCTGCATCTTTGATAAAGAAAGAGAAGGAGTCAAAGGCAAATTTTATTAACTTGTTTGACATTGCTCAGATTCAAGCAATCCAGTTAATTAAGATACGAGAGGACTGCGAATTCCTCGAAGCACAGGGAGAGCCAGGTTGAAATATTGGCAAGAAGAAAACACTGAAAGGGTGCAGCTTGCGATGGTGCTAAAGGCTGCATGAAAGGAGACAGTTTAAATTATATCTAAATGGGGGACTGGTTCTATTGTCACAGATCCTGAGGACAATGAGGCTCCACCTGCTCCAACTGCACATATATTAGTGACCGATCAGTGTACAAAGTCGAACCCATGGGAAAGTGATGGCAGAAGGGATCAAGAAATCAAATGCTAGCAATATCAGTCTAGTAGTTAATTTGGATGTTATTTGCGTCCAGATTATAGGAATCAGAAAGTTGATTGTTTTATTGTCATTGTCTGTGACCCCGTAGGGGGCAAAGCTACTTTTGTGCCAAAAGCTAGTTGCAGGAACTGGCCATGCGACAACCACTGCTGTCCTAGGCTTTCTAGAGTACTGGAAGTTATCAGACATGATGGTTGGCATGAGCACTGAGGCCAAATCCAGTACCACTAGCTCAGCACTTGGTACATGCACTCTGCTAAAAAAGGTGACCAAGGCATTTGAAATTGCTTGGAATGGGACAACTTCAATTTTTTTTTAATGTGATACCTAATTTTTTTAGTAAAATCTGATGTAGGGAATCAATTTCTGTAGAAGACTTGCAAGAATCAGCTGAAATAGACATTGTCATACTTGATTGTAGATGCTATACAAAGGATGTTGTGTTGTCCAATCTAAAATTCAGCCATCGTAGTGGCCATCTTTCATAAAACGGTCTAGACTCAAGAAGTTTTGTTTTGTCATGAAATGTGTGAGATATATAGGCCTACAAATTGATGTTTGATGGCTGTACTCTATACAGTGTACATAAGATTAAAAGCATTAGATGAGCAGGAGGACACCCCTAAGGTAACTATTTGCTGCTGACGAGGTGCACACCTCGACTTGTTAAATTGAGGCTCAGGCAAGGAGAAGCAGTTTAACGAAAACAATAGAAGTGGTATTAACATAATTTAATGTTTTCTGGTGTCTTTTTCTTTTGAAAGAATATCAACCTGATATCCACCACATATTTTTTGGAATTGTCTAAGGAAAAGGAATCAATGGTCACAAAGATTTTCTCAACATTAGCTTAAGTTTTTCATGAATTTACTGTTTTCAAATTCTTTACCCAAAATGCACTCTTTAACCTTTAGGTCACTCCCAATTACCAAAACAACCCCAGAAATGAATTTCCCACACCAGATTTGCTGGAAAAATAGGTATTGCATTTAATTCTACGTCAAATAGTTTAGAATTTGTCCCATTTGAACAATTTCGGAATCCATGGCGGCCATCTTGGATTTCTCAAAACCCCCAAGGGCACCATGTGGGTGCCGGCCACATATATGTTTTCTAGAAGGTCTAAGAACATGGATTCCATTGATTAAAAAAACTTTATCCATCAGTCCAGACTTCAGCCAGAAAGTCAGCTTTGGCTGCCAGATTATTGCTAATTTTAGCAATGTACTCGAATTTTCGAATTTTCAACCCGCGTGTGGCAGTGGTTAGAATTGTTGTATTGAAAAAAAATTTTGCACAAAATGTTTTCTCATCGAAATGAACAAGTTTTTCAGGAAGCACCTTGAGAAAGTTAAATTTAAATTTTTAGCATACTGTTGAGGACCACCCTACTGCTTGTGTTGCCAAAAAGTAGCATTTGCAAACCAGCTAACCTGCCAAACAGACTAACTTGAACCAGCCAACTTGCCTAACAAACTAACCTGCTTGTGCTGCCCATAAGCAGCACTTGCAAACCAGCCAACCTGCCAAACAAACTAACTTGAACCAGCCAACTTGCCTAACAAACTAACCTGCTTGTGCTACCCATAAGTAGCACTTGAAAACCAGCCAACTTGCCAAACAGACTAACTTGAACCAGCCAACTTGCCTAACAAACTAACCTGCTTGTGTTGCCCATAAGTAGCACTTGCAAACCAGCCAACTTGCCAAACAGACTAACTTGAACCAGCCAACTTGCCTAACAAACTAACCTGCTTGTGTTGCCCATAAGTAGCACTTGCAAACCAGCCAACCTGCCAAACAGACTAACTTGAACCAGCCAAC
The DNA here is from genome assembly GCA_026936325.1 of Platynereis dumerilii. NCBI lineage: Eukaryota > Metazoa > Annelida > Polychaeta > Phyllodocida > Nereididae > Platynereis > Platynereis dumerilii. The sequence continues at coordinate 266,878 of JAPTHN010000056.1, forward strand.
TTGCCTTACAAACTAACCTGCTTGTGTTGCCCATAAGTAGCACTTGCAAACCAGCCAACTTGCCAAACAGACTAACTTGAACCAGCCAACTTGCCTAATAAACTAACCTGCTTGTGTTGCCCATAAGTAACACTTGCAAACCAGCCAACTTGCCAAACAGACTAACTTGAACCAGCAAACTTGCCTAATAAACTAACCTGCTTGTGTTGCCCATAAGTAGCACTTGCAAACCAGCCAAACAGACTAACTTGAACCAGCCAACTTGCCTTACAAACTAACCTGCTTGTGTTGCCCATAAGTAGCACTTGCAAACCAGCCAACTTGTCAAACAGACTAACTTGAACCAGCCAACTTGCCTAACAAACTAACCTGCTTGTGTTGCCCATAAGTAGCACTTGCAAACCAGCCAGCTTGCCAAACAGACTAACTTGAATCAGCCAACTTGCCTAACAGACTAACCTACTTGTGTTGCCCATAAGTAGCACTTGCAAACCAGCCAACCTGCCAAACAGACTAACTTGAACCAGCCAACTTGCCTAACAAACTAACCTGCTTGTGTTGCCAATAAGTAGCACTTGCAAACCAGCCAACTTGCCAAACAGACTAACTTGAACCAGCCAACTTGCCTAACAAACTAACCTGCTTGTGTTGCCCATAAGTAACACTTGCAAACCAGCCAACTTGCCAAACAGACTAACCTGAACCAGCCAACTTGCCTAAAAACTGACCTGCTTGTGTTGCCAATAAGTAGCACTCGCAAACCAGCCAACTTGCCAAACAGACTTACTTGAACCAGCCAATTTGCCTAACAAACTAACCTGCTTGTGTTGCCAATAAGTAGCACTTGAAAACCAGCCAACCTGCCAACAAAACCTGAACCAGCCAACTTGCCTAACAAACTAACCTGTGCTTGTGTTGCCAATAAGTAGCACTTGCAAACCAGCCAACTTGCCAAACCGACTAACTTGAACCAGCCAACTTGCCTTACAAACTAACCTGCTTGTTACCAATAAGTAGCACTTGCAAACCAGCCAACTTGCCAAACCGACTAACTTGAACCAGCCAACTTGCCGAACAAACTAACCTGTGCTTGTGTTGCCAATAAGTAACACTTGCACACCAGCCAACTTGCCAAACGAACTAACCAGAACCAGCCAACTTGCCTGACAAACTGACTTGCTTGTTTTGCCAAGAAGTAGCACTTGTCAACCAGACAACTTGCCAAACAGACATACTTGAACCAGCCAACTTGCCTAACAAATTAACCTGCTTGAGTGCTTTTGTTGCCCTTACATAGCACTTGCAAACCAGCCAAGTTGCCATACAGACTAACTTAATCAGCCAAATTGCCTAACAAACCATCTCAATACTCGAGCCGCCTTCCTTCAATACAGCCGCGCACATCTGTGCATCTCATTCAATACTCAAGCCGCCTTCCTGAAACACTGTCACAAATTGCTTGATCCTCGAACCTGACTAACTTAAGTGGCAAATTACTGTGCTCATAAGTAATTTCTTACTTTGGACAAATAGTAACGATGCACAAATACAGAAAGCTTTACTCTGATGTTTTGCGGACTGGTCTCAACAAACATATCAATACTCTGCCAACCTCAACTCCATTACCTCTACCAAATAGCAACTTGGGATCAATTAAACTCTCAAACAGGTTTCAGATTTTGGCACAATCAGACTTCATGTCAGCTAGTCCAAAAAATGCCAGAAATCCCTCAAAGACTAATCTCAAATGTAACACTCTAAGAACCTGTGTATGGAACGCTCAAAGTTTGAGGCAGAAAACGCAGACAGTTAATGACTACAATGATGAGCATGATCTAGATATCTTTCTTTTCACTGAGACATGGCTTAAAGACGACGATACAGTTGAAATTGGCGAGATGGAGCAAAATGGTGAATATTTCTTCCTAAGTTCACCCAGGTTAGGAAGACCAGGTGGTGGAGTAGGTTGCCTTGTCAGATCTGGCATTCAAGCAATTAAAAAATATCGCATGAAGACCAAGACCTTTGAACACATGGAGATCCAAGTCCAACTAGATGGAAAAATTGTTACAATTCTTCTGGTTTACCGCCCAGAACCATCCAACAAAAATAAATACAGTCTTGCAGAATTCTTCACAGAATTCACAAAATTTCTGGGACACTATCAAACTTTAAACAATGAAATCATAATTACTGGTGATTTCAACTTCCATGTGAACAAACCAGGTGACAACAAAGTCATTCAATTTAAAAACTTCCTTGAAATGTTTGATCTTGTGCAACATGTATCGGCTCCAACACACAAAGATGGCAATACGCTAGACCTTGTCATCACAAGAGAAAAATCGATATTGAACAACTGTATGGTCAGTGACCTGCTCTCTGATCATAATTGCATTCTGTTTGACATTCCAATAAAGAAAGCAAAAAACCCAAGAAGAAAATCAGTTTCAGAAAAACTAGTAAAATCATTGTCCAAGATTTTAAAAAAGACATTGGGAGACATCTGTCTGTAGATGGGCTTGAACAAAAAGATCTCAATGAACTCGTTCGACTCTACAATTCCACCGAAGTTGTTCTGGACAAACATGCCCCCATTAAAACTAGAGAAGTAACTCTGCGCACACCAAATCCATTCAGCAATGCTGATATTAAGATTCTAAAATCATCAAAAAGGAAAGCAGAGAGATTATGGAGGAGAACCAGACTTGAAAATGACTGGGAATCATTCAAAGAAAAACGAAATGCATTGAATTTGCAGCTGAATCACCTCAAATCAGAAGACCTGCGAGTAAAGATTAAAGATTCTAATGGTGATGCTAAGAAGTTGTTAAAGTTACTGAACTCAAGTTTGAACAGAAAACAGGAACTACCTCTGCCACCACATACAAATGAAATTGACCTGGCAGATGATTTTAATAAGTTCTTTTACGAAAAGATTAAAACACTTAAGTTGGACTCTACACAAAATGAGAATGTTAATGATACTAAAACTGCCCCTCACACACTGCGACACTTTCGAAGTTTGTCTCAAAGGGACATTAAGAAACTGATCAGGGAAATGCCTGTTAAACACTGCCAACTTGATCCTATTCCCACATGGCTTTTGCTCGAATGCATTGATGAATACCTCCCAATTATAACCAAGATTGTCAATGAGTCACTCTCACTGGGAGAAATGCCTCTTGAGTTGAAACATGCCTTAGTGAAACCTCTGCTAAAAAAAGGTGGATTGGATCTTATCAATAAGAATTATAGACCAGTATCAAATCTGCCTTTCCTGGGCAAACTAATTGAAAGTGCTATTATTAAACAATATACAGACCACCTTACTACAAACAACCTGGATGATGAGAAACAATCAGCTTACAGAAAATTCCACAGCACTGAAACCCTCCTAACGAAGATCCATGACGATATCATGTTGAATATGAGCAAAGGCGAGGTAACAATGCTCGTACTACTGGACCTTTCAGCCGCTTTTGATACATTTGATCATAAGATTCTACTGAACCGTTTGGAAAGCAGATAATTATGGTATTCATGATTCTGCACTATGCTGGTTTAAGTCCTACATTTCTGATAGGTCACAGTCAGTTATAATTAATGACAAAACATCAACCAAACTGCCACTGAAATTCGGGGTTCCTCAAGGTTCAAAATTAGGACCAATCCTATTTAATTCATACATCGCTCCATTAAGCGAAGTGGCTGCAAAAAATCAAGTTAAAGACCAAAAGTATGCCGATGATGAGCAACTCATTCTCTCTTTCAAGCCAACATTCTTAGATCAGAGAAATGCGGTTGTAAAGATGGAAAAGTGCATAGCTGAAATCAGGAAATTTCTTCATGAAAATAAGTTTTGCAACAATGGAGAAAAAACTGAATTACTGCTCATAGGCAGTCCGCACCAGCTTAATAAACTCCAAGTATCATCAATCCATGTTGACAATGTCGAAATCAAAGCAGCCGATCATGTTAGAAATCTAGGCATAATCTTTGACAAAAATATGACCATGGAAAAACAAGTCAACAAAATGTGCAGGAGTGCCTATTTCAATTTAAGAAATGTTTCAAAAATTAGGAAGTCTCTGGACAAGGAAACTTGCAAAACAGTAGTCAATGCGCTTGTCACTCCTCACCTAGACTACGGAAATGGTCTTCTGTATGGAGCATCGAGTCGCTTAATAAATAAACTTCAAATAGCCCAAAACTCGGCAGCTCGACTTATTGAAAAATTGAAAAAGTATGACAGTGTAAGCCAGCATAGGAAGCAACTGCATTGGCTGCCAATCCCAGCCAGAATACAATTCAAACTCATGTTAACAACTTGGAAAGCATTAAACGGACAAGCTCCCTTGTACGTTCAAAATATGATTCAGCAAAAATCTGAAAGAAATTGTAATCTGAGGAGCAATAACAAAATACTCCTAAATGTACCAACTTCCTACAACAAAAACAAATACGAAGACAGAGCCTTTTCACATGCCCCTCCAAAACTGTGGAACCAACTCCCAGAGAATGTGAAGGCCTCCAAGACAGTTGATGGTTTCAAAAGAAATCTTAAAACTCACCTGTTTAAGAGTTTCTACAAATAGATCCATCATGCACAAGCGCTAGTGAGCAGTTTACTGGAATTAGCGCTATACAAATGCCTATTATTATTATTATTATTATAAGATGCACAGGACAACAGTTTTGTTAGCTTCAGTGAAAACGAGCAAATTAATTAGTTTTACCATAACACCAGCCAGATTATGTGTGAAATATGCACAGGATGACATTGTTGTTAGCTTCAGTAAAAACTTGCAAATTAATTATTTTACCCATCACACCAGCCAGATTAAGTATGAACGATACACAGGATAGCAGTTTTGTTAGCTTCAGTGAAAACTAGCAAATTGAGGGTATTTTATCAAAATACGTTAATTGGGGCAATACGGCACCTGCGCGGGGAATCCCCGCGATGACGTCACGACAGCTCGAAGCTGATTGGCCGAAAATCGGCGCGAACTGCTTCCGGTGTTTTCCAGGTAACCTGGGACGCGGGAATCAGTATTGTTTAGACACTCGAGCGGCGCACATCTATCATCAAAATAAGAGAAATCTACGACTGCTGGACCTCAGGATCGACCTCCAACCAGACAAGAATACACAGGGAAGTGGTCAAACTTGTCAAACATGTCTACAGGACGAGGTAGGGCATCTTTGCAACGTAAGGCAAGATTTAAGGGCAGTTACAAATACCCCAGTGCAGGCCGGGGTCGCGGGTCACCCATGGTATTGAGTGAACCGGCGAACCCTGGGGAGTGGTCAGATGGGTCTGAGATTAACCAGTTTGATAATGCCGATGAGTTTGATACCCCGTTAACCAGGAATGTTGGGGAGGCTGGATTGTCAATGAGGGGCAGAGGTGTATTTAACGGTAGGAGGTTGATTTCAAGGGGTCTTGATTATGCTTCCCATGCTTCAGGGGACGACCAGGATGAATGTGTTGCCAGCTCTGAGGAGGAAAACCTGGATCGAGAGATAGAATCTGCGGAAAGGAGACTCACCCAACTGAAGAGCAAGGAACTCCTCGAGGAGAAAAGGAGGAGGCTGAGGGAGCTCCAGAATGAGATTGACAGGGTGGAGGAGAGACAACGGACAGCGCCAAGAAGACCGTTCAGCCGGGTCAATGAGACCGCCGACAGAGGCAGAGGGCAACGAGAGGAGGGCCCCCGACACACCGCTCGACACATGTCAAACTGGCTGCTCGACGAGGAGAGTCGACCGACTGAGGACCAACCTCCCAGAAGTAAGTGGGATAATGACAGACATTCGGATGGTGGGGTGAGTAGCTCTTATTCTGGGGAGGAATACCGCAGGAGGGTGCCCAAGAATAACAGTAGGAGGTCAGGGATGGCAGCCAAACAGGTAGACGTTGTCAAGTACCCCCAGCTATGGGCTCGTGCTGAGGTCATGGAGGAGCTTGGGGGAAAAGAGATAACTTTTCAAGAAATAAATTTTAGACAAATGGTCACAGGAGAATTGGAGATAATCATTGAGGGCAACATTAGCCAGGTAGAGAAGGAGAGCAGGTTGGAACTTCTCAGGCTAATGGGATACCTGCATGGGGTGCACGAGTGGCGAATTGTCAAGGGAGTTTATGCCTACATCGTGTCAAAAATTGAAAAAGGGAGATTGAGATGGGGCGATAGCCTGGTGGGGGAAGTTCAGTGGGCCCTGGCTAGAAGAGGTGGGGTTCCACAGCAAAGCAACAATGCCAAAAAGCGCAATGCAGGGGCATCAAATACAGAGAAGATCTGGTTTTGTCAGAATTTTCAAAAGGGCTTGTGCTCACTGTCCTCAGGGCACGAGGCTTCGGTTAATGGCAAGACAGTTGAAGTTCAACATGTATGCGCAAGATGTTTGCAGAAGGACAAAAAGAGAATGGAGCATCCAGAAAAAGATTGCGTGGCCTGACTCGAGGAGAAGGGTGAGGTTCCTGGAATCCCAGGAAGTCACCGTTCTAGCTTGGGCCGTGGGCAACGAAAATTTGTCAATGTTTGCAACAGGGTTGCTAATTCGGGAGTTTACAACTATGAATCTTGCCGAATCCCTGTGGCCTCCAGACTTAATTTGGAAGGCTTCAGGTGGCATTTTGCTACTAACGAAGACCAAGAGGTTTTGGAATTTTTGGAATTCGGATTTCCAATAAATTGCACTGGTGACTGGGATTCTCGAGAGGATACAAAAAATCACAAGGGAGCAACAGATTTCCCTCGGGAGATGGAAGATTACTTCGCTGAAGAGATTGTCCAAGAACGTATGTTGGGTCCATTTACGGAATCTCCTTTCAACAAGCCCCTGATAGTGTCTCCACTTAACACAAGGGAAAAAAGGGATTCATCAGATAGGAGGATCATTCTGGACTTAACATTTCCGGGCGTCAACAGTGTAAACATGGCCATCAGCAAGGATGAATACCTTGGTAAGCCCATCACACTCCACTTTCCTACTGTAGACGATTTGTCCTTCCTGATAAATTGTGCGGGGAGGGGTTGTTGCCTTTTTAAAAGAGATTTGAAGAAGGCCTACAGGCAAATACCGGTGGATCCGGGGGATGTACATAAATTGGCCTACAAATGGAAGGGGGAGATTTATGCAGACAGAGTTCTCTCAATGGGATTAAGATCAGCAGCGTACATCTGCCAGAGAGTAAGCAATGGAGTAATGAATGTGTATAGAAGTTGGGGATACAGAGGAGTGGTTTATTTGGATGATTTTGCGGGGGTGGCCAGGGCGGATAAGGCGGGGGAGGCCTTTGAAGCGCTGGGCCAGCTCTTACTTGATTTGGGAATGCAGGAGTCAGTGACTAAAGCATGTCCACCCAGTACAAAAATGTCATTTTTGGGGGTGTGGTTTGACACAGACAGCATGAAGATGGAAATAACCGAGGACAGATTGAGAGAGATCAAGACCGAGCTACAGAGATGGTCCGAGAAGACAGAGGCGAAGAAGAAAGAGATACAGTCCCTGGTTGGTTTATTGAGCTTCGCGGCTAAGTGTGTCAGGCCCGGCAGGCTATTCATTTCCCGTATGTTGGAGGTGTTGAAGAGTTGTCCAGACAAGGGCACTGTGCAGCTGGATACAGAGTTCCAGAAAGATGTACTGTGGTGGGAGAGGGTGATGCCAATTTTCAATGGGGTCAGCCTTATTCCTCCAAATCATTGGTCCGAGGTGGACCAGGAGCTAGCTTGTGATGCATGTTTAACGGGTGCGGGGGGAGTGTGTGGAAGGGAATACTTTCACTGCTGCTTCCCGGACTTTATTCTAGAGGAGACTGCAGACATTAATCAGAGAGAGTTGGTCACCATAATGGCAGCATTGAAACTCTTTTGTCGGAGTTTGAAGGGAAAGAGGATCAAAATTCACTGTGACAATATGGTTACGGTGCAGGTGGTGATGTCAGGAAGAGCCAAAGATCCATTTATGCAGAGATGCCTAAGGGAGATAGCATTCACCGCAGCGGTGTGGGAATTTGAGATCCAGACTAAGCACATTGCAGGGGTGGATAATCGTTTACCTGATTGGCTGTCGAGAATACATTTAGATAGGAAATATGGGGATATGTTTGATCAGGAAAACGAAGGCCGGCGCCTAACAAGGGTCGAAATGTTTAACCAGGCCTTCAGGGTTGAAAACCCTTGGTGAACGTTTGTTGCAGAAATGCTACTAAGGCAGGAGGCCAAAGTTACGTTAAAGGGGGCCTACGCGCAAGGTACATTACGAAACTTGGTCAGGCAGAGGGACAAATTTTTGGAGTTTTGTGAAAGTTGGGAGGAGATTGCGTGTCCAGTTTCAGTGCAGACCTTGATCTTGTACATGCAATACCTTGCGGGTGAGTTCGCCTCGGCCGAGACAGTGGCAAATTATGTCTACGGGATCAAACTTTGGTACTTGACGGAAGGGTGGAGCATTGACCAGTTTGATCATTATTTGGTCAAAATGATGAAGCAAGGCTTGAAAAGGAGGTTACAGCATACCCCAAGACAAGCTTTACCAATAACTCCAGAAATTTTGTTAGAGATCAGCCAAACCATGGAAATGGGAAAACCATTGGAAGCCACTTTCTGGGCTTTATTCTTAATTGCTTTCTTTCTGGTGTGTAGAAAATCTAATCTAGTCCCTGACAAAAAATCATCCTTTGATTGTAACAAACAATTGACCCGGGGACACTTTAAGGAGAAGGACGGGGCCTTAATGGTCAGTATGACATGGACCAAGACAATCCAATACGGAGAAAGAGCGCTGGTGGTGCCTATCTTGCCTATTAAGGGTTCTATCCTTTGTCCGGTGGCTGCTTACAAAACGATGATCAGGTTAAATCCGGCAGGGCCATCCGATCCCGCTTTCATAAAGAGGACCAATAAGGGAGAAATAGTGCCCGTGGTTTACCATGAATTTCAGAAGCGCATTAAAAGGGCTATTGAAAGCATTGGAAGGGATCCAGCTAGGTTCTCCTCACATAGCTTCAGGCGGGGCGCAGCTTCTTTTGCATATGAAGCGGGTGTGCCGGCTGAAACAGTTAAGGTGATGGGGGATTGGGCAAGTGATTGTTTTAGAAAGTATCTGCAAGTGTCAATGAAATGTAAGACGGAAGCAGCCCAGAAAGTGATCAGGCTGATTGGGGAGATTGAGGGGAGGTCATTTTCTTCTTGCAGGGCGTAGTGTGGTGTGCTTGCCTGTCAAGGAAGGGAGGGAGAACACTCGGCCGGGATACACTAGGATCATAATTGGGGATTCAATGTTGCGGGATTTCGAGCCGTTGCTGGGCGCCACAGTTGTGGTGGCCAGAGGGGCTACAACTGGAAAAATCTGGAGGAGAGTGGTGGTCGAGTTCCCGGAAGCATCTACAATAGATGCAGTGGTCGTCATGGTTGGCACCAACGATGTCGGCAACAACAGGAGGTTGCAGGCTTTTGAGGAGGATATGGCCACCTTGGTCAGGAGTTTGAAGGCATTGAACAATCGATGTTGGGTTTTTCTAATTAATATTGTTCCCAGGCCGTGTGACAAGAGACAGGTAGTTCAAGACTACAACCAAGTTATCAAGAAAATGACTTTCCAAAATAGGGTTTCAATGATTAACGCGCATAGGCGCTTTTCAGATGCTAGGGGTAACCCCCTTTCCAGATTTTATAAAGATGGAGTTCACATTAATGAGAGGGGTGCGGCCCTGCTTGGAGACATTACGGCTTCACATATAAATGATAGGAGCTTAGCAGCCCTGCTCAGGTTTTAAAAACTTGGGCTAGGGGTGTTGGGGTTCTATGATGGGTTGTTGGTTGGTAATTGGGGGTATTTGCCGGGTTTTCATGTATTTCACTGAAATTTGTGTGTATTTCAAGCTGGCGGGAGAGCCAAGCTTAAGTTACGGGCAAATACATATTTATATTGTTTAATGGATTTGTGTTATTTTATGGGGACAAAAGCCGCAATTGAGGGTATTTTATCAAAATACGTTAATTGGGGCAATACGGCACCTGCGCGGGGAATCCCCGCGATGACGTCACGACAGCTCGAAGCTGATTGGCCGAAAATCGGCGCGAACTGCTTCCGGTGTTTTCCAGGTAACCTGGGACGCGGGAATCAGTATTGTTTAGACACTCGAGCGCCCGCCCACCCGCCCCGTTGGAGAAGTGGAAATTGGACATTTAGATTTGATATTTCAATTTCATGTATTTATTTTCAATTCCGGTGAAGGATGCCGGGTTTTCATGTATTTCACTGAAATTTGTGTGTATTTCAAGCTGGCGGGAGAGCCAAGCTTAAGTTACGGGCAAATACATATTTATATTGTTTAATGGATTTGTGTTATTTTATGGGGACAAAAGCCGCAATTAACTAGTTTACCCATCAAACCAGCCAGATTAAGTATGAAAGATGCATAGGATAATATTGTTGTTGGCTGTAGTGAAAGCTAGCAAATTAACTGGTTTATCCACCACACCAGATTGTGCAAGTAGGAAAATCTAAAAGATAACAATTTTGCTAATTTTAGTGAAAACTAACAAATTAACTAGTTTACCTCTCACACCAACCACATTGAGTATGAAAGATGCACAGGATAGCATTGTTGTTAGCTTCAGTGAAAAATAGTAAATTAACTAGTATTACCATCACACCAGCCAGATTAGAATAAGTATAAAAGATGCACAGCATAACATTGTTGTTAGCTTCAGTGAAAACTAGCCAATTAAATAGTTTTACGACAACACCAGCCAGATTAAGTATGAAAGATACACAGGATGACAGTTTTTTCAGCTTGAGGGAAAACTAGCAAATTAACCAGTTTTACAATCACACCAGCCACATTAAGTATGAAAGATGCACAAGTTACACTGTTGTTAGTTTCAGTTAAAACTGTAATTTAACTAGTTTTACCGTCACACCAGATGGATTAAGTAAGAAAGATGCACAGGATACATTGTTGTTAGCTTTAGTGAAAACTTGCAAATTAAGTAGTTTACCACCAAAACAGCCTGATTAAGTATGAAAGATGCACAGGATGACATTGTTGTTAGCTTCAGTGAAAACTAGCCAATTAAATAGTTTTACAACAACACCTGCCAGATTAAGTATGACAGATGCACATGATAACAGTTTTTCTTAGCTTTAGAGAAAACTAGCAAATTAGCCAGTTTTACAATCACAACAGCCGGATTAAGTATGAAAGGTGCATAGGATAATATTTTTGATGGCTTTAGTGAAAGCTAGCAAATTAACTAGTTTATCCATCACACCAGATTGAGCAAGTAGTAAAATGTATAGGATAACAATTTTGTTCATTTTGGTGAAAACTAACAAATTATCTAGTTTACCTCTCCCACCAGCCACATTAAGTGTGAAATATGCACAAAATAACATTGTTGTTAGCTTCAGTGAAAACTAGCAATTTAATTTGTTTTACCATAACTCCTGCCGCATTAGGTACGAAAGATGCACAGGATAACAGTTTTTTTTAGCTTTAGAGAAAACTGGCAAACTAACCCGTTTTACAATCACTACAGCCAGATTAAGTATGAAAGTTGCACAAGATAACAATTTGCTAGCTTCAGTGAAAACTAGCAAATTAATTAGTTTACCACTTACACCAGCCAGATTAAGTATGAAAGATGCACAGGATAACACTGTTGTTAGCTTCAGTGAATACTAGTATATTAACTAGTTTTACCATCACACCAGCTAGATTAAGTATGAAATATGCACAGCATAACAGTTTTTTTTGCTAGGCAGATTAAGTTTGAAAGATGCAAAGGATAACACTGCTGTTAGCTTCAGTGAAAAATAGCAAAATAACTAGTTTTAGCATCACTGCAGCCAGATTAGGTATGAAAAATGCACAGGATAACACTGTTGTTAGCTTCAGTGAAAACAAGCAAATCAACTAGTTATACCATCAAAACAGCCTGATTAGGTTTGAAAGATGCACAAGATAACACTGTTGTTAGCTTCAGTAAAAACTAGTAAATTAACTAGTTTTACCGTCACACCAGCCAGATAAATTATGAAAGATGCACATGATAACAGTTTTTTTAGCTTCAGTGAAAACTAGCAAATTAACTAGTTTACCACTCACACCAATCAGATTAAGTATGAAAAATGCACAGAATAACAGTGTTGTTAGCTTCAGTGAAAACTAGCAATTAACTAGTTTTACCCTCACACAAGCCAGATTAAGTATGAAAGATGCATAGGATAATATTGTTGTTGGCTTCAGTGAAAAATAGAAAATTTACTGCTTTTACCATCACTGCAGCCAGATTAAGTGTGATTAAGTGTGAAATATGCACAAAATAACACTGTTGTTAGCTTCAGTGAAAACTAGCAATTCAATTAGTTTTACCATAACTCCTGCCGGATTAGTATAAAAAAATGCACAGGATAACAGTTTTTTTAGCTTTAGTGAAAACTAGCAAATTAACCAGTTTTACAATCACAACAGCCACATTAAGTATGAAAGATGCACAGGATAACAATTTGCTATCTTCAGTGAAAACTAGCAAATTAATTAGTTTACCACTCACACCAGCCAGATTAAGAATGAAAACTGCACAGAATAACAGTGTTGTTAGCTTCAGTAAAAACTAGCAATTAACTAATTTTACCCTCACACCAGCCAGATTAAGTATGAAAGATGCATAGGATAATATTGTTGTTGCCTTTAGTGAAAGCTAGCAAATCAACTAGTTTATCCATCACACCAGATTGAGCAAGTAGGAAAATTGACAGGATAACAATGTTGTTCATTTTGGTGAAAACTATCAAATTAACTAGTATTGGCGTCACACCAGCCAGATTAGGTACGAAAGATGCACAGGACAACAGTTTTGTTAGCTTCAGTGAAAACTAGCAAGTCAACTAGTTTTACCATCAAAACAACCAGATCAAGTATAAAAGATGCACAGGATAACACTGTTGTTAGCTTCAGTGAAAACTAGTAAATTAACTGGTTTTACTATCACACCAGCTAGATAAAGTATGAAAGATGTACAGGATAATAGTCTCAAGCGGAATCCCCCAAGGCTCGGTCCTTGGACCAGACCTTTTCCTTATATATATTAATGACTTGCCAAACGCTGTCGGTCTAGATGTATACATTTTTGCGGACGACACAAAGCTATGTAGAATTAGCAAAGAAGAGGACAATGTTATTCAAGATGACCTGAGAAATCTGGATCATTGGTCGGAAAAGTGGTTGCTACAATTCAATCCCAGCAAATGTAAACAACTTGTAATCTGAAGAACTAATGAGCCATCCCCGCAAGTAAGATACCTACGGGACCCAAACACCAGGGAGTATAGGGAGATCCCACAGTCTATGGCCGAGAAAGACTTTGGATTATTGTAGACTGCCAATTAAGCTTCAAGGAACACATTGGGGGCTGCATTAAAAAAGCGTCACCAAACATGGGATTGATCAGAAGAACATTTAGTCATTTGGATAAGGAAACCTTCGTTCCACTGTATACCAGCCTACATTGTTGGTAGCTTCAGTGAAAACTAGCAATTTAATTTGTTTTACCATAACTCCTGCCACATTAGGTACGAAAGATGCACAGGATAACAGTTTTTTTTAGCTTTAGAGAAAACTGGCAAACTAACCAGTTTTACAATCACTACAGCCAGATTAAGTATGAAAGATGCACAAGATAACAATTTGCTAGCTTCAGTGAAAACTAGCAAATTAATTAGTTTACCACTTACACCAGCCAGATTAAGTATGAAAGATGCACAGGATAACACTGTTGTTAGCTTCAGTGAATACTAGTATATTAACTAGTTTTACCATCACACCAGCTAGATTAAGTATGAAATATGCACAGTATAACAGTTTTTTTTTGCTAGGCAGATTAAGTTTGAAAGATGCAAAGGATAACACTGCTGTTAGCTTCAGTGAAAAATAGCAAAATAACTAGTTTTAGCATCACTGCAGCCAGATTAGGTATGAAAAATGCACAGGATAACACTGTTGTTAGCTTCAGTGAAAACAAGCAAATCAACTAGTTATACCATAACTCCTGCTGGATTAGGTATGAAAAATGCACAGGATAACACTGTTGTTAGCTTTAGTGAAAACAAGCAAATCAACTAGTTATACTATCAAAACAGCCTGATTAGGTTTGAAAGATGCACAAGATAACACTGTTGTTAGCTTCAGTAAAAACTAGTAAATTAACTAGTTTTACCGTCACACCAGCCAGATAAATTATGAAAGATGCACATGATAACAGTTTTTTTAGCTTCAGTGAAAACTAGCAAATTAACTAGTTTACCACTCACACCAATCAGATTAAGTATGAAAAATGCACAGAATAACAGTGTTGTTAGCTTCAGTGAAAACTAGCAATTAACTAGTTTTACCCTCACACCAGCCAGATTAAGTATGAAAGATGCATAGGATAATATTGTTGTTGGCTTCAGTGAAAAATAGAAAATTTACTGCTTTTACCATCACTGCAGCCAGATTAAGTGTGATTAAGTGTGAAATATGCACAAAATAACACTGTTGTTAGCTTCAGTGGAAACTAGCAATTCAATTAGTTTTACCATAACTCCTGCCGGATTAGTATAAAAAAATGCACAGGATAACAGTTTTTTTAGCTTTAGTGAAAACTAGCAAATTAACCAGTTTTACAATCACAACAGCCACATTAAGTATGAAAGATGCACAGGATAACAATTTGCTATCTTCAGTGAAAACTAGCAAATTAATTAGTTTACCACTCACACCAGCCAGATTAAGAATGAAAACTGCACAGAATAACAGTGTTGTTAGCTTCAGTAAAAACTAGCAATTAACTAATTTTACCCTCACACCAGCCAGATTAAGTATGAAAGATGCATAGGATAATATTGTTGTTGCCTTTAGTGAAAGCTAGCAAATCAACTAGTTTATCCATCACACCAGATTGAGCAAGTAGGAAAATTGACAGGATAACAATTTTGTTCATTTTGGTGAAAACTATCAAATTAACCAGTATTAGCGTCACACCAGCCAGATTAGGTACGAAAGATGCACAGGACAACAGTTTTGTTAGCTTCAGTGAAAACTAGCAAGTCAACTAGTTTTACCATCAAAACAACCAGATCAAGTATAAAAGATGCACAGGATAACACTGTTGTTAGCTTCAGTGAAAACTAGTAAATTAACTGGTTTTACTATCACACCAGCTAGATAAAGTATGAAAGATGTACAGGATAATAGTCTCAAGCGGAATCCCCCAAGGCTCGGTCCTTGGACCAGACCTTTTCCTTATATATATTAATGACTTGCCAAACGCTGTCGGTCTAGATGCATACATTTTTGCGGACGACACAAAGCTATGTAGAATTAGCAAAGAAGAGGACAATGTTATTCAAGATGACCTGAGAAATCTGGATCATTGGTCGGAAAAGTGGTTGCTACAATTCAATCCCAGCAAATGTAAACAACTTGTAATCTGAAGAACTAATGAGCCATCCCCGCAAGTAAGATACCTACGGGACCCAAACACCAGGGAGTATAGGGAGATCCCACAGTCTATGGCCGAGAAAGACCTTGGAGTTGCTGCATTAAAAAAGCGTCACCAAACATGGGATTGATCAGAAGAACATTTAGTCATTTGGATAAGGAAACCTTCGTTCCACTGTATACCAGCCCAACATTGTTGTTAGCTTCAGTGAAAACTAGCAATTTAATTTGTTTTACCATAACTCCTGCCGCATTAGGTACGAAAGATGCACAGGATAACAGGTTTTTTTTAGTTTTAGAGAAAACTGGCAAACTAACCAGTTTTACAATCACTACAGCCAGATTAAGTATGAAAGATGCACAAGATAACAATTTGCTAGCTTCAGTGAAAACTAGCAAATTAATTAGTTTACCACTTACACCAGCCAGATTAAGTATGAAAGATGCACAGGATAACACTGTTGTTAGCTTCAGTGAATACTAGTATATTAACTAGTTTTACCATCACACCAGCTAGATTAAGTATGAAATATGCACAGCATAACAGTTTTTTTTTGCTAGGCAGATTAAGTTTGAAAGATGCAAAGGATAACACTGCTGTTAGCTTCAGTGAAAAATAGCAAAATAACTAGTTTTAGCATCACTGCAGCCAGATTAAGTATGAAAAATGCACAGAATAACATTGTTGTTAGCTTCAGTGAAAACTAGCAATTTAATTAGTTTTACCATAACTCCTGGATTAGGTATGAAAAATGCACAGGATAACACTGTTGTTAGCTTTAGTGAAAACAAGCAAATCAACTAGTTATACCATCAAAACAGCCTGATTAGGTTTGAAAGATGCACAAGATAACACTGTTGTTAGCTTCAGTAAAAACTAGTAAATTAACTAGTTTTACCGTCACACCAGCCAGATAAATTATGAAAGATGCACATGATAACAGTTTTTTTAGCTTCAGTGAAAACTAACAAATTAACTAGTTTACCACTCACACCAATCAGATTAAGTATGAAAAATGCACAGAATAACAGTGTTGTTAGCTTCAGTGAAAACGAGCAATTAACTAGTTTTACCCTCACACCAGCCAGATTAAGTATGAAAGATGCATAGGATAATATTGTTGTTGGCTTCAGTGAAAAATAGAAAATTTACTGCTTTTACCATCACTGCAGCCAGATTAAGTGTGATTAAGTGTGAAATATGCACAAAATAACACTGTTGTTAGCTTCAGTGAAAACTAGCAATTCAATTAGTTTTACCATAACTCCTGCCGGATTAATATAAAAAAATGCACAGGATAACAGTTTTTTTAGCTTTAGTGAAAACTAGCAAATTAACCAGTTTTACAATCACAACAGCCACATTAAGTATGAAAGATGCACAGGATAACAATTTGCTATCTTCAGTGAAAACTAGCAAATTAATTAGTTTACCACTCACACCAGCCAGATTAAGAATGAAAACTGCACAGAATAACAGTGTTGTTAGCTTCAGTAAAAACTAGCAATTAACTAATTTTACCCTCACACCAGCCAGATTAAGTATGAAAGATGCATAGGATAATATTGTTGTTGCCTTTCGTGAAAGCTAGCAAATCATTTAGTTTATCCATCACACCAGATTGAGCAAGTAGGAAAATTGACAGGATAACAATTTTGTTCATTTTGGTGAAAACTATCAAATTAACTAGTATTAGCGTCACACCAGCCAGATTAGGTACGAAAGATGCACAGGACAACAGTTTTGTTAGCTTCAGTGAAAACTAGCAAGTCAACTAGTTTTACCATCAAAACAACCAGATCAAGTATAAAAGATGCACAGGATAACACTGTTGTTAGCTTCAGTGAAAGCTAGTAAATTAACTGGTTTTACTATCACACCAGCTAGATAAAGTATGAAAGATGTACAGGATAATAGTCTCAAGCGGAATCCCCCAAGGCTAGGTCCTTGGACCAGACCTTTTCCTTATATATATTAATGACTTGCCAAACGCTGTCGGTCTAGATGCATACATTTTTGCGGACGACACAAAGCTATGTAGAATTAGCAAAGAAGAGGACAATGTTATTCAAGATGACCTGAGAAATCTGGATCATTGGTCGGAAAAGTGGTTGCTACATTTCAATCCCAGCAAATGTAAACAACTTGTAATCTGAAGAACTAATGAGCCATCCCCGCAAGTAAGATACCTACGGGACCCAAACACCAGGGAGTATAGGGAGATCCCACAGTCTATGGCCGAGAAAGACCTTGGAGTTATTGTAGACTGCCAATTAAGCTTCAAGGAACACATTGGGGGCTGCATTAAAAAAGCGTCACCAAACATGGGATTGATCAGAAGAACATTTAGTCATTTGGATAAGGAAACCTTCGTTCCACTGTATACCAGCCTAGTATGTAGCCACTTGGAGTACGGGCAAGCGGTATGGAATCCGCAGGCCAAGGGTGACATTAAGAGAATTGAGGCAGTCCAGAGAAGCGCTACAAGATAGATAAATGGATTTAAAGACATGACATACTGGTAACGTCTCCAGTCACTGAAACTCCCAACCCTGGCATGTCGTAGGGATAGGGGAGATATGATTGAGGTATATAAAATACTGCACGGCCTGTATGATCCCCAATGCGTACCCCTTCTTCAATGCTCAGACTCATCAACTAGAGGACACTCTTTCAAATTATTAAAAAGAAGGACATTAAAGCTCAACCTTCGCAAGCACTTCTTCACCAACCGGGTTGTGGATTTGTGGAACTCCCTACCAGCAACTGTAGTTGAGGCCAGTTCCCTAAATAGCTTCAAAAATCAGATAGATAAATATTGGAAGTCGACTGGGAAATAATACTGTACGGAGGGACTATTGTAAGTGCTCTAGCGGGAGGCAGCAGTAGCTGCTTTAGCGAAAGGTGAACCTGATACTCTAAATGGATCTCAGTGCATGGATACAACTCAAGCCCAATTTTTGGATTACTATTTATTTATTTGATATAAAGATAAAACATAGCTAGTCATTTTTGGTATTTTGGATGAATGAGGCAGCAGTAGCTGCCCATTCACAATCCAGGTTTATTTATTGAGTGAGGCAGCAGTAGCGGCCCACCAGAAATGGCAGCGAGAGCTAGTGTCGTAGCTCTGAACATGTACAGGGGGTCTACAGAAAAAGAGGACAGTCACTTTTCTTCTTTTTCACACTCGTACAAGTTCAGAATTTGGTGATAAGTCTAACATAAGAATGGATTTGATAGTCAGCCATATTAGGTCTGTTGCAAATGCGTTTATTTGTGAATAAGATCACTACTATAGGCAAAATGCAAGCATGATAAGCAAAAGTGCTTGCATTGCTCTAAGCTGAAAAAGGTCGTCCTGTTTTCCTAATTCTTGATGAGAAATTTTTCACCATTCATGGTGCTTGTGAGAGTAGGAATGATTCAAGCGTGAGTAGTGGGACATTTGCTGATGCTCCAGCTGCCGATAATTCAATTCAGGACCTAACACTTGGTCTTCAACATGGAGTCATCTGATGACAAAAAAATCACAAAAATGTCTCAAATAAACCATTGACCAGAGTGCCGGAATCAATGCAAATGTTTATAGTAACATTCTGAAATAATTTGGGGTGCCATGGCGTCAGACGAGAAACTCTTTTGTTGGCAAAATCATCTTCTTACAAGGTGTAGCACCTGTTCATACTGCGAAGAAGACTCAGGAGTGCCTCAAAACAAGCCTCCTGAGCCAGGTAGAGTGCCACCCCTTGTCTCCTGAGCTGGACCCAGTGGATTATTCAGTATGGACAAATTGGGAGATAGAATCCAGCAAGTTATCGCAACCCTCGCATTAAAGTTACAGGCCTCTGCCATGTCTGCATGGGGCAAAATGTTTCTGAAGAGCATCAAACACGCTTTTGCATCATTTATGTCTCATGTGCAGAAAGTTACCACATCTAGGGGTGTGAATAATGGGTAATTTGACTGTTCTGAATATACTGTTCATATACAAATCATGTTTCGTTGAATAATGATGCTTGGCACAAAATAAAATGCAAACAAATCCAATTGTGTTGACTGTCCTCTTTTTCTGTAGACAACCTGTATATATGTACATATTATTTTTTAATTTATAGGAGGAGGCAGCAGTAGCGGCCCCTCCCTGAATTTTTAATCAAGAGGATTTTAGCAAGTTTTTATGTACATTCCATGCACTACATCAAGAGGACACGTTTCCAGCGTCCAGAAGAACTTATACTTATACTTAGGATAACAGTTTTGTTAGCGTCAGTGAAAACTAGCAAATCTACTAGTTTTACCATCGCACTAGCCAGAGTAAGTATGAAAGATGCACAGGATCACTGTTGTTAGCTATAGAAAAAACTAGTTAAATAACTAGTTTTACCATCACGTCAGCCAGATAAAGTTTGAAAGATGCGCAGGATAACACTTCTGTTAGCTTCAGTGAAAAATAGCGAAGTAACTAGTGTTACCGTCACTCCAGTCGGATTCAGTATGAAATATGCAGAGGATAACAATCTTGCTAGCTTCAGTCAATACAAGCAAACTAACTAGTTTACCCAAAACACCGGCCAGATCAAGTATTAAATATGCATATTTATATATTTGTGTTAGCTTCAGTGAAAGCCAGCAAATTAACTAGTTTATCCATCACACCAGATTGCGCAAGTATGAAAATCTTAAGGACAGCAATTTTGTTGATTTTGGTGAAAACTATATTAACTAGTTTTCCTCTCACACCAGCCACATTGAGTAAAAAAGATGCACAGGATATCAGTTTCGTTAGCTTAAGAGAACACTAGCATATTATCCAGTTTTACATTAACACCAGCCAGATAAAGTATGAAAGATGCACAGGATAACATTGTTGTTAGCTTTAGAGAAAGATATTAAATTAACTTGTTTAGTAATGTTTACCCATCAAACCAGCCAGATTAAGTTTGAAAGATGCGCAGGATAACAATCTTGCTAGCTTCAGTGAAAACTTGCAAATTAACTGGTTTACCCAACACACCAGCCAGATCAAGAATGAAAGATGCACCGGATACCATTGTTGTTAGCTTCAGTGAAAACTAGCAAATTAACAAGTCTACCCATCACACCAGCCAGATTAAATATGAAAGATGCACAGGATAACATTGTTGGTAGCTTCAGTCAAAACCAGATAATTCACTAGTTTTATCATCACACAAGCCAGAATAAGTGTGAAAGATGCACAAGATAACAGTTTTGTTACCTTTAGAGAAAACTAGCAAATCAACCAGTTTTACAATCACACCAGTCAGATTAATTATAAAAGATGTACAGGAAAACAACATGCTAGCTTCAGTGAAAACTAGCAAATTAACTAGTTTACCTCTCAAACAAGATAGATTAATATGAAAGATGCACAGGAAAACAGTATTGTTAGCTTCAGTGAAAACTAACAAATCAACTAGTTTTACCACCAAAACAGCCAGATTAAGTATGAAAGATGCACAAGTAACTGTGTTGTAAGCTTCAGTTAAAACTAGTAAATTAACTAGTTTAACCGTCACACCAGTTGGATTAAGTAAGAAAGATGCTCAGGATAACATTGTTGTGAGCTTCAGTGTAAACTATTAAACTAACTAGTTTTACCATCACACCAGCCGGATTAGGTGTGAAAGATGCACAGGAAAACAGTGTTTTTAGCTTCAGTGAAGACTAGCAAATCAACTGATTTTACCATCAAAACAGCAAGATTAAGTATGAAAGATGCACATGATAACACTATCGTTAGCTTTAGTGCAAACTAGTAAATAAAATAGTTTACCCATCACACCAGCCAGATTAAGTATAAAAGATCCACACGATAACATTTTTGTTACCTTTAGAGAAAACTAGCAAATAAACCAGTTTTACAATGACACCAGCCAGATTAATTATGAAAGATGCACAGGATAAAAATTTGCTAGCTTCAGTGAAACTAGCAAATTAACTAGTTTACTGCTCACACCAGATAGATTAATATGAAAGATTCACAGGATAACAGTGTTGTTAGCTTAAGAGAAAACTAACAAATCAACTAGTTTTACAACCAAAACTGCCAGATTAAGTATGAAAGATGCACAAGTTACACTGTTGTTAGCTTCAGTGAAAACTGGTAAATTAACTAGTTTTACCGTCACACGGGCCTGATTAAGTATGAAAGATGCACAGGATAACATTGTAGTAAGCTTCAGTGAAAATTTGCTAGCTTCAGTTAAGACTAGCAAATCAACTGGATTTACCATCAAAACAGCCAGATTAAGTATGGAAGATGCACAGGATGATTAAGTATGAAAGATTCATGGGAAACATTGTTGTTTGATTTAGTGAAAGCTAGCAAATTAACTAGTTTATCCATCACACCAGATTGAGCAAGTATGAAAATGTACAAGATAACAATTTTGTTGATTTTGGTGAACACTAACAAATTAACTAGTTTACCTCTCACACCAGCCACATTGAGTATGAAAGATGCACAGCATAACATTGTTGTTAGCTTTAGTGAAAACTTGCAAATTAAGTAGTTTACCACCAAAACAGCCAGATTAAGTATGAAAGATGCACAGGATGACATTGTTGTTAGCTTCAGTGAAAACTAGCCAATTAAATAGTTTTACAACAACACTAGCAGATTAAGTATGAAAGAACCACAGAATAACAGTTTTTTTAGCTTTAGAGAAAACTAGCAAATTAACCAGTTTTACAATCACAACAGCCAGATTAAGTATGAAAGATGCACAGGATAACAATTTGCTAGCTTCAGTGAAAACTAGCAAATTAATTAGTTTACCACACACACCAGCCAGATTAAGTATAAAAGATGCACATGATAACAGTTTTGTTAGCTTCAATGAAAATTAGCATATCGACTAGTTTTACTATCAATACAACCAGATTAAGTATGAAAGATGCACAGGATAACACTGTAGTTAGCTTAGTAATTACCAGTAAATTAACTAGTTTTCCATCACACCAGCCAGATTAAGTATGCAAGATACAGTATAACAATTTTGTTGCTAGACAGATTAAATTTTAAAGATGCACAGGATAGCACTGCCTTTAGCTTCAGTGACAAATAGCAAAATAACTAGTTTTACCATCACTGCAGCCTGATTAAGTATGAAATATGCACAGAATAACATTGTAGCTTCAGTGAAAACTAGCAAATCAACTAGTTATACCATCAAAAAATATTCTATTAGGCATGGGCCTGTGTTCAGTGATCAAACAAAAGATAATTGCCATAAAGATATCCATATTATTGCACATAATGGCAACATGCAATATGGTTTACAGAGGGTTAAGCATCAAATTTTTTCCATGTTGATACATAAAATTGTTTTCGACACTTTTTTTGGGCCAATAACTACAACAAAGAGGAACTCGTGCCTTATTTTTCCAAATGTTGTTTCAAGAAGCTACGAAAAATTAGCTTTTGACCTACATAACATTCAAGATGGCTGCCACAAAGGGAATTGTCAGACCCTTTGGACAAAATGGAAATCTATTTCTTAACACTGTTGTTAGCTTCAATGAAAACTAGCAAATCAACCAGTTATACCATCAAAAAAGCATGATTAAGTATGAAAGACGCACAAGACAACACTGTTGTTAGCTTAAGTGAAAACTAGCAATTTAATTAGTTTTACCATAACTGCTGCCGGATTAGTATCAAAAATGCACAGGATAACACTGTTGTTAGCTTCAGTGAAAACTAGCAAATAAACTATTTAAACCATCAAAACAGCCTGATTAAGTATGAAATATGCACATGATAAAATTGTTGTTAGCTTCAGTGAAAACAAGCAGTTTACCCATCACACCAGCCAGATTAAGTATGCACATGATAACAATTTTGTAAGCTTCAGTGAAAACTAGCAAATCAACTAGTTTTACTATAACACCAGCCAGATTAAGTATGAAAGATGCATAGGATAATATTGTTGTTGGCTTTAGTGAAAGCTAGCAAATTAACTAGTTCATCCATCACACCAGATTGAGCAAGTAGGAAAATGTACAAGATAACAATTTTGTTCATTTTGGTGAAAACTAACAAATTAACTAGTTTACCTCTCACACCAGCCACATTGAGTAAGAAAGATGCACAGGATAACATTGTTGTTAGTTTCAGTGAAATAAAGTAAATTAACTAGTTTTACCATCACACCAGCCAGATTAGAATAAGTATAAAAGATGCAGAGCATAACATTGTTGTTAGCTTTAGTGAAAACTTGCAAATTTAGTAGTTTTACAACAACACCAGCCAGATTAAGTATGAAAGATGCACAGGATGACACTGTTGTTAGCTTCAGTAAAAACTAGCCAATTAAAAAGTTTTACAACAACACCAGCCAGATTAAGTATGAAAGATGCACAGGATAACAGTTTTTTTTTTAGCTTTAGAGAAAACGAGCAAATTAGCCAGTTTTACAATCACAACAGCCAGATTAAGTATGAAAGATGCATAGGATAATATTGTTGTTGGCTTTAGTGAAAGCTAGCAAATTAACTAGTTTATCCATCACACCAGATTGAGCAAGTAGGAAAATGTATAAGATAACAATTTTGTTCATTTTGGTGAAAACTAACAAATTAACTAGTTTACCTCTCCCACCAGCCAAATTGAGTATGAAAGATGCACAGGATAACATTGTTGTTAGCTTCAGTGAAAAATAGTAAATTAACTAGTTTTACCATCACTGCAGTCTGATTAAGTGTGAAATATGCACAGAATAACATTGTTGTTAGCTTCAGTGAAAACTAGCAACTTAATTAGTTTTACCATAACTACTGCCGGATTAGGTACGAAAGATGTACAGGATAACAGTTTTTTTTAGCTTTAGAGAAAACTGGCAAACTAACCAGTTTTACAATCACAACAGCCAGATTAAGTATGAAAGATGCACAGGATAACAATTTGTTAGCTTCAGTGAAAACTAGCAAATTAATTAGTTTACCACTCACACCAGCCAGATTAAGTATGAAAGATGCACAGGATAACACTGTTGTTAGCTTCAGTGAAAATTAGTAAATAAACTAGTTTTACCATCACACCAGCCAGATAAAGTATGAAAGATGCACAGGATAACAGTTTTTTTTAGCTTTAGAGAAAACTAGCAAATTAACCAGTTTTACAATCACAACAGCCAGGTTAAGTATGAAAGATGCACAGGAAAACAATTTGCTAGCATCAGTGAAAACTAGAAAACTAATTAGTTTACCACTCACACCAATCAGATTAAGTATGAAAAATGCACAGAATAACAGTGTTGTTAGCTTCAGTGAAAACTAGCAATTAACTAGTTTTACCCTCACGCCAGCCAGATTAAGTATGGAAGATGCATAGGATAATATAGTTGTTGGCTTTAGTGAAAAATAGTAAATTAACTAGTTTTACCATCACTGCAGCCAGATTAAGTGTGAAATATGCACAAAATAACATTGTTGTTAGCTTCAGTGAAAACTAGCAATTTAATTTGTTTTACCATAACTCCTGCCGGATTAGTATAAAAAAAATGCGCAGGATAACAGTTTTTTTAGCTTTAGAGAAAACTAGCAAATTAACCAGTTTTACAATCACAACAGCCAGATTAAGTATGAAAGATGCACAGGATAACAATTTGCTAGCTTCATTGAATACTAGCAAATTAATTAGTTTACCACTCACACCAGCCAGATTAAGTATGAAAAATGCACAGAATAACAGTGTTGTTAGCTTCAGTGAAAACTAGCAAATTAACTAGTACATTTTGGTAAGCTTCAGTGAAAATTACCAAATCAACTAGTTTTACTACCAATACAACCAGATTAAGAATGAAAGATGCACAGGATAACACTGTTGTTAGCTTCAGTGAATACTAGTAAATTAACTAGTTTTACCATCACACCAGCCAGATTAAGTATGAAAGATGCGCATTATAACAGTTTCGTTGCTAGACAGATCAAGCTTCAAAGATGCACAGGATAACATTGTTGTTAGCTTCAGTGAAAAAAAGCAAAATAACTAGTTTTACCATCACTGCAGCCAGATTAAGTATGAAATATGCACAGAATAACATTGTTGTTAACTTCAGGCAAGACTAGCAATTTAATTAGTTTTACCATAACTCCTGCCTGAGTTATGCAAGGTTCGGTGAAAACTTGCAAATTAACTAGTTTACCCATCACACCAGCCAGATTAAGTATGAATGATACACAGGATAACAGTTTTGTTAGCTTCAGTGAAAACTAGCAAATTAACTAGTTTACCCATCAAACCAGCCAGATTAAGTACGAAAGATGCACAGGATAACAATCTTACTAGCTTCAGTGAAAACAATTAATTTAACTAGTTTACCAATCACACCAGATTGAGCAAGTATGGAAATGTACAGGATAACACTTTTGTTGATTTTCGAGAAAACTAGTAAATTAAATAGTTTACCTCTCACACCAGCCAGATTAAGTATGAAATATGCACAAGATCACACTGTTGTTAGCTTCAGTGAATTATCTAGTTTTCACTGAAGCTGACAAAACAGTTATCCTGTGCATCTTTCATACCTAATCCGGGTGGTGTGATGGGTAAACTAGTTAATTTACTAGTTTTCACTGAAGCTAACAACAATGTTATCCTGTGCATCTTTTATACTTAATCTGGCTGGTGTGAGAGGTAAACTATTTAATTTACTAGTTTTCTTTGAAGCTAGCAAATGGTTATCCTGTGCATCTTTCATAATCAATTTGGCTGGTGTGATTGTAAATCCATGATTATGAATGAAAGATGCACAGGATAACACTGTTGTTAAATAACTAGTTTTACCATCACACCAGCCAGATTAAGTATGAAAGACGCACTTGGTAACAGTTTTGTTAGCTTCAATGAAAACTAGCAAATTAACTAGTTTACCCATCACACCAGCCACATTAAGTATGAAAGATGCATAGGATAACAGTTTTGTTAGCTTCATTGAAAACTAGCAAATTGCCTATGTTTATCATAACACCAGCCAGATTAAGTATGAAATATGCACAGGATAACACTGTTGTTAGGTTCAGTGAAAACTTGCTAATTAACTAGTTTACCCATCAAACCAGCCAGATTAAGTATGAAAGATACACAGGATAACAATCTTGCTAGCTTCAGTGAAAACAAGCAAATTAACTAGTTTACCCATCACACCAGATTGAGCAAGTATGAAAATGTACAGGATAACACTTTTGTTGATTTTGGTGAAAACTAGCAAATTAACTAGTTTACCTCTCACATCAGCCACATTGAGTATGAAAGATGCACAGGATAACATTATTGTTAGCTTCAGTGAAAACTAGTAAATTAACTAGTCTTACCATCACACCTGCTTGATTAGGTATAAAAGATGCACAGGATAACATTGTTGTTAGCTTTAGTGAAAGCTAGCAAATTAACTAGTTTAGCCATCACACCAGAATGAGCAAGTATGAAAATGTACAGGATAACAATTTTGTGGATTTTGGTGAAAACTAGCAAACTAACTAGTTTACCTCTCACACAAGCCACCTTGAGTATGAAAGATGCACAGGATAACATTGTTGTTAGCTTCAATGAAAACTAGTAAATCAACTAGATTTACGATCAAACCAGCCAGATTAAGTATGAAAGATGCACAGCATTACGTTGTTGTTAGCTTCCGTCAAAACCAGATATTTAACTAGTTTTACCATCACTCCAGCCAGATTAAGTATGAAAGATGCACAGGATAACACTGTTGTTAGGTTCAGTGAAAACTAGTAAATCAACTAGATTTACGATCAAAACAGCCACATTAAGTATGAAAGATGGACAGCATTACGTTGTTCTTAGCTTCCGTCAAAACCAGATAATTAACTAGTTTTACCATCACTCCAGCCAGATTAAGTGTGAAAGATGCACAGGATTACATTGTTGTTAACTTCAGTGAAAACTAGCCAATTAACTAGTATTACCACCACACTAGCCAGATCAAGTATGAACGATGAACAGGATACCATTGTTGTTAGCTTTAGAGAACACTAGCAAATTAACTAGTTTTACCATCTCACCAGCCAGATTAATTATGAAATATGTGGAGGATAACAATTTGCGAGATTCAATGAAAACTAGCAAATTAACTAGTTTACCTCTCACACCAGCCAGATTTTAAAAGTATGAAAGATGCACAGGATAACATTGTTGTTAGCTTCAGTGAAAATTAGTAAATTAACTAGTTTTACCATCACACCAGCCAGATTAGGTAGGAAAGTTGCACAGGATAACAGTGTTGTTAGCTTCAGTGCAAACTAGTAAATAAACTAGTTTACCCATCACACCAGCCGGATCAAGTATGAAAGATGCACAGATAACACTGTTGTTAGCTTCAGTGAAAACTATTTAATTAACTAGTTTTACCATCACACCAGCCAGATTAAGTATGAAATATGCACAGGATAACACTGTTGTTAACTTCAGTAAAAACTAGCAAATTAACTAGTTTTACAATCTCACCAGTCAGATTAAGTATGAAATATGCACAGGACAACTAGTTTTACCATCACACCAGCCGGATTAGATATGAAAGTTGCACAGGATAACAGTGTTGTTAGCGTCAGTGAAAACTAGCAAATCATCTAGTTTTACCATAAAAACAGCCAGACTAAGTATGAAAGATGCACAGGATAACACTGTTGTTAGCTTCAGTGAAAACTAGTAAATTAACTAGTTTTACCATCACACCAGCCAGATTAAGTTTGAAAGATGCACAGGGTAACATCGTTGTTAGCTTCAGTGAAAAACAGCAAATTAACTAGTTTTACCATTACTCGAGCCAAATTAAGTATGAAATATGCACAGGATGACATTGCTGTTAGCTTCAGAGAAAACTATCAATTTAACTAGTTTTATCATCACACCAGCCAGATTAAGTATGAAAGATGCACTTGATAACAGTTTTGTTATATTCAATTAAAACTAACAAATTAACTGGTTTCACCATCACAACAGCCGGATTAAGTTTGAAAGATGCACAGGGTAACATCGTCGTTAGCTTCAGTGAAAAATAGCAAATTAACCAGTTTTACAATCACACCGGCCAGATTGAGTATGAAAGATGGATAACATTGTTGTTAGCTTCAGTGAAAACTGGTAAATTAACTAGTTTTACCATCACACCAGCCAGATTAAGTATGAAAGATGCACGGGATAACATTGTTGTTAGCTTCAGTGAAAATTAGTTAAATAACTAGTTTTACCATCACACCAGCCAGATTAAGTATGAAAGATGCACAGGGTAACATCGTCGTTAGCTTCAGTGAAAAATAGCAAATTAACCAGTTTTACAATCACACCGGCCAGATTGAGTATGAAAGATGGATAACATTGTTGTTAGCTTCAGTGATAACTGGTAAATTAACTAGTTTTACCATCACACCAGCCAGATTAAGTATGAAAGATGCACGGGATAACATTGTTGTTAGCTTCAGTGAAAACTAGTTAAATAACTAGTTTTACCATCACACCAGCCAGATTAAGTTTGAAAGATGCACAGGGTAACATCGTCGTTAGCTTCAGTGAAAAATAGCAAATTAACCAGTTTTACAATCACACCGGCCAGATTGAGTATGAAAGATGGATAACATTGTTGTTAGCTTCAGTGACAACTGGTAAATTAACTAGTTTCCCCATCACACCAGCCAGATTAAGTATGAAAGATGCACAGGATAACACTGTTGTTAGCTTTAAAGAAAAATAGTTAAATAACTAGTTTTACCATCACACCAGCCAGATTAAGTTTGACAGATGCACAGGGTAACATCGTCGTTAGCTTCAGTGAAAAATAGCAAATTAACCAGTTTTACAATCACACCGGCCAGATTGAGTATGAAAGATGGATAACATTGTTGTTAGCTTCAGTGAAAACTGGTAAATTAACTAGTTTTACCATCACACCAGCCAGATTAAGTATGAAAGATGCACGGGATAACATTGTTGTTAGCTTCAGTGAAAACTAGTTAAATAACTAGTTTTACCATCAAACCAGCCAGATTATGTATGAAAGATGCACTTGATAACATTGTTGTTAGCTTCAGAGAAAACTAGTAAATTAACTAGTTTTACCATCACACCAGCCAGATTAAGTATGAAAGATGCACAGGATAACATTGTTGTTAGCTTCAGTGAAAAATAGCAAATTAACTAGTTTTACCATCACTCCAGCCAGATTAAGTATGAAAGATGCACAGGATAACATTGTTGTTAGCTTCAGCGAAAGCTAGTTAAATAACTAGTTTTACCAGCACACCAGCCACATTAAGTATTAAAGATGCACTTGATAACACTGTTGTTAGCTTCAATGAAAACTAGCTAATTAACTAGTTTACCCATCATACCAGCCAGATTAAGTATGAAAGATGCACAGGATAACAGTTTTGTTAGCGTAAGTGAAAACTAGCAAATCAACTAGATTCACAATCAAAACAGCCAGATTAAGTATGAAAGATGCACAGGATAACACTGTTGTTAGCTTTAGAGAAAACTAGTTAAATAACTAGTTTTACCATCACACCAGCCAGATTAAGTTTGAAAGATGCACAGAATAACATTGTAGTTAGCTTCAATGAAAACTAGCAAATTAACTAGCTTACCCATCACACCAGCCAGATTAAGTATGAAAGATGCACAGGATAACAATCTTGCTAGCTTCAGTGCAAACAAGCAAATTAACTAGTTTACCCATTACACCAGATTGAGCAAGTATGAAAATGTACAGGATAACACTTTTGTTGATTTTGGTGAAAACTGGCAAATTAACTAGTTTACCTCTCATACCAGCCACATTGAGTTTGAAAGATGCACAGGATAACATTGTTGTTAGCTTCAGTGAAAACTAGTAAATTAACTAGTCTTACCATCACACCAGCCGGATTAGGGTATAAAAGATGAACAGCCAGATTAAGTGTGAAAGATGCCCAGGATAACATTGCTGTTATTATAGTTTTCATAGATACGTGTTTTTCCAGTTTGTACTTTGCTTCATCTCAAAACTGTGATGTCACAGAAACAGTTGCATAACTTTGTATATAACAAGCACACATTTCAAGAAACTGCCGAAATGCATTGACACATGGATAAGGTATGTTTAGCTGGTTTAGCCTTAATACCCGCAGTGGTTGATAGACGATTCAATAGAATGTAACTGAAGCAAACAAATCACTTAGGCCTATATTATTCTCAAAGGAGAGTTACACTGCTGGCCAAAACTTTGGAAATGATAAGCTGCTCACCACCACCTTGAACTTGAAAGCCATTACTGTTAGGAACATTTCCATTTACTTTCCAAATAAATACCTGCAATAATAGTGCCACAGCACTGATATATATGAAACCAGGCACTCATTGGACATGCCATTTTCCCGGTTTTTGGCCATTCAACATGCAATTTACCCCAGTTGCCATCACAAATTATATGAAGATTATATATGACTATATTTCAATACAGGTTGTCTAAATAACTGCCAAATTTCAAATTGTAAAATGATTCTGCTAGAAATGACAGCCAACAATCTTCTGTTTCCAAACTTTTGAACAGCGACTCTTCTGGTAAGGTGTGACTATCAGCTAAGACATAAGTTGTTTGTTGTTATTGTACACAAACGATAACATTGCCTGGCAGTTTTAATTTCCTTTGTCATAAACCGTGATGTCAAACTCTGAACTGATATGTCACGGATTGAAGATTAGACCAATCACATTCACAGATACCCTGATGATGTCACGGTTTACTACAAAACGAAGTTTTCAAAAAACATGTAGCTATGAAAACGATAATAACTTCAGGGTAACATTGTTGTTAGCTTCAGTGAAAACTAGCCAATTAACTAGTATTACCCCAACACCAGCCAGATCAAGTATGAACGATGCACAGGATACCATTGTTGTTAGCTTTAGAGAAAACTAGCAAATTAACAAGTTTTACCATCACACCAGCCAGATTAATTATGATATATGCACAGGATAACAATTAGCTAATTTCAATGAAAACTAGCAAATTAACTAGTTTACCCCTCACACCAGCCAGATTAAGTATGAATGATGCACAGGATAACATTGTTGTTAGCTTCTGTGAAAACTAGCCAATTAACTAGTTTTACCACCACACCAGCCAGATCAAGTATGAAAGATGCACAGGATACCATTGGTTTTAGCTTCAGTGAAAACTAGCAAATTAACAAGTGTACCCATCACACCAGCCAGATTAAGTATGAAAGATGCACAGGATAACATTGTTGTTAGCTTCAATCAAAACCAGATAATTAACCAGTTTTACAATCATACCAGCCAGATTGATTATGAAAGATGCACAGGATAACCACTTGCTAGCTTCAATGAAAACTAGCAAATTAAATAGTTTATCTCTCACACCAGACAGATGAAGTATGAAAGATGCACAGGATAACATTGTTGTTAGCTTCAGTGAAAACTAGTAAATTAACTAGTTTTACCATCACACCAGCCAGATTAGGTATGAAAGATGCACAGGATAACAGTGTTGTTAGCTTCAGAGAAAACTAGCAAATTAACTAGTTTACCCATCACACCAGCCAGATTAAGTATGAACGATACACAGGATAACAGTTTTGTTAGCTTCAGTGAAAACTAGCAAATCATCTATTTTTATAATCAAAACAGCCAGATTAAGTATGAAAGATGCACTTGATAACAGTTTTGTTAGCTTCAATGAAAACTAGCAAATTAACTAGTTTACCCATCACACCAGCCAGATTAAGTATGAACGATACACAGGATAACAGTTTTGTTAGCTTCAGTGAAAACGAGCAAATTAATTAGTTTTACCATAACACCAGCCAGATTAAGTATGAAATATCCACAGGATAACACTGTTGTTAGGTTCAGTGAAAACTTGCACATTAACTATTTTACCCATCACACCAGCCAGATTAAGTATGAACGATACACAGGATAGCAGTTTTGTTAGCTTCAGTGAAAACTAGCAAGTTAACTAGTTTACCCATCAAACCAGCCAGATTAAGTATGAAAGATGCATAGGATAATATTGTTGTTGCCTGTAGCGAAAGCTAGCAAATTAACTGGTTTATCCACCACACCAGATTGTGCAAGTAGGAAAATGTAAAAGATAACAATTTTGCTAATTTTAGTGAAAACTAACAAATTAACTAGTTTACCTGTCACACCAACCACATTGAGTATGAAAGATGCACAGGATAGCATTGTTGTTAGCTTCAGTGAAAAATAGTAAATTAGCTAGTATTACCATCACACCAGCCAGATTAGAATAAGTATAAAAGATGCACAGCATAACATTGTTGTTAGCTTCAGTGAAAACTAGCCAATTAAATAGTTTTACGACAACACCAGCCAGATTAAGTATGAAAGATACACAGGATGACAGTTTTTTCAGCTTTAGGGAAAACTAGCAAATTAACCAGTTTTACAATCACACCAGCCACATTAAGTATGAAAGATGCACAAGTTACACTGTTGTTAGTTTCAGTTAAAACTGTAATTTAAATAGTTTTACCATCACACCAGATGGATTAAGTAAGAAAGATGCACAGGATACATTGTTGTTAGCTTTAGTGAAAACTTGCAAATTAAGTAGTTTACCACCAAAACGGCCTGATTAAGTATGAAAGATGCACAGGATGACATTGTTGTTAGCTTCAGTGAAAACTAGCCAATTAAATAGTTTTACAACAACACCTGCCAGATTAAGTATGACAGATGCACATGATAACAGTTTTTCTTAGCTTTAGAGAAAACTAGCAAATTAGCCAGTTTTTACAATCACAACAGCCGGATTAAGTATGAAAGGTGCATAGGATAATATTTTTGATGGCTTTAGTGAAAGCTAGCAAATTAACTAGTTTATCCATCACACCAGATTGAGCAAGTAGTAAAATGTATAGGATAACAATTTTGTTCATTTTGGTGAAAGCTAACAAATTAACTAGTTTACTTCTCCCACCAGCCACATTAAGTGTGACATATGCACAAAATAACATTGTTGTTAGCTTCAGTGAAAACTAGTAATTTAATTTGTTTTACCATAACTCCTGCCGCATTAGGTACGAAAGATGCACAGGATAACAGTTTTTTTTAGCTTTAGAGAAAACTGGCAAACTAACCAGTTTTACCATCACTGCAGCCAGATTAAGTGTGATTAAGTGTGAAATATGCACAAAATAACACTGTTGTTAGCTTCAGTGAAAACTAGCAATTCAATTAGTTTTACCATAACTCCTGCCGGATTAGTATAAAAAAATGCACAGGATAACAGTTTTTTTAGCTTTAGTGAAAACTAGCAAATTAACCAGTTTTACAATCACAACAGCCACATTAAGTATGAAAGATGCACAGGATAACAATTTGCTATCTTCAGTGAAAACTAGCAAATTAATTAGTTTACCACTCACACCAGCCAGATTAAGAATGAAAACTGCACAGAATAACAGTGTTGTTAGCTTCAGTAAAAACTAGCAATTAACTAATTTTACCCTCACACCAGCCAGATTAAGTATGAAAGATGCATAGGATAATATTGTTGTTGCCTTTAGTGAAAGCTAGCAAATCAACTAGTTTATCAATCACATCAGATTGAGCAAGTAGGAAAATTGACAGGATAACAATGTCGTTCATTTTGGTGAAAACTATCAAATTAACTAGTATTAGCGTCACACCAGCCAGATTAGGTACGAAAGATGCCCAGGACAACAGTTTTGTTAGCTTCAGTGAAAACTAGCAAGTCAACTAGTTTTACCATCAAAACAACCAGATCAAGTATAAAAGATGCACAGGATAACACTGTTGTTAGCTTCAGTGAAAACTAGTAAATTAACTGGTTTTACTATCACACCAGCTAGATAAAGTATGAAAGATGTACAGGATAATAGTCTCAAGCGGAATACCCCAAGGCTCGGTCCTTGGACCAGACCTTTTCCTTATATATATTAATGACTTGCTAAACGCTGTCGGTCTAGATGCTTACATTTTTGCGGACGACACCAAGCTATGTAGAATTAGCAAAGAAGAGGACAATGTTATTCAAGATGACCTGAGAAATCTGGATCATTGGTCGGAAAAGTGATTGCTACAATTCAATCCCAGCAAATGTATACAACTTGTAATCTGAAGAACTAATGAGCCATCCCCGCAAGTAAGATACCTACGGGACCCAAACACCAGGGAGTATAGGGAGATCCCACAGTCTATGGCCGAGAAAGACCTTGGAGTTATTGTAGACAATTTAAGCTTCAAGGAACACATTGGGGGCTGCATTAAAAAAGCATCACCAAACATTGGATTGATCAGAAGAACATTTAGTCATTTGGATAAGGAAACCTTCGTTCCACTGTATACCAGCCTACATTGTTGTTAGCTTCAGTGAAAACTAGCAATTTAATTTGTTTTACCATAACTCCTGCCGCATTAGGTACGAAAGATGCACAGGATAACAGTTTTTTTTAGCTTTAGAGAAAACTGGCAAACTAACCAGTTTTACAATCACTACAGCCAGATTAAGTATGAAAGATGCACAAGATAACAATTTGCTAGCTTCAGTGAAAAATAGCAAATTAATTAGTTTACCACTTACACCAGCCAGATTAAGTATGAAAGATGCACAGGATAACACTGTTGTTAGCTTCAGTGAATACTAGTATATTAACTAGTTTTACCATCACACCAGCTAGATTAAGTATGAAATATGCACAGCATAACAGTTTTTTTTTGCTAGGCAGATTAAGTTTGAAAGATGCAAAGGATAACACTGCTGTTAGCTTCAGTGAAAAATAGCAAAATAACTAGTTTTAGCATCACTGCAGCCAGATTAAGTATGAAATATGCACAGAATAACATTGTTGTTAGCTTCAGTGAAAACTAGCAATTTAATTAGTTTTACCATAACTCCTGCTGGATTAGGTATGAAAAATGCACAGGATAACACTGTTGTTAGCTTCAGTGAAAACTAGCAAATCAACTAGTTATACCATCAAAACAGCCTGATTAGGTTTGAAAGCTGCACAAGATAACACTGTTGTTAGCTTCAGTAAAAACTAGTAAATTAACTAGTTTTACCGTCACACCAGCCAGATAAATTATGAAAGATGCACATGATAACAGTTTTTTTAGCTTCAGTGAAAACTAGCAAATTAACTAGTTTACCACTCACACCAATCAGATTAAGTATGAAAAATGCACAGAATAACAGTGTTGTTAGCTTCAGTGAAAACTAGCAATTAACTAGTTTTTCCCTCACACCAGCCAGATTAAGTATGAAAGATGCATAGGATAATATTATTGTTGGCTTCAGTGAAAAATAGAAAATTTACTGCTTTTACCATCACTGCAGCCAGATTAAGTGTGATTAAGTGTGAAATATGCACAAAATAACACTGTTGTTAGCTTCAGTGAAAACTAGCAATTCAATTAGTTTTACCATAACTCCTGCCGGATTAGTATAAAAAAATGCACAGGATAACAGTTTTTTTAGCTTTAGTGAAAACTAGCAAATTAACCAGTTTTACAATCACAACAGCCACATTAAGTATGAAAGATGCACAGGATAACAATTTGCTATCTTCAGTGAAAACTAGCAAATTAATTAGTTTACCACTCACACCAGATATTAAGAATGAAAACTGCACAGAATAACAGTGTTGTTAGCTTCAGTAAAAACTAGCAATTAACTAATTTTACCCTCACACCAGCCAGATTAAGTATGAAAGATGCATAGGATAATATTGTTGTTGCCTTTAGTGAAAGCTAGCAAATCAACTAGTTTATCCATCACACCAGATTGAGCAAGTAGGAAAATTGACAGGATAACAATGTTGTTCATTTTGGTGAAAACTATCAAATTAACTAGTATTAGCGTCACACCAGCCAGATTAGGTACGAAAGATGCCCAGGACAACAGTTTTGTTAGCTTCAGTGAAAACTAGCAAGTCAACTAGTTTTACCATCAAAACAACCAGATCAAGTATAAAAGATGCACAGGATAACACTGTTGTTAGCTTCAGTGAAAACTAGTAAATTAACTGGTTTTACTATCACACCAGCTAGATAAAGTATGAAAGATGTACAGGATAATAGTCTCAAGCGGAATCCCCCAAGGCTCGGTCCTTGGACCAGACCTTTTCCTTATATATATTAATGACTTGCCAAACGCTGTCGGTCTAGATGCATACATTTTTGCGGACGACACCAAGCTATGTAGAATTAGCAAAGAAGAGGACAATGTTATTCAAGATGACCTGAGAAATCTGGATCATTGGTCGGAAAAGTGGTTGCTACATTTCAATCCCAGCAAATGTATACAACTTGTAATCTGAAGAACTAATGAGCCATCCCCGCAAGTAAGATACCTACGGGACCCAAACACCAGGGAGTATAGGGAGATCCCACAGTCTATGGCCGAGAAAGACCTTGGAGTTATTGTAGACAATTTAAGCTTCAAGGAACACATTGGGGGCTGCATTAAAAAAGCGTCACCAAACATTGGATTGATCAGAAGAACATTTAGTCATTTGGATAAGGAAACCTTCGTTCCACTGTATACCAGCCTACATTGTTGTTAGCTTCAGTGAAAACTAGCAATTTAATTTGTTTTACCATAACTCCTGCCGCATTAGGTACGAAAGATGCACAGGATAACAGTTTTTTTTAGCTTTAGAGAAAACTGGCAAACTAACCAGTTTTACAATCACTACAGCCAGATTAAGTATGAAAGATGCACAAGATAACAATTTGCTAGCTTCAGTGAAAAATAGCAAATTAATTAGTTTACCACTTACACCAGCCAGATTAAGTATGAAAGATGCACAGGATAACACTGTTGTTAGCTTCAGTGAATACTAGTATATTAACTAGTTTTACCATCACACCAGCTAGATTAAGTATGAAATATGCACAGCATAACAGTTTTTTTTTGCTAGGCAGATTAAGTTTGAAAGATGCAAAGGATAACACTGCTGTTAGCTTCAGTGAAAAATAGCAAAATAACTAGTTTTAGCATCACTGCAGCCAGATTAAGTATGAAATATGCACAGAATAACATTGTTGTTAGCTTCAGTGAAAACTAGCAATTTAATTAGTTTTACCATAACTCCTGCTGGATTAGGTATGAAAAATGCACAGGATAACACTGTTGTTAGCTTCAGTGAAAACTAGCAAATCAACTAGTTATACCATCAAAACAGCCTGATTAGGTTTGAAAGCTGCACAAGATAACACTGTTGTTAGCTTCAGTAAAAACTAGTAAATTAACTAGTTTTACCGTCACACCAGCCAGATAAATTATGAAAGATGCACATGATAACAGTTTTTTTAGCTTCAGTGAAAACTAGCAAATTAACTAGTTTACCACTCACACCAATCAGATTAAGTATGAAAAATGCACAGAATAACAGTGTTGTTAGCTTCAGTGAAAACTAGCAATTAACTAGTTTTTCCCTCACACCAGCCAGATTAAGTATGAAAGATGCATAGGATAATATTATTGTTGGCTTCAGTGAAAAATAGAAAATTTACTGCTTTTACCATCACTGCAGCCAGATTAAGTGTGATTAAGTGTGAAATATGCACAAAATAACACTGTTGTTAGCTTCAGTGAAAACTAGCAATTCAATTAGTTTTACCATAACTCCTGCCGGATTAGTATAAAAAAATGCACAGGATAACAGTTTTTTTAGCTTTAGTGAAAACTAGCAAATTAACCAGTTTTACAATCACAACAGCCACATTAAGTATGAAAGATGCACAGGATAACAATTTGCTATCTTCAGTGAAAACTAGCAAATTAATTAGTTTACCACTCACACCAGATATTAAGAATGAAAACTGCACAGAATAACAGTGTTGTTAGCTTCAGTAAAAACTAGCAATTAACTAATTTTACCCTCACACCAGCCAGATTAAGTATGAAAGATGCATAGGATAATATTGTTGTTGCCTTTAGTGAAAGCTAGCAAATCAACTAGTTTATCCATCACACCAGATTGAGCAAGTAGGAAAATTGACAGGATAACAATGTTGTTCATTTTGGTGAAAACTATCAAATTAACTAGTATTAGCGTCACACCAGCCAGATTAGGTACGAAAGATGCCCAGGACAACAGTTTTGTTAGCTTCAGTGAAAACTAGCAAGTCAACTAGTTTTACCATCAAAACAACCAGATCAAGTATAAAAGATGCACAGGATAACACTGTTGTTAGCTTCAGTGAAAACTAGTAAATTAACTGGTTTTACTATCACACCAGCTAGATAAAGTATGAAAGATGTACAGGATAATAGTCTCAAGCGGAATCCCCCAAGGCTCGGTCCTTGGACCAGACCTTTTCCTTATATATATTAATGACTTGCCAAACGCTGTCGGTCTAGATGCATACATTTTTGCGGACGACACCAAGCTATGTAGAATTAGCAAAGAAGAGGACAATGTTATTCAAGATGACCTGAGAAATCTGGATCATTGGTCGGAAAAGTGGTTGCTACATTTCAATCCCAGCAAATGTATACAACTTGTAATCTGAAGAACTAATGAGCCATCCCCGCAAGTAAGATACCTACGGGACCCAAACACCAGGGAGTATAGGGAGATCCCACAGTCTATGGCCGAGAAAGACCTTGGAGTTATTGTAGACAATTTAAGCTTCAAGGAACACATTGGGGGCTGCATTAAAAAAGCGTCACCAAACATTGGATTGATCAGAAGAACATTTAGTCATTTGGATAAGGAAACCTTCGTTCCACTGTATACCAGCCTGCATTGTTGTTAGCTTCAGTGAAAACTAGCAATTTAATTTGTTTTACCATAACTCCTGCCGCATTAGGTACGAAAGATGCACAGGATAACAGTTTTTTTTAGCTTTAGAGAAAACTGGCAAACTAACCAGTTTTACAATCACTACAGCCAGATTAAGTATGAAAGATGCACAAGATAACAATTTGCTAGCTTCAGTGAAAAATAGCAAATTAATTAGTTTACCACTTACACCAGCCAGATTAAGTATGAAAGATGCACAGGATAACACTGTTGTTAGCTTCAGTGAATACTAGTATATTAACTAGTTTTACCATCACACCAGCTAGATTAAGTATGAAATATGCACAGCATAACAGTTTTTTTTTGCTAGGCAGATTAAGTTTGAAAGATGCAAAGGATAACACTGCTGTTAGCTTCAGTGAAAAATAGCAAAATAACTAGTTTTAGCATCACTGCAGCCAGTTTAAGTATGAAATATGCACAGAATAACATTGTTGTTAGCTTCAGTGAAAACTAGCAATTTAATTAGTTTTACCATAACTCCTGCTGGATTAGGTATGAAAAATGCACAGGATAACACTGTTGTTAGCTTCAGTGAAAACTAGCAAATCAACTAGTTATACCATCAAAACAGCCTGATTAGGTTTGAAAGCTGCACAAGATAACACTGTTGTTAGCTTCAGTAAAAACTAGTAAATTAACTAGTTTTACCGTCACACCAGCCAGATAAATTATGAAAGATGCACATGATAACAGTTTTTTTAGCTTCAGTGAAAACTAGCAAATTAACTAGTTTACCACTCACACCAATCAGATTAAGTATGAAAAATGCACAGAATAACAGTGTTGTTAGCTTCAGTGAAAACTAGCAATTAACTAGTTTTTCCCTCACACCAGCCAGATTAAGTATGAAAGATGCATAGGATAATATTATTGTTGGCTTCAGTGAAAAATAGAAAATTTACTGCTTTTACCATCACTGCAGCCAGATTAAGTGTGATTAAGTGTGAAATATGCACAAAATAACACTGTTGTTAGCTTCAGTGAAAACGAGCAATTCAATTAGTTTTACCATAACTCCTGCCGGATTAGTATAAAAAAATGCACAGGATAACAGTTTTTTTAGCTTTAGTGAAAACTAGCAAATTAACCAGTTTTACAATCACAACAGCCACATTAAGTATGAAAGATGCACAGGATAACAATTTGCTATCTTCAGTGAAAACTAGCAAATTAATTAGTTTACCACTCACACCAGCCAGATTAAGAATGAAAACTGCACAGAATAACAGTGTTGTTAGCTTCAGTAAAAACTAGCAATTAACTAATTTTACCCTCACACCAGCCAGATTAAGTATGAAAGATGCATAGGATAATATTGTTGTTGCCTTTAGTGAAAGCTAGCAAATCAACTAGTTTATCCATCACACCAGATTGAGCAAGTAGGAAAATTGACAGGATAACAATTTTGTTCATTTTGGTGAAAACTATCAAATTAACTAGTATTAGCGTCACACCAGCCAGATTAGGTACGAGGTGGCGCTACTGACTAGTTTTCACTGAAGATAGCAAATTGTTATCCTGTGCAGTAAACACTGTGTAAACATCAGCAGTGGATATTTTCATCTTTTAAAGAAGCTCTGGGTATATTTAACTGCTGTTCTTGTGTGTGATTGTCGGTAAAGTGTTTCTTACCTGTTATTTACCATTTTTGAACCTTTTCCAGGTGATTTTAGTGCAATAACTTGCAATTTAATTACCTCCTTTCTTCAACATCGTTTTCTGGCTCCAATCCACATTGTTTTGACCTTGATTTTCGCTCATTTTACCTTCGTTTTTGCACCTCAAAACCTATTTAATTGTCATATTTTCTATCTTCAGCACTCATACATTATTCCAGATACTTTCCACTACACTTGACAACTTTCATTATCGGGATTTTAATGTTCTGAAGGACCCCATACACTGCCAATACACACCCAAGAACACAGCCCAGCAGCCATTCCAGGAATCATTACCTACCAGACAGCAAACCCTCAACACCAACAATTTCTATTTTTGTGTATTACAAGCCTGTTCTCTGTCAACTCAATTCTATTCTTACAATCAATACATTAATTGAAAAATCAATTTATAATTTATTTATTTTATAACTTTTCCTGTTATAATTTCATTGACTTCAATAATTTTAAGTCTTTGCCAAGTTATTTGATTGTGTTACTTTTACATAACTCATCTAAATACACATTGCTGCCTAACAAACTAACCTGCTTGTTACGGTGGTCCTAAAATAAAAATTTCAACTTTTCCACGGGGCTTCTTCATTTTCCTGTTCCATTTGGGGAAAAAATAAGTTGAGCTGAAATTCACAAGAATTGATACATATTAACCACTGCCACCGGGACCCCTGTTTTTGCACCACACAAGCAAATTTTGAGTTTTTGAACATTGTGCTTTGCCTCGGGGATGATCATCTTATTATCCCCCCAGAATTTCAAGCTATAACTTCTTGGTGTTGACAATTTAACAGTTATATTTATCTATTCTTTCTGTGATACCAGGAGATGTTACGTGGAAAACACAAGCTTCAGGCCTGTTTCTCAGTACGTACCTTATTTAATCTATAAAATATAGTAGCTGGGCCTTTGGTGGCCCCCGAAATCCCCACTGTGCAACTTTTGGCCTGTTGGGCCTCGTGCGAAGTTAGTGTTCACTGAAATAACCCCCCCTCTCCCTTACAGAAATGAAAAGTCTGTGCCCCTGCCAGAAGGTCTTTTGTATATAAGAAGACACACACTAACAATGAGACAGAGAGTGATGTTGTTGGTCAGTTTGATAGTCTCTGGGAGAAAAAGCAAGGATTCTGCCTGCTGAAGAGCGAAACATCATCAAAAAGCTGGAGAAGAAGGTGGACTGCACACTGTACATATAGTTCAATTGCTAAGGGAAAGACAAAAAGGTCTGCATCTTTGATAAAGAAAGAGAAGGAGTCAAAGGCAAATTTTATTAACTTGTTTGACATTGCTCAGATTCAAGCAATCCAGTTAATTAAGATACGAGAGGACTGCGAATTCCTCGAAGCACAGGGAGAGCCAGGTTGAAGTATTGGCAAGAAGAAAACACTGAAAGGGTGCAGCTTGCGATGGTGCTAAAGGCTGCATGAAAGGAGACAGTTTAAATTATATCTAAATGGGGGACTGGTTCTATTGTCACAGATCCTGAGGACAATGAGGCTCCACCTGCTCCAACTGCACATATATTAGTGACCGATCAGTGTACAAAGTCGAACCCATGGGAAAGTGATGGCAGAAGGGATCAAGAAATCAAATGCTAGCAATATCAGTCTAGTAGTTAATTTGGATGTTATTTGCGTCCAGATTATAGGAATCAGAAAGTTGATTGTTTTATTGTCATTGTCTGTGACCCCGTAGGGGGCAAAGCTACTTTTGTGCCAAAAGCTAGTTGCAGGAACTGGCCATGCGACGACCACTGCTGTCCTAGGCTTTCTAGAGTACAGGAAGTTATCAGACATGATGGTTGGCATGAGCACTGAGGCCAAATCCAGTACCACTAGCTCAGCACTTGGTACATGCACTCTGCTAAAAAAGGTGACCAAGGCATTTGAAATTGCTTGGAATGGGACAACTTCAATTTTTTTTTAATGTGATACCTAATTTTTTTAGTAAAATCTGATGTAGGGAATCAATTTCTGTAGAAGACTTGCAAGAATCAGCTGAAATAGACATTGTCATACTTGATTGTAGATGCTATACAAAGGATGTTGTGTTGTCCAATCTAAAATTCAGCCATCGTAGTGGCCATCTTTCA
The DNA here is from genome assembly GCA_026936325.1 of Platynereis dumerilii. Taxonomy (NCBI): domain Eukaryota; kingdom Metazoa; phylum Annelida; class Polychaeta; order Phyllodocida; family Nereididae; genus Platynereis; species Platynereis dumerilii. The sequence continues at coordinate 309,993 of JAPTHN010000056.1, forward strand.
TAAAACGGTCTAGACTCAAGAAGTTTTGTTTTGTTATGAAATGTGTGAGATATATAGGCCTACAAATTGATGTTTGATGGCTGTACTCTATACAGTGTACATAAGATTAAAAGCATTAGATGAGCAGGAGGACACCCCTAAGGTAACTATTTGCTGCTGACGAGGTGCACACCTCGACTTGTTAAATTGAGGCTCAGGCAAGGAGAAGCAGTTTAACGAAAACAATAGAAGTGGTATTAACATAATTTAATGTTTTCTGGTGTCTTTTTCTTTTGAAAGAATATCAACCTGATATCCACCACATATTTTTTGGAATTGTCTAAGGAAAAGGAATCAATTGTCACAAAGATTTTCTCAACATTAGCTTAAGTTTTTCATGAATTTACTGTTTTCAAATTCTTTACCCAAAATGCACTCTTTAACCTTTAGGTCACTCCCAATTACCAAAACAACCCCAGAAATGAATTTCCCACACCAGATTTGCTAGAAAAATAGGTATTGCATTTAATTCTACGTCAAATAGTTTAGAATTTGTCCCATTTGAACAATTTCGGAATCCATGGCGGCCATCTTGGATTTCTCAAAACCCCCAAGGGCACCATGTGGGTGCCGGCCACATATATGTTTTCTAGAAGGTCTAAGAACATGGATTCCATTGATTAAAAAAACTTTATCCATCAGTCCAGACTTCAACCAGAAAGTCAGCTTTGGCTGCCAGATTATTGCTAATTTTAGCAATGTAGGGGAAGAGGGGGTGAAAAGTCACAGGGGTAAAAAGTCACAGGCCTTTTTGACCAACTTGCAGTGACCTAATTTTTAAGCTTAAATCATAATTTGGGGCACTTTTACAAGAAGAATGTCTGCAGGGAATACCAAACTTATACTCATTGTGCAAAGTGGGTTTTTACCCACCTCATGCATTTTTAGTGTCGCAAACAGGTTTTATTGATTCTGAACTTTCTCTATTAATGTCTGGTCACTGTGACATAGGAAGTTGTGCTAGTGTTTCAAGGTCTTTTGGATAATTGTCTTTCATGCTGTGAACCCATTTTTTGCCATAAGGTCACCAAGTTGCCATGATCATGCGTTGAATTTAAAAAACAGCTGAGGGGTGAAATGTCACACTGTGACATTTCACCCCAGCAATGTGATATTTTACCATAGGGTACCGGGAAGTCAGTATTCTGTGCTAAGGAAAGTAAAATATTCCACACTAGAAGCTTTTAGCTTACAATCTTATCATCATCCATCATCAATAATACCGATGAGAGAGCATTGCAGCAAAATTTCATTTCGCAATTTCCGACGCCGGCTTTGCTGATGGTGCATTGTCATTGCATGCTTATAGCTTTGGAAGGCTCACTATAAATTTCATGCACAAGGATGACTATCAAGTCTAGGTCTGCATATTGCCTCGTATAGTGTTGTATATTCACAACAATTGCATGTGACTTTTTGCCCCATGGTTGTGACTTCTTGACCCTGAAATGGGGTAAAAAGTCACATCGGACTTTGCCTTAAATAATTGTGAACTGACTAAAGCCTATTTACAGCACAGCAGCTATCATGTGATACAACTATAGTCAACTAAATACTGCATAATTGTGCCAAAGGTCATACAGATATAACAAACACCTGCTCTGTTCTGGGGCTTTTTCTGAATTTTGTGACTTCTGACCCCCGCCTCCCCTACTCGAATTTTCGAATTTTCAACCCGCGTGTGGCAGTGGTTAGAATTGTTGTATTGAAAAAAAATTTTGCACAAAATGTTTTCTCATCGAAATGAACAAGTTTTTCAGGAAGCACCTTGAGAAAGTTAAATTTAAATTTTTAGCATACTGTTGAGGACCACCCTACAGTGCTTGTGTTGCCAAAAAGTAGCATTTGCAAACCAGCTAACCTGCCAAACAGACTAACTTGAACCAGCCAACTTGCCTAACAAACTAACCTGCTTGTGCTGCCCATAAGCAGCACTTGCAAACCAGCCAACCTGCCAAACAAACTAACTTGAACCAGCCAACTTGCCTAACAAACTAACCTGCTTGTGCTACCCATAAGTAGCACTTGAAAACCAGCCAACTTGCCAAACAGACTAACTTGAACCAGCCAACTTGCCTAACAAACTAACCTGCTTGTGTTGCCCATAAGTAGCACTTGCAAACCAGCCAATTTGCCAAACAGACTAACTTGAACCAGCCAACTTGCCTAACAAACTAACCTGCTTGTGTTGCCCATAAGTAGCACTTGCAAACCAGCCAACCTGCCAAACAGACTAACTTGAACCAGCCAACTTGCCTAACAAACTAACCTGCTTGTGTTGCCCATAAGTAGCACTTGCAAACCAGCCAACTTGCCAAACAGACTAACTTGAACCAGCCAACTTGCCTAATAAACTAACCTGCTTGTGTTGCCCATAAGTAACACTTGCAAACCAGCCAACTTGCCAAACAGACTAACTTGAACCAGCAAACTTGCCTAACAAACTAACCTGCTTGTGTTGCCCATAAGTAGCACTTGCAAACCAGCCAAACAGACTAACTTGAACCAGCCAACTTGCCTTACAAACTAACCTGCTTGTGTTGCCCATAAGTAGCACTTGCAAACCAGCCAACTTGTCAAACAGACTAACTTGAACCAGCCAACTTGCCTAATAAACTAACCTGCTTGTGTTGCCCATAAGTAGCACTTGCAAACCAGCCAGCTTGCCAAACAGACTAACTTGAATCAGCCAACTTGCCTAACAGACTAACCTACTTGTGTTGCCCATAAGTAGCACTTGCAAACCAGCCAACCTGCCAAACAGACTAACTTGAACCAGCCAACTTGCCTAACAAACTAACCTGCTTGTGTTGCCAATAAGTAGCACTTGCAAACCAGCCAACTTGCCAAACAGACTAACTTGAACCAGCCAACTTGCCTAACAAACTAACCTGCTTGTGTTGCCCATAAGTAACACTTGCAAACCAGCCAACTTGCCAAACAGACTAACCTGAACCAGCCAACTTGCCTAAAAACTGACCTGCTTGTGTTGCCAATAAGTAGCACTCGCAAACCAGCCAACTTGCCAAACAGACTTACTTGAACCAGCCAATTTGCCTAACAAACTAACCTGCTTGTGTTGCCAATAAGTAGCACTTGAAAACCAGCCAACCTGCCAACAAAACCTGAACCAGCCAACTTGCCTAACAAACTAACCTGTGCTTGTGTTGCCAATAAGTAGCACTTGCAAACCAGCCAACTTGCCAAACCGACTAACTTGAACCAGCCAACTTGCCTTACAAACTAACCTGCTTGTTACCAATAAGTAGCACTTGCAAACCAGCCAACTTGCCAAACCGACTAACTTGAACCAGCCAACTTGCCGAACAAACTAACCTGTGCTTGTGTTGCCAATAAGTAACACTTGCACACCAGCCAACTTGCCAAACGAACTAACCAGAACCAGCCAACTTGCCTGACAAACTGACTTGCTTGTTTTGCCAAGAAGTAGCACTTGTCAACCAGACAACTTGCCAAACAGACATACTTGAACCAGCCAACTTGCCTAACAAATTAACCTGCTTGAGTGCTTTTGTTGAACTTACATAGCACTTGCAAACCAGCCAAGTTGCCATACAGACTAACTTAATCAGCCAAATTGCCTAACAAACCATCTCAATACTCGAGCCGCCTTCCTTCAATACAGCCGCGCACATCTGTGCATCTCATTCAATACTCAAGCCGCCTTCCTGAAACACTGTCACAAATTGCTTGATCCTCGAACCTGACTAACTTAAGTGGCAAATTACTGTGCTCATAAGTAATTTCTTACTTTGGACAAATAGTAACGATGCACAAATACAGAAAGCTTTACTCTGATGTTTTGCGGACTGGTCTCAACAAACATATCAATACTCTGCCAACCTCAACTCCATTACCTCTACCAAATAGCAACTTGGGATCAATTAAACTCTCAAACAGGTTTCAGATTTTGGCACAATCAGACTTCATGTCAGCTAGTCCAAAAAATGCCAGAAATCCCTCAAAGACTAATCTCAAATGTAACACTCTAAGAACCTGTGTATGGAACGCTCAAAGTTTGAGGCAGAAAACGCAGACAGTTAATGACTACAATGATGAGCATGATCTAGATATCTTTCTTTTCACTGAGACATGGCTTAAAGACGACGATACAGTTGAAATTGGCGAGATGGAGCAAAATGGTGAATATTTCTTCCTAAGTTCACCCAGGTTAGGAAGACCAGGTGGTGGAGTAGGTTGCCTTGTCAGATCTGGCATTCAAGCAATTAAAAAATATCGCATGAAGACCAAGACCTTTGAACACATGGAGATCCAAGTCCAACTAGATGGAAAAATTGTTACAATTCTTCTGGTTTACCGCCCAGAACCATCCAACAAAAATAAATACAGTCTTGCAGAATTCTTCACAGAATTCACACAATTTCTGGGACACTATCAAACTTTAAACAATGAAATCATAATTACTGGTGATTTCAACTTCCATGTGAACAAACCAGGTGACAACAAAGTCATTCAATTTAAAAACATCCTTGAAATGTTTGATCTTGTGCAACATGTATCGGCTCCAACACACAAAGATGGCAATACGCTAGACCTTGTCATCACAAGAGAAAAATCGATATTGAACAACTGTATGGTCAGTGACCTGCTCTCTGATCATAATTGCATTCTGTTTGACATTCCAATAAAGAAAGCAAAAAAACCCAAGAAGAAAATCAGTTTCAGAAAAACTAGTAAAATCATTGTCCAAGATTTTAAAAAAGACATTGGGAGACATCTGTCTGTAGATGGGCTTGAACAAAAAGATCTCAATGAACTCGTTCGACTCTACAATTCCACCGAAGTTGTTCTGGACAAACATGCCCCCATTAAAACTAGAGAAGTAACTCTGCGCACACCAAATCCATTCAGCAATGCTGATATTAAGATTCTAAAATCATCAAAAAGGAAAGCAGAGAGATTATGGAGGAGAACCAGACTTGAAAATGACTGGGAATCATTCAAAGAAAAACGAAATGCATTGAATTTGCAGCTGAATCACCTCAAATCAGAAGACCTGCGAGTAAAGATTAAAGATTCTAATGGTGATGCTAAGAAGTTGTTAAAGTTACTGAACTCAAGTTTGAACAGAAAACAGGAACTACCTCTGCCACCACATACAAATGAAATTGACCTGGCAGATGATTTTAATAAGTTCTTTTACGAAAAGATTAAAACACTTAAGTTGGACTCTACACAAAATGAGAATGTTAATGATACTAAAACTGCCCCTCACACACTGCGACACTTTCGAAGTTTGTCTCAAAGGGACATTAAGAAACTGATCAGGGAAATGCCTGTTAAACACTGCCAACTTGATCCTATTCCCACATGGCTTTTGCTCGAATGCATTGATGAATACCTCCCAATTATAACCAAGATTGTCAATGAGTCACTCTCACTGGGAGAAATGCCTCTTGAGTTGAAACATGCCTTAGTGAAACCTCTGCTAAAAAAAGGTGGATTGGATCTTATCAATAAGAATTATAGACCAGTATCAAATCTGCCTTTCCTGGGCAAACTAATTGAAAGTGCTATTATTAAACAATATACAGACCACCTTACTACAAACAACCTGGATGATGAGAAACAATCAGCTTACAGAAAATTCCACAGCACTGAAACCCTCCTAACGAAGATCCATGACGATATCATGTTGAATATGAGCAAAGGCGAGGTAACAATGCTCGTACTACTGGACCTTTCAGCCGCTTTTGATACATTTGATCATAAGATTCTACTGAACCGTTTGGAAAGCAGATAATTATGGTATTCATGATTCTGCACTATGCTGGTTTAAGTCCTACATTTCTGATAGGTCACAGTCAGTTATAATTAATGACAAAACATCAACCAAACTGCCACTGAAATTCGGGGTTCCTCAAGGTTCAAAATTAGGACCAATCCTATTTAATTCATACATCGCTCCATTAAGCGAAGTGGCTGCAAAAAATCAAGTTAAAGACCAAAAGTATGCCGATGATGAGCAACTCATTCTCTCTTTCAAGCCAACATTCTTAGATCAGAGAAATGCGGTTGTAAAGATGGAAAAGTGCATAGCTGAAATCAGGAAATTTCTTCATGAAAATAAGTTTTGCAACAATGGAGAAAAAACTGAATTACTGCTCATAGGCAGTCCGCACCAGCTTAATAAACTCCAAGTATCATCAATCCATGTTGACAATGTCGAAATCAAAGCAGCCGATCATGTTAGAAATCTAGGCATAATCTTTGACAAAAATATGACCATGGAAAAACAAGTCAACAAAATGTGCAGGAGTGCCTATTTCAATTTAAGAAATGTTTCAAAAATTAGGAAGTCTCTGGACAAGGAAACTTGCAAAACAGTAGTCAATGCGCTTGTCACTCCTCACCTAGACTACGGAAATGGTCTTCTGTATGGAGCATCGAGTCGCTTAATAAATAAACTTCAAATAGCCCAAAACTCGGCAGCTCGACTTATTGAAAAATTGAAAAAGTATGACAGTGTAAGCCAGCATAGGAAGCAACTGCATTGGCTGCCAATCCCAGCCAGAATACAATTCAAACTCATGTTAACAACTTGGAAAGCATTAAACGGACAAGCTCCCTTGTACGTTCAAAATATGATTCAGCAAAAATCTGAAAGAAATTGTAATCTGAGGAGCAATAACAAAATACTCCTAAATGTACCAACTTCCTACAACAAAAACAAATACGAAGACAGAGCCTTTTCACATGCCGCTCCAAAACTGTGGAACCAACTCCCAGAGAATGTGAAGGCCTCCAAGACAGTTGATGGTTTCAAAAGAAATCTTAAAACTCACCTGTTTAAGAGTTTCTACAAATAGATCCATCATGCACAAGCGCTAGTGAGCAGTTTACTGGAATTAGCGCTATACAAATGCCTATTATTATTATTATTATTATAAGATGCACAGGACAACAGTTTTGTTAGCTTCAGTGAAAACTAGCAAGTCAACTAGTTTTACCATCAAAACAACCAGATCAAGTATAAAAGATGCACAGGATAACACTGTTGTTAGCTTCAGTGAAAACTAGTAAATTAACTGGTTTTACTATCACACCAGCTAGATAAAGTATGAAAGATGTACAGGATAATAGTCTCAAGCGGAATCCCCCAAGGCTCGGTCCTTGGACCAGACCTTTTCCTTATATATATTAATGACTTGCCAAACGCTGTCGGTCTAGATGCATACATTTTTGCGGACGACACAAAGCTATGTAGAATTAGCAAAGAAGAGGACAATGTTATTCAAGATGACCTGAGAAATCTGGATCATTGGTCGGAAAAGTGGTTGCTACAATTCAATCCCAGCAAATGTAAACAACTTGTAATCTGAAGAACTAATGAGCCATCCCCGCAATATAATAATAATAGATGAGATCAGCAAAAGAAACAAGACAGAACCTACAAGACCAAAACCAAGAAATTAATACACTCCTATGGATGGACGATATTGCACTGATATCAAATAACATAGAAGATATGGAAAAACTACTTCAACAAACTAACGAAATAGCAAGCAGATATAGGATAGAATTTAGCCCAGAAAAGTCCAACATAATACAAATCGGAAATGACCCACAAAATCCCAAAAAAGCACACAAATTCAAAGTAGGGACCCTACCAATAGACTATACAAAAAAATACAGATACCTCGGATATGTATTTAATGAAAAAGCAAACCTATCAGAACATATCTCAACAGTCAAAAGCAAAAGCGAAATAGCATACCAAACAATAATCAGCCTTTAGGGCAACAGGGAATTTGGTAATATCAGAATGACGGCAGTATGGAAACTACTAGAAACATGCGTGATCCCAGTAATAACATATGCTAGCGAAACATGGAATCCAAGTAAAAAGGACAGGAAAACCCTAAATGGCATACTCGATAACACAATCAAAAGAATACTAATGGTCCCTAGAAGCACCCCAAGAGAAGCAATATATATAGAAACAAACATGATGGATATCGACAGTATAATAGAGAAGAAGAAACTAAACATGTACTACAGGATTAAGAACAACAAAAACAAAATCAACAACTTCCTGACAAACGAAGGGGACAAGACGGCATGGCTGCAGAACACAGAGAAACTAATGCAGAAGTACAACATCAACAAACAGGAACTTATTGCAATGAAAGAAACCAGAGCAAAGAAATATATAAGGAAAGCAGTACATAGAGAATTCAGAACAAACTTATTCACTAACACGGAACAAAAAAACAAAATTAAATATCTAACAGGAGGATATGTAGGAAATGAAAAAGCGAACTACACAAACGACTTGAATAGGGAAACAACCAGTTTAATATTCAAAGCAAGAACAAGAATGCTGGACATCAAAACCAACTATAGAAACAAATATAAAAATGACCTAACATGCAGACTATGTAAACAAGAAGAGGAAACGCAAGAACATCTATTCTCAGAATGTGAAGAAACAGAAAGGATGAACATACGCATAGACAAAGACCTGCTATTTGCAAGAAGCACCACAGTAATTAAAAAACAAGCAGAAAAAATAAAAATACTCATGCAAACCCTGGAGAAATGAACCACTAACAAATAATAGTGCAAACTAATATTAGGAAAAACAAAAAAACATAAAAACAAACATAAACAGAAAGAGCAGTGACTTCTATCATTAATGAAATTTTTCTATTACAGAACCAACAACAGCAAAAGTGCAGCCCCCTCACATTAGAGGTTGAGCTACCCGGCGACCCGGGGTATACCAGCACAACGAGAGAAGAAGAAGAAGAAGAAGTAAGATACCTACGGGACCCAAACACCAGGGAGTATAGGGAGATCCCACAGTCTATGGCCGAGAAAGACCTTGGAGTTATTGTAGACTGCCAATTAAGCTTCAAGGAACACATTGGGGGCTGCATTAAAAAAGCGTCACCAAACATGGGATTGATCAGAAGAACATTTAGTCATTTGGATAAGGAAACCTTCGTTCCACTGTATACCAGCCTAAATTGTTGTTAGCTTCAGTGAAAACTAGCAATTTAATTTGTTTTACCATAACTCCCGCCGCATTAGGTACGAAAGATGCACAGGATAACAGTTTTTTTTAGCTTTAGAGAAAACTGGCAAACTAACCAGTTTTACAATCACTACAGCCAGATTAAGTATGAAAGATGCACAAGATAACAATTTGCTAGCTTCAGTGAAAACTAGCAAATTAATTAGTTTACCACTTACACCAGCCCGATTAAGTATGAAAGATGCACAGGATAACACTGTTGTTAGCTTCAGTGAATACTAGTATATTAACTAGTTTTACCATCACACCAGCTAGATTAAGTATGAAATATGCACAGCATAACAGTTTTTTTTTTGCTAGGCAGATTAAGTTTGAAAGATGCAAAGGATAACACTGCTGTTAGCTTCAGTGAAAAATAGCAAAATAACTAGTTTTAGCATCACTGCAGCCAGATTAAGTATGAAATAAGCACAGAATAACATTGTTGTTAGCTTCAGTGAAAACTAGCAATTTAATTAGTTTTACCATAACTCCTGCTGGATTAGGTATGAAAAATGCACAGGATAACACTGTTGTTAGCTTCAGTGAAAACAAGCAAATCAACTAGTTATACCATCAAAACAGCCTGATTAGGTTTGAAAGATGCACAAGATAACACTGTTGTTAGCTTCAGTAAAAACTAGTAAATTAACTAGTTTTACCGTCACACCAGCCAGATAAATTATGAAAGATGCACATGATAACAGTTTTTTTAGCTTCAGTGAAAACCAGCAAATTAACTAGTTTACCACTCACACCAATCAGATTAAGTATGAAAAATGCACAGAATAACAGTGTTGTTAGCTTCAGTGAAAACTAGCAATTAACTAGTTTTACCCTCACACCAGCCAGATTAAGTATGAAAGATGCATAGGATAATATTGTTGTTGGCTTCAGTGAAAAATAGAAAATTTACTGCTTTTACCATCACTGCAGCCAGATTAAGTGTGATTAAGTGTGAAATATGCACAAAATAACACTGTTGTTAGCTTCAGTGAAAACTAGCAATTCAATTAGTTTTACCATAACTCCTGCCGGATTAGTATAAACAAATGCACAGGATAACAGTTTTTTTTAAGCTTTAGTGAAAACTAGCAAATTAACCAGTTTTACAATCACAACAGCCACATTAAGTATGAAAGATGCACAGGATAACAATTTGCTATCTTCAGTGAAAACTAGCAAATTAATTAGTTTACCACTCACACCAGCCAGATTAACCTTCCGGTTCCGCTAGGCGGAATACTAACATTACAAACTCTCGGTAAATATGTCAATTATGAAGCGATAATCAACTTGTGTGGGGCTGGAGGATGACGCAAATTGTGAAGAAAGTCATGGATACCACAAAAAATCAATGATGTAGGCTCCAATCACTAACTGTCACGAAAAAAATCGGTGGAAAGTTACGCAATGGAACATGATGAAAGTTCGACAATTGAAAAGATGGCGACCAAGTGTGAATTATTGACACTATGAAAACTGATCATTCATCAATGAACTAAAACAATGGCAGAAACTGATGCGGATCAACCACCATGGGTGGAAAAACTGGTAACAAGGTTGGAAAACCGATTTGACAAGCTTGAACAAAAAATTTTTAATGTGAACAATTCAATTGAAGAAATGAAATCTGAAATGAGTAGCATGAAATCTACAGCGGAATACATCCAGAAGACTGCAGAGGATGCTATACAGATTTCCAACAGAACTGTAAACGATCTGAGGCAAGTGAAACAGGATACTGTTAAAACTGAAAATGAATTACTGTTGTTACAACGGAAAATTACTGAACATGAATGTCGATCAAGAAGAACAAATCTAATATTCGAAGGAATTAAAGAAGAAAGCGATGAAAATACAGAAAAGCTTTTGATGGAAATCCTGAATGCAAAATTGGACCTAAGTGACATCCAACAATTACAGTTCGATAAGGCTTACAGATTTGGAAAGAACAGTGAAGATAGACCCAGACCTATTGCAGTAACATTCTCCACACTCAAACAAAGAGACGACATCTGGACCAAAAGAGCATCTTTAAGAGGGACAGACATATGGATGAGTGAAGACTTTCCACCGTCAATTAAAGCAAATCGCAAGAAACTGTTCCCGATTTACCTTGCAGCAAGAAAGAATGCTGAATTTAAACAGGTTTCTTTAAAGTTGGATGTCCTTTTCTTAAACGGGAGAAGATTCACTATAGACAATCTACAAGAGCTTCCGGACACGTTGAGAATGAACACCCAATCGACAATAACTACCGAAGAAGTGACCGTTTTTTCCTCGCAAGATTCCCCTCTCAGTAACCTGCATGTAATGGACGTAAAAGTGGACGGACGAATTTATAACACAAACGAGCAGTACATCCAGACATCGAAAGCGAAATTGTTCAAAGACCTCGAAACAGCACAAAAGATTATGGCAGAAAAGGACCCGTACAAGCAGATGGATCTCGGAAAGAAAATAGCCGGATACGATAAAACCACATGGGAAGAGTCTGCACCACAAATCTTACGACAAGTAAACAGGCAGAAGTATGACCAGAACCCGACGGCCCGTAGTTATTTGTTAGCAACAGGAGCAAGACATCTTGGAGAAGCAACAAAACACCCCGTCTTCGGAATAGGCATGAACAGAACCCACCCCGATGTCACAGTATATGATAAATGGAAAGGCGGAAACTTGATGGGAAAAACTCTCCAAGAAATACGAAAACATCTAAAAGACATTTAATATAGCTCCGTAAACATTGCTGTTATTTGCCGAATTTATTATTACGAGGTGCTAAACAGATGATTGTTTTATTTTCATTGCATAATCCTGCCACTAATTAAGATTGTATAATCCTGCCATTGTATAATCCTGCCATTGTATAATCCTGCCATTGTATAATCCTGCCATACGCTTAACTCAGCATTAGACCAAAGCGACAGTATTACTTAAGCATTATACTTTGTTATTACCAAAGGTTTTGTATTATTTTCCTTTACAATGCAGTAACTGTGTATTTAAAGTTACATATCTGTTATCAGTATAATCTCAATTTTTTTACTAGACAAAAAAATGACTTCTATAATCCTATAACTCTATATTATGCAGGCAGTTATGTAAACTGTAGTTGTACTTTTTATCATTCAATAATCGCTATATATAATTACGGACGATTTATAACATTTTAATAGTATTCTTTTTTTTTTTCTCGAATACAATCTGCTTTGGTTAAATTAGAATTTATAAATTCAATGCTCAATGTTATTGTTTATAAGCCAATCAATCACGACATTATATCTTATATGTTCGATGAACTATTAATTCAGACACTATTACATTATTTTTATGACATTCATGATAAACTTAAAATTAGTAATTATGGAACTGTGAAAGTTATTAATGTTCCATTGTAAAAACTATCATTGGACCTACCTGTACTATTAATATGTCAATCCTATGCCCTATGCATTGTATTTGCATGCTTGATTTGATATGTTTGCATTGCTCCTAGATATGGTGCTTTTTAATATTATGCTACATGGAACACTTTTCTTGTACCTGTCTCTGAGCTACATGTCTCCGAGTTACATTCAACCAAGACTGTTCAAATATTTTAGTAGAATGCTTATGAGGTTACTAAATACATTGTTCTCTGTAAAAAAACAAAGAGTTTTGAGTACCCTAAAAACCTATGGCTACTCCTAACCAAACAATCACATGGCTAGAGAATTTTAACGATGATCATGTAGAGAACTCTAGACCAATGTTTTCTCCATCGCATTACTATGATATTGATAAGTTTAATGAGCTTACTGAATCTCTCTCATCAAAAACATTCTCCATTTTAAACACAAATGCTCGAAGTCTGCCTAAACATAAAACCGAATATGAAGTCTTAATGAACAACATCATAAATTTTCATTTTGATGTTCTTACGTTCGAGGAAACTTGGCTTGACGAAAATTTATGTGACTATGTGAAGTTTAAAGGTTACTCGATGATCACTAAACATAAACTCCAAAAAAAGGAAGGAGGAGGTATAGCTATCTTTATTTCTGACAAATTAGAATATAAAGAACTTGCAATTTCCGTTCCGACTGACAAACAAAATCTCTTTGATTGTCTTTTCATTGAAATTGAATATGGAGGAAAATCTATTATACTTGGTGTCTTGTATCGCTCGCCAAGCCATAACAGTGTACATGAATTTAATAATTTTATTGATTCAGTGCTAGAATCTTTTAAGAACTATAGAAATAAGGAAATAATAATTGTTGGTGATACCAATATTGATCTCATCAAGTCTGAAAACAATGCTTTAACAAATGCTTATCTAGACTCATTTATAAGTAATAGCTTTATTCCAAAAATCTCACTGCCAACTAGAGTGACTAACAACTCGGCTACTTTAATTGATCATATATTCCAAAAAATCTCAGATGTTCCAACATACCAAGGAACAATACCAATTGACATCACTGATCATTATATTAACTTCATTTCCTTAGATTTGACTGACCCTGACGTAAGTCTTGAAAAGAATGTCACATACAGAGTCCAAAACGAGGCGTCAATGAACTCCTTTAAAAATGCTCTTAATGACGCGAACTGGGACGATGTCATAAATTCTTCAAATGTAGAGACTGCATATAATTCTTTTATTGATATATACACCAAAATAATGAATGAAAAACTCCCTGTAAGAACTTCTAAGTTTAACAGGAAATTTCATAAAATTAAACCATGGATCACTAAAGGCATCATTACCTCAATGAAACAGCGATACAAATTATCTATAAAACTAAAAAAAACCAGAGACCTAGTAAGGCGTCAGGAAGAGGAAATAAAATACAAGAGATACAGAAATTGCCTTAATAAATTAATAAGAGCAGCAAAACAACTTCATTGGACAAATTCATTTAAAAGTTGCGAAAAAGACATAAAAGCTACTTGGAAGCAAATAAATAATTTACTAAATAAGAATAATAACAAAAACGATGTGACTAATCATTTTATTACAAATGACAATGTGACACTAACAAATGCAAATGAAATAGCTAACTCTTTCAATGAATATTTCACAAATGTTGGTCCAAATTTATCAAACAAAATAACCCCATGCTCTAGGCAGCCGAGTACTTTTCTACCCAATTTAAATCTAGTGGGTTCTCTCTTTCTTAGGCCAACTTCGGCTGAAGAAATTGCAAAAATTATTCAAAAATTCAAATCAAAATCTTCTTACGGATATGATGAGATTAGTCCAAAAATGTTAAAATCAACTTTTCAGCCAATTCTGAGACCGTTGACTCATATATGTAACCTTAGTCTTAGGAATGGAATTTTCCCTGACCAAATGAAACTGGCTAAAGTTATCCCAATACATAAAAATGGACCAAAAAGTTCTTTTACAAATTATAGACCTGTTTCTCTCTTGCCTACGTTCTCTAAGATACTGGAACGACTAGTCTACAATAGATTACAAAATTATCTAAAAACAAATGATCTATTAACTCCCTGTCAATTCGGCTTCAGGGAAAATTTATCCACGGACTTAGCCATATTAAAATTACAAGATCTGATTTCAAGGACTTTAAACAAAAAACATAAAGCCCTAGGACTCTTTCTTGATCTAAGTAAGGCGTTTGACACGTTAAATCACCATACACTTCTAGACAAGTTATATCACTATGGAATTCGTGGAATAGCCCACAAATGGTTTTCAAGTTACTTATATGGCAGAAAACAATTCACTTATTTTAAACAGATTAGATCTGATACACTACACATTTCCACTGGAGTACCGCAGGGCTCCATACTGGGACCGCTATTGTTTATATTATACATCAATGATATCGCTCAAACAGCATCCAATGCGCAATTTATAATATTTGCAGATGATACGAACATTATATTTCCCTTCGAAAAATCCATAACTCTCTCCATTAACCAGAATATCAATGATCAACTTAAAGAAATAAGTGACTGGTTCTCCGCAAACAAATTATCTATCAATGTCTCGAAAACTAAATTCATGATCTTTCATACACCAAGGAGCTCAGTAAATGAGGCTAATTTAGACTTTTACCTTAATGGATCTCAAATTGAAAGAGTTCACCAAATTAAATTTCTTGGTGTTATTCTTACTGACACGCTAAACTGGAAAAACCATATTGATGGAACAGCCAATAAAATTTCTCGGATAGCTGGCATTATGAATAAACTTAAACATGAACTTCCTTCCAATATATTATTCACTATTTACAACTCACTGGTGGTACCGTATTTAAACTACAGCTTAATAGCTTGGGGAAATTCACCTAACTCAACAATTAATAAAATCCAAGTTTTACAAAAAAAGGTCATGAGAATCATTGACAAAAAAAGATACAATTCTCACACCACTCATTCATTTCATAAATACAAAAGCTTAAAACTAGCCGACTTATACCAGTTCAGATCTTGTCTTTTATATTACAGAGCCCTGAACAATTACTTACCATCATATTTTAAAGATACTTTGAAAGCAAACGAAACAACTCATCATCATTCCACCCGTGGAAGAGCAAACATCCACATAAACTCAGTTCAATCCCAAATTGGTAAACAATGCCTTAACTACAAAATTGCTCAATCCTGGAACAGCTTACCTGAGGACATTAAGTCTCATCGTACAGCCCCTATTCATATCTTTACGTCTAAATTAAAAACCTTTTTCATCAATAAATATTCCTTGCCATGTACCATAAGGAACTGTTACATTTGCAATCGATTTATGCCATAACTGACTCTATTACCTCCATCAGCATTCTACGCAAATTGTCTACTTCTAATTTTTAGATTTATGATAGATAAAATTTTTAATTCTTATCTAATGTATTAATTGTATGGTCATGTACTCAGAAAATGTAATCCTTGTCACAAGATTCGAGATTGTATATTCACGTAAATTGTCTTTTTCTATTTTTAGATTTATGATAGATAAAATTTCTATTTTTTTTTTTTTTTTTCTAGTGTTTTAAATGTATGGTCATGTAATCAGAGAATGTAATCAGTGTTATAAGATTGTAATTATCTAAAAGCTTAATTAGATGCTGTTTTGTAGTACTAAGCAGGAGTCACTCGCAGTTTTTGTCAAAACTATTGGCCCTGCTGTGCCTTATGATTATATTATATTTATGTATTCATTTGTGGTACAAATAAAGTTCAAGTTCAAGTTCAAGTTCAAGATTAAGAATGAAAACTGCACAGAATAACAGTGTTGTTAGCTTCAGTAAAAACTAGCAATTAACTAATTTTACCCTCACACCAGCCAGATTAAGTGTGAAAGATGCATAGGATAATATTGTTGTTGCCTTTAGTGAAAGCTAGCAAATCAACTAGTTTATCCATCACACCAGATTGAGCAAGTAGGAAAATTGACAGGATAACAATTTTGTTCATTTTGGTGAAAACTATCAAATTAACTAGTATTAGCGTCACACCAGCCAGATTAGGTACGAAAGATGCACAGGGCAACAGTTTTGTTAGCTTCAGTGAAAACTAGCAAGTCAACTAGTTTTACCATCAAAACAACCAGATCAAGTATAAAAGATGCACAGGATAACACTGTTGTTAGCTTCAGTGAAAACTAGTAAATTAACTGGTTTTACTATCACACCAGCTAGATAAAGTATGAAAGATGTACAGGATAATAGTCTCAAGCGGAATCCCCCAAGGCTCGGTCCTTGGACCAGACCTTTTCCTTATATATATTAATGACTTGCCAAACGCTGTCGGTCTAGATGCATACATTTTTGCGGACGACACAAAGCTATGTAGAATTAGCAAAGAAGAGGACAATGTTATTCAAGATGACCTGAGAAATCTGGATCATTGGTCGGAAAAGTGGTTGCTACAATTCAATCCCAGCAAATGTAAACAACTTGTAATCTGAAGAACTAATGAGCCATCCCCGCAAGTAAGATACCTACGGGACCCAAACACCAGGGAGTATAGGGAGATCCCACAGTCTATGGCCGAGAAAGACCTTGGAGTTATTGTAGACTGCCAATTAAGCTTCAAGGAACACATTGGGGGCTGCATTAAAAAAGCGTCACCAAACATGGGATTGATCAGAAGAACATTTAGTCATTTGGATAAGGAAACCTTCGTTCCACTGTATACCAGCCTAGTACGTAGCCACTTGGAGTACGGGCAAGCGGTATGGAATCCGCAGGCCAAGGGTGACATTAAGAGAATTGATGCAGTCCAGAGAAGCGCTACATGACAGATAAATGGATTTAAAGACATGACATACTGGGAACGTCTCCAGTCACTGAAACTCCCAACCCTGGCATGTCGTAGGGATAGGGGAGATATGATTGAGGTATATAAAATACTGCACGGCCTGTATGATCCCCAATGCGTACCCCTTCTTCAACGCTCAGACTCATCAACTAGAGGACACTCTTTCAAATTATTTAAAAGAAGGACATTAAAGCTCAACCTTCGCAAGCACTTCTTCAACAAACGGGTTGTGGATTTGTGGAACTCCCTACCAGCAACTGTAGTTGAGGCCAGTTCCCTAAATAGCTTCAAAAATCAGATAGATAAATATTGGAAGTCGACTGGGAAATAATACTGTACGGAGGGACTATTGTAAGTGCTCTAGCGGGAGGCAGCAGTAGCTGCTTTAGCGAAAGGTGAACCTGATACTCTAAATGGATCTCAGTGCATGGATACAACTCAAGCCCAATTTTTGGATTACTATTTATTTATTTGATATAAAGATAAAACATAGCTAGTCATTTTTGGTATTTTGGATGAATGAGGCAGCAGTAGCGGCCCATTCACAATCCAGGTTTATTTATTGAGTGAGGCAGCAGTAGCGGCCCACCAGAAATGGCAGCGAGAGCTAGTGTCGTAGCTCTGAACATGTATATATGTACATATTATTTTTTAATTTATAGGAGGAGGCAGCAGTAGCGGCCCCTCCCTGAATTTTTAATCAAGAGGATTTTAGCAAGTTTTTATGTACATTCCATGCACTACATCAAGAGGACACGTTTCCTGCGTCCAGAAGAACTTATACTTATACTTATACTTAGGATAACAGTTTTGTTAGCGTCAGTAAAAACTAGCAAATCTACTACTTTTACCATCGCACTAGCCAGAGTAAGTATGAAAGATGCACAGGATCACTGTTGTTAGCTATAGAAAAAACTAGTTAAATAACTAGTTTTACCATCACGTCAGCCAGATAAAGTTTGAAAGATGCGCAGGATAACACTTCTGTTAGCTTCAGTGAAAAATAGCGAAGTAACTAGTGTTACCATCACTCCAGTCAGATTCAGTATGAAATATGCAGAGGATAACAATCTTGCTAGCTTCAGTCAATACAAGCAAACTAACTAGTTTCCCCAAAACACCGGCCAGATCAAGTATTAAATATGCATATTTATATATTTGTGTTAGCTTCAGTGAAAGCCAGCAAATTAACTAGTTTATCCATCACACCAGATTGCGCAAGTATGAAAACCTTAAGGACAGCAATTTTGTTGATTTTGGTGAAAACTATATTAACTAGTTTTCCTCTCACACCAGCCACATTGAGTAAAAAAGATGCACAGGATATCAGTTTCGTTAGCTTAAGAGAACACTAGCAAATTATCCAGTTTTACATTAACACCAGCCAGATAAAGTATGAAAGATGCACAGGATAACATTGTTGTTAGCTTTAGAGAAAGATATTAAATTAACTTGTTTAGTAATGTTTACCCATCAAACCAGCCAGATTAAGTTTGAAAGATGCGCAGGATAACAATCTTGCTAGCTTCAGTGAAAACTTGCAAATTAACTGGTTTACCCAACACACCAGCCAGATCAAGAATGAAAGATGCACCGGATACCATTGTTGTTAGCTTCAGTGAAAACTAGCAAATTAACAAGTCTACCCATCACACCAGCCAGATTAAATATGAAAGATGCACAGGATAACATTGTTGGTAGCTTCAGTCAAAACCAGATAATTCACTAGTTTTATCATCACACAAGCCAGAATAAGTGTGAAAGATGCACAAGATAACAGTTTTGTTACCTTTAGAGAAAACTAGCAAATCAACCAGTTTTACAATCACACCAGTCAGATTAATTATGAAAGATGTACAGGAAAACAATTTGCTAGCTTCAGTGAAAACTAGCAAATTAACTAGTCTACCTCTCACACAAGATAGATTAATATGAAAGATGCACAGGAAAACAGTATTGTTAGCTTCAATGAAAACTAACAAATCAACTAGTTTTACCACCAAAACAGCCAGATTAAGTATGAAAGATGCACAAGTAACACTGTTGTAAGCTTCAGTTAAAACTAGTAAATTAACTAGTTTAACCGTCACACCATTTGGATTAAGTAAGAAAGATGCTCAGGATAACATTGTTGTGAGCTTCAGTGAAAACTATTAAACTAACTAGTTTTACCATCACACCAGCCGGATTAGGTGTGAAAGATGCACAGGAAAACAGTGTTTTTAGCTTCGGTGAAGACTAGCAAATCAACTGATTTTACCATCAAAACAACAAGATTAAGTATGAAAGATGCACATGATAACACTATCGTTAGCTTTAGTGCAAACTAGTAAATAAAATAGTTTACCCATCACACCAGCCAGATTAAGTATGAAAGATCCACACGATAACATTTTTGTTACCTTTAGAGAAAACTAGCAAATAAACCAGTTTTACAATGACACCAGCCAGATTAATTATGAAAGATGCACAGGATAAAAATTTGCTAGCTTCAGTGAAACTAGCAAATTAACTAGTTTACTGCTCACACCAGATAGATTAATATGAAAGATTCACAGGATAACAGTGTTGTTAGCTTAAGAGAAAACTAACATATCAACTAGTTTTACAACCAAAACTGCCAGATTAAGTATGAAAGATGCACAAGTTACACTGTTGTTAGCTTCAGTGAAAACTGGTAAATTAACTAGTTTTACCGTCACACGGGCCTGATTAAGTATGAAAGATGCACAGGATAACATTGTAGTTAGCTTCAGTGAAAATTTGCTGGCTTCGGTGAAGACTAGCAAATCAACTGGATTTACCATCAAAACAGCCAGATTAAGTATGGAAGATGCACAGGATGATTAAGTATGAAAGATGCATGGGAAACATTGTTGTTTGATTTAGTGAAAGCTAGCAAATTAACTAGTTCATCCATCACACCAGATTGAGCAAGTAGGAAAATGTACAAGATAACAATTTTGTTCATTTTGGTGAAAACTAACAAATTAACTAGTTTACCACTCACACCAGCCACATTGAGTATGAAAGATGCACAGGATAATATTGTTGTTAGTTTCAGTGAAAAAAAGTAAATTAACTAGTTTTACCATCACACCAGCCAGATTAGAATAAGTATAAAAGATGCAGAGCATAACATTGTTGTTAGCTTCAGTGAAAACTTGCAAATTAAGTAGTTTTACAACAACACCAGCCAGATTAAGTATGAAAGATGCAGAGGATGACAGTTTTTTTTAGCTTTAGAGAAAACTAGCAAATCAACTGGATTTACAATCACAACAGCCAGATTAAATGTGAAAGATGCATAGGATAATATTGTTGTTGGCTTTAGTGAAAGCTAGCAAATTAACTAGTTTTTCCATCAAACCAGATTGAGCAAGTAGGAAAATGTATAAGATAACAATAACAATTTTGTTCATTTTGGTGAAAACTAACAAATTAAGTAGTTTACCTCTCCCACCAGCCGCATTGAGTATGAAAGATGAACAGGATAACAGTTTTTTTTAGCTTTAGAGAAAACTGGCAAACTAACCAGTTTTACAATCACAACAGCCAGATTAAGTATGAAAGATGCACAGGATAACACTGTTGTTAGCTTCAGTGAATACTAGTAAATTAACTAGTTTTACCATGACTCCAGCTAGATTAAGTATGAAATATGAACAGTATAACAGTTTTTTTGCTAGACAGATTAAGTTTGAAAGATGCACAGGATAACAATTTGTTAGCTTCAGTGAAAACTAGCAAATTAATTAGTTTACCACTCACACCAGCCTGATTAAGTATGAAAGATGCACAGGATAACACTGCTGTTAGCTTCAGTGAAAACTAGTAAATTAACTAGTTTTACCATCACACCAGCCAGATTAAGTATGAAAGATGCACAGGATAACAGTTTTTTTTAGCTATAGAGAAAACTAGCAATTAACTAGTTTTACCCTCGCGCCAGCCAGATTAAGTATGTGAAAGATGCATAGGATAATATTGTTGTTGGCTTCAGTGAAAAATAGAAAATTAACTAGTTTTACCATCACTGCAGCCAGATTAAGTGTGAAATATGCCAAAATAACATTGTTGTTAGCTTCAGTGAAAACTAGCAATTTAATTTGTTTTACCGTAACTCCTGCCGGATTAGCATAAAAAAATGCAAAGGATAACGGTTTTTTTAGCTTTAGAGAAAACTAGCAAATTAACCAGTTTTACAATCACAACAGCCAGATTAAGTATGAAAGATGCACAGGATAACAATTTGCAAGCTTCATTGAAAACTAGCAAATTAATTAGTTTACCACTCACACCAGCCAGATTTAGTATGAAAAATGCACAGAATAACAGTGTTGTTAGCTTCAGTGAAAACTAGCAAATTAACTAGTTTCACCCTCACACCAGCCAGATTAAGTATAAAAGATGCACATGATAACAGTTTTGTAAGCTTCAGTGAAAATTAGCAAATCAACTAGTTTTACTACCAATACAACCAGATTAAGAATGAAAGATGCACAGGATAACACTGTTGTTAGCTTCAGTGAAAACTAGTAAATTAACTAGTTTTACCATCACACCAGCCAGATTAAGTATGAAAGATGCACAGGATAACATTGTTTTTAGTTTCAGTGAAAAATAGTAAATTAACTAGTATTACCATCACACCAGCCAGATTAGAATAAGTATAAAAGATGCACAGCATAACATTGTTGTTAGCTTCAGTGAAAACTAGCAAATACACTATTTAAACCATCAAAACAGCCAGATTAAGTATGAAAGATGCACAGGATAACATTGTTATTATCTTCAGTGAAAACAAGCGAATTGATTAGTTTTACCGTCACTCCAGGCAGATTAAGCAGGAAATATGCACATGATAAAATTGTTGTTAGCTTCAGTGAAAACAAGCAGTTTACCCATCACACCAGCCAGATTAAGTATGAAAAATGCACATGATAACAATTTTGTAAGCTTCAGTGAAAACTAGCAAATTAACTAGTTTTACTATAACACCAGCCAGATTAAGTATGAAAGAAGCATAGGATAATATTGTTGTTGGCTTTAGTGAAAGCTTGCTAATTAACTAGTTCATCCATCACACCAGATTGAGCAAGTAGGAAAATGTACAAGATAACAATTTTGTTCATTTTGGTGAAAACTAACAAATTAACTAGTTTACCTCTCACACCAGCCACATTGAGTATGAAAGATGCACAGGATAACATTGTTGTTAGTTTCAGTAAATTAACTAGTTTTACCATCACACCAGCCAGATTAGAATAAGTATAAAAGATGCAGAGCATAACATTGTTGTTAGCTTTAGTGAAAACTTGCAAATTAAGTAGTTTTACAACAACACCAGCCAGATTAAGTATGAAAGATGCACAGGATAACAGTTTTTTTAGCTTTAGAGAAAACTAGCAAATTAGCCAGTTTTACAATCACAACAGCCAGATTAAATATGAAAGATGCATAGGATAATATTGTTGTTGGCTTTAGTGAAAGCTAGCAAATTAACTAGTTTTTCCATCAAACCAGATTGAGCAAGTAGGAAAATGTATAAGATAACAATTTTGTTCATTTTGGTGAAAACTAACAAATTAACTAGTTTACCTCTCCCACCAGCCACATTGAGTATGAAAGATGCACAGGATAACATTGTTGTTAGCTTCAGTGAAAAATAGTAAATTAACTAGTTTTACCATCACTGCAGCCAGATTAAGTGTGAAATGTGCACAGAATAACATTGTTGTTAGCTTCAGTGAAAACTAGCAATTCAATTAGTTTTACCATAACTACTGCCGGATTAGGTACGAAAGATGCACAGGATAACAGTTTTTTTTTTCCATTTTTGGAGTCGAGTAGTTGTGGGTTTCCCTATTTCCCGTACATGTTAATTTAGGACCTGTGGAGGTGGGGGGGCCTATAATTAAGTTTCTCATTTTTATCAGCATTTACAATTTAAGTCACATTCTTACTGCATGCCACGAGGTCCGCTTTGAAGTGCCTTGTGCAGGTTATGTTTATTTTTTCTCTTCAGAGCGAATGGTTTAAGATATTCGTACCAAATTTTGGCATGTGATAGTGAGTGTGTTTAACTCGAATCCCATCAACTCGAATTAACTTGAATCCCACCCCGGACTCAATTTAGTCCGAGCCAATGGGACATTAAATGGAGGCGGGTTGTATCCAGTGCTCTCTGTTGGGGCAACTGAAAGACTCTGGGCATCCCTGAATTAATAGGGTATGTGTCAGACTCCCAGTCTTCTCATCAATCATCATCATACAGCGATCACCAACACTGGAGGGTGCTACGGCATGGGAACCTTTGGCAATGTTCCTGTATCCTCTGCCCATGGGCGCTGCACTGTAGCTGCCCTGAGCTGTATCATAGGTGGAAGGCTGACCACAAATTTCATGTACCGCATGTCGGTTCATGACCAAGAAATTAATTAAAATCAAAATCAAAATCAATGATCAACTGAAGACATATTGTAAATAATTATTGAAATTTGTGTCACAGACACAAACTTCCAAAAATTGTTTAGCTTCAACTAACCCCACCCCGGGGTTTGTTGCATTTTTGCAATTCTGGATTTCCTTGTGTCATTTTCTTTATCCAAACCAGGGACCCTCTTCAGCCCTCTTCTTCCCCAAGGCACCCTTGTGTTCCCCAGATTATTTTTGTTTCCCTTGGGGCATTCTTTGTATTCCTTAGGACACTTTTTTGTTCCTTGGCGCACTCTTGTGTTCCTCAGAGCAGTTTTTTGTTCCTCAAAGATTTTTGCGTTCCTTAGGGCACGTTTTGGTTCCCGGTAATCAGTGTTCTCATTAATCTTGGTTCTGGAAAAAAAGAATCTAAGAAAATCCGCCCCCCCCTTTTATCCAGTGTGTCCTTCAATAATTAAGGTTTAATTAAAGAAAAAAAACACTAGTGATGAATTTTACTTATGATTATGATGTAACTTTCATGATAATCATTTGTAAAGCTCATCACTTTATATAAAATCATATACTTTTGAAATATATTATTATTTCATAATTAATACTCAGATGAAAGGGAATGTATTTCACAACTATGATTTTATTACCGCTTTCAAGAGTAAGATAAGTCACCTCATTTGAATTTTTGAGAGAAAAATACTTTATATGGCCTATTGTCAGATTGTTGTGCAGTGGTCTTCTGGACTGAATATTTGACGTGTAAGTCATGTGCTACTGTGCAGGTCAGCACCACTTTGCTAAGTTTCCCCTATAAAAAGAAAATTATGCACTTCTCTGTGCTTCACTGTGATAAGCAGCTCAACTGAATCTATAGGTCCTTTGCACTTGGTCATTTTTACTTAATACCTATATTGTGTGCAGAATTTTGATCAAATACTTATTTGGTTGAATTTGAACTATGAGATTATAGATTTCTGCCAGTACATACAACAATATGCTTGATTAAGTAATTGTGAAGTTATGGATTGCAAATTGTTGTTATCATTCAAAGTGCCAATTTTAGTGTTTGAGATTCATCAAGAAATTTATAAACCTATATATATTACTGTCTTTTCGGGTTGCAGTTTGTTTAGATATCAAAATAAGATGTTAGGATTGCAGTATTTTGAAACCTGTCACCCTCAACCCTTATATGACTGGAATTTATAAAAAACAATCAGCAACTCGGATGAGAGGGAATGAAGAGTCTTATGATTGCACAAGGAGAATAAGAACGAGTTAAGCTCTAATATGACACTTCAATAGCAATCAGACAGGCACTCCAATCTGAATTATATTGTAATGCATTATGTACATGATGTACAACTGTGGCAATTCAATAGCAGACAGAGCAATTCAATAGCAATCGGAGCAATTCAATAGCAGTTAGGCAATTTAATACATTGTGGCAATCAGGCAATTCAATAGCAATCAGGGAACTAGTACGGTATTGAACCTTCACAAAGCCCTGACAGCTTATACAACTAATAGTTCCCTGAGGGCACCTGGGCAATGCCCTAAGGGCATATCGGACTGGCGGACCTTCGGACTGCAGGGCCTTGTCACTGCTCCAGGTGGGACCTTAACATTCGGAGTGGTGCGCCCCCGGAGTGATGCCCTCAGGGCACCAGGAACAGGCGATGCCCTCGGGGCATTACGATGCCCTCAGGGCACCACGATGCCCTCAGGGCACCAAAAATTCGGACTGGCGGGCCCTCGGAATGACGGGCCTTCGGACTGGCGGATCCTCGGACTCGCGGGCCCTCGGACTGGCGGGCGGACACCGGTCGCCACTCTTCTGGGAGCAGCACTTGCATGTTTTGTTTTCTTGTGGATTAGTCATCGTTCTACCACTCTGCTCGGCCAATTCTCAATCAAATTTCACTCTGAAAAAAGTTGCGGGTACCCTGCAACCAGGTCTATTGACTGAAGTTGACAGTGTTTGTCTGTTGTTGTTTCTTTTTTCCGTACGACACGTTTTTCGGCAACCGGTCAGCTTCCAAAAATGCATTTTGCGAGCTGACCGATTGCCGAAAAAAGTGCCGTACGGCAAAAAGAAACAACGACGGACAAAGGCTGACAACTGTAGTAAATAGACCTGGTTGCAGGGTATCCACCACTTTTTTCAGAGTGAAATTTGGTTGAGAATTAGCCGAGCAAAGTGGCAAAATGTCCATAGAGGTTTATTTTGATGCAGCAGTTTGTAAAATGACATTTTTGCGAGCTAACCGATCGCCGAAAAAAGTGCCGTACGGCAAAAAGAAACAACGACAGACAAAGACTGACAACTGTAGTAAATAGACCTGGTTGCAGGGTATCCACCACTTTTTTCAGAGTGAAATTTGGTTGAGAATTGGCCGAGCAGAGTGTCAAAACGTCCATAGAGGAATAGAGGTTTATTTTGAAGCAGCCCCCCCCCCAACTCGACCCCAGAACTGCTACCCCCCCCCCCCCAACCAACGTTTCCTGGGTAATGACAAGTCCCTTGTACCAAACGTTCACAAATACTGAATGAATTCTGCAATAAATTTGTTCTGCAGAATTTATTGCGGATTGCAGAATTCTGCAGTTTCCTGCCAAACTGCAGAATTTATTGCAGAATTGCAGAATTCTGCAATTTCCTCCCAAACTGCAGAATTTATTGCAGAATTGCAGAATTCTGCAGTTTCCTCCCAAACTGCAGAATTTATTGCAGAATTGCAGAATTCTACAATTTCACTCCCAAACTGCAGAATTTATTGCAGAATTGCAGAATTCTGCAATTTCACTCCCAAACTGCAGAATTTGTTGCAGAATATGCAGGTGGAGGAAGATATTTAAATGTGCTTTTTTGCAGAACTGCAGAATTCTGCAATTTTTTTTTTTGCAGAACTGCAGAATTCTGCACTTTTTTTTAAAACTGCAGAATTCTGTACTTTTTTTGCAGAACTGCAGAATTCTGCAATTTTTTTGCAGAATTCTGCAATTCCTTTGGAAACTGCAGAATTCTGCAGTTTTTTTGCAGAACTGCAGAATTCTGCACTTATTTTGGAAACTGCAGAATTCTGCGGTTTTTTTCTGCAGAACTGCAGAACTGCAGAAAGAAATTATACACTCCTCCCCTGAGCTATACTCCATCATCGATACAAAATCACCCGATATAATATGCATCACTGAGACTAAACCCAAGAACTCACCCCAACCATTCACTCCCATTGACCTTGATAATGTAGGCTATCTCTCATTTCATAATGTCGAAGGAAGGGGGGTGTCAATTTACATCAAAAACACTCTTACCACTGAATCTATTGACATTGAGGTTGGGTTTTGCACCTCTGTATGGAATACTATCTCCTTGAATAGCACAACTACCTTGATAGGTTGTATATACCGTAGCCCGAATAGCTCGGTGGTCAATAATGAAAATCTAAATCATTTGCTTAATTCCGCCTCCAAAATTAATGCAAACATTGTATTGATCGTAGGCGATTTTAACTTTAAAGAAATCGATTGGAACACCAATACAGTAATGTGTGGCGCTGACCACCCGGCCTCCAAAATCCATGATACAATTAATGATCTCTTCCTCACCCAATTGGTGTTGGAACCCACTAGGTATAGGTACGGTGAATCACAAAATATGCTAGACTGGGTACTTACAAATCATCCTGGCAAGGTTGAGAATTTGAGATACGGGCCCCCACTAGGGGAAAAAGGGGACCGTTGTACTCTTTCCTTTGACTTACATGTTACCTATGCTAGAAATGATAGTGGCGGATTCTTCCAATTTAATAAAACCAACTTTGGGGAATTTAGGGACCTTTTGGGTAAAGTGGATTGGCCTGAAATCCTAGCCAGAAAAAACATAGAGCAAGCATGGTCCTTCTTTCAAGACACTATGCATGAAGCTATATGTCGTTTTATCCCCAGGTCTAAGCCTAAACTACACAAATCGCCGCCTTGGTGCAGTAAGTCCACTAGGTTATTAATTAAGGAAAAAAACAGAGCATGGTCGGCCTACAAGAAAAACAAAAACGAAACTAACTGGGGGGCCTTCACATCTGCTAGGAACAAATGTAACCGCGGGATCAACTTGCACAAAAAAGAATTTGAACAACAGCTAGCCGCCAACATTAAATCAAATCCCAAAATTTTTTGGAACTATGTAAAGTTTTCTACAGGGGGCCAGAAAGACATCCCCTCCTTGAGGAATAATAACGGGGAAACCCTGACAAATGATGCTGACAAAGCTAGAGAATTTAATAGGTACTTCTGTGAGGTCTATACAAACGAAGACCTGATTGATATCCCTGAGCCCACCACTGTACCCTCCACCAATCCCCTCCTTGTGTGTAGCCTTACTCAGGAGAAGGTAGCAAAGCAACTACAGAAATTAAATGTGTCCAAGGCGGCGGGTCCAGATCTAATCCACCCCAAAATTCTACATGAACTACGGGATATACTAGAACTACCTCTGTTCCTTATATTTAAGAAAAGCCTCGATGCAGGGAGACTACCCACACAGTGGAAGGAGGCCTACATTCGGCCAATATACAAGAAAGGCAGTAAACATTTAGCGTCCAACTATAGACCGGTCAGCCTTACTTCTGTATGCTGTAAGATACTAGAGCGTATAATTAGGCAAGATGTAATGCATTACATAGAGGGTAATAAGTTAATCTCAAACGACCAGCACGGCTTTAGAAGCGGTAGGTCATGTTGCACGCAGTTACTAGAACTTATGGAGATTTGGACAAACCTGTTAGATAAAGGCGAGGCATGGGATTGTATATACTTAGATTTTGCAAAGGCCTTCGACAAAGTGCCTCATCATAGACTAGCTCTTAAACTGCATGTCATAGGGATTAGGGGTGGTCTACTAGATTGGTTGAAAGATTTCCTAGCCAATAGGCACCAGACTGTTGTTATTAAGGATAGTAAATCTGAGGCCAGAGACGTAACTTCAGGTATCCCACAGGGGAGTGTACTCGGTCCAATTATGTTCATTATTTACATAAATGACCTGCCTGATGTAGTCAACTCTTATGTTAAAATTTTTGCCGATGATACCAAGCTATTCAGAACAGTGACTGACCTCGGTTCTCATCATCACCTACAAGCAGACCTCGAAGCCTTAAACTCTTGGTCTACTAAGTGGCAACTTAAATTTAATGAGAGTAAATGTAAAGTTGTCCATTATGGTCCTAATAACCCTGGACATACTTATAGCCTTAATGGTATTGATCTGGAGCCCAGTATCGCTGAAAAGGACCTGGGGGTGACCTTTGACAATAAACTTAAATTTACCCCGCACATTGGGAACATCACAGCTAAAGCCAACAGCAGACTAGCAATAATAAAACGCACGATGCATGAGTTAACCAAAGAGATCTTTCTCCCCCTGTATAAATCCCTGGTGAGACCACTCCTTGAATACTGCTCCCCTATCTGGAACCCCCTACTTAAGAAGGATAAGAACGAGATAGAAAAAGCACAGAGAAGAGCAACTAAGCTAATCAGAAACATCTCCCAGCTTGAGTATAGCGAACGTTTATACCAGCTTAAACTGGACTCTCTAAACTTTAGAAGAAGGAGGGCTGACCTTATCCAGGTTTTCCGCATTATTAATGGCTTTGACCAAATCGACCCGGGGTCTTTCTTTACGTTCCAAGAAAACTCTGTAACAAGGGGTCACTCCCAGAAGATATTCAAGCCTAACATCAACAATTCAATTAGGAGAAATTACTTTACGCAGAGAGTCATAAAAGACTGGAACTCCCTAAGTCCGGACTTAATTAACTGTAAGACAATTAACTCCTTCAAATCGGGCCTTAAAAAATTTTGGTCCCAACACCCCGAAAGATATGACATGCCATAGCCCCAGCATGACAATTTATCTCTGTACTTCCTTTCAGATCCAGTCTCCTAACTGAACCTTGCAAGATGAATGTACTTATAGGAGACAGTAGAGTATTGAATGTTAAACGTTCCAGGGCCAAGAGTAAATGCAAAAAGGTGGAGGACTTTTGGGGAAGAGCAGGGGGAGGTTTTAACACCTGTCGGTCTCTCGTTGAGGACCACATCATTTATCATCACCCACCCCTCACCAATGAGCGTACCCACTATTATATTTTCACTGGAATATGTGACATCACTAAGAAATTGAGTGGTAGAAATTACCAAGAAGTGATCTATACAACGATGGCAGTCTTATGGATAACATTAAGAACAAAATTACGACCCTCGAGAAATTTATTTTTGATCAGGGTGCCGTCCCTATCTTCTGCACAATACCAAGTATGCAGATCCAAGTGCGGAATGAACACAGACTTGCCAGTAACAAAACTTCGAGTTTAGTATACCAAGAATCGTACTATCAAATGCAGATAGATCTAGAACTGACCATTGATCACATAAATGACTTCTTAACCAAGTGCAATTTGAATAATGGAGTCGCCACCCCTTTGACTCACACTGCCCTTTTCCGCCAAAAACACGGGAAAAGATTTATTTTGCACAAGTGTCTCCACGATGGGTGTCACCCAGATGATTATACTATAGGAAAAATCATTACCTCGCTCAACAGGGCCATACTTCAGAATAATCATCTTCATTAATAACCACCCCCAACCATCTATCATCAATCATCACCACAGTTGTTCCTTGTTTTTGTTGTTGTTTTTACATAAAATCAATTCATATATATGACTTTCCACCTAAGAGATAACCTTATCCTACGGGGGCATAGTTGTTCAACTTTGAACCTTTGACCCCGAGTATTAAAAAGCCTGTATTCGGGCCAACTGAGAAACTAGCAACATGTGAGCCGTTCCCCTCTGCCCTAATACTACATGTCGTTCAACCTTGAACCAGTTTTGTTGGGGCACTAACAGAGGAGGTAAAGGTCCACTGAGCTTGGCATTTATCCGCATCTATCCACATTTGCTTTTGAAACCTATCAGTCATCCACAGCGGGAGTCATATCATGAAAAAACGAAATCTCAACCAAAAAATATAATAAAATAAAAACTAACAGTGAAAAAAAAATATATATTTTTATCATAAATAAATAAATAAAAATTATAACTATTTTTCTTAATTATAAAAAAAAAAAAGGCATATTCATATTTATCTTGTTGACGCACGGTGTTGGTTTACAATTTTTGTTCAGGAATGTTGGGGTGAAGGTTTTTAACTTGATGTTATTGTAATCTGGCCACTGGTAACATTATACACCGTCGACCTGATTGTCTACGCATGGAAGCGCAGCTTCAAGACCCGAAGACCAGAAGCGACAACAAGGGGGGCCAATAACCGAAGAGGTTACGGCCCTATCCAGCTACAAAGCTACAAAGCCTTCGAAGGTGTGAAATCCAATTGACAATTATAAGAAGATTTTTTGTTGAAGTTAATTGTCAATTGAACTGGATTTAATTAATTACACTTCACTTGTAAAGGATCTTTTGCCCGCATTTGATAGCAAAAATTTAGGAAACATGATTAATTTCTTGAATTGGAAAGTAAATTCATTTGAATAATACCGAATAAGGCTAATAATACCAGTGAAATTAAATATATATATTTCTAATAAATGCATGCTTATTTTTAAATATTTCAATGATATTTCTTTATTTCTTTTCAAGCTTCTCTGTTTGAATAGTGCCAGTACATTGAATGAAATGTTTTATTTTGATTTTTGCCTGACAATTAATGTTGTTCAATTCCTTTCCTAAAATAAAAAAACCTCAGGTAATATTCCCATCTAGAAGTTGGGTACCTGGAGCTGGTTACTTGGCAGAGCTACCTGACATCACAGATCATGCATATTGGCCTATATTATATAGTTTGGTCAAATGTGCAGTGCTGGGCAACGCAAACAAAATTGGACTTCCACAAATGCAAATCAGCAAACTCTGATCACAACTTCCACAAACGCAAATCTGCAAACTTTTTTGAAATTTTATAAAAGGTTGTGCAAACGCAAACGCAAACACAATCGCAAACCCAAATTGTGGTAAATAGGCCCAACTATTGCTAAAAAAAAATATGAATACATTTTATTTAATATAGAGAGATGCTTCAATAAAAAGACATTTGATATTTGACCAAAAAAATATACAATTGACAATGTGGATACATGTACATATCAATTTGGCATTGAAAAAATCTCTGTATTATTCACAAATTTATAATTGCTTATCAACAGGAATACAGAAATATGTATAGGCCTGCATAATTCATGACATTGATGGCTCACTATCAGTGCTCAATGCTCTGCTTTATGCTCATCCTCCCATTGAAGGGTTAGTTTACACTTACCCTGCCAACAAGCACTATAAAATGACGGAGTTTCATGAATATGCTAATATTTTTACAGCTTTTTTGCGGCGTTGAAAATATGTTATTTAAATTGTTAGTGGTTTTCTACAAAGAAAATACTTAAAACAAAAAAACTAGACAGCAGTGAAAGCATTCAAACATTCATTCAGCTGCTTTTAACAATGTCAAACTGTGACTTATATTGGTCACACCGGAGATTTATTAATCTTTTAATGATTACTTCACTGAAACATGGTGCATGTGGTCAGGGTAGGTTCACTAGCCCATACTGAGAGATGAGGATGTTCATGCTGGACTCAATGCTGTCAGTCATGCAACATGTGGCGCCATCTATACCATACCTTAACACAACCATTTGATAAAGTCCTTTCCTGTTCTTATTCAAGCCAATATTAAACCCAAAGTTGTACTAAAGTGTTTATCTCTTTAGGCTATATATAGTTTCCAACTGCAAATTGAGGTTTTCCTACTGGTTAGACCAATGCGATAGGATGAAAGTGGGACAAAGAACAACCAAAAACCTTGATGTGTGGCAGGCTTATATATTCTCCAACCAAGCATGCAGGAACATTTTGTTTTCAGTTTGCATTTGGCGCAACTTGTTAGATTTTAGATCCGCAAACGCAAAGCGCAAGCAAATTGCGGAATTTGCGGTTTGCGGAGGTGTTTGCGGAAGTGCCCAGCACTGCAAATGTGACCTTTTTTTGTCTATAAAAATGTATATTGATCTGTGCAGGCATTTTAAACTTCATTTGCACCCAGTGAATTAAAACCGTGATAATAGTTTAACCATGCAACTCCCTGACAGTTACCTAGCAGCTGAGCCACTTGAAAGTTACTTGTGAAAATCAGATAGCTACCTGAACTGGCTACATGAGAAAGAACTGGCAGATTCTTGATAGCACCCTGAAATGGTACTAGCCGCTGCTTGTCAGCTTCTTGAAAGAGCGGAAGATAGCTACAGTTAGTTGGCAGCTATATATATGAAAGTTGAAGAATGAAGATGGCTACTTAAACTGACTGCCTGTCAGCTACCTTTCAGCTACTTAAAATTTGAAGATATTACATACATGTAGGTAGCTGACAGCAGTTCTCCAGCAATTCTTAGACAGTTTTACAGCAATTCTCCAACAGTTCTGCAGCATTTCTGCAGTCATTCTCCAACAGTTGTCCTGCAATTTTGCAGCAGTTCTGAAGTTGTTCTCCAGCACTTTTGCAGCAATTCTCCAGCACTGTACACATCACCCTGTATGTGTTTTGAGAGAAAGTTCAGCAGTTCTGCAACAATTCTGCAGCGATTCTGCAGCAGTTCTCCAAGAGTTCTCTCGCAGCTCTGCAAGAGTTCTCCAGCAGCTCTGCAAGAGTTCTCCAGCAGTTCTGCAACAATTCTGCAGCAGTTCTCCAGCAGTTCTGCGGCAGTTCCACAACAGTTACTTCTGCAGGAATTCTTCAATAGTTCTCCAGCAGTTCTTCAGTAATTCTACAGCAATTCTCCAGTAGTTCTCCAGCACTTCTGCAACAGTTCTCCAGCAGTTGTCCATCAGTTCTCCAACAATTCTCCAGCAGTTGTCCAGCAGCCCTGCAGCAGTTGTGTAGTAGTTCTCCAACAGTTTTTCCAACAGTTCTGTAGAAGTTCTGCAGCAATTCTCCAGCAATTCTCCTACAGTTTAGCAGCAGTTCTCCAGTGATTCTCCAATGGTTCTCCAGCCATTCCCCAGCAGTTCTCGTACAGTTGGCAGCAGTTCTCTAGCAGTTCTGCAACTGTTCTTGAGCATTTCTGCAGCTGTTCTTTAATGGTTCTCCAGCAATTCTTCAGAAGTTCTCCAGCGGTTCTTCAGCAATTCTAAAACAGTTCTCCAGCAGTTCTGCGGCAGCTCTGCAATAATCAATTCTCCAGCAGTTCTCCAGCAGTTCTACGACAATTCTTCAGCAGTTCTCCAGCAGTTCTGTGGCAGTTCTGCAATGATTCTTCAGAAGTTCTCCAGCACATCTGCCACGATTCTTGAGCAACTTTCCAGCAGTTCTACAATGTTCAGTTTTGCAGCAATTCTCCAGCAGTTCTGCAGCATTTCACCGGTAGTCCTCAAGTAGTTCTGCAGCATTTCTGCTGCAGTTCTGCGGTTTCCCGGCAGTTCTCCCGTAATTCTCCAACAATTTTTCTAACAGCTCTGCGGCAGTTCTGCAGCAGTTGTGAAGCATTTCTCCAGCAGTTCTCCAGCAGTTCTCCAGCAGTTCTCCATCACTTTTGCTGCAATTATCCAACAGTTTGCAGCAGTTCTCCACCAGTTCCGCAGCAATTCTGTAGCAATTCCACATTAATTTTAGTAATTTTCAGGCAGTTCTGTTGCAATTCTCCAGCAGTTCTGCTGCAGTTCTCCATCTGTTTACCAGCAGTAATCCATAGGTTCTGCAGAATTTCTCATCCGTTCTGTAGTTCTCCATCAGTTCTGCAGGAGTTCTGCAGGAGTTCTGCAGGAGTTCTGCAGGAGTTCTGCAGGAGTTCCACAGCAGTTCTGCAGCAGTTCTGCAGCAGTTCTGCAGCAATTCTGCAGCAATTCTGCAGCAGTTCTCTAGTACTTAGTTCTCCAGTAATTATCGAACAGTTCTGTAGCGATTCTGTAAAAGCTTTCCAGCAATTCTCGGGCAGTTCTCGGGCAGTTCTCCAGCGATTCTCCAACATTTTTTCAGAAGTTCTCCAACAGTTCTACAGTAGTTCTACAGCAGTTCTCCAACATTTTTCCAGTAAATCTCCAACAATTCTCCAGTAATTCTGCAGTAATTCAGCAGTAATTCTGCAGCAGTTCTGCAGTAGTTCTGCAGTAGTTGTGCAACAGTTCTCCAGAAATCCGAAACACTAACAGTTCTCCAGAAATTTCTTTATTCTCCAACAGTTCTCCAGAAATTGCCCAACACTTTTGCAGAAGTTCTCCAACAGTTGTGCAACAGTTCTCAAGCAGTTCTCCTTCAGTTCTGCATAGTTCTCCAACAGTTCTCCAGAAATTATCCAACAGTTCTGCAACAGTTCTCTAGCAGTTCTGTGACAGTTCTCCAGCAGTTCTGCAGCAGTATCAGTTCTCCAGCAGTTCTCCAACAGATCTTCAGTAATTCTCCAACAGTTCTCAAACAGTTTTACAGATGTTCTCAGGCTGTTCTCCAGCATTTCTCCAGCAGATCTCCAGCAATTCTCAAACAGTTTTACAGAAATTCTGCAGCAGTTTTGCAGCAATTCTCTGGGGCAGCGGTTCTGCAGTAGTTCTCCGGCAATTCTGCAGCAGTGCAGCTATTCTCCAGCACTTCTGCAATAATTCTGGAGTAATTTTCCAGCAGTTCTCCAATGTTCAGTTTTGCAGCAATTCTCCAGCAGTTGTGGAGCAATTCTCCAGCAGTTCTGCAGCAGTTCCCCGTCACTTTTGCTGCAATTATCCAAAAGTTTTGCGGCAGTTCTCCAGAAGTTCCGCAGTAGTTTTGTCGCAATTCCACGGTAATTTTCAGGCAGTTTTGCAATAATTCTCCAACAGTTTTTCAGAAGTTTTGCAGCAGTTCTCCATCAGTTTACCAGCAGCTCTCCGTCGGTTCTGCAGCATTTGTCCATCGGTTCTGCAGCAGTTCTGCAGTAGTTCTCCAGCAGTTTCACATCAATTCTCCAGCAGTTCTACCCCAGTTGTGCAGCAGTTTTGCAGCAGTTCTTAAGTAATTCCGCCGTAAATTTCAGGCAGTTGTGCCGCATTTCTCTAGCAGTTCTCCAGGAATTCTCTGGCAATTTAGCAACAGTTCGTTCTCCAACAGTTCTGCTGCAGTACTCCAGCAGTTCTCCAGCAGTTCCGCAGCAGTTCTGCAGCTGTTCTACAGCTATTCTCCAGAAGTTCTGCAGTAGTTCTGCAGCTGTTCTCCACCTATTTCGCAGTAATTCTACAGCAGTCCACTAGGAGTTTTCCAGCTGTTCTGCAGCAACTCTCCAGTAGTTCTGTGCGTCAGTTCTGCAGAAGTTCTGCAGCAACTCTCCGGCAGTTCTCTTGCAGTTCTCTAGCAATTCAGCAGCAGATCTGCAGCAGTTCTCGAGAAGTTCTGCAGTAATTCTGCAGCAATTCTCCTGCAGTTCCCTGGCAGTTCTCCAGCAATTCGGCAGCATTTCTCCAGCAATTCGGCAGCAGTTATTCGCCATTCTCCAATTATGCAACAATTTTCCTGAAATTCTGCAGCAGTTGTGCAGCAGTTCTCCAGCATCTCTCCAGTAGTTTTGCAGCAATTTGCCAGCCTTTTTCCAGCAGTCCTGTGGCAATTCTGCGGTAATTTTGCTGGAGTTCTCCAGCAATTCTGCAGCATTTTTACAGCTGTTATTCAGCAATTCTGCAGCAGTTCTCAAGCAGTTCTGCAGTAGTTCTGCAGCAATTATTCTCCAGCAGTTCTCCTGGAGTTCTGCAGCAATTCCCCAGAAATTCTTCAGTAGTTCTCTAGCAGTTCTTTAACAGTTCTTTGGTAATTCAGTAGAAATTCTGCAACAGTTTTCCAGAAGTTCTGCAGTAACTTTGTAGCAGTTCTCTAGCAGTTATCCAGCAATTCCACAGCAATTCTCTAGCAATTCTGCAGAAATTCTGCTGTAGTTTTCTAGCAATTCTCAGCAAATTCTGCAGAATTTCTCAAGTAATTCTGCAGCAACTCCAGCAGTTATGCAGCAGTTCCAGGGGATATCTGCAGCAATTCCGCAACAGTTCCCAAGCAGTTCTGCAGCAGTTTTCCAGCAGTTCTGCAGCAATTCTCCAACAGTTCAATAGTCCAACAGTTCTGCAGCAGCCCCCCAGCAAGTCTCCACCAGTTCTCCACCAGTTCTCCCGCAGTTCTACAGCAGTTTTGCAGCACTTCTGCGGCAGTTCTGCAGAAGTTCTGCAGCAGTTCTCCATCCTTACTCCAGTAATTCTCCAGCACTTCTCCATCATTTCTCCAGCGGTTCTCTATCGGTTCTGAAGCTATTCTGCAGCTATTTTAAAGCAGTTCTCCAGCAGTTACCCTGCAATTTCCCAGCAATTCTCCAGCAGGTGTACAGCAATTGTGCAACTGTTTCCCATTAGTTCTGCAATAATTCTACTGCAGTTCTGCGGCAGAACTCTATCAGTTCTCCAGCAGTTCTCAATCGGTTCTGCAGCAGTTCTCCATCTGTTGTGCAGCAGTTCGCCAGCTGTTCTGCAACAGTTCTAAAGCAAATCTCCAACAATTATTTAGCAATATTGCAAGAATTCTGCAACAATTTTGCAGCAGTTATCCATTGATTTTTGCAGGAATTCTGCAGCACTTCTGCAGCAGTTCTCCATCAGTTCTGCAGAAGTTCTGCAGAAGTTCTTTGCCATTTTGCAGCAGTTCTACGGCAGTTCTGCAACAGTTCTGCAGCAGTTCTGCAGCAGTTCTGCAGCAGTTCTGCAGTAGTTCTGCAGCAGTTTCTCTAGCAGTTCTGCAGCAGTTCCGTAGCAGTTATGCAGCATTTCTCCTGCTGTTCTCCTGCTGTTCTCCGGCAGTTCTCCAGCAGTTCTGTGGCGGTTCTGCAGAATTTCTGCAGCAGTTTTGCAGCAATTCTCCAGCAGTTTTGCAGCAGTTCTGCAACAATTGTCCAGAAGTTCTGCAGAAAGTCTCATACAATTTTGCAGCAATTCTCCAGCAATTCTGCAGCTGTTTTCCAGCAGTTCTTCAGCAATTCACTAACAGTTCTCCAATAGTTCTGGAGCGGTTCTGGAGCAGCTCTCCAGCAAATCTCCATCAAGTCTCCAGCAGTAGCTGTCCTGCAGCAGTTCTGCATCAGTTTGCAGCAATTCTGCAGCAATTCTGCAGCAATTCTTTGGCAGTTCTCCAACAGTTCCGCATTACATGTAATTCTGTAGTATTTCCATGATCCTCCAGTTATGCAACTCTGAAGCAATTCTGCAGCTCTGCATTAACAATGCAACAGCTATACAGTTCTGCAGCAGGTCTACAGCATATCTGCATCAGTTCTAAAGTTCTGCAGCAGTACTTTGATGAGACCAAATGGATATGGTGGTATTTTGAGATGTACTCCCCGAGTTGAAGAGATCTTGAGTC
Organism: Platynereis dumerilii; assembly: GCA_026936325.1. Taxonomy (NCBI): domain Eukaryota; kingdom Metazoa; phylum Annelida; class Polychaeta; order Phyllodocida; family Nereididae; genus Platynereis; species Platynereis dumerilii. Next base: position 348,226 of record JAPTHN010000056.1, read on the forward strand.
CTCTGCACGCACGAGGGCGTCAGTGGCACACCCCTGCCAATTTAGATTTTAATACATCTTCGCTAGTGGGACACCCAAATAAGTTGAAGAGATGGAACTGCTGCAGAACTGCTAGGAGAATTGCTGCCTAACTAATGGAGAACTGATGGATAACTGCTAAAAAAACAGTTGGAGAAATAACTGCTGCAGAATTTCCGGAGAATTCCTGGAGAACTGCTTGAGAATCATGAGAATTGCTGCACAACTGCCGGAGACTTACGGCGGAATTATTTTAGAATTGCCGCAGTACTTCTGCACAACTGTGGTAGACCTTTTGGAGAATTGAAGTGAAACTGCTGGAGAATTGCTGGAGAATTGCTGGAAAACTGCCTGAGAACTGCTGTTGAACTGCTGGAGAAATACTGCAGAACTGCTGTGGAATTGCTGCAGAACTGCTGCAGAATAGATGCAAAACTGCTGCAAAATTTCTGAAAGACTGTTGCAAACTGCTGGAGAACTACTTGAGAACTGCTGAAAAAATGCCGGAGAACTGCTGCAAAATTGCCAGAGAACTGCTGAATAACTGCTAGAGAATAGCTGCAGATTTTGCTGGAGAACTGCTGGAGAATTGCTACAGAACTGCCTTAAAATTGCTGCGGAATGCTACAGAATTGCTGCGGAACTACTGGAGAACTGCATGCTGCAAACTGTTGGATAATTGCGGCAAAAGTGACACAGAATTGCTGCAAAACTGCTGGAGAGTTGCGGCAAAACTGAACATTGGAGAACTGCTGGAGAATTGCTCCAGAATTGTTGCAGAAGTGCTGGAGAACTTTTAGCAAATTGCTGGAGAACTGCAGAAGAATTGCTGGAGAATTATTGCAGAACTGCTGCAGAACTCCACTGATGGACAATTGCTGGAGAACTGCTAGAGAGCAGCTGCAAAACTGCTGGAGAACCCCTGGAGATCTGCTGGGGAACTTCAGAAGAATTTCTGGAGGACTTTTTGAAAATTACAGGAGAACTGTTGGAGAACTGCTGCAGAACTGCTGGAGAACTGCTGGAGAACCGTTGCAGAACTGCTGGAGAACCGTTGCAGAACTGCTGGAGAACTGTTGCAAAAGTTGAAGAATTGCTGGGGAACTGCCTGAGAATTGCTGGAAAGCTGCTGCAGAACGGCTACAGAACTTTTGGAAAAACTGTTGGCGAATTACTGGGGAAGTACTGGAGAACTGATAGAGAAGTGATAGAGAACTGCTGGAGAACTGCTGCTGAAATGCTGGAGACCTGATGGTGAATTGCGGCAGAACTGCTGGAGAACTGTTGGAAAATTGCTTCAGAACTGTTGAACTGTTGCAGAATTGCTGCAGAAGTCTTGGAAAACTGCTGCAGAACTGCTGGAGAATTCCTACAGAATTACTGAAGAATTTCTAGAGACCTGCCGGAGAAAGCCAGGAGAATTGCTGGAGAATTGCTTGAGAACTGCTCAAGAACTGTTGAGAGAACTGCTGCAGAATTGCTGGAGTACTGTTGCAGAATTTGCGGAGAATTGCTAAATAACTGATGCAGAATTGCTGCTGGATTGCTGCAGAATTGTTGCAGAATTGCTGCAGAATTGCTAAATAACTGCAGCAGAATTGCTGCAGAATTGCTTGAGAATTATTTCATCTGCTGCTGATCTGCTGCTGAATTGCTAGAGAACTCTTAAAGAACTGCTAGAGAACTGCCGGAGAGTTGCTGGAGAGTTGCTGCAGAACTGCTGTGGAGAACTACTGCAGAATTCCTGATCGTACAAATACTATAGAATTACTGCTGAACTGCTTGAGAACTGTTGGAGAATTGCTGCAGAACTGCCGCAGAACTGATGCCAAATTGCCGCAGAACTGCTGCAGAACTGCTGCAGAACTGCTGGAGACCTGATGAAGAATTGCTGGAGAGATACGCCCCCGCAGGTCTCGGGCCTCCTCGTGGCGGTGGGTGGTAACGTTAAGGTGAAGACCTCTATCCTTAGTGGCCAACATGAGACAGTGCGCATGCACGGTGTGCCCCCTACCTTACAGGGGAATATCAACGAATATGTCATTTACCATGATTCCAAACCGGATCGTACGTCAACCGGGTAACCAAGGTGCGCGTCCCTCAGCGGGAAACCAGGCTGAGATCGAAAAGTTAGCGACTGGACTACCAAGATTTCAATGGACAAGGCCATCCCCAGATGACTTGATTGACCCTGACTGCCCCTCACACATGACAAAAGATGAACATTGCCTTGTGATAAAAGGTGTTAAGAAATCACTGGACGACCTGTCAGCAATTGCTGTTTATGAAGTTATTGCGGACATTTGCGACAACACAGTAGCAGGAAAAATAAAGCGTCAAACCAACGGAACCTTTCTTATTTACCCTCGGACTGATAAACAAAAACAGAAACTGGCATCAGTCAATGAAATAGACGGTACCAAAGTCTCCATAGAACCTTTCACAAGACCAGGCAAAGGCCTTATCTTCTCGAAAGAGAGTAAAACATGCACTGACTCTCAGCTAAAGAAGTGGTTCCAGAAACAAGGCATTGAACAATTCAGACGGATGTCCCAACGAAATGGATACGAATTACTACAACTGACATTCAAAGATGACAAAGTTCCTGAGAAAGTACCTGTTGATTTTGAAAAGTGCAGAGTTTGCCCTATCTTTCCCCGACCCAAGCGTTGTTTCAATTGCCAAATATATGGCCATTTCGCCAGTACATGTAGAAGACCAACAGCTTGTGCCAATTGTGGTGATCGAGATCATGCCCATGCCAGAGATAAACCGTGCTGCAGACACCCACATTGTGTTAATTGTGGAGGGGCCCACCCTGCGTTTAGCCCTGAATGTGGAGTCTTCAAGAAACAAAGAGAAATTGTACAAGTACAGATTTACTCTGGAATATCCTTTACTGAAGCCAAGCGTCTTGTAGAAGAAGATCATCCTCCCCATCCCAGGACTTGGGATGATGAAGAAACCATGGACAAAATTGATGAAGTATCCGATTACCCTCGACCAGTTTTGCATCCATCCCCACAGAGAAGGCTTCAACTGAAGAGGAACCTCTTCATGGATGTCTTGCAGAAATCGCCTGCTCAAGATCAACCAAAGAAGGAACAAACGATGAATTCTGCTGAACCAGTTGCTTGCGCATCACCCAGGAAAACAATCCTAACAGGTCAAACATTCTCTCCAACCCTACGGGCACAGACATCACTCAACCACATCAAGAAGAAAGAAGCTTTGGCTTCTGAAAACAAGAAAACACCCAAACCAACAAATCAAGAAAACTCAACAAACCATTTGATTCTTTGCCCAGACAAAACTAAAAAGACAGACACTCCCAACAAAAAGCACCCTCTACGTGTCACAAACAAAACATGACAAAACCCTTAGTTTTTATTTTTTAAGTTATCACAACCATTGATACCAACCAAGTATGTCTCTAAATAGCCCAATCAGGTGCTGATGAGACGTAAAACAATAACTCACTCACTCACTCACTGCTGGAGAGATACTCCAGAGCTGCTGCCGAACTGTTGGAGAATTGCTGCAGAACTGTTGGAAAACTGCTGCAGAACTGCTTGAGAACTACTGGAAAACTGCTGCAGAACTGCTTGAGAATTGCTGCAAAATTGCAGGAGAAATCCTGCTGAAGTTCTGGAGAACTGCTGCAAAACTGCTGGAGAACTTCAGGAGAGATGTTGCTGAACTGATGCAGAAAATTGCTGGATAACTGCTGGAGACTTGCTGGAGAACTGTTGCACAACTGCAGGAGAACTGCTGCAGAACCAATTGAGAACTGCTGGAGAACTGATAAGAGTACTGCCGCAGAACTGCTGGAGAATTGCTGGAGTATTATTGCAGAACTGTTGCACAACTGCTGTGCAACTGCTGGAGAATTGCCGGATAATTGCAGGGGAACTGCTGGAGAATTGCTGGAGAACTGCTGGAGAAATGATGGAGCACTGCTGATGAATTGCTGGAGAATTAGTGGAGTATGGATGGAGAACTGCTGCAGAACTGCTGCAGAACTGTTGAACTGTTAGAGAATTGCTGCAGAACTGCAGGATTACTGCTGCAGAGAAGCTGCAGAACTGCCGCAGAACTTCTGCGGTATTGTTGGAGAACTGCTAGAGAACTGCAAGAGAACTGCTGGAAAATCCTGGAGAACTGCTGGAGAACTGCTGGAGAACTGTTGCAGAATTGCTGCAGATTTCCCCTGGAACTGCTGCATAACTGCCGGAGTTGCTGGAGAATTGCAGAACTGCTGCAGAATTTGCAGTCAATTGCTAGAAATTGCTGTGGAGAATTGTGGCCGAATTGCTGGATAACTGCTAGAGAACTGCTGCAAAGTTACTGCAGAACTTCAGGAAAACTGCTGCAGAATTGTAGGAGAACTGCTGTAGAATAATTGCTGCAGAACTGCTGCAGAACCGTTGCAGAACTGCTGCAGGACTGCCGCAGTACTGCTTCAGAATTGCTTGAGAACCGCTGCAAAACTGCTGGAGAACTGCGACAGATTTGCTGAATAAAAGCTGCAGAATGGCTGGAGAATTGCTGTAGAGCTGCTGTGGAGAACTGCTGCACTATTGCTGGATAACTGCTGCAGAATTACCGCATATTTGCCGAAGGACTGCTGAACACGGCTAGAGAATTGTTGCAAAACTACTGGAGGGCTGCTGGAGAACTGCTGTAGAATTGCTAGAGAACTTCTGGAAAATTACTGCAAATTTCTAGAGATCTGGACAATTCCTGGAGAATTGCTTGAGAACTGCTCGAGAATTGTTTGAGAACTGCTGCATAACAGCTGAAGAATTGCTGGAGAACTGTTGCAGGTTTCGCAGAGAATTACTAAATAACTGCTGCAGAATTTCTGCTGAATTGCAGGAGAACTGCAGGAGAATTGCTGCAAAATTCCTGGAGAACTTCTCGAGAACTGCTGCAGATATGCTCCTGAATTGCTAGAGAATATTACTGTTAAAGAACTGCTAGAGAAGTGCCGAAGAGTTGCTGCAGAACTTCTGGAGAACTGCGGCAGAAATGATGGAGAACTGCTGGAGAATTGCTGGAGAGTTGCTAGAGAACTGCTGCGAATTGCTGCAGAATTGCTGGAAAACTGCTGGAGAACTGCTGGAGAATTGCTAGAAAACAGTTGGAGAAATTGTTGGAGAGTTGCTAGATAACTGTTGGAGAATTGCTAGAGAAGTGTTGAAGAATTGCTGAAGACTTACTGGAGAATTGCTGCAGAATTGCTGGAGAATTAGTGGAGATTGGAGAACTGCTGGAGAACTTCGGCAAAATTGCTGCAGAACTGCTAGAGAACTGCTAGCGAACTTCTAGAGAACTGCGGCAGAATTGCTAGGGAACTGCTGGATAACTGTTGGAGAATTGCTGGAGAACTGCTAGAGAACTGCTGTAGAACTGCATGAGAAATGTTGGAGATTTGCTAGAGAACTGTTGGAGAATTGCTGGAGACCCACTGGAGAATTGCTGCAGAATTGCTGGAGAACTAAATTCAACTAATGGGATTTGGAGAAGTGCTCGAGAACAGCCACGAAATTGCTGCAGAATTGCTAGAGAACTGCTGGAGAACTGTTTGAGAACTGATTGCGAATTGCTGGAGAACTGGTGCAAATTGCTGGAGGATTGCTGGAGAACTGTTGGAAAATTGCTAGAGAACTGCTGGAGAACTGCTAGAGAATTGCAGGAGAATTGCTGGGGGGTCTGTTGGAGAATTGCTGCAGAATTGCTGGAGAACTAATTGAGATCAGAGAGCTGCTGGGGGAACTGCTGCAAAATTGCTGCGAGATGATAGAGAACTGCGGTAAAACTTCTACAGCACTACTGCAGAATGGCTGAAGAATTGCTGCAGAATTGCCAGAGAACTGCTGAGGAACTGGAAGTAAATTTCTGAAGAATTGCCGGAGAAATGCTAGAGAACTGCTTGAGAACTGCTTGAGAATTGCTGGAGAATTGCTTAAGAACTGCTGGAGAATTTCTGGAGAATTGCCGAAGAGTTGCTAGAGAACTGCTGGAGAATTGCTGGAGAGTTGCTAGAGAACTATTGGAGAATTGCTGGAGACCTACTGGAGAATTGCTACAGAATTACTGGAGAACTAATGGAGATTGCTGGAGAACTGCCGCGAAATTGCTGCAGAACTGCTAGAGAACTGTCAGAGAACTGCCACACAACTGCTAGCAAACTGCTTGAGAATTGTTGTAGAACTGCTAGAGAACTGTTTGAGAACTTATGCAGAACCGCCTGGGAATTCATAGAGAACTACAGGAGAACTGCTGAAGAACTGTTGGAGAACTGCAGGGGAACTGCTGCATAATTGCTGCAGAGCTGCTAGGGTACCACTCAAGAACTGCTGGAGAACTGCCAGAGGACTGCTTGAGAACTGCTTGAGAGCTGCAGAGAATTGCTGGAGAACTTCTAAAGAACTGTTTGAGAACTTCTGCATAACTGATGGGAAATTGATAGAGAGCTGCTAGAGAACTGTTTGAGAACTTCTGCAGAACTGCTGGGGAATTAACAGAGAACTGCTAGAGAACTGCTGGAGAACAACTGCAGAACTGTTGGAGAACTGCAGGGGAACTGCTGCTGAATTGCTAGTGAACTGCTAGAGAACTACTAGAGAACTGCTGGAGAACTGGTAGACTCTACTAGAGAATCACGGGAGAACTGCTGCAGAATTGCTGGAGAATTGCTAGAGAATAGCAGGAGAACTGTTGGAGAATTGCTGGAGAATTGCTGGAGAACTGCTAGAGAACTGCTGCAGAACTGCACGAGAACTGTTGAAGAATTGATGGAGACCCCATGGAGAATTGCTGGAGAACTAATGGGGATTGGAGAACTGCTCGAGAACTGCCACGGAATTGCTGCAGAACTGCTAGAGAACTGTCTGAGAACTGCTGGAGAATTGATAGAGAACTGTTAGAGGACTGCTGGAGAACTGCAGCAGAACTGCAGCTGAATTGCTGCTGAATTGCTGCTGAACTGCTTGAGAACTACTAGAGAACTGTTGGAGAATTGCTAGAGAACTGCTCGAGAACTGTTGGAGAATTGTTGGAGAACTGGCAGAGAACTGCTGGCGAATTGCTGGAGAATTGTTGGAGAATTGCTGGGGACTTGTTGGAGAATTGCTGGAGAATTCCTACAGAATTGCTAGAGACCTACTTGAGAATTTCTGCATAATTGCTGTAGAACTGCTTGGGAACTGCTGGAGAACTGCTGGAGAACTGCTGGAGATATGCTAAATAACTGCTGAAGAACTGCTGCTGAATTGCTGGTGAACTGTTAGAGAACTGTTGGAGAATTGCTGGAGTTGATTAGTTGCTGAATTATGATGATACGTTCACAAAGTGACATGACGTCAGAATACTTCATTTCAAAATTATATATATTTTTTTTTCACAGGTTAAAAGTCTACTATGAAGTTTTAAAAAAATTGCAAACCAAATCTGCCATCAAGGGCTATACTTGCAGATTCTAAAAATGTTAATTTATTTTTTACAGTCCAACAGTTGCTGATTTTTGATGAGATTATATTCTGTGAAAACAAGAATATCTAGAAAGATGTGAAAATTAGCATTCAATCACTTTCTGCATGTTGAAATATATCTAATCATAATTCAGCAATTAGTGGACTCCCAAACAAAAGTTTATTGGAGGTGTACAGTTCCAAGCTTGAATTATTCCAGGGCAGTCATTTCTTTTAAATACAGAAGTAAAAAAAAAGATAAATCAAAGTTCACTCGCTGAATGCACAAAAACATTTACAGATGCAACAAATTTGATTAGCCTTGGGGGAAGAAAATATTGTTTCCTTTATGATGCTTTTTAAATCTTGTAAATCGGATGTATATTAAGGTCAGGAGAGGCGTTTTACTGCAGCAGGTCACAGCTGAGCTCTCTGCTCTTGCTTGTGGCGCGAAAAATGACCGCTAGGGCGCTGCGAGCGCTTGTGCTATTTTTAGACGCAAGCAGACGTCTTGGGGAAACCCTCTGAAGCGCTCGATGGAATGGGCAGAAATGTTGCTAAATCATGCCAAAAGTGGAATGTACTACCCGGAATAAGGTGTCAACAGTTGCTGAAGAGTGTTAGGAACAATATAATGTAGGTGAGTCATGTGCCGGACGATTAATTACGCCCGCGAATATTTCGAGGATCGGAGTACGTTCCGACCCTAGACTCAGACGTCTGCTGAGTCTCCCTGGACTAGCTGGTAATGGTAGGTGACTCAGATTATCTGGAACAGGAATGTCTTTTCCTGGCTTGTGCACTAGTTTGAAGTCATACTGTTGAAGTCTCATCCTCTTTTGCAGGCGTAAGGGAACTTGATGTATGAATGAATGAATATATTTTATTGACAGAAAAAAAGGTCAATATTGACCCACATGTCATTACAACAACAAATACAGAGCTACATATTAACTACTACTACACAGACTACAATAAGACTACTTATACAGTACATATATGCTTGGCCTGGTATATCAGTACCTATAAATCGCAGATTTGAATTTGTGTATATTAGTGCAATTTGCTTTAAATTTAAAAGTCAGTGTCCATGTTATGTTACAATATAATATTACATATCACCACAAGTTCAAATTTTAAGAGTAAGTGTTCGTATCATTGATTTGAAAGTTCATCGTAACTCAGTTGTATGTGGCAGATTTTGTGTATTACAGTCATTGATTATGTTAAACATAGCAATAAGTGATACTATAGTAAATTAAGAATATTACAAAAAGTACAGCAGCGGGAAAATGTTACAATGAGCATTACAGCAAGTAGTGATCAGTGGCGGCTCGAGGGGGGGGGGGCAGGGGGGGGCAGTTGCCCCCGGGCGCCAGGAGAGGGGGGGCGCCATCAGGGCCCAAAAAACCCCAAAAAAAAATTCACTAATGTGCATCCCCCAAAAACGTGAAGTTTAAAACAATATTTTGCAATTAGAGTGGAGTCGCATTATGTCGAGCTGTATGTTCCACAACACGATAACCCGATTACGCACCGATAGGCCCCACCCGAATTTTTTGAATCTCCCCCTGATGTGCGTGTATTTTGTAATTTTTTCAAATGTTCAATTTTTAGATTATGTGTAGGCTACTGGTACGGACCGATACGTAAAAATTGGTTTAAAATTAAAAAAAAAAACTGAGAAAATAAGGTTCTTAATTTTTAACCGGCAGGTTAATAGAGGAGGGCTTAAGTGAAATGGGACTCTTGTCCACTTGTCCACTTGTCCATGTGTCAACTTGTGCACTTGTCCACTTTCCTTGCCCCTCTGAACACAGTGCTGCAACCCAGTGAGCAATGGGGGCCAATGACAGATATGGACCTGCCCATTATGAATGGGGGATTCAGTTAGCTGTAAGGGGTTACCATGGTTACAGGTGCAATGAACAGCTGCAGCCAGCAGTGGGCCTGTGAGCCTCATTGGAGAAGTTGCCCCTGTGTCAGGATTGCTTATAATTCCAAGGCACTGTGAGAGTCAAACCATTTAAGTACTTGCATTTTAAAATAATTGTTCATGCCTAGATGAAGCATGGTTGCTCAGTGGATCATTATGTTTATAACACTTGGCATTGTCTACTTCTTCACCAGCTTTCTGTACAGTGCTATGATGTAGTTATGTACCATTGCCAAATTATTCCTGCAAGCAATGTCTATCAACACCCATCCACTAAACTCCCCCAAGAGCCAGGACCTTCCTCAGTGCATTTCTCATTCTGACAGTATACTTTGACAAACTTTATCATTACAGCCAGTAAATTTGATATGCATAAAATGAGTGTTGCTTCCCACAGATTTTGGCACTCTGTGACTGTGAGTCAAAATAACTGATGAAGTGTCATCTTCCCAAATTTAACATCCATAGGAAACATAGAGGCTGTTTGATTAGTCATGATGAATAGAAGGCTATTTGATTTGTCATGTGACTGATCTTAAGAGTAAAATTATCGTGACAAATCATCAATATGATGATTCACGAAGTGCCATTTTCACAGTGCAACAGCCCACTCTGTTTGGATATCAGTTTTACAGACTGTAAACTAAAGTGGTGTTTTAATTGTAGTCTGCAGAAAAGGTTGCAAAAAGACGCGTGACACCACAAATAAACGGGCCTGTAAAAATTCTGGCGGTCCGGTAAACCAGTTTTTACCAGCCCACATGCCTTGTGAAAGGTCAGAGCGAGTTTTAAGGCTGTTAGTATTTCACTTGGATTTATGAAATTTGGGATAGGGATTCACTTTAGGGTCTCCGTCAAAATCTTTTGGAAAAACCCAAGATGGCTGCCAAAATGGCCGCCATATTTTGAATTGCCCACTGTGACCTTAGTATTTCCTTAGATTTATGATACTTGGTACAGGGATTCACTTAGGGGTTCCCTTAAAAAAATTTGGAAAAATCCAAGATGGCTGCCAAAATGGCCACCATATTTTAAAATACCCACTGTGACTTTGGTATTTCACTTACATTTATGAACCTTGGTACAGGGATTTACTTAGGGGTTCCCCTCAAAATTTTTGGAAAAATCCAAGGTGGCTGCCAAAATGGATGTTCTGAATTGCCCACTGTGACTTTAGTATTTCACTTAGATTTATGCAATTTGGTATAGGGATTCACTTAGGGGTTCCCCTCAAAAATTTTTGGAAAAATCTAAGATGGCTGCCAAAATGGCCACCATATTTTGAATTGCCCACGGTGACTTTAGTATTTCACCTAGATTTATGCAATTTGGTATAGGGGTTCACTTTTAATTGCCCACTGCGACTTTATTATTTGGTTTGGGGATTTGCTTAGGAGTTCCCTCATAAATTATGAGAAAATTTCCAAGATGGCTGCCGAAATGGACACCATATTTTGAAGTGCCCACTGTGACTTAAGTAGTTCACTTACAATTCTGAAATATGGTATAGGCATTTGCTAAGAGGTTCCCCACAAAGTTTTTATGGCTTGCAGCAAACACTATCAGTCTGGCAATAACTGCTTAATACAAAACAATCCACGTAATAATATATAAATCCCCCTGTTCATGATTTCAAACCCGAATATATAATCACCAAAGGCCGGTTTTGAATCCATGGATTCTTGTTTACACTTCTATTTCCCTAACATTTCCTAGCATGAATAATTTGGCATAAATCGGTACATACAGCATCCCCCCTGGACCGGACCATCTCACCCTAAACCGGACGGTATGGTCCACATACTGGGGCAGAAAATTCCGGTTGGGGGGTCTATCGAGTTAGCGGGTGGTGAAACGCAAAGCCCTCAATGTAACGCCGCGCTGATATAATTAGCATGTAAAATTTTTTCGGGGGGGGGGGGGGCGCCGATTCATGGTATGCCCCCGGGCGCCAGAAAACCTGGAGCCGCCACTGGTAGTGATAATAATAAAATGGTTGATTGCATATAATAATAATTATGAGTAGAATGAAAGGAGCAACAGCAGATTAATGATCAGATTACTCAAATACAATTCTCACTAACTTAGGACCATAATAGGAATGATTTATAACTATTTTACAGGCACAAAACATTGTCATAGTACTACAGAAAGGAACTAGCACACAGTGGTAGCAGCACACATGGTCTAGTGAGCACACATGGTCTTGTGTCAATACATGATTAAAATGTAACTATGTAGGTTTAATCCTGACCTTTGGAAATTCATATATTCAATAATTCCAAGCAACAAAGGTCTATTTTTTACTCACAGGGAGCTTTCGTCCTTGTCTCAAGGACTTCTTCAGCCTTCTGACAAATGCCAGTCACATGACCTTGACCACCGGCGGTCATGTGACCCCTGAGCATTTGTCAGAAGGCTGAAGAAGTCCTTGAGACAAGGACGAAAGCTCCCTGTGAGTAAAAAATAGACCTTTGTTGCTTGGAATTATTGAATATATGATTAAAATGGTTTGTGGTTTTGGCGTAGTTTCCGGATTAAAATGGTTCTGGTTTTCAAAATTGCCGTGGCGCATCCTTATACAAAAGTCCGCGAAGTACCCCCCCCGGGCTAAATTCAATACTCACAAATCCGATTCTAACGGTACCAAACATGTTGGGGTTGCAAAAACCAGAACCAAATTAATCAGAATTGTCAAAAAACCAAAACCATTTTAATCCAAAAGGGCCAAAAAACCTAAACCATCCAGCGGCGCCTCTATATACACACTTTCAGAGTGAGTACCCCCCCCGGGGAATTTAGCAGATGAAAGGTTCCGTTAAGGCAAATATATAAGATAACAGAAATAAGAAATATCCCCGGGGAAATATCCAACAAAATATAATTGTACTATCTACAAATTCAATGCAATTATTTACTAGCGCACTAACATGGCATTTCAACGAGCACACAGTGGTATTAGCACATATACTTGGTTAAGATTAAGTAATACTGTTTAGTTTATATCACAAGGTTATATGACACTTTTTACAAGGATTAATTGAAAGATCATAATCAGTTATTAATCACCAAAATAAAAATAATAATTGTCATGATATATTGGACGGCATTCATCTGGCTGGGTGGCAAACACCAATCCCAGTTATAGATGTGTTGGACGGAAGGAGTGATGACGCGGATGGCGAGCATGCTTGCATGATGCGAGCAATGCTCCAACTCACTGCCCCACAATTTCATTCTTAAGGAAGGTGCATAGGTTTAGTTTTTAGTGGTGAAAGTGATTTGCATTTTGACTGCATTTACTCAATGGTTAGGCCACACCAAATAAATTTTATGGATGACGGATTTTTTGGAGAAAAAAATGCAGCGAGCGAGCGAAATTTTTTTTAAAATTATTTTTTAGATTACTTTTTGACAGAATGTCAAATGCAAGCGAGCGAATAATTTTTTTTTAATTCTAAATTTACTTCACAAAAAGGTGCAAGTTTCGAGCGAGCGAAAAATTTAAAAGGTCTTCACGAAGCTCAATTCTTCAAGCTTGAAGAGTTAAAAGTGAGTGACAGTTTTTAGCAGTGAGTGTCTGTTGTTTACCAGCTGGTTGTCCAACCAGACCTGTTGTTCTAATGACTTTCTGCTTGACCTGTCTTGCTTGTTGAAATATTTGTGATTTACAAGCTTCCAAGAAGATTAGAAAATTGTTTTAAAGAATTGTTATTAATTTATTCATGGAAATAAACAGGTCATCCCTTAATATTTTCATTTAATTCTTCAGTTTCTCATTCTTGTCGTATTGATAGATGGGGAATCAAAAATTTTATTGAACCTTTTTGAACAAAATCCCTGGATATATGTTATTAAATTGATGGCTTCTTCAAGCCCATTGTGTCACTGTCTATACTGGGCAAGTAAAGATCTCTCACATGAGGTAAATATGTAACATGTTTTGGGCTCTCATCGCAACAATCAATTGGCTTAGAGGGCTGCACTTACCATATCTACCTATCTGAGGCAGGCAAAACAGATAATTTAACAAAAGCAGGCATTCAAATTGATAAAGCAAAGCCCAAAACAGATTTAGTAAAGTTAGAGTTGCAAAGGCAAGATAGAGAGAATCTCTGGCGCTTTATATGTGCTGCCCAAAACAAACAAACAATGGTTCTAATTAATTCAACAATTAATTTTTTAACTGTCTTTAAACATTTAAAAGCCATCCATACAACTATTAATCTGCTCTGAGCAAGCAGAGCATAATCTGCGATTTCTAAAATGGGGTTTACCATTTTTGTACACCCAGTGGTTGTGGTTTTATGTTCATTTTAGCTGTAAAAAAATATTTTTTTTCCAGGCTCTTTTAATTTCAAATTCACCATTTTAGGGGCGGCGATTCCGTCATCCATAAAATTATTTTGGTGTGGCCTTATTGAATTTTGGTTTCTTTTGTTTAGGCAAGTGAATATGTATTTTCCTAGTGCATTGGTTACGATTTTGTTTTTGCTTTTCATAATGCTAATGAATTTTTCATCTTCATCTTGGTTATTATGAGATGGGATCAGAGCTGTTATGGATTCAAAGAGAGTGTGACGCTCATTATTATAAAGGGGGCATTTTAACAGGAAGTGTTGTTCCGACTCAACCTCATTCTGCGTACAGTGAATACACAGCCTGTTTTCTGCCGGAGTTTTGGGTTTGGTATACCTGCCAGTTTCTATGGCCAGGTTGTGGGCACTTATTCTGAATTTAGTTAAAGCTAGCATGTGATTTATATTAGTTGGGCAGGCCAGATATGGTTCCAATCTGAATTGTCCTTTAAATAGTCTATAGGTTCTAAGTTTTGGATTAAGATTTACGTTATTGATGTTAGTCATGGTTTCTGTCATGAAGGATTGATGTATTCGCTCTTTTAGTGTGGTGTATTGTTTATTTGTTACAAATTGCTCATGCCATAATGGGCCACTGTTACTTTCTAGCAGGATAGTTTTTAATGTTGTGCACCAGTTAGTTTGTCCTGATGTTTCGAGAGTTTTTAAGATATTATATGCTTGACGGACAGGATGTGTGGCGTCTAGTGTAAGTATTCTTTTCCAGTAATTGATGACTCTACATTTCATTTTCAAACTGATTGGGAACCTGCCTAGCTCTGCATACAGGGCTATAGTTGATGTGGATGTTTTTGTTTTCAGCGAGTTTTTAATGAATGCTAACTGTATCTTTTCAAGATTTGTCATGTCTTTATTTTGATACCATACTTCTGAAGCATATTCCATAATGGGGCTTATTTGAGCATCAAACATTTTCAGTGCCAGGGAAGGCTGTAACTGACCTACTGTGTTACGGATATAAGAATTTAGAGCGAAGATAGCATTATTTGACTTTGTTATCAGGTTCGGAAGGTTCTTCTTGAACATATTTTTATCATTAGAGATAATTGTTCCCAGATATTTATACTCATTTGTTAGTTTAATTTCCTCATTCCCAAATTGAAATTGTTCGGTTATTGTGTGTCTTGAGCCTATCACCATGACATTGGTTTTTGCTAGGCTGACTATAAGGTGCCATTTTTTGCAAAACTCATACAATCCGTCAATTAATTTCTGGAGTCCTACTGCCGAGTGTGAGCAGAAGCATTGTAGAGGCTTGTCGAGAATCCTGATGAGCGGCAAGTGATCAGTCACGATGGTCACATCCTGGCGACCATAAATGTACGTGTGGAACTTCTGGCATGAAGTTACAATGGCTAAAAGTTCTTTCTCAATCTGGCTGTAGGCATATTCAGCAGGAGTAAGGGACTTAGAACTATATGCGACTGGTCTGCCACCTTGTGTTAATACCTTTTTTTTTTTTTTTTTTTTTTTATTACGACAACGAAAATGTCACATCTGACACATTTGTCAAAACAGAAAATAACAAAATAGTAATACAAACATACAATAAATGGTTCAAGTTTAAAAAGACATAATCAATTTCAATCTTACAAAATATCTATACAATTTAAGGTTCCAGCCAATTAAATAAATGTTAATTCTAAGACATGACAATTCAGTAAATTAAATCACAATGTGCTATATATATATATAAATTTAAATGAAATGCAAAACGACAGACTATATCATTAAACATCAATACTAACAAGAAATTTACCTATAGCTTTTAATAATTGGAGTTCTCGTGATGTCATAATGGCTAAAAATTTTTCAAAATTATCGAGTTGACCAAAGTTGCATATTATATTAGATGATATAGTAATAAGATTTTCTCTGTCTAATCCATGACTAGGACATAACAATAAACAATGTATTTCATTTTCAACTTCATTTAAATCGCACTTATTACAAATTCTGTTTTCTACAGGCAACTTAGGGCTTTCATGTCTTCCAGTTTCAATTCGAAGGTTGTGAGAGCTAGTGCGAAATCTCGCAATTTTAGTGTATAATTTCCTGTTAATATTATGTAGTAAATAAGGTTCTATTCTGAAATCAGTCTTCATTAATTTATAAGTTCTAAGTTTTGGTTGTTTAGTCGAGTCATTCATTTCTTGGAAAAAATCATTTTGATACTTTTGGTATAGTTTCTCTTTAAACATCTTAGAGAACGTTTCATTTATTAGGTCTGTCTCATTAATTTCTCCAAACTGTATATTGTTGTTCTCTAGTACCTGTTTTATTTTGCTGAACTAGCATGTTCGTGAAGGTATATTTTTCTGAAAATTCAAACATTTTTTAAGAACATTATCATCTGGTCTTTTCTCAAGTTTAAGCCAATAATTGATCATTCTCATTTGTTGTCTAAGATGCAAAGGAAACTTCCCTGTCTCGCCATAGACTGCAAGTGTGGAAGTTTGCTTTCTTACACCTAACATATGTTTTAGGTAACCGAGTTGTACTTTCTCTATTTCATTTATAGGTTTTGATTTTGTCCATAATTCACAATTGTATTCCAGTAAAATGTATTGGCAAAATATAAGTATCGAACATTTTCATAGACAATTGCGGAGTAATGTAACCAATAGATTGTTTAGTGTCACCTTGCAGTGCAAAAATAGCTTTGTGAGCCTGTGTCACAAGATAGTCTGTCATTTCATTGTGAATATTGTAATTATTTGTAAGCACATGACCAAGATATTTAAAATTTACAACCTCTTCAATTTGCTGTCCATTATAGTAGACAGAAAAATCAGTAGATCGGTTTCCAATCTTCATTACTTTAGTTTTATTTACATTCACAATAAGATACCATTTACTGCAAAAATTATGGAAATTATTTACACATGACTAAGCCAAGTTGACTTGCATCACGGGAAATTGTGATCGGCTCTTCGAGACTGTAATAGCGCAAAACAGGAGCTGTAGTGAGCATGCGCTTTAACTTCAGAAAGGCTTCCTCATGCACTGGATCCCAGTGAAATTTAAAATGAGCTTCTTTGTTGCTTTCTTTCAATAACTGACGTAATGGCTCTGTAGTGTGCGCAAGTTCTGGGAGAAATTTCATTGTGTAATTCACCATACCAAGCAGAGTGTGAACGTGGTGCGATGTAGTTGGTCTTGGCATTTCAGTTACAGCCTTAACTTTGTCTTGGGATACTTTCACGCCGTCTGGGGTTAGAACTTGTCCAACTTATTCTACTTCCGATTGAGCTAATCGCATTTTACTCTTGTTGAGCTTCAAGTTGTTCTGACGACATCGACGGAGAACTGCCCGTACTAAAACTGTGCATGGAAAATGCATGGATGCTAAAAATATGCATGGATATTGCATGGATCTGGACTTTTAGATGCCTGGAACATGCAAGATTAGCCAAGCAGTCATGGAATCTGCATGGATTTTGCATGAGATTTGCATGACTTCATTCCATGATTATGGAATCTGCAAGAATTTTGCAAGGATTCCGCATGACTTCTATACAAAAATTAAAGTCCAACGCAAGAGTTTTGCATGAATAGGAGTAAAAAACAAACTCCCAGGCAAGAAATTTGCAAGAGTATGTCAGAGACTAAGTCTGATGCAAGATATTTGCAAGAATTTTGCAGGACTCATCAAGAGAGACAAAGTTCAATGCATGGATTTTGCAAGTCTCTTCCCAGAGGAGCTCTCCTGTAAAGAAGATGCAAAAACTTATTATGATGTCATCAACAAAGGGTGGGCTTTCTCAACTGTGGGCTGCTTCTCTCAATGTTTGTTGTGTCAGTGAAAAGCTTGTCATTATTAAGGTGATTGAAACTTGGATTGTGATATATTTGCTAAGGTAAGACCTTCAATTGTTCAACTATATATTCAGGCATCATAAGAGGTTAAAAAATCAATATTTCTTCAGATTGGTAAATTGATTTGGACTCCGAAAGTCCTGTTGAAGAAGTATAGTGTCCGAGTGGAGTATAGGCCTACATGAAGTTTTGGACTTCGTCATTATGAAGGTGATATGTTTTGCAAATATATATTGCATAGGCCTATAGTTCTCTACTCTCAATGCCTTGATAGCTGAGGGTCCGACCAGAGGGGCTATGGAATTTTTGTTGAAAAAAAAAGTTTGTTTCCAACTTGACACTGAAAAAAAAAGTTCAGCACTTGGGAAAAAATGTTGTTTCCACCTGTAGTTAGGGTACTGTATTTAATGTTAAATTGCGATAAAAAAGTTTGTCCGCATGCGAAAAAAAAAGTTTGTTGACGCTTTTGCAACTTAAAAAAGAAGTTTGTCCCGAGGGTAAAATCCATAGCCCTCCCCAACTTTCTTATGGTCGGCCCCATTAGAATTGTCTTTTTTGAGCCGATCTATAAATACCAAACAGGCATATGCTTGGGTTGCAAAAACGAGAACCAAAATTAATCAGAGTTGTCAAAAAACCAAAAGGAATTCATGCTAAAAAAGCAGTACCATCCAGTGGCGCCTCTATATACCCTTTCATAGTGAGTAACCCCGGCCTTTGAGGGGGTCTATTGGTTTTTGGCAAGGGAAATTTTGTTCGACCCACTTAACGGACCCAAAAAAAAATTGTTTGCAGGGGGGGTCAGGAGGTGCTGCAGGCCCTGGCATCAGGGCAAATGGCAATTCAGGGCAAATCCTCACC
Source organism: Platynereis dumerilii (assembly GCA_026936325.1). Taxonomy (NCBI): domain Eukaryota; kingdom Metazoa; phylum Annelida; class Polychaeta; order Phyllodocida; family Nereididae; genus Platynereis; species Platynereis dumerilii. The sequence continues at coordinate 366,714 of JAPTHN010000056.1, forward strand.
AATAACAGGGCAGATCCACTGTCCCGGTCACATCCGTTACACGTTAGAATTTCAGGGCAAAATTGCGACTGCCGTCCCGTGCAAGAAATGTGCAAGATTTATGCAAGGAGTGCGCAAGATTCAGGTCATGCGGATATCATGCATATACCATGCATATCTCATGCATTTTCCATGCATGCAAGAGCAACTCTTACACTTTCCATGCATGCATGGAAGCACAATAAAATCCATACGTTTTCCATGCGTATTCCTGACAACGCCTGGATAGCAGCTATATCCTTGACTTTTCCATGCATAATCCATGCATGGATGCATGGCAAATGCATGGAATTGCCCATGCGTAAACCATGCATGTGCCATGCATTTTCCATGCATTTGCCATGCATTTGCCATGCATTTGCCATGCATTTGCCATGCATGCAAGAAAAATGCAAGAACAAGTCTTACACTTTTCTTGCATGCAAGGAATATGCAAGAGCAATTCTTACACGTTCCATGCGCCTGGATAGCAGCTAGATCCTTAAGTTTTTCATGCATAAATCCATGCATGGTTCAAGAAAAATGCATGGATCCATCCTTGCATATTTTCAGTAAGGGTGCTTCTAATGTCCTGTTGTGGCTCTCCAGTGTTGCTCCATGTACCAATATGTCATCCATAACTATCTCGACATTTGGAATACCACTAAAAAGTTCAGTCATTGCTCTCTGGTAAATTTCAGGCGCACTTGAGATTCCCAATGGTAATCGTTTGTAGAAATATCTACCGAAGGGTGTGTTAAATGCAGTGAGTAGAGCACTGTGATCATCCAATTTAATTTGAAAGAACTGTGGTGATCGTGGTATTGCTTACCTAACCACCGTAATGAGATGATACCAGCGGGAGCGGAGGTGCGTCCTATCGCTTCAGCATCAGTGTATCGTCTGCCAAACCTCGCCAGATCTCGCTGCACCGCGAGAGGACCCGAGATGACGTTCAGCGGCACCAAGCGGTGGTGCGGGCCACCACACTCCTCCCCGTCATATTTTCAGCTTCCTGAGGGGGCCCATTGAACAGCTTCTTGAGTGGGCCTATTGAAATATGTCCACTGCAAGAGCTGAATGTGTAGCACCCCTCTCCCTCCTCAAAAAAAAACTAATTAAAATATCCATAGGCCGATGTTTCAGAAACACTTAGGGCCTTACGGATACTGTTAGGGAGCATGCAGCTAGAGTGTGCCCCTTAACAAAAATGGTAGCATTAAAATACTGAGGAATTCCAAAAATAATGGTGAGTCCCTCAAAAAGTTAAAAACTTTTAAAAATAGCGAAGGACATGCTGAGTTGCTATTGCCCTTAGGCTTCATAAAAGCCATAGCTATAATGCTGCCAAGGATTTCCTGGGGGTAGGCCTTGTCAACACATGCTAATAAAAACATTTGTTAAAAACATTCTGCAAATGACAAACAGCGGGTCTGTACGGTGCTCCAAATGGATACATCCGAACAGGTTGGCCCCTGATCGCCAATCTTATGCAGATTACTCAAGAAAATTTCCTGCTGCAGGGGCGCATATTATTTGACTGCTCCCAGAATTATCGCGCCATCTGTTTAGGAAGGGCTTTTTGTCTTCAAAGTCCTTCCTGGATGTCCTTCTGTCTCCCAATGGGCCCGATGCAGCTCTCCAATTGGGAGAATCACTGCCCCTATCAGCAGGTGGGAACAAACTGTTCGATCTTCCCCTGTGAACTGGAGCAGAGCCATATGAGGTGTTCCTGTGTGGGAAATCGCTGCCAACACACTCTCTAGCAATGTGTCCGATACCAGCACAAGTAAAACACCTCAATGGAATTGGTGTACGCATGCGTTTATTAGGACAATCTTCAGCATGATAGTGGTTGCCACCGCATGTTAAGCAAGTCTCAGAATTGGTGGACCTCACCGCGGACTCCGAACAGCCCTTACTAATGCGACGGCCATCTGTTTTGATGCCAGATGTCCGCGTCTTATCTGTAGTTGGATGCGGAGCATGTTGGTTAGCCTTTATGTTCTTCTGGCTCTTGTCATACTGCTTCGGCATCTTGAATAGACTGTTAAGTCTTAGCCTGGCTCCATGAGGCAGAGTAATACAAGCATTCAGGGCTGCATCTATAAGAGAAGTCGTCAGTTTAACAAACTTGTCTCGTTGGATCTTTCTGCAAACCCGGGAGATAACCTTAAACTTCTGGGTCTTGGAGCCCCGTTCATCCATCTTCTCAACTCTGTTTCCGGCATCCATTAAGCATCCTTGAGGGTCCCTCTTTTCTATCAAATAGCCCTGTGGTTCCTTCGTCTGATCTGCCAAGAAGCCATCAGAAAATCCATGCCAATCATCTTCACCATGGTGTTTATCGAAGTCTACTGAAGATGTGGAGTCAATAGAATCAATTGACTCTCTGTGTAGGCTATTGGAGGGGTCCTTGGAGCAAGTTTGTGTTCTGTGCACCAAGGGCCCCTTGTTCAATGAATTCAAGAAAATAGATGAAATAGGTGGAGACCTGTCATCTACCACCCTGGGCTCCTCCCGGTCCATGCTATCAGGGATATGGTGACACTCTGAGTAGGTGACTATCTCCTCACTGCAACTGTTAGACTCAGTCTCATGAATACTTTCAGTGACGGCCTCCCTTCCCATATTCTCAGTATCCACTCGGTCATCCTGATATTGTTCAGAATAGAACATGTTGTGGACCTTGGCTTCACTGGGCAGCCCTTGTTGCTGGAGAACTGGATCTGGGAAAGTGGGCTACTAATTTTTGCAATTTAGCCCAATTTGCTACAACACTAGTAGGCTGTGCTGTACAATATGGCTGGTTATATAATTATCTATAGTTGAAGGCCTTAATTATTTCAATTAGGCCTGCTAAGATATTGTATTTATTTGCAGAATTTTTTTCTGTAACATAGATATTATATTGTACAGATATAGGGCCAATAACTTACAAAAGGCAGCGAGTGTCTAATCTGTGATGTAGTAGGCCTATATTGTATATTGTGTGCTAAGACAGTGGATATCAGCTGATTGTAGGATGTTTTTGACAGTTATGCTAGAGCTGTCAAAATTTGACAGGTGAAGTCCTCAGGGATTTCCCCTAATGTCTCAAAGCTGAGATGATGACAACTCGCCCAGGAATGTCCAAAATGCACACAGATATCTGCTTAATTATCTGCAATACCATATAACCAGCAAATATTGGCAGAACAGCAGTTAGAGCTCACTTTTTGGTGATTTGAAGCTGGCGCCTCCGGGCGAAATCCAAGATGGCGGCCGACCGGCGTCCTTCCCAACAGGTCAGAATTTCTCCAATTCCGTCGGAAATATCCTTTGACAGAAGCTAGAACTATGCCCTGAAGGTTCTGAGGTCACCTTGTCGCCAATGTGGTGATCGTGGTATTGCTTACCTAACCACCGTAATGAGATGATACCAGCGGGAGCGGAGGTGCGTCCTATCGCTTCAGCATCAGTGTATCGTCTGCCAAACCTCGCCAGATCTCGCTGCACCGCGAGAGGACCCGAGATGACGTTCAGCGGCACCAAGCGGTGGTGCGGGCCACCACAGAACCCTTGATGAGCATCTAATACTGTGAAATACTTGGAGCCATGTGTGCGGGTAATCACATCTTCCACTGTCAGGATAGGATGATATTCTCGAAGTAAAGCTTGATTCAAGTCTTTGGGGTCAATTGTAATTCTAATGTTTTTGTTCTGCTTTAACACCACATGCATGCTGCTACACCACGGAGTAGGTGTGCCAACTGGAACACGTTCAATGATTTCACTGTTTTCAAGCTGATCAAGTTTTTGTTTCACTGAGTCTCTTAATGCTGCAGGAATCGGTCTCGGTGGATGTGTTACGGGTCTGACTTCTGGGTCGTACTTGAGAGAGTATGTTCCTGGGATACAGCCTACTCCCTCTGTCACATCACTGTAGTTGTCAACTAACACCTGTGTACTAGAAGGCACTGAAGTACTACTTGCTAAGACTCGCTTGACAAGATTTAAAGCTACACTGTCTGAATCGCTAAGAATAGCTGGACACGAACTATCAACAACTTCAGCTTTAAGATAGTAGACACCTTTTGACGTTTTAACAGGCAATTTCACTTGTCCTATCGCTCTAACTGTAGAACCTCCGAAACCATTAATAATCGTTGAGCTAGGAATTAACTTTGGAATCGGTCTCAATTTGCTGTACACATTGTGTGGAATCACGGTTACATCACCTTGCGTATCAATCTTGAAATGAACAACATTTGAATCAGCCAAACTCAAAGTTACACACCACATGTTACATTTCTTGTTTTGACAAAAGGACCGTGAATCTGGAGGCAAACTTGTTGCACGAACATTTACACAATCAGTCAAAATTTCTGCATTTGTGCACATAACATCAATAATTACATCATTGACGTCATTTGTGAAGGCAGTACCATTGACATTGGCAAGGGACACATCATTTGAGCAAACAGCATCATTCAAGTCAATCAGCATTTGAGTTGGGAATAGACAGTACAGTGCCAAAAGCACCATTGTGCAAAACATCAGAATCATGCGAAAAATTTTCATCTTTGCACCTGCACTTGCACCAACATGAGCATTGACATCAGAGTCAGACAAATTCAAATCATTTGACAGTTCAAGTTCATCAAAGCGTTCATTTGACAGTTCAAGTTATCATCAAAGCATTCATTTGACGGTTCAAGTTCATCAAAGCATTCATTTGACGGTTCAAGTTCATCAAAGCGTTCATTTGGCAGTTCAAGTTCATCAAAGCATTCATTTGACAGTTCAAGTTCATCAAAGCATTCATTTGACAGTTCAAGTTCATCAAAGCATTCATTTGACATTTCAAGTTCATCAAAGCATTCATTTGACATTTCAAGTGTATTGTAATAGTCATTTGGTATTTCATCACATTCATTCGGCAATTGATCGCACATTTCACATTCACATTCACAATAACAGTCATTTGGCAATTGATCGCACATTTCACAGAAATAGTCATTTGGCAATTGATCGCGATAGTCATTCATTTCATCACAATAGTCATTCGACTCATGACTGTAGGCGTTTCCTTGGGAGCGAAAGTGATAAATGTACAAATCGTTCATCGATTGCACATAGTCGTTCGCACTGTGTGACGCACTGTTCATCGAATTCATGGAGTGAATTGTGCTTTGTTGACCTTGTTGACCTTGAGACGTTTGACGTCGTTGACTTCGATTGTCATTGTTGTTGCGATTTTCACCACTGTTACGCTGTCGGCACATGTTCTGAAAGTGCCCTTGACGATTGCAGAAGTTGCATGTTCTTCCGTATGCAGGACAACGGTTACGTGCGTGCGATATTCCACAATTGGAACAATTGGTTACACCATTTCGATCCGAGTAACTTTGAAATCTCTGATGCTGACTGTAGCCCCGGCGGTTGTGGAATCCACGGGAATTTCCTCGGAATCTTCGAGCACCGTAATGGGACTGCGACTGTTGATGGTAAAAGTTGCATCGTCTACGTGACATACCTCGACCGTATCGATTGAACCCTCGGCCTCGTCCTCGGCTTCTTCTACTATTGAAGGCGTTCACATTTTGACTAGAATTGTTGTCTCTCTGGTGGGACTGGTTGTTGTTGCCATGGTGATGACTGTACACATTACTGGACTACAGGACACCTCTTGACAATTGTCTTTGTTCATGCAGATGACACTTGTTAATGATCTGGTCTAATGTCAAATCTTCTGACCATAATCTGTCTTTGAGGTCCTTGGACCGCACACCCACAGAAATCTGCTTACAAAGCTGATTGTCCAAAGTATTTCCAAACTGACAGTTCACTGCAAGTTGTTTTAACTGGGCGATATAATCCCCAATACATTCTCCTTCTTCTTGTTTACATGAGTCAAATTGCGTCATATACAGTTTGGTTAATCGTTTTGGCTCAAAATGATTGTCAAATTTCTGGAGAACGAGATCTAAATTCTGGCGATCGATTTGGTTTTGAAATTCGAAATTATTGAAAATGTCAATATATTTTGGACCCATACCGTAAAGTAGGATGGACACTTTTCTTTGTCCACTTGCATTCTGAAGATTTGCAGCTAGGAAGTACAGTGATAATTGATCCTTATGAGCTCTCCATGCGGGTAGAATTGTGGATTCTGTTGGTTGAAACTTGGGCGGTTCGAATGCGCCGGCCGCCATGATGTAGCGAGGTCGGACCGGGCGTTGCTTTCCAGGCTAAATTGTTCGTAATTTCCGCATTTTCAGAGTAAAATAATCCTGGCAAAATGTTCTTGAGTTAGCCTGCCCACGTCTGACACCATGTTATGTCCTAGCGCTGTCTAGCAGCGCGAATGTTACATGATTATAATTCCAAGAAATAAATAAATCAAACAAGCATGGCTGTGGTGGTCAATGTGCGCATGCGCGACTTTTTATTATAAAGCGGATGACTCCGTTTATGAAATCTCGATACACAACAGGGCCGACCAGATCGTCTTGGGGGGAGGGGGGGGCGCTATTGACTTTGGTGAAAAAAAAACTTTGTTCCACACATCAAAAAAAAAAAAAAGTTTGTTTCCACCTGTAGCTAGGGAACCGTAATGTTAAAATTCCTATAAAAAAAGTTTATCGCGAGTGCGCAGGCGAAAAAAAAATTGTTCGTCGACGCACCGCGAACGAAAAAAAAAAGTTCTTCCCGGGGATAAAGTCCATAGCCCCCCCCCAACTATCGTTTGGGTGACCCCTTAGGGATTGTTCAGAATTAATGACTTGGGAGCCCAATGGGAGGGAGTGTTAGTTTTGTCCGAAGACGGCGAAGTTGCCAGGTTGCTGATAATTAGGAGCCCTTCAGAATTGATTTGAGGATTGATCTACTATAAACGACATCTATTTTCGACATGACAGTTGAATTCGACACTCCCCAACCTGCCTGGAAAGTGATCCAATCAGTCCAGCAAGTTGTTTACATTTTGGCCGACACTACAACGAATTATACTGCAGCTGGAGCACCTGTTAAATTCAATTGAGAGCCCCAGTGTACACGTCGAATTCCGAATTCAACTGTCGTGTTGAAAATCAGAAGTCGTCCATGGTAGTGGTAGCATGCTGGGCTCTTTCGGGGTCACCTGGGCCTATGTTGGACAGCTATTTTAATTGTCCTTCGCCTCATTACCATGCCTCCTCCTCCTGTCCTAAGTAGCATACCAGTGCATTAATGCAGGACGTGGAGCCGCCCTTGGCCTATGTGGAATGGCTGTTTCAGTCATCTTGTTCTTCATTGTTGTGTCCTAATCAGCCTACCAAGTGCATAAATAGTATACAGGAGTATTACAGGACGTAAAGCACCAATCATCCATGCGGTCATCTATGGATCCCACACTCACCAGGCTAGCAAAGTGCTGCATTGAGACTGAAATTAACTTCCATAACTTCCTTTGGACGCTTGAACATCTCTGTTCTGATATACTCGGATAATACTCCTGAAATTACTTATGTTAATGTAGAATGGTGAAATGATCAATAAAAATGAATTGATTATTGATTTAAATCTATGATGAAGACATTGTCATTTGTATTATGTGGTTAGTAAGCTAATTCTGCCTTTATTTTTCTTCAGGTTTCATTTTGTTTGACAAAGTTTTGACGTCCTCAAGAAAGATGAGCAAGTGAGTGGTTTCAACTTTCATTTGTGTCAATTATCGTGATTATATATATTTTTTCGCTGTAAAATATTAGACTTCCTCAACTGTATTCTGTAGAATATTTTTGGTTAAAAAATAGATACAAAGCTATCAAACAACCTCAACGTATATAATGATTTTTAGCCTAATAGAACTAGTAAACTAGTAAGAATACAGGGAAGAACAGGATGGTCCACTGAAAAGGGGTGCCTATCTATCTACCTAACTATCCACCTATCTATCTTTCTATCTATTTCCATCTATCTTTCTATCTAGCCATCTATCTAGCTATCTACCTATCTACCTATCTATCTACCTATCTTTCTGTCCGTATGTCTGTCTATCTTTCTATCTATCTTCTTATCTATCTATCTATCTATATACATATCTATCTTCCTATCTATCTTCCTATATACATATCTATCTTCCTATCTATCTTCCTATCTATCTGTCTATCTATCTATCTATATATCTATCTATCTATCTACCTATCTATCTATCTACCTATCTATCTAACTTTCTATCTATCTATCTATCTATCTGTCTATCTATCTATATATCTACCTATCTGTCTAACTTTCTATCTATCTATCTATCTATCTATCTATCTATCTATCTATCTATGGTCTGTCTTTTGCAGTGTTTCCTATATTGTCATTGATATGGTTGAGCAATATTACTCAATGGAACAATAACCTGAATTCTTGAGACAGGATTTACATGTTTACCCCAATCAATTAATGTCATTGTGAGCTCGTTTCTGACGTCTTCTTAAGCAAGATTATATGTTTAACATTTCGCGGATGAATGCACATGATTTTGTAAAAGGATAGATACCAAATAGATTGGTATTTTTGGATTATACTGAGGTGACAAATTTTGTGTTTTTCAAGCTGGTTTGTCTTGAATTTTAGGTAAGGTATATTGACTTAAATAAGATCTATGTGAAAGTGTTTGTTGGATGGTGTATGCATGGCTATGTTCTGTGGTTAACCAATTATAATGAGAATTTCTTAAGTCTGAGGATAGTGAGGTGCTATTTCGATTTTATTAGTAAGTTTTCCTTAGCTTGCTTCCCAAAGTTTGTTGGAATTAAATTTATCTATCAAAATCTTGTGTTAAAATTAAATTGGCAGACTTGTGGATCATTGTCACAATTGCTTCATGATTTAAAGTTCTACAAAAAAAGTATAAATGGCTTCCAAGAATAATACAACTTGAAACAAAATCATGACTATGGAAATTTCATAATATTATGATTGACTTCAAGATGGGATTACGACATTTACAAGGTTCCCACACTCATGCTCATGTAAAGTTAAGAAAAAATAGTGGTTATGGAAAGTCAACATAGTTTTGAAAAGTCCTGGAAAATTCTAATTTTGATCATAATTGCATGGCGCAAAAATGTGAAAATCAGAATTGGGTCATGGAAAAGTATTAAAGTAATGGAACCCGGATTTAAAAATTTGAAATAATCCGTGATTATTTTAATTGACTAGTATTTAATTTTATAATTTATTTTCTAGGCGGCAGGAGTGTGAGAAGGAGAACCAGGAGGCGGAGGATGAGGAGGAGGCTTCTCCAAACAAAAGAGCAAAGATGTCCCGCTACGATGTCACCCCTGCTAAGAAGGTATGTCTCCCGACTGCACTTTTGGCCTGGCAGGCACAGGAACAGTTGCTTGGCTTCATCGTGTTCATGGGCCACTGTAGTCAATTGCTGTGACATCATAGCCAAGTGCTGTGACATCATTTATAACCAAGCTAACAAAGTTGCTAACAAGTGTATGGGCCCTGTGACCCTGGAAACTAGGTCAAGGTCATTGAAGATCACAAGCATGCAAGAGGTCATCTTGGTTAGGCTCATTCAATATCTGAAATTTGGAATTTTGCGGAACTTCTGCAGCTGAGAATCACTGACCAAGTAGACCTCTTGTATGATTGTGACCTTCAATGACCTTAACCTAGTTTCCTGGTTCACACGGTCAACACTCTGAAAACATTGTTTATAGGATAGCTCCTGGCTCAGAGTTGGGAATGTTCTATTGCAGGACCTTATTCAACATTGACTTCTGATGAGTTTAACCTTGCGTGACCTTGACTTAATTTCCAAGGTCACGGCCCAAACAGTGCATATGGGATCAGAGTCTGCGAAAAGTGCTTTTGTCATGCAGGACATTCGGGCAGGTAGATCTTGAATTTTACCTGCCCGAATGAAATCCTGTCTGCCCGGATAAAATCCTGAAATTCCAATTTTTAGCCTGGCTCGCCAGGCTAATTCAGGTGTAATGGTCTGAAAATATTGTCTGTCAACTCTACTGTTCAATAACTATAGGTTCAATATATCTGTTTTTGTGTTTTATTGGTTTGTTAGGGTAGCTAGATGTATGGAAATTACTTTTTTTTTTCAATTTCAAAAATTTTTTTTTTCCCAAAATTTTTTTTTCCAAGATTTGAAAAAAAAAAAAAAAAGAAATTTCAACTTTTTTTTAATTACCCATTTTTTTTTTTTTTTTCAAAAAGAGGATATCGGGAAACTTCTGTTTTTCAAATTTAAACATTTCCTCTTCCAATATTTACAATTTTTTTTCCTAAATTAAAAAAAAAGGATAACAATTTTTTTTGTTCCAAATTTTTTTCAATTTTTTCAAAGGAGGAAATTGAGCGACTTCAAAATTTGAAAAAATCGTACACATTCTTTTCGTGGTTATTTGGATATTATTTTGTACATGGAACAACTACAATAACAACACTTCACTTGCCGCAATTCAGAACCACCCTTCTCTGCCATTTCTAAACCGTAAAGTAGACTTAACTATTTCACCAGCATTGCTGCATATTTTGCGGTCATCACTGCCACTTGAGCCAGGCTTTGAAGCCGCGGATTCTTGTATTAATTTCACCTGGTATTCCTGTGTTTAATTTAAATTTTAAAGTAACTCCAAACTTCTCCCAATAAAAAAAGAGCCTATTAAGTCATAATTGCTGCCAAGCAATTTAAGTCTTAAACCTGTATTTATAGGTCTACAAAATATCAAAATTTTTGTATTGAATATAATTATATTTCTATAATTTAGCATTTGTCCCAGGCTGTCTCTATTTGTGATTTGCACGAATCACTTTGCATTACCAGAGAAAACATACAGACTTGACAATTGTAGCCTTGCAGGGCCTCAGATCCTGTACATGGTAGGCTACATAGAGGTGCCGTGGCCTAGTGCATAAGGTGTTCGCCTGGTAACTGAGACGTTGCAGGTTCGACTCCCACCCATGGCATGGAGGAACTGAGCAGATCCTCCGTAACTCTTTGCTTCACTTCACCCAGGTGTAAATGGGTACTTGGCTATAGGCAGTGATGGCGATTGTAGAGTGACTTAGCATTGTGTGCGCTGGAAACGGCTGCCTGGCTGTATACTCCCCGGGGAGTTGAGAAAGGCTCATGCTTGAACAGGCCTGCCAAGGGTGTAATTGTAAAGTCTGTTGAGACTGACTTCGTCGGTGTAATGGACTATAAAAAAGTCTACATTTACATTTATTTACCAAATGCTGCTGAACATTGCTAATTGCAATTTTCTGACCTATTGACTACTGTTGTGTTTAATTGCAATCCATTTGACACCTCTGACTACCAATTTGAGTCACTGATGTTTTCAATTGCACTGGCAATTTCAAAGGCCAGTACTAATTGCATTGATTGCTGAATTAGCTTATTGACTCTCCAGCAAGCCCATCGGACATTTGGGCAGGTAACCACTCTATTTTTGCCGGTCACACGCTATTTTTGCCGGTTTTGACCGGCAAACCGGCACTTTTCGCGGACTCTGTATGGGATAACTCATGAATGTTTAAAGTTAGCAATGTTGTATTGGTAGAAATTTTTCTGCTCAGTCTTTCCTGGGATCACCTTTGACCTCAAGGTCACAGGGCCCAAGCGCAGACCTTTCCTCTTATGTGTGACCTTTAATGACCTTGACATACTTTTCAATGTCACAGTCCTGATAATATGTGGGATAACTTGTGAATGTCTTAAATTAGGACTTAGGAATGTCACATTATTGACAGACATTTTCAGCAGAGACTTCTGAGATGACTTTGACCTTTGGTGACCTTGACCTAGAATTAAAATGCTCTGACTCCCAACCAGACAAAATTTGAATTTTTGAGACACAAACTGTCTTTCTGTCATCTCCAATTGACATGTACATGTTTTCGGTATCTATAAATTTAAGAAGAATCAATCATTTAGTGACAATCGCAAGCATGATATTAAAATTATACCATCAAGTTGAATATCCTGAAATTATGTAACCTTGAACCAGTCAATGGCTATTATATCATACCAATCAATCATTACCACCAGCCAACTGTGAGCACTGTTAATGCCTTGCATAATTAAGCTAATCTGCGGCATGTAAGCACTTCGCACATGCAACACAGACTAGTTATAATTCTGCTGCTGCTGCTGCTGCGCATAGCAACCATGGAGTCCCTAGCAATTGGATGTGCCTTAGCCAATAAAGTGCCTGCAACAATTCTGTTGTTTTGAAATTGGATCCCAATCAATCAATCAGTGGATCAGCCCAGCGTCTTGGCCCCAGTTTAGACTGCTAGTGTGATGATATTTCTCAGTAATGGAATTTATGGAGTTACACCGTCAGATTTTTATTGTGAATTGATACTTTAAAGAGCTGTATTTTATCTAGTTTATAACAATTGGAGTACAATGAAATGGAAATAAAATCTTCGCAAATGAATGGACAATGATTATTGAGCTCCTTTCGCGCACACATGTGCGATCAATACAATTGGATATCTTAGTCTTGAATGTTTTTAGCAAGCACTAGCCATGGAGTTATAGGCCTACATGTAGTCTAATGTTACATGCGTGGTTTTGCAGTATCTTACAATCTTTGAATGAGAGGATTCATTGAGGATTTGGATGTATGCGATGGAATAAGTTACTACCAAAATGTTTATCTTGGATGGTTATGTCGTTCTTTGATGGTCATGAGTTCACACAAGCCAGAACTTTTTAAATCCACTCTATTCTGTGTTTCAAGTTAATTACAACGAATTGGGGTTCCAAGAGCATATTTATGTGTTGGAATGAATGAATGAAGGAAATACAATTCTGATACAATCTTGTTATTCATTCAATGCTTTGCATCAGTTCATGCGTCTGCTACCATTTCCTAAATTGATCAATAATGAGGATTAAAGACCCTGAGAAGGAAGAGAACGTTACCATGGCAACAAACCAAGTTGAGTTGGAGGCAGAGGTCCATTATACATACAGTAGGTTCCAAATTATTACGCAAGGTGGTTTTTTTATGATATCTCAAAAACAACTAAACACATTTTAAAATCCTTCCCACATAACAATTTGTGTTCCATGAAGGCAATATCCTGTAAGTTTTGTCCAATTCTGGTGGTGCAGTGAGGAGTTACGCCACCGAGCACCATATACCCTGTTCTTCGATGTCCCAAGTTATTATGCAAATGTAAGAAAAAGTGATCTAAAAGTACCAAAATGGTCTATTAATCCACTAAACACTTACCTCTTAACATTTAATGAAAAATAGTATGCGGGAAGGATTTTAAAATGTGTTTAGCTGTTTTTGAGGTATCATAAAAAAACCAACTTGCATAATAATTTGGTACCTACTGTATGAGATGGAAAGATTTTGAGCAGTGAGATGCAAATCACTGTACAACAATGTTTACTTAGTCAAAGTGAGGGTGAACAGTAGGGGATATTATCAGCAGCTCATGACAGCCAATGTCCTCAGCCTCACATGACGCTCAGCCTGGCACTGTCATCACCCTCCCATGACACTCTCCAAGTGTCATGGCCCAGCCATGACATTGGCAGAGCTCAAAATCATGTTTGGCAGGCAATTAAAAAAAAACTATAGCAACTATCACTTCCAAACTTGGCACAAAGTTGTATCACAGTATCAACCAACTTTATAAATTTTGGCAGGCCTATCCATTACATAATGAGGAAAAGAACCCGAAGGCTCCAGAAAATGATAAGGGTACTGTCATCAAGGACTGATGACTTTGGGGTATTTTGTGGGGTGCAGCAGCTGAAGGGTATCTGCTAGTTTATCAAAATCACACCAGAGGACAGGGGGTCACTTTCTTTGATTGACATACACAAGTGTGCAGTGCACATGTGTCCTCCTTCACCCCCTCTGCCTCACCCTACATGGGGGTATGTTCTGAAACCAGGAGAGTGGTGAAGGGAGCAACTTTGACACTTCCATGGATAAAGATGTATTCATGTAACCAGCACCTCATAACACCCATTGTTATAAGGCATTGATGCAACTGCTATTCAATTAATGACCTGGACATTCACACCTCACAGCATATAATGCATAGTACCTGCTATCATTTTGTTTATAAAAGAATACCTAACATGCCTATAACATAAATCACTCACCTCTAATAGCCTAAATGTCATTTTCTATTTAATTGAATCACTATTGAACTTTTCCATATCTGTCTTCCTTGACTTCAGCAAAGTTATTGTGAAATCCAGTGTTATCCCACCCTCCTGCACAGTGTTGGAGGATGGTGTTATCCACTCCATTTGTGATTCCATGTACACCTGTCAAACTTTGCATTGGCCGTCTCAGATATTATTTCACAAATATTTTCCCTTGAGATGCTATCCATATATATGTCAATGCAGTTTTTGCTTTCTCATTTTGTGTGTATCACTTGTCACCATAACAAAGAAATCCTTATCCTTATAATGGTGTGGAATAATCCATTCATTCTGATATATTTGACATTCCTAGCCTTTATATCATTTGCAATCCATGTACATATTAAATGTACTAGAAAACCCGTTGCAAGCAGGAATTTGAGCCATTTGGGGTAGGATATGTGTGCCTGAATATGACAGTGAAGTAGGTCATGGTGGTGCAAATTGATAAGCATAAATGGCCATTTTAATATGTAACAGTTTGCATAAAATTCGAATATAATGCCATTAATGGTTCTGTCTCTTGTTGATGTGAAATGTCAGATTGGGCTGGGAAAACAAATGGACTTTGTGCAGTGTATTTATGGGCATATTATGGTGGCAGCAGTTGTCAGTGTGCCTGGCCCCTGCTGCCACCTGGATAGCCTGACAGAAAGCATATGACCCAGTTCTGCACATTGATCAACTGTCTTGTGTACGTATCTTGTCACCATGCCAAGCGTCTTGGTGACAAGATACGTACACAAGACAGTTGGGCAACCGCTAAAATCGACATCATGGATGACATCGTTCGTACGAAGCTGTCCGTCTGCGAGGATGCAAGGAAAGTACTGCTTTCCTCAAGTGATCGAGAAATTGTTGAAGATACTCCCAATAAGTTCTGGGGTCGTGGAACCAGCAATGATGGACAGAACACTCTAGGCAAATTATGGATGATGTATCGGTCTAAACTTCGGAACAACACTTTGACTCGACCAAGAAACAGACAGTGGGCCACTCGCCAGAATCAACCCAAGTGCTTTCGATGCGGTGAACCTGGACACTTGCTGGAAAACTGTCGCAAGCCCAGTAATGTGAACTGTTGGAATTGTGGCCGTCTTGGCCATAAACAAAAGCACTGTCAGGACTTTCAGTCACGAGGACTGCGTCGCTAGGGCCTAGGCCAAGAGAGTCAGGCCGAAGAACTTTCATCAATCTCGAATGACTCTATACAAAATGACAATGCTGTACTCAATGACTCAATACAAAATGACAATGCTGTACAACATTTAATTGATAATAACTCAATAGCTCTGAGTTCTGGTGATCCAACGGAAATTATTAATAACTGCTATGATGATATGATTGATGACATGATTGAAAATGAACCAGATGTTGGCGTAATAGATAATGCAACTGGAATGTTAAATGTTGGTATCTTGGATCAACCAAGAGTAGATCAAGATGTAATGAACTTATTTGAAAATATTAAAACCATAAGAGATAGGTACAATGAAAATGTTGTAGTAAGTCATATGAATGTCAACAGTTAACGTTTGAAATTTAATGAAATAGATAATCTCTTGTCAGTGAGCAGGTTTGAAGTTCTTGCATTGAGTGAAACAAAATTAGACTCTTCTGATAGTAATGCATGTCTCAACATAAAAAATTACTCGATTTATAGGCAAGATAAACGTTCAAATAGTGGAGGCCTTGTAATGTATGTCAAAAATGATCTTCCATCAACCCTTGGTCCTATAAATAGCTGTACAGAAGATCTTGAATGCATGTCTGTTGAACTAAACTGCAAAGGGAACAAAATGTTAATTGTAAACATGTACAAAAATCCCAAAATGCGCCCTCAGAATTTTGAAACTGCTTTTAAGGATATTGTTGAAAACGTAATGAACAAATATGAAAATATAACAATTCTAGGTGATCTAAATTTTAACATGATTCAAAGTAATACTCTAGCTCGCCTATGTCCCACGCTAAATCTCACAAATGTTATAACAGAACCCACATGTTATAAGTCCAACGTCCCCTCATTAATAGACGTGATGCTTGTTACAAAACGCAGGAAAATTTTAAAGAGCTTTTCTATAGACACTGGTATTAGTGATTTCCATAACATCATTGGTGGAATTTTCAAAATTCATGCCCCCCTTCCACCTAAGAAGACTATTATCTATCGGAAACTATCAAGTATCGATTACAATCAAATGAGGGATGATATTACCCTATATAATCTTGATTTCGGTAGGGAGGAGAATATTAATGATGCGTTTGACACGCTGCAATGTATGCTAAAGAATATGCTCGACAAACATGCACCAAAAAAACAAAAAGTAATTAGGGTAACTGATTTCCACTGCATGAGCGCCAGATTAAGAAAGGCTATACTAATAAGAAATCAAGCTAGAAATAGGTTCTTTAAACAAAGAAGCCAACATAACCTGTCAGTATACCGGAAACAAAGAAATTATGTGACGCTCATTAAAAGAGAGGAGATAAAGAGCTACTTTAATGAAAAGTGTAAAGGGGGAACCTCAAATAAAGATTTCTGGAAAGCCGTAAAACCTGTATTCTCTCAAACAAGAACTAAGTCTGATAATATCCCTCTAAGAGAAGGAGATGAAACCATAACAAGTAATGATAAAGTTTGCCGCATTTTCAATGAATTTTTTGTTCAAATAGGATCAGATATTGGAATGATTGAGGATAATGATAAACCAATAGAAGATATAATCCAAGGTTATGCGGAACATCCAAGTGTCAAACTAATCACTGATGGCATAAATCAATCAGGACAAAGTTTCAAATTTAAACAAGTGATAGAACAAGATGTTAAAAAAGTGATAAAATCGCTCTCTTCCAAAAAAGCTGCAGGGTATGACGAGATACCCACAAAACTCATTAAGATGGTTAGTCAGGTGATAATAAAACCTATCACACAAATAGTTAACATGTGTATTACACAGCAGCAATTTCCAGATGGTATGAAAAAGGCTAACATCACTCCTCTTTTCAAAAAGAAAGACAAGCTGAATAAGGAAAATTACCGCTCAGTGAACCTCCTTGTAGCCCTCTCCAAAATTCTTGAAAAAATACTTTATAACCAAATTTATGATCACATGAAGTCGATGTTTCATTTACACTTGTCTGGATTTAGGAAAGGACATGGTTGCCAAGATATTCTTATCAGAATGACTGAAGATTGGCGTAAATCTTTAGACCAAGGGGAAACAGTAGGAATAGTAGCCATAGATTTGTCTAAGGCTTTCGATTGTATGTCACATGGATTACTTTTAGCCAAAGCTCATAGCTACGGATTTGAACTCGCAGCATGCACACTTCTTAAATCGTATCTAGTTGACCGATTGCAAAGAGTAAAAATAGGTGACAATTTCTCAGATTGGGTTAAAAATAGGAAGGGTGTCCCCCAGGGATCAATTCTTGGTCCTCTTCTTTTCAATATCTTTATCAATGATTTACTGTATCATACGTTTAATTCGAATGTTTATAATTATGCTGATGATAATACCCTTAGCCTTAGCAATCCTAACCTTGAAATCATTAAACAAGCGCTGAGCTCTGATTGCAAATCAGCTATGGTCTGGTTCAAGATAAATAATATGAAAGCAAATGCTGATAAGTTTCAATTTATGTTCCTCAACAGGTTCAAAAATGGAATGTGTGATACCTTACCATTAGCAAACTGCTCTATTGAGTCGACCAATTCAATTAATATACTAGGAATAGATATTGATAACAAGCTAAATTTTACTAGCCATGTTGATGATATATGCACAAAGACCAGCAAACAGGTAAATGCACTTAAAAGGATGAAACATATGTTAGACAAACAATGCAAGTACATAATTTATAACAGCTTTATAAGTAGTAATTTTAATTACTCCCCAATAGTGTGGATGTTCTCGAATAAGACAAACTTAGATAAACTTGAGACGACAAATAAAAGGGCATTGCGATTTGTGATCTCGGATGATAACATGCAATATGATGATATGTGTAGACAGGAAAAACAACTTAACATAAAACAAAGATGTATAAAAGCAGTAGCCATACAAATGTACAAAATAAAAAGGGAAATGTCTCCAATATACCTACAAACATTATTCACGGATAGGCATTCCAACTATAGCATGAGAGACAATAACTTGTTCGATATTCCTAACTTTAATACTATAAACTATGGGAGGAAGAGTTTTAAATATTATGGTGCCAAACTGTGGTCATTAATTCCTAATGACATAAAAGAAAATGAGTCACTCAATGGCTTCAAATCTGCTCTCACCAAATGGTTATTGAATGAAAATATAACTGTAAACTTACAATTTCTGTAGCTTTGAATTTTATACACATATTGCAACTATGTGAAAAAGATATATGTACCAACCGTGTGCTTCAACTTACCTGTGGTATGCTACATGTAAATTAATTTATTACCTGTCACACTTTGGTGCTAATACAATTGCAATATATACTGTGCCACGTACCATTATAAAGATACCGAACTGTGCTGTTCTGTATGTATATTGCTTGCAATGTCTTGTTTTACATGAAAATAGGCAACTGTTTTAGTAGCTGTAGCAACTGTAGATAGTGTTTTATTATATTTTAATATTCTCCTTGTCGTACAGAAGCTTAATGCTTGAATTGTACATGTATCAATTTTATTGTGATGTATAATGTCTGATTGCAAACGACGTTAAATAAAATTACTATACTATACTATAAAAGTTGCAGGGAAAGGTGTGAAATGAAGGTGTATTTTAAAGGAGGTAGGAATTGTTTAAGTACAGGTACTATTGCAAAACAATGTAAATGTCAGTGATGTGGCACATGCTATGTTTGATGAGCGTGATGTGAACAGGGACAGAGGTATGCTTGAGACATGGACCCAAGAGAGTTAGCACTTTTATGTTTGGATGTGTCCATGTGACTGGCATTGACATGCTGTATGTCTGGTGGTCAGGGCAATGTGTGCTCAGTCATTCCTGGTCCCCAAGGGCCAACCCCCCCCCCAGGAGGTCATTCTTATGGCCAATCAGACACTCCTTAATTACTCCTGCCAATATTCCACTGCATCTACACACATCTCTTTGCCCCCCACCCCCACTCTCCTCCCCCCACCAAATAAAATGGAAGAAAGGTCCAAAATTGAAATCATGGATCTGTAACTTATCAAGGTGGTGTCTTCTGTTGGGGTTCAACTTGGTATGTTTCATGGTATACTTTTGAGTACACCCCAAGCCCAGGGAGTGTCCCAGTCATTTAGCCTGATCAATTAAGAAAGGTCCAATAATTATGATTAGGAATTAAGGATTATCTTTTTTTTTCCATTACAGCCTTTCAAGAGCTGAGGTGATTATCCAATTGACACCTCTCCTTATATTAATTCATGTAGGTTGGTAGAGTGTCTTAACGATACCCTTCCCCAGTTACACTGTATTGGAGAAAATAATATACATCTCTATGATTGGAAAAAGGAGAGCACCACAGATAATCTGAACATAGAAGCTAATAAACCCCACAATTATTTGGCCATGGTCTGGCTGGTTGTCACATACATTTTGTTAACCCCCAAACCACATTTTCCTATAAATGTGCTGGGGCACAAACCTGTGTCTGTTTCAGATGCTCAGATGCTCACTATAAACATACAGTCATATTTAAGAGTTATAGACCTGTGCTATGAACAAAGACTGTATTATCACACATCATATGTGACTGAAGTAATCTGTAAAAAAAAAAAATAATAATAATAATGATATTAAAAAAACCAAGCTCTTATCTATGTACACTTTCAAGTCCTGCTGTAATACAATTTCATTATTTAAATATCATAATACAACCACAATGATATTTTTTTGGTAAGCCCCCCCCCCCACAAGTGGCACCCAGAGCTATGGCGCTCCCCCTCTGGCCAGGCCAGCATGCACCAACAGCATCCACTTGTGGCCAAAATGAGAAAAGTGACCCTCTATGGCACCTGGACATCTTAGTGACATTCATCTTAATTGGGAAGAACTCTGATTAAATATATCTCACCCGCCTCACTCAAAATTTCAATTGTAATGTAACTTTGGAACTACAGCACATAAAAGCATGCAGTTTTCAACATCTGAATATAGAGGTCCAAGGACCTGAGATACTACTATACTGATTGCAAAATACAGCAGTAACAGCCACATTTATACAACTTCTTCCAAAATCAGAGATGTTCTAAAATGAAAGCTAGGCCATACCAAATAATCCTTTAGAAGTTTTTTTCCACATTTTAAAAGTTACCACCCTTTTATTGATAGATTTCCTGACCTAAGGAGTAAAATGGACAAGAAAACACACTTGGGAAAATGGTTATCTGGCCACCAGTTTTAGGGCTGTTTAATCATAGAGAATTCTCTATGGTTTAATCCACTCCTTTACACTGTGTATCACTATGACACTTCACAGATTTTGTTGAAATTGTAGAAGTATGGCAGCTATATGTAAAATAGCTGTATGTTTTCCCTGCACAAATATTATTTGCTTATACTAAAAACGAAATAATAAATTTTCTTGCTTCAATAAGTGTATACTATGGAATCTGAGTATTGATTAGTCCAATATTTTACCAAGAATATGTAAAAATGTCAATGAGAAGTTCGACACAAATCTGCAGACATTCCAGCTTTAATCTGCATTGAAGCCCTGCATTGTATCAAAAATTGAAACTTTCTGTGTTGCAGGATTTATAAGCTTTGAGGGAAAACACGGGTCAAATTGGCCAAAACTCAACTCAGCAGAAAGCAGGTCCATTTTGGGAAATTTCCCATACCATGGAACTCTGATAATTGGAGAAAATGCTTGCAGAACATTGAATTTTGTGAAGTGTGTAAGCAAAATTTGTATAAACTGTAGAAAAGGCTGATGCATTAGTTTAATTAAAGTCAGTATTAAAGGACTAAATGTACACATTATAACACATATTCCCAGTTTATGTTGATTTTGAAAGAGAATCCATTTCCTCAATGGAAATTTCCACTGGCTATTGAATATTAATTTGGTCACTCTGGTGATTATTCAAATGATTAACTTGAGACACATTCCTCTGTCAAGTTCAATTAAGACTCCAAAGGGTCTTAGTAGACCCTCCCCCCCCCACAAGTGAGATATATCAGTGATTTAAAGAGGGTCAATTGTAGAGAAGGCTGATCATAAGGCTTTCTTGCTTAGAACTTTAAGACAAAACATCTTCTCTCTGTTCAGGGAGGTTGAGCTGCCATCAAATACTCTTACTGATTCAAGTAATCCAGAAATGAACTACAATATGATCAATTGAAAGTAAACAGCAAATAAATGTGCCTTGAAAGTTGAGGAAGTCTCACTTTTCAGAAAGTGAAGTTGTTTAACACGACACAGTAACAAACCAGTGCCACACTATATGGAGTTATTTTGTTGATCAGTTTCTCATGCTCTGGTGACAGCTTTTTTGTTGATGAAAATAGCATTATGTTTAAATGAAGTTGTGGCACTGACATATAGAGAGAAATGGTTGTTGGGAAACATTCTGTTCTGCGTTGTCACTATGAAACCTGGTCTGATTTACTAAAATGAGTATGATAGGCCTGATTATGATGTTTTGCTTTTGTGACAGAGACTCCAGGACACCTGTGAATTGATCTTTACTTGCACATCATTTAAGAATCATACCTGTGAAATGGGGGAGGGGAGGGGAAAATATTAGGTCTATCAGGGGAAGAGTATGGAAGTGTATGAAAAAAATCTACAAATTTTGACTTCCCAACTCAAAATTTTGACATCCCAACTCAAAATTTTGACTTCCAAACTCAAAATTTTGACTTCCAAACTCAAAATTATGACTTCCAAACTCAAAATTATGACTTCCAAACTCAAAATTATGACTTTAAAACTCAAAATTTTATCTTGTAAACACACGATTTTGACATGTAAAACCAAAATTTCGTCTTCTACACTAAAGATTTTGATTTTTTAAACTAAAATTTTTGCTTTTCAATAGAAATAAGTTCATAATTTTCAGATGTAAACTCAAAATTTCGACTCCAAAAGTAAAAATTTCAAGAATTTAAATACAAAATTTTGAGTTTTAAAGTCGAAATTTTGAATATATCACAAATTTTGAGTTTGCAAGTCAAAATTTAGAGTTCGGAAGTCAAAATTTTGAGTTTTAAAAGTTTTTCAACTATGGCCCTAATATGCTTCCCTAGAAGAGGGCCTTCTAGGCACTGCTTAATGGGTCTAGACTCTTGAGAATCTTTAGGGGGGTTTTATTATTATTATTATTATCATGTTTATTCGTACAGAAATTCAAGTACATGGTAGGTAAATTTGAAATTTAAAAATTTAAAATTAGTTTATAGTTAAAAATTCAATTAGTGTCTCTGTTTCGTCCTTTGTCAATTGGCTTTCAAGCAGACCGTCTCTCATCTGTGACAGTTCGATTACAGTGTGGGCTATTATTTTTGCATTGTCATCATTACAATTTGAGCATTCGAATCTCAAGAGACCATCAAGTCTGCTGGATGTCAATCCTTTCAAGTCAGTCAAAGTAATATTTGTCATGCTGCAGCACTTTGTGACATTTGCATTCATCACAGACTTCTCGTTTTTAAGCGCTAGTTGCATGATGTAGGACACTAATCCACATGCACAATTCAGTATACTCCATGTGAACTTCAAGTACCTGGACAGAAATAAATGTACTTCACAGAGCCCATAATTTAGCCCTTTCATAACCGAATTGTGTGCTCTTTGAGGTAGTCTCCAAATTTGCCTTGATATTTTCCTCCATGCTACATGAAACCTTGGTAGCGACTTTACTGGCAACAAAGTAACTCCATAAAAGGATGAACAGTAAATCTTGAAAAGTCTAAATTGAATTGCTGATGGTATGTGGCCAAATTTAGACCGAAATATATTGTACTGTCTGTAAAAAGCTGACAGTATTCCATCAATGTCTCTAATTTTTAAATCATTGTAGATCTTAAATCCAAGGTGTAATACACTTTTTTGTTCTTTGATATAACTTAATCCTACTCTGATCTGTTGTTCCTGGTATTTTGCCGAGGCCTTTCTAAAAACAATGTATTGACTTTTTTCTCCATTAAAATCCATGTTGTATTCATGTGCGAATGTCATACAAATGTTTAACATCTTTGTAATTCCAGATCTAGAAGGGGCTAAAAGCACCAAATCATCCGCATAGCAGAAAGCTCCCATGAAATATGGGCCAATGTGACATCCATAACCACTGTCACGTAGTCTTTGCACAAGTACATCCAAATAAATGCAGAACAGTAGGGGAGACAATACTCCACCTTGTCTGACCCCATTGGTGACTTTAAAATAACTGGTTCTAATATCATTCCATTTTATCCTCAAAGTCTGACTCTCATAGATATTCAATAGGCATCTGAGATATAAAGGATTTAGACGTCTGCTAATCAATATCTCAATAGTTAATCTCAAGGTTAATATATCTTAAGGAACTTTTATTCAATCAATTTCAATTACTTTATTAATCCATAAAAACAAGAACTCCAACCACACATTATTAAGAAAACATTCATTCTCCATTTTGTGAGTTAATTTTTTGCATACTTGTTGGTGATCATTTGCATAACCCATTCCTATATATACTGCAGTGCAATGAAAGCAGTCTTGTAAATGCAGTACAATCATACTACACAGTACAATGAAAGCAGTCACATATAAGTCCCAGTTTGAACCAACAGCTAAGTCTATAGGCAAGAAGAGTGCTTATTATTGTCTATTAATTTGCTAAAAAGTACAGTAATTAAAAACTTCATTAAATACTGTTATATCACGAAAGCTTGAATGGCACAACATATCTTGATGACATATAGGCTATTAATATAGGCATTAGAGGTAGGCTTATTTCCCTGTGAATAAATAGAATAAAACACAGAATTATGTTCTGACAATTCTTACTAACTGGTACTTTTAGATATTTATATTTTCAATAATTGTTAATACTAAGACCTCATGTTTTTAGAATTAAAAATCATAAATTTATACTAATTTTAACATAAGAAAACAACACACATTATAAGCCTTAATTTTAATTCAGTTTGAGTAAGAATGATCACTCCTCTTCCAGGCATATTTAATCCCAAATCAAAAATGTTGGAAATTTCAAGAGGTAGTCAATCTTTGATAAGCTCAGTGGCCCTGTATCTACCATGCATGCTATTGAATACTCATTTTGTCACCCAAGAAATCCTGATAGTGATAACTCAGCTGATTAACATGATAGGCATTCCACTGTCAACTTCTTAGACCCCCTGATGTGACCTCTTTGGGATATAGAGAGGGTTGTTGTCTTGAAGTCAGTCTCCAAGAGCTCTGTCATCTGGGAAAATAAGCTTCCACATAATTTCAACAGTGAATCATTAAGATAAAATAGATCTACCATCCAGGCCTATCAAAATTTATTCATTATTTAAGTATACATAGTTCACTGAGTGCAGTAGCGGATCCAGGGGAGGAGGAGTTTAGGGGGTTAAAACCCCCCACCCCCTTTGGCCAGTACATTTTAATGTAAAAAAAAACCCATTATTCAGTACATTTTCAGTTGTAACCCCCCCCATCCAAATTTTCTGGATCCGCCCCTGCAGTACCATAAGCTTACGGGGTACTAGTACACAATAAATGCATGCATATTTAAAGATAGAGATAAGTATAGATAGTTTTTAGAGTGAAAATAAGTCCATGATTAGATGGCCGATGCATGGGTGATTTTGCTGGGTATCTGTTTGTATTCACATTTCACACCTATCTGGCCACTACACATGGTATACTGGTTGTCCAGTGGAATTTCTCTTGCCCCACACACTTGTCATCTGTCAACCAGGACTGAACCCTGTCCTCTGCCAGCCAGGACAGTCTCATGCTGATCTGCTAATTGCAAGTTGAGTATTGTGAGCCATTCGTTCAGTGACTCTGAACCTATAACCTCACATCAATTGAATAGTGGGCACACAAATATCTCAGACAGAAAGCTACGTTCTCTAAACAGGTAAAAATTAATCAAAAGGTCAGTCAAGTCTTAACATCCTAAAGAGATGGGTGAGATTAGGACAACAGTGTTATAACTCCAAATTTTAGAGAACAAAAAGTCACACAATGGCCTGGACACAAATGGCCTTACCAGTTATCACTTTTATAAACACATATGACATTAATAAATGACCAATGAAAAGTGAACAATAATTGCACAGGCATCACAAGGGGCAGCATGTTTATTTAGTTAACAACTGGTGACTGAATGTTGTGCTTAATAAATAGATCTATAGGGGTTGCTGGTTAAACTGATCATGGAAAACAATAACATTTTATGAACTCCTGGAAGAAGAAAAAAGAATGAGAGCTGTCTCTGTCTTTACAAATTCCTACTGGGCCATGTGGGGGGGGGGGGGGTACTGAGTCAGGGTCTGTAACTGATTAGATAAATAAACAGCCCTCTCCTCTTGTCAAGTGAACTAATATCTCCCTGAACTGCATTTACACCCATTAGGAATTTACTATGCAACAGGAATTAAATTACTAGTGTAATGTAGGCGAGTGAGGTTATCCAAAAATACTTAGCATGTTAGTGTTTAAACATGTAATAAATGAAATAACATGCTTAGCTATTCTTACATACACACTATTATATTAAAATTTTATTGGCAGGAATTTAAAGAGGTGTGTGTTGAAGGAGAAGGAGTGAATGTAGGAAGCATTTAGTGGGCACAACCATGGACCGATGTGTGATTGTTCCATGGCATAACTACCAAGGAGCTTGGTCTAACTTGTCCAAGCTGGGAAGGGGGTGATTTTTGTGAAGGGAGCAGCTGTGTTACTTCATCAACTGTCATGTGTAGTTCTTGACCCTGGCTCCCTCCCCCCAACCCTCTCAGTGAGCAGAGAGGGGGGAGGGGGGTAGAGGGGTGCAGAACTTCTGAAGGCTGGGGTGGACATGTTGGGGCAGACTTGTGCTGACACCTGGGTGATACAGCCAATTAGTGGACCACTAACTCACTTGTCATGACATGCTCATGACTTCCAGTTGTCATGAGCTGCTGATAATTTCCCCTACTGGTGAATGTGTCCTTGGAATGGGCCACTGGCTTGTTCATTTGGACCTAGCCCTGGACCCCTGGGACAGGGGTCATGAATCCTCCCATTGGAAAATCATGAGATTTGGAGGACATGGTCTGGGAGAACTGAATTTTCACTCCTTTTCCATGTGTTTTATACCAATATGGTGACATATTCCAAAAGTATACATTTTTTGCTGCTGACTGCACCTCATTTCATCTCAAATAGAGTCAATGATGGCAAATCCGTCCAGGAGGGTAAATCCGTCCACCCTTACTGTATGCATATAAATATATCTATTATAATTGTGTGAGTTTTGAAAGCAAGAGAACTTCTTTTTAAACTGATTTTCTGCATTTATTATGTTAAAAGGTATTTTAATCACATTTTAGGTCCATTTAACAACATGGGATAAAAAACAATCAAATCCTGTGACGTCATCACAGACATTTTTGATAATTACAAAAGTGGGACTTAAATTGTATTATAGGCCTATTTCTGTCAACAAACAAACATGTATCAGGTAAAATTCGTTAAATAAGATGCAAAATTAAATTATTCTTTGAGGATTTGTAAAATTGTGACACCATGAAATGAAATACCGTGGAAATAAAGGTGGACGGAATTACCATCAATATTTTGAATGTGACTTGACAGGAGGTTTTTAAATCCGTCCACCCTCATAAAAGTGACTTTTAAAGCACTTTTATGACTTTAAATAATTATAAATGCCGTTCTTCTGATTCAGAAATTTGATAGGAACAGTTATTCCACTTCGGTTGTTTTATTTTTGTATCTTTTACCATTTTCCTGAAAATGTAGTTTTAGCCAAAAGTGGACGGATTTACCATCCTTGACTCTAGTCACTTCAATAAATGTTTAATTGTCATCTGAAACTGGAACAGTGATTTTGATCCTTATACACTGAACAAATGGCCTCTTGTCATTGGTCCAAAAAGAGTGATGTCACAACAAACAACTATGATGTCATAGGTAATACCTGTGACGTCACAATGGTGATGTCACAATTCAAAGTGAGGCTGATGGCTTTCTCTCACAATTTTTTGACTTTTCTCTTTTTTAAACGTTTTTTATTACAGGTTAGGCTTGGTGGAAATGATTTCAAAACTAGTGCCGTCAGTAGTCAAATATGTGGCCTACCTTAATACAAAATTTCATCGAATTTGGACGGAAATTGACTGATTTAGATCACTTCTCCCGACACAATGTCAAAATCTCATGATTTTGCATGGGATGACCCATGACCCATGCTACGCATGGGTCCCAGGGCTAATTTGGACCCCAGTTTCAGTCATTGTTCACCTCATTGCTGAGTTCTAAGTTCACAACTGGGCAATTCCGTAAAGTCTGATTTTCAGATTTGACGCTTTAGCAGCTTGTGTAGCCCTACCATTTCACCTCAGCTCTTTCATTGTTAAACAGGGATGAGGGCAGGTAATAGGGGTATCAGACATGCTTTCCACCAAAGCTCTAAGTGCAACAAGAGCTGAGCTACAAAGCAAAAATCATGGTGTCGGACGTACATCACACGGTATACGTCCGACACCATGATATTTTGCCATAGCTAGACTCCTGTTACACTTGAAGCTTTGGTTGATGGCTTGTCTGATACCCCTATTACCTGCCCTCATGCCTGGATAACAGTGAAATAGCTAAGCTATAATGGTTTGACTAAACAAGCTGCTAAAGTGTCAAATCTGTGAATCAGACTTTACAGAATTGCCCAACTTGTGACTGTATAATAAAACTTATCAATACATTTACGGGATGAGAAGCCCCAATCATCTATTCATCTTTTCACTTGTTTGCAGATGGGCGAGAAGGCCTTCAAGACCCCGATGACCTTCAGTCCGAGGATAAATGGGGAAATGGGTCGCCCCTCGCCCTCCAGGGTGGAGCTGTGGAAGGAGGAACTCGGTCTTAATGGTGAGTCAAAACTGCTAAATTTTGAGAAAATTTAGATTTCAGTATGAAAACAAGAGTGTCATTAATGGTTAGATTTCATAACGCAAAGGTCCAATTTCTGACTAATCGGGAGCTTTCACCGTTCTCACAAGGGCTTCCTCGGCTGTCGTAAGTGGCTCGGTTGGTCACATGACTGCTCAGCAGGGCCGGATCCAGGGTCTAGGAGGCCCTGGGCACAATGAGGCTCTGAGCACAGGCATTACAATCATTTTGAGAAAAAAGCTTGTCACTGCTCTTATTGAATTTATATACAAAGTTGGCAACTCCTGGTTTGAGAATTCATGCTCTTGCTTGAGACAGCATTACAGCAGGAATTCTCAAACCAGGAAACTTGAGGGAGTTGCCAACCTTGTATGTATTGTATACAGGATACGTTCAACAATGTGAGCTTTTTGTAAGAAATTGTAATGCCTGTGGCTCTGAGGCCCCCATCTTCCATCCCACTTGTAAAGTAATAATTAGTCAAAAATTTGCAGTACATTGAAAATGTAGATTTCAGGAAACAGTTATTATAAATGATGTTAAAAGGACAGATTTTTTTATCTGAGATCTATGGCATGCACAGAAACCTTGTGAAAGACAAAACATTTTTTAACCGCTATTCTAAAGCAGTTACTGCTAATAATATTGTTTAATCAAAAGAAATAAAAGGACACACTTCACCCTTACTCTCAGTGCTCGGAGACTACATATGAAATCCATTTTAGGGTACAGGCCTGAATGATGGAAATCAATCTGGTACGGGAATAAACATTTTTTATTTTGGACATTTTGGTAGATTCTGGCCATGATGACACGTATTCTCTATTTTTTCATGTTCACAACAGTAATTTTTAAAGGAGTATTCTGTAATCTGGAATAGTTGAAATCTTTGGTGGATTAAAAACTGCAAATGCTCAAGATATATTGAGAAACTTCACCAGAATATATACGAATATTGTATGGTGTACATTCCTAATGATCATGACTTCAGCCCACCCCGGAGAACAAATTTTTTTGGGCACAAACAGTCCACATTGGTCTGACCCCTGCTTTTGTACTCAGAGATCAGAAACCCATTAATTTAGATACACCTGGTACCTGAAAATTAAATTCAATCTTTTTTATTCGGGGCAATTGCAACACAGTCCCATTATTTATGGAACCCTGGTTTAAAGATAATTGTACTTTTAAACTAGTCTAAAAATGTTATGCTTGAGTATTGATCCTCAATTGCATTGACAAATTTGAGCGTATTAATTCAGCTGATTTTTAGCTTCGACCGCCAGAGGCGCTCGAAGCTTATCAGGTCACTCCTTCAAATGGATTTATCTGGGTCAGGCTGGTCTACAGATTGCGTTGTGGCCCGTAATTGTGTCAGTCATGAAAGGCAGCTTATCTTAATTGACAAGAGGAATTGCTTCTGGTTACATGGTTGTTCCGCCATTCATTTCACTCGTGAGCATGTTCTCAGTTGGATACAAAGTTGTTTGAACCTGGCCTGGATCATGCAGACGACTAAAGTCAGGCACTGCCACTCCAAGCAGCAACTGTTCACGTGTCACGCTTGGCCGCTTGGTGACCTAGTTTTGGGGTCTGTTGAAGTGTCAACATGTGCTCTGATGCTGCAGCTATTTTCTGTGGAATAAGTGATATTTGGCATTGCATTTGGCCCTGGATTACCACATGCAACATTATCATAACACTTTTATGACAAAGTGCAGTTGGATAAATTTATAATAGGCCTAATTATGTCCTTGGAGTTGGATTGGTTTGAGTTGTACAGTGGTCATGAATCAAGACATCAAAGTTCAATGATTCAATCAGCAGCTGTGGAACTTCATGCAAAATGACAGCAGGTGAGTTGACTTTCGTATTTCATTTGATAGATTATAGGCCTAGTGTAGTAAACTAAAGTTTGAAAAGTACTCAAGTAGTTGTTTGGCATTGACAACCTGTCAACTAGGCCAACAGGTCTGGCCCCACCACCCAACTTACTGGGGGGGGGTTCTCGCCCCGAAATATGACGGGGGTGCTCAGCTGAGCGTCTCGCACCCAGACCCAGTAACGGAGTGCCGTGAACCCAAAAATAGGACCCTGAACTAGGGAAAATTCGCCCTCAAAGAGGCATTTCTTTGGGGTCGGCTGTTTTATTTTAATTATTTGTGCCAAAAAATTTCTTTTTTGCCACAGTGGATGTCTTTCGGAAGGTTATTTTTATGCGAAATTCGGAGTGCTGGAAATGTTGGACCCTGTCTAGGAATATTCAGACCTCATTTTAGGACCCTTAGTTAGGGAAAATTGGCTCTTGAAGAGCCCTTTTCAGCCGAGCATAGGTGTAGACCAACATATAGTGAGAACCCCCCCCAGGCCAACTTACTGGATGGTGGCTGCATAAGCAGCAGCAAGGCTGAGAGCACTGCACTGCATGCAGAACTTGTATTTGGCCAGTGAGCTGAAGGAGATAGGTTGGTTAGAATGCATTGCATTTTAAATTAAATGGGAAATTCAAACTATAGTTTAAACACACAACATGCATAATCATAATAACATTTGTAGTGTTCACTTGAGCTGTCATTAGAGTGTTAAATTACTGACAGCTTGGCTGTTGGCTGCATGCAGTGCATTTATAGCAACAGGTGTTTGTGTATCTGCAAGCACCCCAGCCACAGCAATTTACTGTTTCATGAGTGTATTCAGTATATTTTCCAAAGCACTGTGACAGTCAAACAACCAACATTGTAGTACTGTACTTGTTTAGTATGTTTACATAGCTGGCTTCCAATGTGGCTGCCTACCCAAATTTTACTTAGGAATACTTCTAGAAAATGTTGTCACAATAGTTATATTTAATTAAAAGTTAATAAACATTTATAAATTGCCTGTACGTTGTACTTTTGAATTACATATACGCTGATTAAAATGAAAGTTCTTGTAAGCAAAAAAAAATCCCAACTCTATTCACTTCTTAACATTATTCAACCCTTTTAATCTCTTCATCAAAAATAATTTGCCTGTGGTCTGTGGATATGGAATGCAAATTGGGAATTACAATTGTGAATTGAGTGACAGCTCTCCCAAGTATTTTGGATTAGCAATTGTTCAGGGAGTTCCGGGCAGAAATTATGTGAATATAATATTTTTGGGCTAATTCAGGTAATTAGGTTTAGACCAGGCCCCTACCTATTTTGTTTAACTCCTAAGCTAAGGAGCTGGTAATCATCAATATGGCATGGGGTCTATGGTACCACTTGATGTGTGACTGAAATGAGCTGTTTGAAATACTATGAAATATTTTCTGATAAATGCAAGGTGTAAACTCGATACATATATATGATGTTACATTAATATTCTTTTTTTCCAGATTGGTGCATCTCGTATTAGTTTTGGCATGCTTGGGTCAACCATTTGAAAGAAAAAGCCTACATGCTCCAAATTGTTACAAACCAGTTTGTCTGTTGAGAGACCAGGTAAGTTGAGAAATACAGTAGTCCAGACTTATCTAGAAATTGCTTGAGAGGGGCACGATAACATGTAGTGAATGGACAGAGTTCTGAATTCTGCTGGGTTTTTTTTCTGTCGTTCAAGGTTCTGTTTTGACTTGAGGGTACCATGACATGGAAAAATAAATTTTAATTTTTATGTGAATCTTGTATACTGTTGTTTAAATCAATAGAAAATCCAAAAAAAAACAAGATCTTGGTCTGTATTTTGAAAGTGTGATGTCTTAAATTTCAGAATTATGCATCATTTTCATTCAGTGTAACATTGATGAACAAACATGACTTCACATATTTCCTTATTTTCCAGGTGCTGCATGGAGGCCATCTAAGTCTTGATCACAACTATATATAACTTATTCCACTGTTACAATACCATTATCGAAGACAACTTGATTTTGCAAGCTTCAACCAATCAACATGTGCCATGAGTATTAATCAGACATTGTGACATTGTCTGGAATCCAATTCCCACAAATGTCTCATAATCGCATCACAATGAAATAGAATTTTCATTCGCAAGGCGGAGAGATAGATCAGTGGTCGTGTGCTGGACTGCCAATCGCAAGTTCCCAAATTTAAATTCAGCTCTTATCAGGTCACTGGCACCTGGGCCTAATTGGATGGCTGTTTCAATCATCCTTAGCCTCATTGTTGTGTCCCCCTCCTAATTAGCCTATTAAGTGCATAGATACAGGACGTAAAGCCCCAATCGTCCATCCAGATGTCCATTTGCCCGGATTGAACTGTTTGGTTTAAATTTTTAACAAACATGTATGTAGATCTATGCCCGTGTATGGAATGTGTGCAAATATCCAATTGTTGACACTTAAAAGTAAAACTTATCTTTATAAGGTGTTAAGTTTTTATTGCAAGGATACTTTTTAATTTTCGAATTGATGCACTTGAAACTTCCTTACAGTATCGATAGCTAATCCAGTAAGTGACCTACATGTAAAAATGTTTTATCTACTGCTAAATCCTGATCTTTGAAGTTTCTAGTGTTTTCTCTCTGATAGCTACAGAATCCGTTTATTGAATTGAGCAACAAAGTTGTAATTTGTACAATAGAAAAACTGACATTGAATTTATGTTATAATAATGACACTGTTAAGCATATGTATACATTTGTATTGCAACAGTATTACAAATATACGCTAATAGCATCTGATACGCGATTGTGGTCTTTTTAAACTGTTCTCATGAATTAAATATGTTTCCCATTTACCATACAGGGTAAAGTTGGCAAGCCGGGGGAAAGTTGGCCACCTATTTTGATCCACTTACTGGCGAAAATGCCAATTTTCCTCACTGAAACAGGTGGCAAAGTTGACATTCCTGCCATGAAGTGGGTCGAAATAGGTGGCCAACTTTCCCCTGGCTTGCCAACTTAACCCGGTTCTATGGTATTGAATGAAGTTAAAACCTAAAGGTCAATTCCAACCTTGGTGCTTTGACAACCTATTATCCCTGTCTGTCTGTAACCAACTTTCTCATTATGATTACATTGTAAATCATGCTTCATCCTATTTTTAACCGGCCTTGCGAGCTCTTGCGGCGGTTATAAGAGGAGGGCTTAAACGGATTTTTGGTGAAATGGGACTCTTGTCCACTTGTCCACTTTTCTTGTCAACATATTTTGAATTGCCCATTGCAACTTTAGTATTTCACTTGGATTTATGAAATTTGGTATAGGGATTCACTTTGGGGTCTCTCTCAGAAATGTTTGGAAAAATTCAAGAAAGCTGCCAAAATGGCCGCCATATTTTGAATTGCCCACTGTGACTTTAGTATTTCACATTTATATTTATGCAATTTGGTTTTGGGATTTGCTTAGGGGTTCCGTCATAAGTTATGATAACATTTCCAAGATGGCTGCCGAAATTATTTAATTTAATTTAATTTATTATTTCTTATACGCATTACATATGCATCTCAATGCGTGTACAACAATTGACATATTATTAGAATAGAACAATGAATAACTTATATAAATGTATCAGTAATAAAACCCTGAGATAAAAACAGTTGACTTAGATAAAAACAGTATCACAGTATATCACATAAAAACAGTATCACAGCATATCACATCAACCAAAGTAAGACACAAAAAGATGGGTCTTTAATTTTGACTTAAAAATGTTAAATTCATTCAAATTTCTTAGTTCTGGTGGTAATTTATTCCACAGAGTAGGAGCTCTAATGGAAAATGCCTTCTCCCCATATGTTTTAGTTTTCGGGGGCTGAGGTCTTTTTAACGAAATTGAATTGTCACTCCTTAGACTCATATATGCTCTTGAATTTACAACAATCAAATCTTTTAGGTACAGAGGTGCACTTGCAAGATGTATACACTTAAATACTACACACAATATTTTAAAATCGACCCTCAACTTAACCGGTAACCAATGAAGATTACGTAGTATTGGGGTAATACTTTCTCTGAGCCCCACTTTACATACAATTCTTGCTGCAGAATTTTGGATCACCTGAAGTTTTTTAAATTGAAAATCATGAATACCAGATAACACACCGTTACAATAATCCAATCTACAGGAAACAAAGGCATGAATAAGTCTTTCTGTACTGAGACGGTCTAACAGGTGTCTGATCTTACCAATACGCCACAAAGAATATGAAGCATTTTTACATATATTTGCAATATGTTTATCCATTTTACCTTCACAGTCAAAATAAACGCCTAAATTACGTACAACTGGGGCAGCAGTAATATCAGAGTCTCCTATTCTTATTCGTTTTACATCATTTTCAGATTGTGTACCACGGAATTTTGACGAGAAATATATAAATTCACTCTTGCTGTCATTGAGTGCTAAGAAGTTAATTTTCATCCAATGTCTAATTTCATCTATACAATTTTCTATTTTGAAGCTGCTATCTGCATTGTTACACGTAATATATATGTGCGTATCATCTGCAAAGATCACTGTTTTACAGCCATGTTTGATAATGATGTCTTCTAAAGGTGTAACATAGAGTGAAAACAAAATCGGCCCTAAAACCGAACCTTGGGGTACCCCAAATGTTAATGGTCGCTCATTTGACACCATCGAACCCAACGCAATCCTTTGAGTTCTACCGCATAGAAAAGCTTCAATCCAACTGATTACATTTCCACGAATATGAAATCTTGATCTAAGTCTCTGTAAAAGGATGTTGTGGTCGATGGTGTCAAATGCAGCGGACAAGTCAAGTAATATTAATAATACATCTTTCCTGGTGTCCAGGGCTAAATGGATGCCATATAGTTTGAATTGCCCACTGTGACTTTAGTATTTCACTAACAGTTCTGAAATTTGGTATAGGCATTTCCTGGGGTTCCCCTCAAAGTTTTTATGGCTTGCAGCAAACACTATCAGTGTGGCAATCACTGCTAGACCCATAAGCAAGTGAAATTGCAAAGTCCCACTGACTTCACTGAAATTTAGCTGCGAACTTCACTTTAGTGACTGCAGTTTCACTTTTGTCACTTGACTTTTACCTGGTAAAAAATGACTAACTTGCCAACTTACCTTTCAAAAAAATGCTGCTCGCAATGCATATTGTCGCATAAGTATGAACTAAAGTGGGTTCGAGCTTCAATTGTAATGGTAAATTCAAACTAAAGTTAGATGGATTAGGGAAAATGTCTCAGTCTCACTTAGGATTTTGTGACATCGATGCAAAGAAACCAATGATGTCCCCAGCTTAAGGCAAAAACTAAGTAACTCATCACAGGAGTGACATTGATTTATAATAGAGACCCATATACTGCTTCAAAAGAATGTGACTTGCTAGTCACTGCTTCTTCATCAATTCACTTGTGGCTTCAACATGGTAAAACTCACTTGCTATCACTACTAATTGTTGCTGCTTATGGATCTAATCACTGCTCAATACAAAACAATCCATGTAATAATATATAAATCACCCTCTTCATGATTTCAATCCTGAATATACAATCTCCAAAGGCCGGTTTTGATTCCATGGATTCTTGTCATAGTAGATGTCTAAATGCTGAACTGTATTTCATCAGACCTCGGACCCTTAAGTCAATGATTACTCATACACTCCAGCAATGCTTAATAATGCATCTCCAATGTTTGAACCTTCATTGTTTGCTCTTCCGTATAGATCTGTTAACTTGTGTCCTTGTTGCGGCTTTCAGGATATCCTGTTCTAAGAGACTTAAAACCGTTTCTTGATATTCCTAAACATGCTGTCTGTGGCAGTCATCTAATGTGCTATTTACGTCTTAACCTACCATATACATGGCTATGAATGTTGCTCCGTCTGGTCTGGCTGTACAGGTTAACAGCTCTCTGTCTTGCCCTTTGCATATTGATTACCTTACCTACTCAGTGGTTAGAGCAACTAAGTTGGTTTTCGGTTCAATTTCAACTCGTTTTCAATTTGCTCATGACCACCAGTCGAAGCTTTGAATCCATGGATTCTTGTTATTGATAAAGCTATCATCATTTTGTTTTATAATTCCTGAGGAATATCCTGAGCAACTATCATTGAACTGAATTATCAACAAGTAAAGATGGAAGAAATTAACAAGGTAGTGTACCTCAGAGGCCCGTGTTAGTTTTTTGGTCACTAACAATAAAAGCTGGCCCTACACACAGGGAAGTGAAAATTTCAATAGCATCTGGTTCATTTTCCACCCAGGAATGACTACTTTTTATATAATTCCTGCAAAATTGGCAACCAAATGTGTTTTGAAAGACAGAGTGCCAAATTTTAGGGGGGGCCTCGGAGGCCCCTGTGAACCGTTGAAGTTGGATATTGCATTTCTCCATAAAAGCACGGGAAGGCCTATGCCCTTTACCTGTTATCTTATATAAATTTTTTTTTCTCAAAATTTTGTGAGGCCCCTTTGCAATGTGAGGCCCTGGGCACAGTGCCCACTGCTGCTCAGAGTGAATTCACGTGTCATTCTAGGTTGCTATTTATAAGAGTGTTAGTGAAGGAATTTTACATTATACGTCTACAACACCCAGGAAATTAGGAATTGCCTGCCACAACTGCTTGCATTGGGCTCAATCTCCCTTGAAAACAGTGACCTTGGTCTACGTGTAGTAGTATTTCTAATCCACTCAGGCCGAAGCAGTGCCGTCTTGCGGGTCTTACTTTACTTTGGGCTTCGTGATCACCTTCTTGAGATTTCAAATTAATTTTTATCATTTTCACATACAGACATAAACCTGGCGGCTGAAGATGACACCAGTTCCAACTCGGACCAAGAACCTGAGGTGGACCAGAATACTAAACAGAGTAAGAAATATTTGATACTAGACGAAGTAATTTCTGATTGCAGAGTATACTGCTGAAGTAAAGTAAACTGTAAATGTTAATGATGCTATTGCTCATTTGAGATAGGCAAAAGCTACCCACACTTGAGACCGCACTGTCACAGCATAAAATGAAGGTTTCTATTATTTAGCACAATGACGTTGCCTTGAGCAAGAATATAGGATTTTACTGACATTCAATATGAATTAAACTGTGTTGCAGCTTGCACTCTGGTAGAATACTCAGCTCTCGTTAAGGAGCTGGCAGAAAGAGAAAGTAAGAGGGATGAACTGCGTTACCGGTGCAAGGTGTGTATCTTACTATTCCTCCTACTGCTTCTCTTTGCTTTTCTAGATAATAATTAGACTACCTGCTAGTTAGACTCCCTGCTAGTCTTTAGGGATACTAGGTGTTATCCAGTTCCGAGGCTACCATCTCCATGGCAACCACAGTAGTAGTGCTGTCTATTTACACAAGGTGGCTCCACTTTTCTTCTTCTTATTTAGTAGATTGTAGAGTGTCTTCTTCACAGCAAAACCTGGCGAAATAGGTTCAATGGTTAAAAAAATCTAGCACTGGGCTAACAGTAAGATAGAAATTTAAATTAAAACATGAGGATGGAATTTCATGGCTAAGCTGGTAGCACTCTGAATGTCTTGATCACTGGGTCCTGGGTTCGAATCCAGCTCTGGACAGGTCACCTATACCTATATTGGACACTGGACAGCTGTATCAATCATTCTTAGCCTCATTGCTGTGTCCTCCTACAGCCTCTTTTGCACATAAATACAGGACGTAAAGACCTATCAACCATCCATCCATTGATCATGAGATATCATGCGATTGTTTTCAGTTATTGCTGGACAAGAACAAATCGTACCGAACCAAACTAGAGAAGGACGAAGCCAGCAAGAAGCAGCAGCTGAAGATAGTAACAAGAACACACCAATTAGCCATGGAGGAGAAGGAGAGGTTAATTTAACATCTGGAGGACTTGACTGTTGAGCAGGAGGGCCGGATAGCCAAGTTGGAGACCAGTATTAAAGGTAAGTACTAATGTAACGGTAGAGAAATCTTGCATAGTAGCCTTCATTATATGCATCACTACGTAAATCTCAAATTGCATATCTATGATTGTTATGTACATAATATACACAGCAATGCAAGAAAGGGGACGTAAAAGACAAACGAGGCATTTCACTGCAGCGCCACCTGAAAGCGTTTATTTTTAGTGGTAACTTTTTGCAGTGTACAGTGACAGTTACATATCGGCAGGAAATCGTGGGCTGGCTCTCAAAATGTCTGCTTTTGTATTAATTAAGGTCTTTAAATAATCAGTATAAGTTCAGGGGGGGAGGGTTGGTCTAGTGTTAGCGTGCTGGGCTGCCAATTTCTGGGTGGACGGCTGTTTCAATCATCTTTCGTCTCATTGCCGTGTCCTCCCCGTCCTAATTAGCCTACCAAATCCATAAATACAGGACGTAGAGCCCAATCATCCATCCATCCATCAGTATAAGTACAATGTTTTTCAATATTTTTACAAAAGCTGGATCATTCCACCGTCCCAAATAATTGAGAAATTGGGACAACAGCAAAAACCAAGCCCTTGAATCCTTAGATTCTTGTTAATTGATGTTATTTCTCTTTCTGTTTCCAGGTGAGACAGTCCCTTTGCCGGCTGACCCTGAGGACCGAGTCTTCTCTGGCGTCAAAGCTTTAAAAGATTACGTGCAGACCTTGCAACAAGAAAAGAGCGACCTTCTCTACAAGGTCATGATGCTGGAGGACGAACTTCAGGAGTCCAAGGTCAACACGAAGCAGAGTAGTGACGCTCACGATGGCAAGTTGAAGGAGCTGGAGATTGAGAATAAGCAGCTGAAAGAAGAGACGTCACATCTAAGGACGCAATCACGCAAGGTAATATGATTATGATGTACATAAATGTGACACAGTTTTCTAGTCTCTATCACTGGCCCTAGAAGAGAGGAAGGGGGGGGGGGAGTTTAGTGCTCAGTGGGTCAACGTCCGACAAAGAACCTGAATAAATTCATTCATTTACAATCATTTTCCAAAAATCCACCAAGCTGTATTGTGAAATTTGCCGTATACTCACGAGAGCTGAGGCATTTACCCAATGATTCGCTC
Source organism: Platynereis dumerilii (assembly GCA_026936325.1). NCBI lineage: Eukaryota > Metazoa > Annelida > Polychaeta > Phyllodocida > Nereididae > Platynereis > Platynereis dumerilii. Next base: position 405,945 of record JAPTHN010000056.1, read on the forward strand.
TTCTTTTCTTTTCTTATAATTCTGTGTTTTCTTTTGTTACAGATCAACCAAAATGATGAGAGCAAAGTCTGCGAGTTGGAACTTGAAAATGACCGCCTCCTGCGAGAAATGCGCAATCTGAAATCGCAGGGCGAGGAAGGTGGCAAATCACTAAAATTGCAGCAGGTGATAAAATGTGTGACACGAAAGCTTCCCCCCTCAAAACATTGGAAAAACGATGGACATGCTTAGAGCTGCAACGGTTCACAACCTCATGGTTCGGTACGGTCTTCGGTCTCAGACTCACGGTTCGGTTTTTTCACGGTTCAGTGTAGTTCGGCAAATGTTGAAGATGATTTCAAGAATCAGAGATCTTTCATTAGCTCTCTTGGGATGGAAGGCCTAACATGTTTTAAATCATTACTAAAATCTTCCATTAGAAAATATCTCCAGAAAACTACCCCATTTTCAAGCCTTGTTTATGGCCCCTTATTAATTGGGGCAGAATCAGGTGACCGTCCGGTGAGGTAATTAAAGAGTCATTATCTCTCTGCTAATTACCCTCCCCATTCAGGCCTTGCAGAAGCATAGCTGCTAGCAGCTATGATAGAAGCAAATAAAAATGCAAACGAAAAACAGTATATTTTGTTAAAATATTATACCAAAGTATATATATAAACCTATAATAATAATGATAATATTAAGTACTTATATAGCGCCAATTCCAGTAAACTGCTCACTGGCGCTTGGTTAAACCTATTCATATTATTCCAAATTAAATTTTTTTGCACTTTGTTGAGGCCATTCATTTACGTTTTTTAACCATTTTCCCAGGTCTAAAAGCATGCATGCAGTTCTGTGAAGTTCAATTCTTCATGTTTTGCGAAAGATAACACTTAAAATAAAATTAGGATACCACTTATTCTGGAATTCTATTGCAATATACCATCATCTTTATTGTCCATAATGTGTTATGATTGGTATTATAACAGATATGCTGGATTTGTGAAAACACAAATCACGCTTAATTAGTTAGGACCATATTATCACTTACAATTAATTGCTTATACACGCATCAAGTACTCTAAAACAACCATTTAAAATGTTACTTTGGTTTCTAAACGTTATTATAAGATTGCATTAATTCAGTGTTTTATCATGTTTATAAACATTAGATGCTTATTGGGTAGACAATATCCCACTAATTTATGAGCCACAACAATGACTTGAGTGTGAGATCGACAATAGCATGTTCTATCTATCTATCTATCTATCTACATATCTATCTATCTATCTATCTATCTATCTTATCTACATCTGACTATCTGTCTGACAATCTATCAATTATTCTATTTCAAAAGTCTTTGCAAGCATTTCATAAAGTTGTTTATCTATTTATCTACTCCTGACTCAGCTAACATCACCCAGGTAACTAAATTGGTCGAATTATGGGAAGGAAGACCCATATTATTTTGGAGAATTCACAACTAATGTTTAATCCTCGAGGATGTATAGGCACATGCTTTGCCAGGGCTATAGGCCTATTATTCAATGTTATGGAAATTGAGTTCTGATTCATCAAAATTAAATTGATATATATGCGATTCAAAAACTTGTTTATCATCAGTTTATGCATGTAAGTGTAAGACACAGGTTTTTGTAACACTAAATTAGAAATTAAGATGTCATTTAAAAATTAAATATATTCGAGATATAATTAAATTAATAATTCGATCTGACCTGACATTTGGACAATAGTGTATATTTATAATAAGCAAATTTGATATTTAAGCAGATAATTACATCACAACCCGTTACTTGGGGTACTATTGCAATGCGTAGATTATGATAAAGGGAATTATGATTGCATAATTACACTGCACACCCCCATTATCCAATGGATAAGAAGGTGATGCTTGAATAGTATAGTTATACTTTCTATAACTGGAGATTTGTCAAATCATATCACATGTCACTGTTATTATAGACAATAGCAAAATATTGCACACAAGTGTACTGTACGGCATGTTCAGCTTTTCAAAATAATCAAGATCTCAGCATGTGTCAAAATTCAATTTCAAGTTTTATCATGGGCATGAATAACTTGATGAAAATGTTTGCAAAGACTTTTGAAATAGAATAATTGATAGATTGTCAGATAGATTGTCAGATGTAGATAAGATAGATAGATAGATAGATAGATAGATAGATAGATAGATAGATAGATAGATAGATAGATAGATAGATAGATAGATATGTACATAGGTAGATAGATAGATAGATAGGTAGATAGATAGATAGATAGATAGATAGATATTCAAAATGGCACAAGCAATTTTTGGAGTGTCACATCAATATGCTATTGGGAATTTCATGCAGTGCATGCTTGAGGTCGTTGTTGGCTTTGTGCCAATTGTCAAGGGAGGTAAGGAGCGACCTCTGGCTATTGTGATACATGTATCTACAGAAACGATATAATCACTCTATTACTGAAACAGAATAAATCAGTTAATCTTTCACTACATAGTGGACACGTCATTTGTCATAAATATGACAAGGATAACATTACAATATTTAGTATTCTAAATGTATGTAGAATTTGAAATATTTATAAGTGCATGATGGAATACAACAGGCTTCAAATGGTATTTTCCTGTACCAAATGAAATTATACAGACACCTAACTTTATATTCGGGCTTGTTCATAGAAATCTTGATAGATTGATAGATAGACAGAAACTTCCGTGTGCATACATGCAAGCTAATGTAAGTATAATTGAATTAGACCTTAGCAAAAATACAATGAAAAATAGTGAAAGGGGGGAGGGTAGGAGCGGCTACACCAGGCAAGTTTGACGGGGGTGCCAAGGGTCACTGGGCTGACCTGACTGGCCAGTCTAATGCCCCCCTACTAAGTCCGTAGTTCAGCTTAACTCAGCTTCTAGTCATCCCACATTCATGATTCAACTTGCTATTTGTATGCCAGACTGTGCTGAAGTCACATATAACAATTACCTGAATGGATTTTGCAATATTGTTTTCTCTTAAGTTTTCTGGACTTTTTTCCTAATGCAGGCAATTAAGGGCAATTATGGCATAACTGTCGGTCACTTGAGCCAACGGCAATTAGCAGCAGAGATAAGTAGCTAATTGCCTGCAATAAACAAGCCCTGAAAATGGGGTCCTGAACCCGAGTTTGAGCTGTGAAACTCGGGTTGGAGTCTAATGGAGGATTTTAGTAATGAATGACCTGAAGTTATTCACAGCTAATAAATGTGAAACTTGGCCTCTATAGTATACTGATATATAAATATACCAATAGGGATAAATTCATATCATAAAAGAAATAAATTCTAGTTAATAATAATAATAATAATAATAATTTATTCTTCTATAGCGCATTACATATAGGCATCTCAATGCACTTTGACAATGTGAAATAATTTGACAAATTAAATTAAAAGTTAAAATCATAAAAACAGGTAATATAATTATACACGGTAACACAGACTAAAAAAGTGTGTCTTGAGTCCCTTCTTAAAATCGGCAAAGTCAGTTATTTTACGAAGATGTACCGGCAGTTCGTTCCACAGTTTAGGGCCGATCGTCCCAAATGCCCTGTCGCCGTAGTTTTTCAAAGTTCGGGTAGATGGTTGCACTAATGTTATAGCGTCACTGCTCCTGAGATGTCTCTCGGAGGTTTTTAGCTAGCCAAAGGCGTAGCTTTTGGAATGGGTGATGAGTGTATGGGATTCTGAAAACCATAAACCATGTAAACACTGTAAACACTGTAAACAATAAACTTATGAACCAAGAACAGGCTAGGTGGCAGCGCTGTCCACTGTTGTATGCAAAATGGCCCTCTGGTGGATATGGCTCTCTATGTCACTCATGGCCCACAGACTTATCGTCATTCTAAATAGAAAGAATGACAACGTTAAAAGTGCATTATATCTCTTGAACTTGAGTTCAAGCCTATTTTTAACCGGCCTAACGGCGGTTATTAGAGGGGGGTAGGTGGTGGTGAGAGGGGGAGGGTGAAAGTGGGAGTAAAAGAGTAAAAGGAACCATGGTGTCAACCATGTCCACAGTAAACATGAAAACATTGATTTCAGTAATTTTCACCAGATGTCAGTGTGTGTCAAAGTTCAGTCTAGTGCTGCCACCTATCAATGAAATAACACAATTATTGTAGGGATGTCACTGGAAACATCTTTTTAACCGGCCTTACGGCAGTTTTTAGAGGGGGGCTTAGGTGGATGTGGAGTGAGAAGGGGCTCTTGTCCAGGGGCGGACTGGTGGCATTTCGGGTCCCATGGCAAATTAATTCAGTGGGCCCCTACATCCCTACCATCGGCGACATTTAAAAATAGAAAAGCAATACTACAGGTCCAGTTTGGCAGGTTGTTAGAATTGGGTTGGGGCCCCCACACGGAAGGGCGCTGTCCTTTATAGTTGGTTTAGTGTCAACACAAAATCATTAACCTGATAGCAAAATTTCTCTTTTTTCTTGCAATTTTTATTTTTTTGCCATCTTGAATTGGCCCCCCCTCAGTGGATGGGCCCCTGGCAGCTGCCACTTTGCCACATAGGCCAGTCCGCCCCTGCTCATGTCCACTTGTCCAAGTGTCCATGTGTCCACTTGTCAACTTTTCTTGTCAACATATTTTGAATTGCCCACTGTGACTGCTATTTCACTCAGATTTATGAAATTTGATATAGGGATTCACTTTTGAGTCTCCCTCAGAAATTTTTGGAAAAATCTAAGATGCCTGCCAAAATGGCCGCCATATTTTGAATTGCCCACTGACTTTGCTGTTTCACTTAGATTTATGAAATTTGGTATAGGGATTCACTTTGGGGTCCCCTCAGAAAATTTGGAAAAATCCAAGATGGCTGACGAAATGGCCGCCATCTTTTGACTTGTCCATTGCGACTTCAATTAGATTTATGAAATTTAGTATAGGGATTCACTTAGGGGTCCCACTCAGAACTTTTTGAAAAATCCAAAATGGCTGCCAAAATGGCCGCCATATTTTGAATTGCCCTCTGTGACTTTAGTATTTCACTTAGATTTATGAAATTTGGTACAGGGATTCACTTAGGGGTTCCCCTCAAAAATCCAAGATGGCTGCGAAAATGGCCACCATATTTTGTTGAATTGCCCACTGTGACTTAAGTATTTCACTTAGATTTATGGAATTTGGTATAGGGGTTCACTTAGGGGTTCCCCTCAGAAATTTTTAGAAAAATCCAAGATGGCTGCCGAAATGGCCACCATATTTTGAATTGCCCGCTGCGACTTTATCATTTCACTTACATTTATGAAATTTGGTTTGGGGATTTGATTAGGGGTTGCCCTCATACATCATGAGAAAATTTCCAAGATGGATGCGAAAATTGACGCCATATTTTGAATTGCCCACTGTGACTTTAGTATTTCACTTACTGTTCTGAAATTTGGTATAGGCATTTGCTAAGTTTTTATGGCTTGCAGCAAACACTATCAGTCTGGCAATCACTGCTCAATACAAAAAAATCCATGTAATGATATATAAATCACCCTCTCCATGATTTCAATTCCGAATATACAATCGCCAAAGGCCGGTTTTGAATCCATGGATTCTTGTTAGCTGAGAAGATCAAATTTGGCGCCACACCAGACCACATGACCTATGATGTCATATCCTACCCACAATGCCTCACATCTGCCTCTTTTCTTCTCAGCTCCAAAGGCATCAGACATGTTTTTGGAGCTGCCTGTTTTTGGCTGATTGAGGCATTGACAATTGGTTAGGTTGTTGTCAAATGTTTCCTTTCAGGTTTCTTTCCATGTTTACAGAGCTAAGCATGGGTAAGGTAAGTAATTTTATTAGTTTTCTTGCCTCAAAGATCGTCGGTAGGACCGCTCACCTCAGCGTCCAACTCTCCGACTTTGCAAGTGATTCCGAGTGCTTTAGACGCTTTTCCAACCTCTAACACTAATTTTCCTTGCTTCTTGGTGCCACTGCTGATTGATTTCCATCATTTCTGCTGTTTTTCTGGCTCTTGCCTTGTCAGAATCGACCGTGGAAGTCCCCGGACTTCGGCCGGCCGTGGATTGTCAAATCTGTCATGGCGCTGGTCTGTCCACGCCGACTTGCCAGCTTCGTTTACGGTGGAAATTCTCCCAATTTCCACCGTTAGGTTTGGGTTTCCGGACCCCAGACTACCATTCCATCGATTGTAGTCCCCGGACTGCTTTGGGAAGGTCTGCATTTTTAGTTTTGGGCCTGCAAAGACGCCGTCTTCTCGATCGTCTTCGTCTCTTGACAACTGTCATGGCGCTGGTCTGACCCCGCCGCCATCTCTGCTCGTTTTCGGGCTCCAATCTCCCATTACGACCGTCATATGGGGTTCCCCGGAACCTCGGACTCCCGTCCTTGGTGTCCCTGTCTCTGGCTACCTGTGGGAGTTTGTTATTTCTTTATTTTTGGCCTGACAAGCCGCCGTTTCTTCGTGCGTCTTGTGTCCGCTCTAGGTACTGTATTTCTCTGACTGTCATGGCCGCCGGTCTGACACCGCTGCAATTTCTCGTCGTTTACGGACGAAATCCTCTCATTTCTACCGTTGTATGTGGTTCCCCGGAACCTCGGACACCTGTCCTTTATGTTCCTATCACTGGACTACTTTGAGAGTCGTTCATTGCTTGATTTTTGGACTGCCAAGTCGCCGTTTTTCGGGCGTCTTGTGTGGACTGTCATGGCCGCCCGGCTTGACTCGTGCACCGCTCCGGCCGGGCTGTTTGCGTCGCTTTCCAGCGTTTTCGGGGGCTCTCCGGAACCCCAGATTCAATTTCCCAGTACAATCCTTTCTGGATTGGCTTTCTGACTACTTTATCGTCGTTTTTTGGCCCGCCAAATCGACGTTTTCGGCCGGGAAAGACGACTGCTCGCCGTTCGTCTGCCCCCCTGGTCAGGCCGCCCCCTTTGACTTGCGGCCTGCCATGTGCTTCTCTCGCTCTGGCGGGGCATATAGCTGGCTGTTCTGCCCTGGGAGGGGTCTCCTGGACCTCTCCAAGGTTTTATTCCTTTCTGGACGGTCGTGGGGATGGCTATTTTCCGTATTTTGGCACCGCCAAAAGACTGTTTTGGCCTGCACAGACGTCGTTATTTACTGTTCGTCTGGTCAACTCGGCCCCTGTCATGGCCGCCCCTGCCGTCTGTGAGCGTCGAACCTGCCCCGAGCAGGCGTTTTTCGGCGTTTTAGGCTCTTGGATGGGCTCTCCGGATCCCAATTTCGCCATTCCTGCTTCCATCCTGTCCTCCTGGCCGGTGGATTGCCTGATTCCTAGTTTTGGCCAGATCCTTCCGTGTTCTGGGCCTGTGATGGTGATCTTCTCCTGGCTGGCCAACAAGAATCTGTGGATTCAAAGTTGGTCTTCCTCTGCCTCAGTGCCTTTGCACTCAGTGCATTGGGCCTGGTTTTCCTGGCTTCCGGGATCATGGACTCTCCGGAGTCTCCTCTCCTCGCCATCCTTCTCTCCTTGCTGGACTTTTCAGGGATTGGTACTCTACTCCTTGTTGCCTGGCGTTTTTTGAGCCTGGCCGTTCGGCGGTTCCCAGTTCCTGTACTGGGCACTTTCCTCTTAGTTGCCTGTCCCTTTCTGGTCGGGCTATTTTTGTGGTTCTCACTTTCTGTAATTGGGATTTTGTCGGTTGCCCTTGGGCTCCCAACCCCCCGCGGGTTGGCAGCTTTCCTCCTGGGGGTATCCTTCGCCTGCATGCTCCGGCATGGGTTTTTTCATCCGGCACAGCCTCCCTGCTAGACCGGCCTCCGGGCTGGTTCGGCTGCCCTTCCGTAGGCCTCCAGGGTCTACCTTATCTGGCACTTTCTCGCTACTCCTCTGCGGTCGGCGTTGCTGACTTGGGATCCGCTTGCTCTTGGCTATCTGGTTCTTCAGATACCCTCCACTTGACTTGCCCATCTGGCTTTAGTCTTGTCCATCCATCCCGGGCTTCCAGCTTATTATGGGGTCCCCGGACCCTGTGGCTTCCCTTTGCCATCTCCAGGGTGATGCTCCTGTCTCCGTGCCTCTGGGCTTTGGCCTTGGGGCACTGCGCCAGCCTTTTCCGGCCCTTCTGTGGGTTTCTTGGGTCTAGGCTTCCTTGGGCTTCCTGGTTTTGCTGGACCCTTTGTGGAACGACTGGGTCTCCGGACCTCGTGGCTTCACTGGCAGTTTCCTCCTCTGGTCTCCTGCGGTGAGCCGTGTGCGTCTGCACAAGGCTTCTCCTGACATATGTGTGGCTTCTTTAGGATCCGACCCTTTTCCCTAGTCTCCGGATTAGGTGCCTTTGCTTCTGCTTTTGGCCGTCTGCCGGCCCTCCGTGGCTCTCCGGCCTCACCGGGCCTTGGGGGCTTCTTGGGCCTCCCAGCCTTGGTGTGCTGCTTCTGGGTCACTTGACCTTAACTTTCTGTTGTGGGTCTCAGGACCTCCGGGGTCTCTGGCCTTTGTCCAGCTCCCTCTCTGTCTGGGGGCGGGGCTGCTCCTTCGTCGTCTCGACTTTCATCCTCCCGGCTTGAGTCTCTTGGGCTGTATCTCCGGCTGGCTGGGTCTCCCGTTTCTTCCACCTGGGCTTCGGGAAGCCGGCCTTGCCTGTAAACAGTCGTCACCTGGGACTCTTGGTAGTTCCGGCTGCTCCTGTCCTGGGTTCTCCAGCCTTAGCATCTTTCTGCCCTGACCCGCCGTCTCTCTCCTTTCTCAGACTTGGGCCATGCTTTGTTCTGCCTCCGTGGTTTCCTCCGGTGGTCTTGCACCTCCTCGGGCTCCGGCCCAGGGCTCTGCAGTTCGGTAGGCTCCCCGCCCTGACTGCTTTCGATGCGACACTTGCTGGTGGCCCGGCTCCTTCCGGTGTGTCTGCACCTGGCGGTTCCCGCTTCCTTCGTGTCTTGCGGTTTCCTCGGGCCTCTTCCGACCCGTCGTATGTTCTCTCTCGGGTGGCTGCTCCGGCACCGCCTAGTTGGTTGGCCTGGTTGTCCCTGGTTGGCTCCCCTCCAGGGCTCTGCCGTTTTCCCGGGTCCTCTCTGCGGTTCTGTCAGCTCACTGGCTGGTCTGGTGCTGAGGACTCCGCGGCCTCTGCCTGCCCAGTCTCCCTATGCGGCTTGCCTGGGTGGCTCTATTTCTCTCCTCCGGGAGTTGTTGGCCGGTTGGGTCCTTCGGCTGTCTTCCCGCCAGCCTCAGCTTTCTGCTTGTCCGGGTCAGCTTCTCCTTGGCCTACCAGCCAGGTTGCCTTGGCTGGTCTTCCTCCCCATGCTCCGGCATGGTTGGTCGACAATGGTCGTGGCCTCAGCATGCCCCATTGGCCTTGCTATCGGCTCGGTCTGGGGTTTTCATTGCTGTGTTTCTGGCCCTTCTGGCTTCGTCTCCGCTGCGGCTGTTCAGCTGCTTCCTCTGACTCTTCCTTCCTGGACGTTGTCAGGGCTGTCGCCCTCTCCTCGTCCTGTCTCCCTTGGGCCGGCTCCGGCTGCCTTCTGCTTGCGGTGTGGGTGGTCCGTCCGCCTTGACCTTTCACCTAGCCACTTTGGCTTTGCTGTCTTGGGGCCTCTGCCATCCCTGGCATTCTGCCCGGGTTTGGTCCTGCTGGGGTTCCCCGTACCAGTACGGTCGTTCTCCCAGGTGGCCTTTACTCCTGGCCTCCAGCTCTTCCTGCGGGCTGCTCGTCCCTTTGGGTTGGCGGTGCGGGCTCCGGCCTTCTTCCTTTGCCCCACCTTTGACCTTCTGGCTTGTTTCCCGGGATCTTTCTTTCCTGGATTGTGCCTTTCTGTCTGAGGCGTGATGTCCCCTCTGCACCTGCCGCTGCTGGGTCACGCCTCTCTTGCCTCGGGAGCTCGGCATACCCGTCCTCCTTCGGCTTGCTCCTTGGGTGTTGTCCTTCACTCCAGCCTTGGTCGCCGTGGACTACCATCCCTTAGTTCCTGCGGGCCCTCGGAAGGCTCCTTCCTTCCTCCTGCGTGCCTTGGTTCATCTCCTGCTGGACCGACGGCCTCTCCGGTTGGCTGGGCTTGGAGGATCCTGGCTCCTCCCCATCTCCCCTGGCTCTGGTTGTGTCCCTGTGGGAGACTCCTTTGCCTCCTGTCCTTTCTGGCCGGTTCCGGCTCTGAAAAGGGGGGGGGGAGCGCGCTTGCCTCGCGGCCTCGACTTGGCCGCACCAGTGGGATCTCGGCCAGCCATATCCTGAGGGTCCTGGCAACATTGCCTCCTCACAGGTCCACTTCTGCTTGGCTGGCTGCTTCTCAGCCAATTTGCATCTGGTTTGGCCACAGGCCCCCACGGTCTGCCATTGTGGCCCCAGCCAACTTCTTGGGTGGGTGTCTTGCCTGGCGCAAGCACTCCTCGGTTCTTCAACCAGTAGGGGTCTCCCATCCGTGGTGACACCCCCTGTTTCTTCCTTCTCCGAATCAGTTGGGCGACTCTGTCGGCCTTCCCTTTCACCAGTAGGGGTTCGTCTGCGGGCTCTCTTCTCCCTGGACTGCCCTGCTCCTTGTGTCTTGGGACTGCATCGGGACTCTTCCGCTTGCAATGGCTGTCTTCAGTTCGCCTGCCCCTTGGATTCGGAGCGGGGCTCCCCACCGATTGGGATCGCTCCGCTGCTCCTTGGGCATCTCTGGATTCCCTATGTGTTCTCCTGCTGTCTGCCCCTCTGCAGCCTGACCAGGATTTTCTCGTTGCCTCCAGCTCTTGCTCCCACAGCTTCCGGGCTTGGGCAGCTGGTCTCTGGCCCTGTGGTCTGTCATAGCACAGCGTGGGGCTCTCTTCTACAACTACCTCCTTTCCACCCTGCTTGGCCGGGTTTTGAGGTCCTTGGGTACCCGTCTTCCTCGGTTGTACCTCCTCCTGCAGCTTCCATGGCCGTTCCACAGCCTTGGCTCGGCCGAACCACTTCTTCCCCTTTCCAGTCCCACCAGTGGCACTGCTCGGGGTCCTTTCTGTTGCCCACTTCATCTCACCCCTTGTGGGCTCTGAGTTGGTTTTTCTGCTTGGGTATCAGTCATTTGTTCAGCACAAACCGGACCACCATGAGGCCTCCCTAACCAGCAGCGCTTTCGCTCTGTCTGGGGTTTCAATGCCTCCCAGGCATGTGGGTTCCATCCCCACCGCCGCTTTGGTATGTGTGCACTTTTAACATCGTCATTCTTTCTATTTAGAATGACGATAAGTCTGTGGGCCATGAGTGACATGTATAGAGACTGGTCCTATCCCGATAGTGCACAGAATGCACATGGAATTTAGGGGTACAATCCATGAATACAACATAGAAGGGAAACTTTGTTTCTAACAAGTTGAAAAAGATAGGTAAATAATTAGTGATTTTCAACCTATTTATGACTCCTGCAATATGCAAATGAGGTCATAGGTCAATTGAGTATCACAATTATTGTTCTCATATGAAACCCTTCACAAGTTATACAATAAGACCATGTACAAATTACCTGTGACACAATGGGCCTGAAATAATACTTTCTGCTGAATTTTTGAGAAATATGGGAGCTATGTTTGAGTTATGTGTAAACCAGTTTTTACCGGCCCGCATGCCTTGTGAATGGTCAGATCGAGTTTTAAGGCTGTTAGTATTTCACTTGGATTTATGAAATTTGGGATGGCGATTCACTTTGGGGTTCCCCTAAAAAAAATTGGAAAAATCCTAGATGGCTGCCAAAATGTCTGCCATATTTTGAATTGCCCACTGTGACCTTACTATTTCACTCAGATTTATGAAACTTGGTACAGGGATTCACTTAGGGGTTCCCCTAAAAAAAATTGGAAAAATCCAAGATGGCTGCCAAAATGGCCACCATATATTAAAATACCCACTGTGACTTTGGTATTGCACTTAGATTTATGAACCTTGGTACAGGGATTTACTTAGGGGTTCCCCTCAAAATTTTTGGAAAAATCCAAGGTGGCTGCCAAAATGGATGTTCTGAATTGCCCACTGTGACTTTAGTATTTCACTTAGATTTATGCAATTTGGTATAGGGATTCACTTAGGGGTTCCCCTCAGAAATTTTTGGAAAAATCCAAGATGGCTGCCGAAATGGCAACGATATTTTGAATTGCCCACTGTGACTTTAGTATTTCACCTAGATTTATGCAATTTGGTATAGGGGTTCACTTTGAATTGCCCACTGTGACTTTATTATTTGGTTTGGGGATTTGCTTAGGGGTTCCCTCATAAATTATGGCTGCCAAAATGGATACCATATTTTGAAGTGCCAACTGTGACTTAAGTAGTTCACTTACAATTCTGAAATATGGTGTAGGCATTTGCTAAGAGGTTCCCCACCAAGTTTTTATTGGCTTGCAGCTTACACTATCAGTCTGGCAATAACTGCTCAATACAAAACAATCCATGTAATAACATATAAATCACCCCGTTCTTGATTTCAATCCCGAATATATAATCTCCAAAGGCCGGTTTTGAATCCATGGATTCTTGTTAACAATTTTTGTATCGATGTCTTAACCTGTAAAAAAACTTATATATAAGTATACTTAACAGTAAATCGATTCATCAAGGTTAGGAAATCATTCTGGCGATATTTTTTCCGTGTGAAACGTCATCAAAAATTGTGTACAATGTCAAGAAGGGGCTCAATACAAAACTTGGCCTAAAATCCTTAATAAATGTCCGATTTTCAAAATTTAAAAACCTGCACATATCAAGTAAACTCCTCCGAATTCAATGCACTTATTCATTTTGCTCTATTTGCAATATTAACTTCGCAAAAAGCTTTTCGGCGCATTACGCTGCAATGATGCAAAGTTCCAGTGACCACAGCAAACCAGTGGCAGATTCATGATTTTTTTTTTGTGGGGGGGGGTATCTTTCAGGCTTGATATCACACACTCTTAAATAGTACTGAATAAAATGAACACTGTGCGTGTAGCAATTAGCAAACTAATAGCCAAACAGGTGGTTTTACATAACAAAGTTTTTTTTTACACATCCTTGGCTATGTAATATTTTCATGAAACAAGGGGAGAGGCTTTGGAATTTTTCTAAGGGCATTTATTTCATAGAAATGCCTATTTTAAGATATTGAAACTTTTTATTGCATGCCACATACCTTTAGGTTCATGGTAAGATCGATACAGTACCCTTTTTTAAGGGTACTTTTCTTGTTATCGATGTTTTTATTCCTATTGGATGCACTGTTTTTACTCCAGAGTCTCTGGAGGTTCACCTGAAAAAGAGGTGGAACTAATAAAAGAAGAAGAAGATAGATAGATCCTTACAGAAAATCAGATGTGCAAATAGCAAATACAGGTCTGGATAATATTCTACTGCAAACACCTCTTGAAGTGCCTGCACGTTATTTTTAGAACGTAACAGTGAACATAATGATTTAGTGCCATGACTTTATTGATGAAAACATAAAAGTTATTAAAATCATCTTGATTTAAATTTTCCCAAATTTGGCCTGGTATAAAACATCAATTGTACAACCTTCTTCTCCCTCTAAAATGTGTGTTTTGATTGTATGATATTTTTGGCTTTCATGCGTTTTGTTTCCTACTTTACCACATCAACAATTGACTTAGTCACTAATTTGTTTAAAAAGAAGGGCCCCATAGTTTTAACTTTACAGGAATTCTATCGGTTAACACCAGGGGAAAAGTAGTGCTTGAATCCTTCAATCCCATTGGCTGATAGATTTCCCGACCATGCCTCTGATTGGTCCAGCCAAGAGACAATCTGCACCCAGAGAATCTACCCAGACGAATCCTTCAATTTTCGCACATTATCATAAGATTTGCGTCAGAGCGTCACAGCCAATCAGCGAGTAGCATTCTCTCCAGTTCAAAACTTTACCGGCGATATGCGAAGCATCTATCAACTTCTCAGAGACGTATGACTTATCATTTTGAAGCTCTCATAGAGATCTATCTATTCCAGTAACTTGCTAGTCTGTACGATTTAGGGAAGTCCTTGAATCGGTGAAATCGGCCTAATTTGCATAACCTGTGTGAAGGCCTGTTCATTGGCAGGGTTGGTGAGTGTGTCTGAATTATTCACTGAAGGCTTTGCTGAAGTGACAATCTGGAGTATGTTTAGTGAATTTCAATGTAACATTAAAGCTTCACGACTTGGTCACTCCTTAAGGTTAAATTTTGAAAGTTGTGTTTCAGGAATTAAAGTGCTATGTCTGCTTTCTTGTGGAAAGCAAGTTATGAATCGCTGTTTTAACAAAAAGTTGTTTGGGGCCAATGTCGTTGCCGACATTCAATACGATACGTATTATTAATGGCCGCCTGCGGCCATTATAGCACTGAGCTGTGTGGGGTGAGGGATGGTGTCTAGTGAACTTGTATTATCGCTCGAGGGGTTGGCGCCTTTGCCCGATGATTTCGCTTTGCACAAGCGTCGATCGTCTTGAAAAATCATTCATTTATTACCCACAGGCCAAAATCTCGCCGCAGTTTACTTTCTCCATGGCTGTACGTATCCGTGTATTTAGTAAATCGTTATTTTCTTCATGGCGAGCGAGAATTCTCTGCCTGATCCGCCATGTTGTTCAATAGCATGACTCCGTTCATGACGTCGCAAAAAACGACAGAGGGCGCGCCGAAACAGTGGCAAACCCTAGTGGCCGTTCACGAAATCGCCATTGTTGTGGAGTTGGTACATGGCCATTTCTCAGCTTGTAGTTGACGGAATTACAAAATTTAAAGTTCTAAATGGTACTAAATTTGATTCTACACACAATGGAACTATCACTTTCGATGTTCATGCACAAATAACATCGAGGCAATGTAAAACGGCAATCGCTTTTCATGATCATGTCATGGCACTCACACTGTCACAGTTACAAGTGACACACAAGAAGTTAGAAGTGACAAAATTTATGCTGCACGCCTCAAATGAACGGAGTACAGTCATAACGGCCAAAACCCAAAACGGCCAATTCTACGACGGCCACTAACCAGAACGGCCAAATTTAGGACGGCCAATGCCCAAAACGGCCAAATTTAGGACGGCCAACCTCCGAAACGGCCACTAAATATATGCAGTCATATTTTTAATAGAATTTATTACCTGACCTATAATCCAGTAATTCCACTTGCAATTTTTTATTACTTTGTGTGCATGAGAAGAGCCGCTGCATGGATTGTAATTAATTGCTGTTGGTTTTCTTTCATCTAGGATCAGTGATCGAGGGGCATACATGTGACACTTGGATTAATTGGTTGTCAAACTTGTCCTGAATTAGGTCTAATTACTGCCCTATCATCCCTGTTCCTCCCCGAAGTTAAGATATTTTAATGTTGCGTAACTTACCTCGATCATATTGCAAGTCTTGAAGATTTCAGAAACAAATTCAAAGCGATATTAAAAAAGTATTCCTCAATGGTCTTATTAATGGTCATGTTTTACAAGATATATGAATATGTAGTTTGTATGGACCTATGTGTCTGGAATAAAGTATAATGATAATACACTTTCTAAATTAAAAAAAAAAAGGGAGATGGATAAACAACTGATGAATAATAGTTTATTTTAAAAATTCCTCAAGTTTCTCAATTCCTTAATTGCTATTCAAACATACTATTTTGTAATTGTAATTAACTTGACACGTTTTCTATAATCATGTAATTCATTGTTTAATTAAACAATGGTAAACATGGTAAATGCAAGGCAATCAATCAGCACAATGAATTAAAGAATATATACCCACTTCAGACATTATGTCTCCTGACAGTAATTAACCAAAATAACAAAAAATGTTTCTGAAATAAAAGGATCATGATAATATCATGTACAGGCAAAGTTTTGACTTTATAATATTTTTTTCATGCCACCGAAAAACTCCTCTTTTGTTCACAAATCATGCATTACAGTGCTCTCCTTTTAAAGCAAATTTAAGTCATAAGAGTCAATTAAACATTTGATTATGTAAAACACGCAATTCAGTTGACTGGAATGGTATACTATATGTATGCCATATTAAATCTATTAAAATCTGTTAGTCTATGGTCTATAACTGCCAGTTGAATTTTACATAGAATCGGCGAACTTTGCTGGCTTTAAAGTTATTAGATGATAGATTTCAGTCATGTCAAATATGTTCGTGGTTGAAAATTAATCCAAATAATAATTTTCTTAGAACTGTGTGTACTTATTAGTAAATAGTCACTAGATTATTTTCTTGAACTATGCAAGCAAATCATTTTTAATGCCGTGAAAATTGAAAACCGTCTTCTGTTTGTAAACCAAGCATATATATAGTTAAAACAAATTAAAAATACTGATTCACATCAGATTTAATTATCAGCTGAAATTATATTAAGATCGATTTGTCTATTGGAATAAATTACTTTGATTTAAATCAGATAAATATTTTAAACATTATGAAATTGTCTGAAATATTACATACTGTTGAGAGCGCTGAGACTGTTATAGCCTTGATGAAATTTGTTCAGTAAATTATGAAATTAATCCCATTCAATTGATATTGATAATCTTGCAAGTATTCATGACACCTGGAAAAGTCGAAGTTGAGTACAGTCAGTACCACATCAACAATTTAAACAAATTTATAACACTAGCTGTCTAAACATGTCTGGAAATGCTGCTGAAATCTTGAATAAAATAGTTACATGTATTTATAAAATCGGTTGGATTTAATTAAATGGATAATTGAATAATAGGAGGAAAATCAAAAGTTCCGAAAATATATATATATAAAGCGACAGAGTATACCAACAAATTGTGTTCCTGCAACAAACATAAGGTAAGATCTTTTATTTTGTCAGGAAAAAACCGCATGTTTCTATGAAACATAGAAGCAGAGATGATGCATTCCTTCATTTTCTTATGGACAGGACAGTCTGGTAAATTTTATCCAAATTAATTGTTTGGCAGGTAATCATTTTATTTGTAAAATGATCATGAAAGGTCACAGTTGAGTGCAAAAACTAAATATAGTTATTACTTAGTAAATGTCTGGAAAATGCAGCTTTTGCTACATTTAGTTAAATTTTGTTGTGTAGACTTCATGTCTGGAAATCAAGCAATGAACTGCCACATTTTGTTGCGCTGTATTAAAAAGGTCATGGACACATTCTTAAAGTCGGAAAATGAATGGTAACTGATCATTTAATCAAAAATAATTAAAAACAAGTCAACATAACAGAAAAGCACTGAAAGTAACGTTTTGGCCGTCTTGGGTGGAGGCCGTCTTGGTTATTGGCCGTCAATTGAGGTGGCCGTCATGGAAATGGGCCGTCCTAGATAATTGGCCGTCTTGAATTTGGCCGTTTTGACTGTCCCCCAAATGAACCACTCGCTTTTCTTATCATGTTGCTTACTTACTTGTCACCTCATTCATTGCACGCTGCAAAAGGGCCCCTCCAAATATTTCTTTTTAACTTTGTTCATTAGGCCTCCCGCCATACCCCTCCCCCCTTTGCGGCCATTGCACCTTTGGTGCCTTCTAGTTGATACACTTGATTGATCCACAATTCGTACTGTCGGACCTCAAATTCATTTTTGCCTCTAATTTTGAAAAAAGATATTTCCAGTGATAATTATAGATGTTCCATCCTTTCACTACACTTCTCCTGAACAGGTCTGGATAATAGTTTCATGGTTTTATGCTATGATATGGATATGCCAGTGAATCTTGGTGGTTGCACCATTTTTTGCCTTCAAAAAAGTTATGGGAATTTTTCACGAAGCAGTCAAATACTGAAATGCAAGATGAGCTATTGCTTGGTGGGTGTTCTGTTAGATTCTAGAAGAAAAGAATTGACTCTTGGGGCCCATTTTGATGGAGATCCTGAAGTTAAATTTTCAAGAAATAAATATTTTTAATGATAAATAGTATGTTATTTCAAATAATTCTAAAATTAATATGTTGCCATCCAAACGTCAATTTAATCCTGCAAATCTGTTGAAACAGCATTTGTTTCAAAATTTATTGGTAGGGGGTTCTGTTTTAATTTAGAAAAATGCATCTTTTTTAAGCCAGGAGAGAAGTTGATTCAAAGTTTATGTCCACATATGCGTTGGTGCTGCAGAAATTTTCAGCAATTTGTTATTAGTGTGGTGAAACTGCATTAAAATGTAACTTTTGTATGTGAAAAAGTTGTCCAGATAGTTTGAATGACAGAAATCGTTGCACCTACAACTTTATACACTGTCTGAATTATTTGCACTTCTGTACTGCAAAAGTGGTCAAATGCTTCCATTACGTTTTTCCATTTCTATATATCATATCATGCACAAATCACAACTTCACAAGGTTCAAAGATGAATTTCACTCAGCATCCATCAAATTTTATCAATTGGAATGATACGGAAAAATTAACTTTAGCTAATATAGCATCTTGATTGTTTGTCCCATATTCCACTAGTTTGCAACAGATACCTCAATCATTCATTTGTACCATCTCATGCTTCTGGAAACTTTTGAAAAATTCTGTTCATGAGATGTCTATTTAAAGGGTAGAAGTGCAATAATTGCTTTCGGAAATTAATTCTTGAGAAATTAGGGGCAAAAACATACCCATTCCAATTTTTCCCATAACTTTTTTGGTGCACTGTATATATTAGAAATTCGCCTCCCGAAAAAACAAATTTTTGGCCCGGAAAGTTCATCTCACACAAAAGCGGGCGTCAAGATGACGATCTTCTCGAGTTCAGTGATTGATTTAATGGATATTTTCTGTCAAATCTCGGCAATAAACTGCTTTTTTCAGCTGGATATGGCATAATTGAGCCATACCGAAGTGCTGTTTCGAAAACCAGTTCGGGAACCGACCAGACTGAACTGGTACGACCGGTATTTATTGAACTGGTGTAGACCCCTAGTTTATTCCTTTAATTGTACTACACTTGCATTAAAATGATAGAGTTCATTTCATCTCAACTTATAGTCAATTTCTGTTCTTCCAATCTGTCATGGCGGCAGTCATGCACATTCCTTCCTATTAAGGCGGAAGCTCCCTCTTTCTAGTCCATCCGCCTATCTACATGATCTATCTTACTAGCTATTTATCTATCTTTCTTATTTTATTGTATTCTATTCTTTTCCCTCCAATTTACTAGAAGCTTCTCAGTTGCCTTTTATTTTGAGGATTTCATGATATTATTTACATACTTCAAATTATTTTTTACATGTCTTCAGCATGGATATACTCTGGATTAGGTCAAAATTGCTATCAACCCATTCCATGTTAATCACTGCCCCTTTAATATAAAACCAAATGGCTAGCTTTGAATCCGCGGATTCTTGTTACTGATATCAACTCCTTAAGGTAGAAAGGAGCTATTGACCAATGTACACATTTAAAAACAATACATAAAAGTTTAAAGTTAATTCTGACTGTTACGGGCAACCAATGCAGTTACATCATTTGCCATACCAGTACAGAAAATAAATTACAACATGTTTTATGCTATACTCAATTACAATTCAACTTTTCCATAACTGTAGACTTTACAATTTAAATTGCACTCAGCCTTCACAGAAGTTCACACCTCTGCCTCCTTTGACTATGACATTGACAGGTGTCAAAGGGGGTAAAATGTAAATTGCAATTAATGTCTATTTCGAAGCTCCTTGAGTACGCAATATTGGACCGCACTGCGCATGAGTTTAGCGACTGCCAATATGGCTTTGTTCAGGGTAGAGGCACAAATATGGCCATCGCTAGCACAAATGATGTCATTAATTATTGTAACTCTAGAGGCTCGTCTGTATATGCATGTACGTTGGATGCCGAAAAGGCTTTCGATGCCATTCCACATTGTGTTCTGCTGTATAAAGCAAAAGATGTCATTGATGATCACTGGTGGCGCTTATTATATATTTGGTACAATAATTCATATGCAACTGTCAGATGGAATGACAGGTTGTCAGAAAAATTTGCACTCCAAAAAGGTACTAGACAAGGTGGACTGACATCTCCTTTTTTATTTAATCTCATTTATGAAGACCTTGTTAATGATCTCTCAAATGCTAGAGGAGGTAGTAAAATTGGTGAGACCTCATACAATGTTTTTTGCTATGCAGATGATATCCTACTCACTAGTACAACTGTAACCGGTCTTCAGACCTTAATAGACTTTACTAACTCTCAAATAGCTAAATGTGGATTATCTTTTAATGCTAGTAAAACGTCCTGTATAATTTTTGGGAAATGTTATTTAATGTCGCCAAGGTGGACTCTGAATAACCAGGTGATAAATGTATCAGATGAAATAGACTATTTAGGTGCTACATTGGGTAATAAATCCAACTGTCATGTATCAAAAAGAATTCAGAAGTGCAGACAGGCCTTTTATGC
Organism: Platynereis dumerilii; assembly: GCA_026936325.1. Classification (NCBI taxonomy): domain Eukaryota; kingdom Metazoa; phylum Annelida; class Polychaeta; order Phyllodocida; family Nereididae; genus Platynereis; species Platynereis dumerilii. Next base: position 426,256 of record JAPTHN010000056.1, read on the forward strand.
ACTGCAAGGAGCTGGGATGTGTAAGAATGGAGTGGAGCCAAGGGTTGTCTCCTATCTTTGGAAAACAGCCCTACAACCAATTCTTTTTTATGCAAATGAATGCTCTAATTTTACTCAAACAAATATAAATGAAATCAACAAAATACAATCAAAATTTGTAAAGGCATCTTTAGGCCTTAGTAAATTTCTTCGCTCCACTCCATTGTTGACAGCCCTCTCAATTCCGAAAGCTAATCAGATCATAGATTGTCAAACTGTACAACTATTTCATTCGATCATGAATAACTCTGCCAGGGCAAAAAGTCTGTATTTTTATATAATTAAACATCCACATAAATTATGTAACAACACTATTGTCCATCGATATCAGAAAATATGTCATACTAGTCAGCTATCTTTTGTTAATACTCTACTGGAGGATTCATGTTATAAGAGAGCCTGTAAAACCATTAAATCAACTGCCCCAGACGGGGTCTCAGACAGCTGTAAAATGCTCCTGCAGAATTTTAATGATTATAATAGATATGTTTTAACACTGTTACTCTCTTCGTTTTAACCTTCAGTCTGTGATATCCTGTTTTTATTGTATGTTTTTACATGTTTTTATACTGTAATCTCTTTTGAGGCAAAATAAAATCAATTTCAATTTCAATTGTCCAGATAAATCACCCCACAGCTTAAACATCCAAAGCAATTCAATTGAATTGGCTCCACTGCATGCACTGGAGCTGACTTTTTGTCTATCAGCTGATTAAACTTGTGTGACGGCGGCGCCCCTAGCGGCCGAAATCGGAACTGCGGTTTACCGAATTATTCGTCGCTGTGACAGTACGGTGTATCGTAGGGCCTAATACCGCGGTTTATTCATACCGCAATAAATCGTTGCAGCCCTAGACATGCTTGGCAGTTACTTGCTATTTTTAACCGGCAGGTTAATAGAGGAGGGCTTAAGTGAAATGGGACTCTTGTCCACTTGTCCACTTGTCCATGTGTCAACTTGTCCACTTGTCCACTTTCCTTGCCCCTCTGAACACAGTGCTGCAACCCAGTGAGCAATGGGGGCCAATGACAGATATGGACCTGCCCATTATGAATGGGGGATTCAGTTAGCTGTAAGGGGTTACCATGGTTACAGGTGCAATGAACAGCTGCAGCCAGCAGTGGGCATGTGAGCCTCATTGGAGAAGATGCCCCTGTGTCAGGATTGCTTATAATTCCAAGGCACTGTGAGAGTCAAACCATTTAAGTACTTGTGTTTTAAAATAATTGTTCATGCCTAGATGAAGCATGGTTGCTCAGTGGATCATTATGTTTATAACACTTGGCATTGTCTACTTCTTCACCAGCTTTCTGTACAGTGCTATGATGTAGTTCTGTACCATTGCCAAATTATTCCTGCAAGGAATGTCTATCAACACCCATCCACTAAACTCCCCCAAGAGACCAGGGCCTTCCTCAGTGCATTTCTCATTCTGACAGTATACTTTGACAAACTTTATCATTACAGCCTGTAAATTTGATATGCATAGAATGAGTGTTGCTTCCCACAGATTTTGGCACTCTGTGACTGTGAGTCATAATAACTGATGAAGTGTCATCTTCCCAAATTTAACATCCATGGGAAACATAGAGGCTGTTTGATTAGTCATGATGAATAGAAGGCTATTTGATTTGTCATGTGACTGATCTTAAGAGTAAAATTATCGTGACAAATCATCAATATGATGATTCACGAAGTGCCATTTTCACAGTGCAACAGCCCACTCTGTTTGGATATCAGTTTTACAGACTGTAAACTAAAGTGGTGTTTTAATTGTAGTCTGCAGAAAAGGTTGCAAAAAGACGCTTGACACCACAAATAAACGGGCCTGTAAAAATTCTGGCGGTCCTGTAAACCAGTTTTTACCGGCCCACATGCCTTGTGAAAGGTCAGAGCGAGTTTTAAGGCTGTTAGTATTTCACTTGAATTTATGAAATTTGGGATAGGGATTCACTTTAGGGTCTCCGTCAAAATCTTTTGGAAAAACCCAAGATGGCTGCCAAAATGGCCGCCATATTTTGAATTGCCCACTCGATGGTGAAAGTGCAAAACCTCGTATGTCAAAATTTTGCTATTTTTAGATTTTGGGTGGAATGACTATTTCAATATCCAATACATGTTGTCAATTGGTCACCTTGCCTGTTTGCTATTTTTGGAAGCTGTAACAGAATGATTTTACCATGGTTTCACCAAACCTTGTATGTCGATTTGTTCCAAAAAGTGAAAGTGCAAAACCTCGTAACTCAAATCAGAACTTTGAAGCACATATTTAGGATATTTCAACCTTTTTTGAAAAATTATGATTGTGGTACGTTTTTTATGGCTCACAGGTAATTTCCTTTTTAAAAATGTTTTACCTCCCTATATTTATTGGGGTGATATAGGCTATTGAAAAAGAGGTTGCACAAAAATTTGAAAAAAGTGTCATTTTCCTCATTCCTGCTATTGTGGCCACTAATTACAATTAGCTGTTGTTATTTATCATGGTTAAATTATATTTTTTACTGTTTACCTTTACTTTGGAAGTACATTCAATGCTGCAAGTTGCTTTAAAGTGTGATAAATGGTCGAGTTACAAGGTTTTGCACTTTACCAAAGTGAAAGTGCAAAACCTTGTAAGTCAACATTTTCCATCATATCGGATGGTAACATCAATGCTAGGGGTCAATGACCTCGACAAAAAATTATGCTAAAACAGGGTATCACTTTCTATAAATCAAGTTGAGCCTAACTCACATATTGATAAACATTACCATAAAAAAAGATTGGTGGTAGTTTTTTGACATAGCGAGGTATCTCGCTCTGTCTTTCTAATCAGGTGAGAGAACATAAGGGAGTTGAGCCCAAAATGAAAAAACATGGATTCCGGCCAAATAACACTGTATCAACTGTGATTTTTCTAGCTGGAGAACTGGAAATTGCTTTTTAGACAATGTTTTTTCATATGGATAATTCTAAACTAGTAGAATTTCTGTATGAAGCTGAAACTTGGAAAAACTCTTGCAGACATCTCAAACTGGTTGCCTGCTGAAACAGATGCTCTTTTGTATTTTTGTTTTTCTCTCTCCAAAAAAAATGCAAATAACTTTATTTCCATACTCTTATTTTATACCACAAGGCAAAAAGTAGTTTTGGGTTGATACATGATTCTACATTTATTTTTTAAATTTTACATTGTCCTCCTCAAACAGATGCTAAAAGTTTCTTGAACATTTTTGTGACAAAAACCCAGAACCCAATTACATTGTATCAATTGAAATTTCTTTGGGTGGGTGATATTTAGTTTTTTCCAAAAAATTGCAAATAAATAACAATGCTTTTTCAAATGGATAATTCTAAAGTAATAGAATTTCTGTATGAAGCTGAAACTTGGAAAAACTCTTGCAGACATCTCAAACTTTCAATGTTTTGGTTGCCTGCTGAAACAGATGCTCTTTTGTATTTTTGTTTTTCTCTCTCCAAAAAAAATGCAAATATACTTATTTCCATACTCTTGTTATATACCACAAGGCAAAAAGTAGTTTTGGGTTGATACATGATTCTACATTTATTTTTTTTACATTTTTACATTGTCCTCCTCAAACAGATGCTAAAAGTTTCTTGAACATTTTTGCGAAAAAACCCAGAACCCAATTACATTGTATCAATTGAAATTTCTTTTGGCCAGTGATATTTTGTTTTTTTCCAAAAAATTGCAAATAAATCTTATTTCCATCCTGACCTCTCGTCATCTCCTGCCAGAAAAAAGTAGTTTTAGGTTGGTACATTCTTCTATATATATTTTTCTTAACACTTTTGTGACGAAGACCCACAACCCAATTACATTGTATCAATTGAAATTTCTTATGTCCAATTGGTGTAATTGGGGCTAAGCTGTTCTGTCGGACTCAAATCAATTGAAATGTCCATAAATAAATTTAATTTACTGTTAGTATAACTCAGATGATTGTAATCACAAAAAAAAGTTAGTTCACAAAGTGCCTTTTGGAAAAGTAATTACACCTTATAAATCAAAAAAATTATTCTAAGCTATGTCATAGAGTCCATGGATTCTTGTTCCAATTTCTGAAAAATGGCTTTTTTTGACATACGAGGTTTTGCACTTTCACCATCGCACTGTGACCTTAGTATTTCCTTAGATTTATGATACTTGGTACAGGGATTCACTTAGGGGTTCCCTTAAAAAAATTTGGAAAAATCCAAGATGGCTGCCAAAATGGCCACCATATTTTAAAATACCCACTGTGACTTTGGTATTTCACTTACATTTATGAACCTTGGTACAGTGATTTACTTAGGGGTTCCCCTCAAAATTTTTGGAAAAATCCAAGGTGGCTGCCAAAATGGATGTTCTGAATTGCCCACGGTGACTTTAGTATTTCACCTAGATTTATGCAATTTGGTATAGGGGTTCACTTTGAATTGCCCACTGCGACTTTATTATTTGGTTTGGGGATTTGCTTAGGGGTTCCCTCATAAATTATGAGAAAATTTCCAAGATGGCTGCCGAAATGGACACCATATTTTGAAGTGCCCACTGTGACTTAAGTAGTTCACTTACAATTCTGAAATATGTTATAGGCATTTGCCAAGAGGTTCCCCACAAAGTTTTTATGGCTTGCAGCAAACACTATCAGTCTGGCAATAACTGCTTAATACAAAACAATCCACGTAATAATATATAAATCCCCATGTTCATGATTTCAATCCCGAATATATAATCACCAAAGGCCGGTTTTGAATCCATGGATTCTTGTAAGTTTTTAACTGAAGGTAATTTTTTCACTTCAGGATGACAACTCTAATTTAACAATGAAGATCTCACAGTTGGAAGAGAAAATCAAGGAGATGTCTGCAGAAAGTGAAGAAAAAGAGAAGAATCTGCGAGAGAAGTTAGAAAGTTCCAAAACAGAACACCAGCAATTGGAAGAAAAGTTCAGGAACACATCGAATTTATTGGAAGCTTTGCAGGCCAAATCGCCTGAGGTGCGTGGAGTGTGGAAGTTTTTGATTTATGAATTTTCAGATTCTGCTCAGGACAATTATGTTTTACAATAGTTGTTTGCTAAAACGATTTAGCTATCATATGTTGCTTGGCTTTTTCATGTGGGGATATTTCTTTAAAGCAATCTCCTTTTTAATGTGCTTAATAGACTTGAATGATCTTGAAACAAATTTTTGTCATATTTTTCCTGGCATTTATGACTTTATAGTGGGTCATATTAATGGTAGAAAACTGATTTGAAAATGTGTGTATGTATGAGTTGTTAGCATTTTAAAATTGGTGGAATTGCAATTGTCCTCATAATTATACAGGTTGTCACAAAGGTGGAAAAAGTTGAAATTGAGAGCGAAAAATCCAAGCGAACTATCGAGGAACTACGAGAGGAGATTGAAAAACGTAAGAATGAATTGAAGGAGAATTGCCAAAGTCTGGAATCTGCAAAGAAAGAACAAGTACAAACAAAAGAAGAACTTGAAAAGGAGTTGAATACTTTAAAAGAACAAGAAACGACGTTGAAACAAAATGTGCAATCTTTGCAAGAAGAGTGCACAAGTTTTAAGGAACAGTTACAGACCACGAAAGATCAATGTAGTACAGCAGAAAGTCAGCACACAGGTGTGAAACAAGAATTAGACGCAGCTCTGGAGCAACACAAGTCATTGGAGGAACAGATCAGCCAGGTAAGATGCTGAGTCAATTCTCATTAGCTTCGCTGAGAAGCTATTGTGGTTCCTGGCACTTCAGCATGTGCGTTAGTGTGTATGTGAGTTGCCTCCTGCAAAAACTACTGGGTGGATTTAGATTTCCTTTGGCATGATGTGTTCATTTGTACTGCACAAGACCTGATTAAATTTTGGTGACAATTGGAGCTTTTTTGGGCCCACAGTTAAAGAAATCCGAAAAATGCCTCTACAGTGCAGCATGCACTATCATTTTTTGCTGCAGCACTAGCAGCCAAGAGGGTGTATATTTCTACATTTTCTCTGCAAAAACGCCCATTAAACATAGTATTATCTTCCAGTACTTAGTCAAAGTTCAATGTTAAATGGACAGCGAAGCTATGTGCTCTCCGAGCGCCAGTTCTAGTTTCAATTAAAATGAATATCTTATACAGTGCAGCCTCCTTATATTGTGATAAGTCAACTGAAAATGGAGAGGACCTCTGCTATATGATATTGCTGTAAGTTAAGTATGTCTCCCTCGGACTGTGGAAAAAGGAGGTTGCACTGTGCATAAAATGTTTGGTAACTGTCTGACATATACTCTGAAACACAAGTTTGATTGCATATAATGGTAAGATAACTAATGATAGTTCTTGGAACTGGCCTGCATGGGGTCTTGTTCAGTGGCAAATTCTGGGATGCTAACCACTTGGACGAGGGTTCGATGCCCATTCTAGGTAACCCACTTTAGAATGTTCCATCCTTTGCCAAGAGTGCACCTTGCCTCATCACTTTGGACCCGACCTGTTCAATGCATGAATACAGGACGTAAACCCTATGACCCATCCATGTTTTTTTGGAATGATTCTTTGATGATCTCTTTATCTTTTGTCTATTGACTTTCAGCTGACTCAACAGCACTCGGACGAAGTCGAAAAGTTGTCGGCGGAGAGTGCAGAACGCATGACTCAGCTGGAGAAGGAGAAGATGCTGGAAATGCTGCAGATGGAAGATCAGAAGACAAACGAGATGGAGATGCTGAAAGAAAGGATGGAGGCGGCTGCTGAGGAGAGGACGGAACAACTGAGGGAGTCAGAAAGACAGGCCGTGGCCAAGATGACACACATGCAGCAGAACTACAGGGCTTTAGTCATGAGTCTCAAGGTTTGTAGTTCTGATAAACTAATTTGGAATCTCTTCGACGAATAGAAGGGGTGGGGGTTGGTCTTGTGGTAGCGCTAGGCTACCAATTGCTGGGTCCAGGGGGTTCGAATCAAGCTCGTCGGGTCGCCTGGGCCTATTATGTTGGACGGCTGTTTCAATCATCCTTCGCCTTAGTGCCAGGCCCTCTTCCTATCCTAATAATTAGGCTAATTAGCCTACCAAGTGCCTAAATACCGGATGTAAAGCCCAAATCATCCATCCATCCATCTTAAGTACACTAGCAACTGTACAGCGTACGACTTACGTACGTAAATTCTACGTACGAAACTCACAAAAAAGAGCCGATCCGTAGTACATATTTACATTTTCGTACGAATTTCTTACGAATTCATAAAAATTTCACACAGGTAATTTTCAGTTACTTTGGTCATTTTAGTGCAATATGGTTATCATAAATGGTTTAAGGTTAGACCTTGCATTGGCCTATCTAAAAAAAAATCAGCCAAAAAATCAAGTTAAAGCCCCCAAAAACCAACTTAACACATATGAAATCCGTACGAAAATTTACGTATGTGTTACGTACTTATTTCAAACGTGAAAACAACTGATTTACGTACGAAATACGCAAGAAAGGGCATCGTACGTTTTACTTACGCTGCACAATTGGCCATGTATGTTAGTGTCATATCTAGAATTGTTTCTTATTCAGGACGTAAAAGCAGAAGCCCATCGCCTCAAGGAGGAGCACAGATCTCTGCGGGAACATTGCCACAATCTGCCAAACGCCATCAACAAGGAAGCAAGGAAGACAACCTCTCAGGTAAACATGCGTTTCTGTTTGTTGTGTATAAATGCAAGACATAAAACCCCAATGTATGTCCATCGAAATTAAGCCATCTCAGGATTTTGAGTTATATTTGAAAGTAAGAAAAATGAAGAATAATAGAGCAAAATCTTTGATTGAGCTGTAGTAAAATGTAATTGTTTCTTGCAGGTTGTAAAAGCAATCGCAGATATCCACACATACAACCAAGAGTTGGCCACAAAGTACCGTAAAGAGATGCAATTGAGGAAGAAGTACCACAACGAACTGGTTGAACTAAAAGGTGGGGACAAGAATATTGATAAGACATACTTTATTTACCAATTGTATAATTAGAATTCGCTTCCCTTATTTTTCACAAGTGGTTATCAAAATTATACAGCAATTAAACTATTAGCAAGTGTTATGAAACCCCCGAGGTATGAAGAAAAGAATTCAGAAACCTGCTAGTCGTATACAATAGATAGAGGAGAGTCTACGACCAGAGCGCAAAAACTTATACCAGCTATGCAAAGGATGTTCTAGATTCTTCATGATCCTGCATCTAGCGTTCTTAACCAGAAGTGGATAGATTTTGCCATCTATCAACATCCACACACCTGAGTCTTATAGCAACCACAACTACCTTGTCTAGAGCTCGTAGAAGATCTTTGTTGACATACGCTCCGAACACCAGTTATGGAGTTTAAAAGTTTATTTAATAACATCTTGAATTGGATGAGTAAATAGATAAATACAAATCATTGAATAAATTGGGGTTCGAGTATAAGGTATCTTGAATACATGTAGAAGCAAGGAACAAGAACAGTCAGAAAATGAAACTAGGTCAGGAGAGTCCGAAACTCCTCACTTCTTGGAGAAGAACGAAGTGATCAGCCACACAGTGTTATTATCTGAGCGATCTGAAACCTCAGGATGAGAAAGTACGCCTGTAGTATTACACTAAGAGGCGAGATCACAAATCTGAGGAAATGGCGGTTGTAGGGGTGGATGGTGGGTCCAGAAAATTTTTTAGAGAGAAGCGACGCATGCGCACAAGCGCTGTGATGAGTAAAATGCGGAGCCGCAGGACAGCGGTGGTCAGATCAAGGGGTCTTCGCTCGTCAACAAAACTGTTCCACTGCGTTGAAACATGCTTTTGTTGACATACGCTCCGAACACCAGTTATGGAGTTTAAAAGTTTATTTAATAACATCTTGAATTGGATGAGTAAATAGATAAATACAAACCATTGAATAAATTGGGGTTCGAGTATAAGGTATCTTGAATACATGTAGAAGCAAGGAACAAGAACAGTCAGAAAATGAAACTAGGTCAGGAGAGTCCGAAACTCCTCACTTCTTGGAGAAGAACGAAGTGATCAGCCAAACAACCCACAAGGTGGGTTGCGCCAAGAAGAAGAGGAGAGAGGAGGAGCAGGCTAAGTGAAGGAACATGATATTACACCATTGCCCTCAATCATGGGATAGGAAGAGGAATAGTAAACGATCGATCCACCAGTGAACAAATGTTATCCATAAACGACAGGTCAGGGTCGAACCTTCCCACTGGATAGAGGGAGAATAATTATATGTTAGGGCCCATAGATGTTCCTATGGCATTACACCATGAGGGTGACTGGGTTATTTATTGACAAATAAGTATAATATGGTCCTGTGGCCTTACACCATGAGGACACTGAAGGCCTTTTTCCTGTGGCATTACACCATGAGGATGGAGGAAGGTAAGGTACGGATAACTGTATGGAGCATGTTCCTGTGGCATTTCACCATGAGGAAACAAGTTGAAGAAATGGGAAAGTGATATCGATGAGAATTAGTGTCGACCCACCGTAGGAATTTAAGAAAACTGGCCTTGTGGTGTGGACTGGTTCTGGCCTTTTTGATCCGCAGGCCCCTTTTGGTGAGACGAGATGTCTTGAGATGGTGGGTTAGACATGGCACAGAGGTAGATAGGGTGACGCCCTCCACAGGATGGACAACTGTGGGAGAATAGGCACGGTGAGGCCTCGCACCTTTGACTTGCAGAGTGGAACTTGTAGCAGTACCCGAAGGGCACTGGTGGCGTTGAAACTGGCCTGTCAGGTCGGTTGTTCCTTCCTTGACTAAGGTATTTGGTTGTGGAAACCGCTTTAGCATAGAGTTCCACTCGCATGTGGGCAAAACTGTAGCCGGCATTGACAAGCTGGGAGCGGAAGTTTACATCGTAGTCCAGCCAGGCATGGTTGTCTTCCGCCAAGCCAAGTACATTGTCCATATGTATGAGCAAACTCTGCGGATCAGCTTTTCCTTGGCGGATGAGTTCACTGGATAGTCTCATAAACGCTCTGGCCCAAGATAGTGGTGTGAGTTGTTTTGTGGCTGGCCTTTGCTCTTCAGGGATAGGATCCGATGAAGTCAGAGCATTAAGATCCACATACTCCCCCTTCGACACTTTGTCTTGCACTTCCCTAGTGAGGGAGGTGAATAAGGGAAGGGAGGGAGTGCCCATTAGTGATCCCGCCGACGGCTGGTCATACTGGCCCCGCTGCACAGGAGTAGGCTGTTTCACCATGGCTGCAAATTCCAGTGCCCTTACTCTCTCTTCCAGAGAGCGGCCATAATCATAGTGGCTCTCCTCCTGGTTGGGGGCTGACCTTTGAAATACAACCGGAGTACCCCGATTGTTAGCAGCTGGTAAAGGGGTCACAGCCCAATTCGATGTCGATGGTGACCGCATCTGTGATCGGTTTGGCGTGAATCGTGGTGAAGGTTTTCCACGTTGACCCTTGTTTTTTGGCATCTGTAATTTCAATAATATTGAATTGGCCTGAGGCACGGGATAATGAAAATTAGTGATCACGAAAAATTAGTGGTGATCGGGAAGAGAAAATAATTGATCACAAAATTAGTGGTGATCGGAAATATATAAAATGATAGATCACAAAATTAGTGGTGATCGGAAATATATAAAATAATAGATCACAAAATTAGTGGTGATCGAATAAAAGAAAAGGATCACAAAATTAGTGGTGATCGGGTATAGAATAATAATTGATCACAAAATTAGTGGTGATCGGGTTGGGAGAAAAATATAAATACAATAAAAAATAAATGTTGTGATCTGGTATATATTAAAGTTATAGTTGATCACAGAACTAGTGGCGATATAATAGCCTAGATAAGTGACCACAGTAGTGGTGTGGGAGTATAGAATGTTTGAGGAATAAATGAGATTGGATATTAAATTAAAGAAGAGAATTAGAGAAAGTTTAATTGTGGAAGGTATTAGGAATAATTAATATAAATAATGTTGGAATAGTATTTTGAGTAATCTGGATGATAGTGATTAAGTTATAAGATAATGTTTTTGGTTGACCATATGCTGACCAAGAATACTGAAGTAGTGATAATTTAGAAATATAGGTCTGTGAAAATATGAGAACATGAAATAGAAAGATTATTCTATTAGTGGGATTGTCTGTGGCATTACACCATGAGAAATCCCTAAATATTTATAGAAGGCCTATCCTTCTGTGTGGAGTTTTTTTTTTTTTTTTTTAATGCTCCACAGCTGTAGACACCACAGCTATACATGTATATAGGGACACTTGATTCTAATGAACAGGAAAATAGATGTATTGGACTCCAACAAGTTGGAGAGGATCAATTGGAGACATGAGCTGGCTGAGTTCTAGGTGGCAGCAGCTTCCAATGAACTTTGGAAAGTCTTTGGTTTGGCGCCCTCTTGTGATAAGTGTCAAGGGTCACCAGGTCACAATGTGGATTGGCCTGGAAGGCCCAAAAGAGTTGCAAAACAGAAGATCCCGCTGATAAAATTCCAGCTGGAGTAGCCTGGAGATGGGGATCCTTCCATAACATCAGTGATGACTTGAAATTGACCATAACAGACGGGGGCTTAGTGACAGTTTCCCCATGGGTGGCCCACTTCCACTGCACTGTTGCAGACCATGTGGTCGATGTCAATGTCGATTTGGAACCAAGAAATCCCGTCTCCCATGTCTCCACAGGGCTGTGGCCGACGTCCTAGTGTTTCCAGGCATGCAGGACAACCAGTAAGTACGAAATAACAACGATTTCAACCTGTTTAGCGTGTAAAAACCTTGATAAATGGACAGAAATCGAGGTCGCACGTCTGCCTTCTCCAGAAAATTTTTTAGAGAGAAGCGACGCATGCGCACAAGCGCTGTGATGAGTAAAATGCGGAGCCGCAGGACAGCGGTGGTCAGATCAAGGGGTCTTCGCTCGTCAACAAAACTGTTCCACTGCGTTGAAACATGCTTAAAATTTCCTTTTATTTTTGCACCAGGCAACATCCGAGTGTTCTGCCGCCTTCGCCCTCCTATCAAAGAGGACGGGAGTGGACCTGCTGCAGAAATAGTGACTCGTATAGACTACGATGATGATGGAGTGGTGAACGTCTTGTCCAAAGGCCGAACGCAAAGTTTTGAGGTTGACAGAGTCTTCGATCCGTCTGTTTCCCAAGGAGAGATATTCAACGAGGTCCAGGCCCTTGTGACGTCATGCATCGATGGGTACAATGTGTGTATCTTTGCCTATGGACAGACGGGGTCAGGAAAGACATATACTATGGAGGTAGGTACAGTCAAGGGATTAACGTAACCAGAGAGGGGAGGGAGTTAGCTCAGTCATATCAGATTCAGATTCAGATTCAGTTGGTAGTGCGCTGGACATGCTATTTCTGGGTCCTGGGTTGGGGGGAGGGTTGGTCTAGTGGTAGCATGCTGGACTGCCAATCGCTGGGTCCAGGGTTCGAATCCAGCTCTTGCCGGGTCACCTGGGCGTATGTTGGACGGCTGTTTCAATCATCACCTCATTGCCGTGTCCTCCTCCTGTCCTAATTAGCCTACCAAGTGCAGAAATACAGGACGTAAAACCCCACTCATCCATCCATCCATCCATCCATCTGGGTCCTGGGTTGAATTCTTGCTCGGAACAATGGGCAGCCCTACCCAATCGGCAATCATGTTATACTATGGTGCATATTGGATGGCTGTTTCCTTCATCCTTTGTCTTATTGCTGCGTCCTCCTCCTGTCCTGATTGGCCTACCAGGTACAAAAATATAGGATGTAAAGCCCCTATCATCCATCCATTCGTCCAATGGTGCACCCTGCCTTGCAATTTCTGGGGTCCTGGGTTAGTTTTAGCTCTGGATGACCTGTACCCAATCAACAGTCAAATTATATTATTCTGCAAGTTTTTGCATGCTGATAAACTTGTCACATTTTCCCTTAAGGTTTTAAATCAGTACATAAATACCCACCCTGATAAACTTAACATCTAATTACTTGCAGGGTACAGATAGTCAACCAGGAATAAATCAACGTGCCTTGCAAGAATTATTCCGAGAGACAAGCGAAAGGAGCACGGAGTGGTCGTACGAGATTAAAGTGAGCATGGTGGAGATTTACAACGAGACACTACGAGATCTGCTCAACCCTGATGTCAGTGTCAAGTTAGAAGTCAAGATGATCGGCAACGGACTACATATCCCGGGGTTGAAGAGCGCTGTGGTCAATTCAGTGGCGGATGTTAATAGGGTGAGTGATGTATCTATGAAACTGAATTATTATGAAACTGAATTATTATGTCGTCAAAAGAAATAAAAAACTTCAACTTCAATGAAGCTATGAACTGCTGTTAGCAGAGAGAACGAGAGTTGCCAGTATTGGACGCTGCCTCGATTTGACAATTTCAAGTTAGGCTTCAAATTTAATGGATCAGAGGACCTCTCCTATCCAGAATAATTCCTTTAAACAAGTGGTTAGATTTAGTTAAAATGATGTTGGAATTGATAGATTCTGATCAAAATTTTAGGTACAGCTGGTCTCACATAGTAAAAGTTGGATTTGGTGTCAACAAATCTTCTGATCTTCATATTCATTATGGTTCCTACAAATACAAAATGGGAAATTAAATTTATCTGAGAGAGATTTTTGGGCATGAAAATGATTGTTCTTGTGTCAAAAAGGAAAGTATCCACAATAATAATTTATGTATTTCAAGCTCTAGATGACAGGACTGCATGTGTTATTCAGTAGTGCATCTCATTGCATCTAAACAATATTGAGCAATGAATTTATATGAATTTTCTCAATGGCTCTCCAGGTCTTTGCTTCTGGTCGCAAAAACCGGGCAACAGCCACGACCAACATGAATGAGCGGAGCTCTCGATCTCACGCCCTCCTCATGATCTACATCTCCGGCATTAGCAAAACAACGAAGACAGTAACTAGCGGAAAACTCAATCTGGTGGATCTCGCTGGATCTGAGAGAGTGAGTAAGTCCGGAGCGGATGGAGCAAGGTTGAAAGAGGCTCAAAATATCAACAAGAGTTTGTCGTGTATCGGAGATGTCATTCATGCACTCAGGACTAAGCAGTCACACATACCCTACAGGAATTCGAAGCTCACTTATCTACTACAAGACTCATTGGGTGAGTGAATTTTGCATTTCTCTGTGGTAGATAATTGTACTGTTTAGCTTGTTTAATTGTGGTTGTTTATTAAGTTGTATTTTCTTGACACAACTTCCCTCGTCTTTAGGTGAAATTTTTCTTCTGCTTGGAATGTATCAATTTCACCGAGGGACAGCCATAAGTTAATCTAAAGGCGAACGTCACAGATGGTTACAATAGTCTCTTGCAGTAGACCTCTAGTGGAAATGCATATATGGAACTAAAAGATCTTCGTGATCTAAGCTGTCTGAATTTTAAGCTTGAATGCATCCAACCTTTACTGGTTCCTCCTTGCTCACATGGTAGCCAAAGAATAAATTTCAGACAATTTCTGTGATTCAAACAGGTTCTAAAAGTATTAATGTTACACAGCGATTTATGCTTTTGAGAGAATATAATGATTTAATTGATTTAATTTGATTCCAGGAGGGGACAGCAAAACCTTAGTGATCACGCAAGTGTCGCCCGTGGAGAAGAACGTGAGTGAGACCCTCGCCACCTTGGGATTTGCTCAACGTGTCCGGGCTGTTGAATTGGGAATTGCGAGCAAACGAGTCGATAATCTGGTGGAGAACGCTGCTAGTGAGGTAAGCGAAAGTTTCTACTTCTTGTGATATTTTGCTGTGTATTCATGCTGTTTGATTCTTGCTGTTCTATCAAGTACATATTGCAACTGACGCTCAATCTATGGTTGTAATTTAAAAGTTTAAAGTAGCATCTAATTGGAATGCCAGAGATCCAATAACTGATGCTGGAGTAAAAACTTTTTACTAGAAAATCAGCATATTCCCTCGTCTGTAAATACAGTTACTTATCACTACCTGCCCCAAGTATGCAAGACGGGAGGTAGGAGTATCGTTGCCAAAATCTGTTGGTTATAGAATTTATGCAGAAATTTAAGTTATAGAAACAGGACAGAGAGTGGCCCATTGAAAATGTATTCCACCATTTACACATTATTTTGAAAGCCATTGCTGTTGTATTTTTGTAAAAGGGTGGAGCTAGAAAGGTACTTTTGATGTTATCCTTTGTATTATCCTGCCACACATTAAATTTATGCCTTATGTATTTCCTGCACACAATTTGTCGACTTTAGACAAATTTTCACCCGAGACATTGCCCTAATCGTACCCTTAGGTTTGAAAGATTAAGGTTTACCGAATTGCATAAGTGAATTCACATAAAAAACTGCACAAAAAACTCTTCACGCTGTGTACTTCGCCTGTTTTGTTCCGGCAATATTACCTCAGTGTTGTTCCTATGTGCCATCAATTCTCTCTCAAAACAAACAAATTGAATGAAATTGTTCCTTTTCTGCCACCTCTCACTTGTTTTTCACTGCATTTGATAGATTTAAAGAGTCGACTAAGATAAAAGTTCAGAAATAAGGCTTAAGGTGTATTCCAGGCAAAAATGTTTTTCAGGTGCTCCCTTTATAACAAGCAAATCTGCTTTGACAGCTGAATCATGATTAAATCATTCAATTTGAAATCAATTAAAAGTCACCAACCCTGCATAATAGAATTGATTTTGTATTGAAATGTTCTAAAGTTTTCCCTTTAATAAATTTCAAAAATTTTTTTTTTTTTTCAGGACGGCAGAGTAACAAGGAGTAGAACTCCCAAAAAAATAAGTGAATTAAAAAAAATCCGATAGGTTTTGTTGAATTTGTACTGTGCTATGTTATATCTATGCAAATTATTTTGACATGATTTTTTTTTACACAGTTTGCTATTGTGAACTCAGAAGACAATCAAATACATTATTTATTAATATCATGTCACAATTAACTAATTCTTATTGGCACGATTAAGTGAACTTCTTATTTTAATCTAGAGAATTATTTATTAGTGCATGCATTTATCTTATAACTATTTATCAAGAAATTAATCGGATTATAGTTATACACCAAATGTAATAACATGGGACAATCAAATTGCAAATAATTCATTTATCATGTGAGTCAAATTATTTTATTAAATGTTATATTATTTGTTATAATAAATGCGTATATGTTTATACTCAGTACGATAATCTATGAATTTATTTGCCACCGAGTATCAGCCAAGTATGCTTATTGAAGTGAATTAATATTTCTACATTGTTCTATGTCTTCATTTAATTTTTGCAAAACATCCATAGCATGCATTTTGGTACTCATATTATTTACAAATGTTAATCATGTTAATGTAATGCACAATTGAATCGGAGGCATAACAACCTTTTATTTTTACAAAAATCACAATTTGCAACGAGATTTCTGAGTGCTAGGTCTCTGGAGTGACTGTTGGTCAAGATAAATATTAGTCATTCTCCCATCGAGATTTTTCCGCAAGATGTCGCCACTGCGGAATCCCGCGAGAGAACGCGAGAGCGAGACAGCAACCATTACGCATTGAGCACGCAAACCAACAAGACGTCTTCGAGTGCAGTTTAGCTTTTTTCTGTGGCTTGGGTGTTTGTTCTTCAACACCATCATGTCTGGAAAGGAACCAGAGGACAAGACGGCCAAGGCTTCGTCCCGTAAGCCTCGGTCCACGTCGACTAGAAAAACGGAACCGTCCGGTTCTGCTTCGTTCCCAGGGACGCCTCTTCAAACGCCTCTAATATCGCTCGGCGACCACATGTCCCCGCCTCGGCCAAGCCAGTCGGGGGGTTTGTCTGACTCTACAAGGGCTGAATTGGGGGACTTGTTGACCCAACATTTAGATAGTTATTTTGCGGATTATGACTATGATTATGAGTTTCCCCTTGGCCAGGTGGCTGGTCCAGAGTGCCCTTCTGTTGATATAGACCGTGACATCGCTGATGTCTTTGAGGGGAGTGCAACTCCCGCAGAACCGAAGCCTGCCCTCGACGCTGTCGATAAGTGCTTGGCAGAAATTACTGTTGTACCTCGCGGAGGTGCTGCCCTTCCAGAAAAAGTTTCCCAAGTTGTGAACAACTCCTTTCGTCACAGGCTGCCGGACGAAGTCCGTACCAGTAAGTTGAAACTTTTCAAAATTCCTGAGAATTGTCCGGGCCTAGACAAGGTCAAGGTTAACCAGCATATCTGGGATAAAATAAAACCTCAGACGAGGACAATGGACGTCAAGTTACAGGCTGTCCAGAGTAATATTGTGACCGCAGGCGCTGGGGTCAGCATGGTCCTTAAAACTGTCGCCGAAATGGCGCCTGGGTCAGTGACCCTGCCCACGATTGAACAAATTACTCACGATTTGCTGAATGTGGAAGTATTAATTGGGCAGGCGAATGTTGATTTAAATCATCGTAGACGAGAACTCATAAAGCCTGATTTAAATTCATCTTACTCCCCGCTGTGTGCTGCTAGTGCACCTTTTACGGATCTATTATTTGGGGATGATGTAGGGTCCCAAGTCAATGACATATCAGCTGCTAACAGAGTGTGTGACAAACTTTTTCCTCAGGCAGGCCGAGGATGTGGGTTCCGTGGCAGACGAGGTCGTTATCACCCTTATGGCTCCCGTGGACAGTACCGTGGTCGAGGAGGCTATGGCTATGGTGGATATGGCTACAACCCTCGGGCAGGGTTTCAACGCCCCTACGGACGAGGCTCCGGACGAGGCCACCAGTACAGTGCAACCCAGACATCGACTGTAACTAAGAAGTCAGATTCAGGTGAGCCTTCTGTAAGTACAGTTCCCTCCCCAGTTGGGGGTAGGCTGTCTAAATTTCTTAGTCAATGGTACAGTGTTACGTCTGACAGGGCTCTTCTGTCGGATATTTAATAAGGGTATAAAATTGGAATTGTGTGGTGATCCCAAGTCAGTCAGGTCTTATCCCAGGATCGAGCGATCTCAGTCTGAAATGCAAATTTTGCAGGAGGAAATTCAGAAACTCCCAGCCAAGCAGGTCATTGAAGAATGTGATTATGACCGGGACCAAGTCCTGTCCAGTGTCTTTTTTATTCAGAAGCCTGATAAAACTTTCCGTACCATTTTCAATATGAAGCGCCTCAATGAGGTTATCAAGTATCGCCATTTTAAGATGGATACACTGGATACTGCGGTCACTTTGTTGAGACCCGCGTGGTATATGGCTAGTATTGATTTGAAAGATGCCTATTATACAGTCCGGGTGGTGCCCGAGGATAGAAAGTATCTCAGATTTGCTGTAAGTGACCAAATTTTCCAATTTCGAGCAATGCCCATGGGGTTGTCTTCGGCACCTCGTATCTTCACCAAGATTGTGAAGCCAGTTTTGGCCACCTTGAGACAGCGAGGCATCATTTGTATGGCGTATATTGATGACCTATTACTGGTAGGGCCTACCGCTGAGAAATGCTCAGCAGCAGTGGCTGATTGTATAGCCTTATTGACTGACTTGGGATTTGTTGTGAATTGTGAAAAATCTCAGTTAACCCCATCTCAAAGATTACGCTATTTGGGGTTTGAACTTGATTCTGTGTCCATAAAGGTGTTCTTACCGCTGGATAAGACCACTAAGGTTATTAGCTTCGCTGAGAAGCTATTGTGGTCCCTGGCACTTCAGCATGTGCGTTAGTGTGTATGTGAGTTGCTTCCTGCAAAAACTACTGGATGGATTTAGATTTCCTTTGGCATGATGTGTTCATTTGTACTACACAAGACCTGATTAAATTTTGGTGACTATTGGAGCTTTTTTGGGGCCCACAATCAAAGAAATCTGAAAAAGGCCTCTACAGTGCAGCATGCACTATCATTGTTTGCTGCAGCACTAGCAGCCAAGAGGGTAGCTATTTCTACATCTTCTCTGCAAAAACGGCCATGAAAAGTTATGTGCAGCATCTTGCAGTAGTCAAAGTTCAATTTTAAATGGACAGCGAAGCTATGTGCTCTCCGAGCGCCCGTTCTAGTTGAGTTTTGTAAGGCCTTGCGGGCCCAGAAAGTGTGCACAGTCCAAAGGTTGTCAGAGTTTATTGGCTTGATTCTGTCGTATACCCATGCCTCGGCGGTGGGAATGTTACATTATAGATCTCTTGAACGACAAAAAATTGCGGCCCTGAAAGGAAATAGGGGTTCCTTTGCTGCATCAGTTGAGTTGTCGGCGGACAGTTTGGCCGACATACATGGCCAATTGTGCAGCGTACGTAAAACGTACGAAAGCTCTTTTATGCGTATTTCGTACGTAAATAGCCTGTTTTCACGTACAAAATTCGTACGAAAATTTACGTACGTGAAACGTACGTAGATTTTCGTACGAATTTGGTACGTGTTGACGTACGTAATTCATACGTTAATTTTACGCATGAAAATCGTATGAATTACGTACGAAAACCATGCGTTTTCTAGACTTAGAAAAATTCTGATATTTTACGACATTCTCATTCCAAATAGGCCAGTGGGCCTATGGGCCTACCTCAAAGTCTGGCAGTGACTCTGTTTCTATCAAATTGAGGTGATAACCATGACATTTTTTTGACAAACAAATAAACATTAGATTCTACACATTAATTACTGGTCTTTGGACTATGATTTGCTTTGTTCGCTGATTGTTTTTAGTTATTCTAGGTACGTCTAAACTTAAGCCCATCCCAGTAACTACTGCACTGAAAGGGCCAAAGTAAATGACCTCAAAATATACTGAAATCTAGAAAAAATCATTCGAAGACAGAGCTTTGTTTTTTTCATTTCTTTATTTTATAAGCTTAGATACAATGTATTTTATCATTATAACCCAATAACAAGCATGGTGTGGCTGACATGACCAATGATCAGAGGGTTACTGACCGTTAGGCCAGACATAACAGTAATTTACTGATTCTTACCTTCTCTGACCTACTGAAACAACTGATTTATATACCCATGATGTTACTTACATGGTTGACACAAAAAACTTTGTTGCTTTAAGAAGGCGTTCATTCTTTGAATTTGTTTAGTCAATTGTTGGGAGGTACTGATAATCAAAGAACAGCAAGCATGTACATTGTTCATGTAAATAATACAATTAAACACATCATAAATATATCAATAAATAAAAAGATTTGGGAAATACTTGAAAATCCGATCTAAGGCCTAACTGGTACATACCACTGTTCATGATATTACACAAGTTTGTTCATATTAAGTTCTGATCTCCTTAAGTAGGGGGGAGGGTTGGTCTAATGGTAGCGTGCTAGGCAGCCAATCGCTGGATCGAGGGTTCGAATCCAGCTCTTGCCAGGTCACCAGGGCCTAAGTAGGAAGGCTGCCTCAGTCATCCTTTGAATCATTGCTGTGTCTTCTTCCTGTTATTAGGCTACCAAGTGCATAAATACGTCCTGGACATAATCATCCATCCATCCATCTCTTCTGAAGTTAGGTCCTTGTTCGATGTGGTCACTCAACCTGGAATTAAAAAAAATGTGACATTTGAAAATTGAAAATCCATAACTATCATTGCATGATTAAAAAAAGTGATATTCATGGGAAATTTATCTCAGTAACGGAACCCTTTTTTAACTGTCAATCCCAATTTCTTACAAAGTCAAAAGATAAATTTGTCTTTAGATTGACACATTCATGAATGAGTGACTAATAGGCCGCGTTAGTGGAACTCTCCTTCTATCTGCTCTATGGCGTCTCGGCGAAGAAATAAACTTTTTCCTGGAACACGCCGCCATTTTTTACCATTGCGAAGTCGATGGACGCTTGGATTCCAGGCTCCAGGACAGTTGTAAAACCACTAAAACACTACGGATTGTATCGCAGTCTTAAATGGAATGTTTACCATGGATTCCGCCATTATTCAGTCGAATGACAACTTGTATCTTCTGTTACGGCCCGACCAAGATGGAAAAATGTGGGGGGAGTCGGCCTGACGGACTAAGTCTTGATCGAGCAAAATATCCGGATTAATCACCTGTATGTCTTGTAAAAGTGGCGGGATCCAAGGATTAGACCCAGAAGTACACGCGGTTGGGATAATCCAGTGTTGTCAAGCTGATTAATTTTAACGATGTTATGGACCTCGTAAAACCCGGCCCCATTGCATTGTACAGGCCTACAAAATGGCGGGTGTTCCCGGAAAAAGTTTATTTGTGCGCCGAAACGTCAGAGTCCTGGAAAAAGGAGAATTCCACTAACACGGTCTATCGGTTGAGAGAACCTGCTTAGAGTTTATGTAGCTGGATGCTGCACTCAAGGTTTGCTCAGTGGCGTCACTGTAGATGGGGCTGGTGGGGCATTTGCACCACCACTCAAAAAATTATAATTTTTCCTGACATCTTCCATGAAGGTGTGACCACTATGTGAAAATAACTTTTCTCAAATAACGCAAAGGAGCAAAATATTTTTTTATATCTTGATTCAATTTTCTGTTCATTGACATGTTATTATCTCAAGCGAGACGAATTATTCATGGATCCACAGATTTGTTTTTGAAGTTAGTCTAGCCCTACAGTAGCTTTTTTTTTAAATGGAAAATAGTTGCTTCATCATTTCTTATAGCCTTACTTCTTGTTATCACTTCAGGCTGCTACTCCTTGGTCTGGAAACCATGTTGATCTACCTTGTCTGGCTGCCGCCCTCGTTTGCCTTGGTCTCGGCCAAGCATTTATAATTCTAATATATATATAATATAAACATGGCCGTTTCGCAGGGGGGAGGCTGTCACTAATTTGCCCTGAAATTTCTCCCCTTTGTCAGGGGCGGGGGGGGGGGGGGGAGGAGTGGCTCCCCTCTCGCATTGGATTTCAACCACCGTCAAGTTAGAAAGATTCTAATGGCATGGCACCTGCTGGATATGGTACACAATGACATGCAAATTACATAATTGAAAACGGGAAAAAAATCTGTGGGGAAATTTTGAGAAAAATTTTTACTGTGTGGCAGTCACATTGCCAATGGCTGCAACATAAAAATTATAAAAATTCATTTTTTCTCACAAATTTTCCAACAAATTTTTTTCCCATTTTCAGTTATGTAATCTGCAATGATTCTGCATGTCCTTGCGGACCATATCCAGCAGGTGCCATGCCATTACTAGAATTTTTTTTTATGGTGGTTAAAACCCACTAGTTATGCTCTGACCCTCTGGGCAAATGTCTATAGATAGGCCTACCGGAGTATTAATTATTTAGATCTAATTCTAACTGTATTCTTCAGTGGCGTCATTTTCAAAATAAAGTGGTGGGGCACTGACAACTTTTTTAATTTTTTTGCGTGGGCACAGCAGTTACAGAAGCTCTGAATTTTTTTACCCTTTTTTTGGCTAAAAGTGGTTGGGCATCAATCCTAGCTCCTGTCGGTACAGCAAGGGGCGGTCCAGACGATTGTTGGAGTGGCTATAGACTCCCACAAAGAACTTTTTTTTCCTTCGCAGTGCATCAACGAAAATTTTTTTAACCGGCCAAAGGCCGTTTAATAGAGGAGGGCTTAAACAGATTTTTGGTGAAATGGAACTCTTGTCCACTTGTCCATGTGTCAATGTGTCCTGTCCATGTCCACTTTTTCACTTGCCTTGCCCCTCTGAACACAGTGCTGCAGCCCAGTGAGCAATGGGGGCCAATGACAAATATGGACCTGCCCATTATGAATGGGGGATTCAGTTAGCTGTAAGGGGTTACCATGGTTACAGGTGCAATGAACAGCTGCAACCAGCAGTGGGCCTGTGAGCCCCATTGGAGAAGGTGCCCCTGTGTCAGGATTGCTTAGAATTCCAAAGCACTGTGAGAGTCAAACCATTTCAGTACTTGTGTTTTAAAATAATTGTTCATGCCTAGATGAGGCATGGTTGCTCAGTGGATCATCATGTTTGTATAACACTTGGCATTGTCTAGTAAATGTCTACTTCTTCACCAGCTTTCTGTACAGTGCTATGATGTAGTTATGTGGGCTACCATTGCCAAATTATTCCTGCAAGCAATGTCTATCACCACCCATCAACTAAACTCCCCCAAGAGACCAGGGCCTTTCTCAGTGCATTTCTCATTCTGACAGTATACTTTGACAAACTTTATCATTACAGCCTGTAAATTTGATATGCATAAAATGAGTGTTGCTTCCCATAGATTTTGGCACTCTGTGACTTTGAGTCATAAGAACTGATGAAGTGTCATCTTCCCAAATTTAACATCCATGGGAAACATAGAGGCTGTTTGATTAGTCATGATGAAGAGAAGGCTATTTGATTTGTCATGTGACTGATCTTAGAGTAAAATTATCGTGACAAATCATCAATATGATGATTCACGAAGTGCCATTTTCACAGTGCAACAGCCCACTCTGTTTGGATATCAGTTTTACAGACTGTAAACTAAAGTGGTGTTTTAATTGTAGTCTGCAGAAAAGGTTGCAAAAAGACGCTTGACACCACAAATAAACGGGCCTGTAAAAATTCTGGCGGTCCTGTAAACCAGTTTTTACCAGCCCGCATGCCTTGTGAAAGGTCAGAGCGAGTTTTAAAGGCTGTTAGTATTTCACTTAGATTTATGAAAGTTGGAACAGGGATTCACTTAGGGGTTCCGCTCCAAAAATATTGGAAAAATCCAAGATGGCTGCCAAAATGGCCACCATATTTTAAAATACCCACTGTGAGTTTGGTATTTCTCTTAGATTGATGAATCTTGGTACAGGGACTCACTTAGGGGTTTCCCTCAAGATTTTTGGAAAAATCCAAGGTGGCTGCAAAAATGGCCACCAATGTTCTGAATTGCCCACTGTGACTTAAGTATTTCACTTAGATTTAAGCAATCTGGTATAGGGATTCACTTAGGGTTCCCCTCAGAAATTTTTGGAAAAATCCAAGATGGCTGCCAAAATGGCCACCATATTTGAATTGCCCACCGTGGCTTTAGTATTTCGCTTAGATTTATGCAATTTGGTATAGGGGTTCACTTAGGGGTTCCCCTAAGAAATTTTTAGAAAAATCCAAGATGTCAGCCAAAATGGCCACCATATTTTGAATTGCCCACTGCGACTTTATTATTTGGTTTAGGGATTTGCTTAGGGGTTCCCTCATACATTATGAGAAAATTTCCAAGATGGCTATCAAAATGGACGCCACATTTTGAAGTGCCCACTGACCGGGCACTGTGACTTAAGTAGTTCACTTACAATTCTGAAATATAGTATAGGCATTTGCTAAGAGGTTCCCCACATAGTTTTTATGGCTTGCAGCAAACACTGTCAGTCTGGCAATCACTGCTCAATACAAAGCAATCCATGTAATAATATATAAACCCCCCCCCTCCCCCATTTATTTCAATCCCGAATATAGTCAGATAAAAGCTGACCAACAACAACGAAGTGCCATACTTGAATATGATAGAATTTTTCGATCTATCCCGAATATATAATCGCCAAAGGCCGGTTTTGAATCCATGGATTCTTGTTCCACATGCGGACTCTCAACAAAACTTTTTATCGGAATTTTAACATTACGGTACTCTGGCTCTAGAGGTGGAAACAAACTTTTTTTAAAATTTCCATGTGCTGAGCAAACTTTTTTTTCAGTATCAAGTGGGAAACAAACTTTTTTTTACACCAAAAGTCCATAGCCCCCCCCCCAAGACTTGGGGCAGCCACTTTCATAGGTGTACGGCACGCGCGATTTTTGGAAATTTCCTGGAAATCAATAATTTTTGGTAGTTTTTAGGCCTATTTAATTATCTGCCCGAATTTTTTAGCCTTTTTGCCCGAATCTTACTGTTTCCCAAACTTTTCGGGGGGGCCTTTGCCCCCCCTGCCCCCCCCCCCTCCGATACGCCTATGGCCACTTTACTCGGGCTAGCACAGTCCAAGCCTAAACAATAAAACCAGGGACAGTCAGTAGGCCTTACTGAACAGTAATGTTTCTGAATCTGATTAAAATACACACAAATTCTCGCAAGCTTGGAGATTTTCATGACTTGAAAATTTAGTAGTCCCATCATCAGTCATCACACACAAAAAACTTACCAGCTAGGCCTACCTTCCAAGGAGAGATCTCTGATTTTGTTTGCATCTAGTCTTCCCAACTAAGTCCTGCCTGTGATGACACTGATGAATGAACACGGAGCCCAGAAATATTGCATTATTGGCTGTCTTCTGCTTCTTCATTTTTGTTGTTGTTTTTTCTGCTGTGAAGACAAATCCACCAGATGGCATGACGTCACCAGCTACAGGTTGCCAAGGTGATTGTTGATGACATCACAATAGGCAAGGTGCTTGTGACGTCATTGGAATGTTGATCTTGGGTGGACTGACAGGCAGGAAAGCTCATCAAAAATGTTACTACAGGGGAACAAGAAGTGCAACAAAATGACAATGTGTTTGGTGCTCAAGTAGCTTTGCCACGTCACAAATTTTCATACTTGACTGAGCAAATTCTGAGTATCACACTTCAGGATTATTCCTGTTCCTGTGAAACAACACCCTCTTATACAATAATCTATTAATTATGTTGTGCTTTACAGCAACTGTGATCAACAAGTGAAACTTGTTGGGAGTGCATATTACATACTCCTGACACTCATTGTGAACTGGGGGGGGGGGGGGTTTGGGGTATTTCTTAAACGGGCGTTGTTTGATGCAGAAACAAATATTTCAATACATTGCATGCTTCAAATAAATAATTACCTAATACAAGAAAATACAAGAATGCAAAAAAATGGTAAATCCCATATCCAAATGTTTGTACAACTTCGACCATAAGTCTTGGCAAATGGTAATCAATTTTACAAGGAAAAATTATTCTCTTTAAAATGTAATTACATAACCTTCCTCTTGCCCTGTATGTAGGGGCTAGATCAGTTGGCTGTGCTATTTATGGGCTTCCTATCTATGGGTCAAAGGTTTGATCCCAGATCTTGGCAGGTCAACCGATGGAACTATCTTGGAAAGCACTTACAGCCATCGTCCGTCTGACTGCCATGGCACCTCCTCTAATTTGCATACCAGAGTTTAAAAAACACAAGATTTTTAAGTGCATTATGGAATTTTCCATTGTCTGTAGTTATGATGGAGAGATCAATTGAATTTATTTATTTACTACATCATTAATTCATTCAATCACTCAGAGATTTTGCTTATGCAGAGTACAAGCAGTGTTTAGTTTTGGGGAGGGACAGATATTTGTTCAAATTTCAAGATGAAGACTTCAACCATTCAAACAGCATATCTCCAGAACTGCACTGTAACAGTGAAATAATATTTGGGGAGCAAAAGCTCTTCCTCAGAAATTCTTTATTCCAAGATAGGCCAGAAAGAATACAAAATAAACTTTTCACTTTTTTATTGAAAAAATAATAATAATTATTATTATTATAATTATTATTATAAACTTTATTCCAGACACCTCGGTCCATATACAAACTACATACATGTAACGATAATATAGCACCATGTAACAATTACATAGCACCACACAAAAACAAAAAGGTTCATGCAAACAAATTATATAGCACCTGAGTATAATAACTTGAGCCAGTGACTCCTAATTCTAGACGCATAAACAATGCTTGTATTAAGTAAATCTTGAATAATATCATTTGAGGATTTCTCAAGGCATCCCATAAATTTATAGACATAGTTTCTAACTAAAGCAGCACAACTTCTAATATTAGTGACAGTGCAGACAAGGCTGCTACTTTCATATTTAGACAGGCCTATAAGTAGTTTCAAAACATTATGATAAGCAGTGTTCAATTTCCTCCAGCTGTATTTACAAAAATTCCACCATAGATGCGGGGTATACATTGGAGAGCAATATGTCTGAAACAGTCGCAATTTAACCTCAATACTACACATATGAAATTTCCTAAGTAACACATTTCCTTGAACATACAGTTGACGGTACTGTCGACTCATATCAAGGTCATCAGATAAATCATTACTAATTCTATGTCCCAAATACTTAGTGTTTGACACCACTTTAAGAGATTCACCATTCAAGTAAACAGAGCTAGCAATTTTATAATTGCTGTTTTTCGGGCGGAAAATCATACAAGCACTTTTAAGTGGATTAAACATAACATCATTATTTTCAGCAAATATAGCACAATTGTCTAACAATAATTGCAAACCAATAAGCGATGGTGCAAATACTACTAAATCATCTGCATACATCAAGTGGTTCATTATGACATTGTTTAAGATACACCCACACTTAATATGGTTAAGCTTGGAACTCAGATCATCAAAGTAGACATTAAACAATACAGGTGATAAGATTCCACCTTGTCTCACACCGTTAGTAACAGTAAAAGGAGCAGAGACACTTGAGCCCCATCTGACACAAAATGTTTGATTACAATACCAGTACATCAACAACTTCATAATAAAAGTAGGAACACCTCTTTTTGACAGTTTTTCGAACAATTTGTCATGACTAATTCGATCAAAGGCCTTGCTGGCATCCAGAAAACATACAAACATTGATCCATTAAGAACCCTGTAATAATCAATAACTTCTTTTAACAAATATATACACTGATCAGTTCCATGATTCTTTTTGAAACCAAATTGATTTGCATGCGTATAAAGATTTTCCTCAATGCGATTTAAAATAACTTTCTCAATAACTTTGCTCACAACATTTGCAAGAGCAATAGGCCTATAGTTGTTCTTACAGTTAATACTAGCACCTTTGTCTTTAATTATAGGAACAAGTACAACAGACATCAGGTTCTTTGGCAAGAATGAATGAACAAAAAGACTAGAAATACATTGACTAAGTAACAAATTAAGCACCTTTGAAGAATACTGCATATGTTCAGCCCTGAGACTAATAATTCCAAGCCACCCCAACCTCTCTGAGACCTAATGGCTGTTCCAATTATTAAAAAACTTGCGGATAAAATAAAAGTGTTGTCTTCAGCTTCAGAAATATTTGCACTTCGTGCTCACTGGTGCATAGAAAAATTGCTTGTCACAAGACCACTTGAACAACTGACCACATGATCATTTCGTTGCACTTCTTGTTCCCCTGTAGTAAGAGAATTTATTGTTGTGTCTACAAAACAATCATCGACCAAACCACAATACTCAAAAGGTTACCCAGAGGAAAAAGAAGTATAAAAGCAGTACACTCTCTCGGTGAAGAAGTACAAAATCAGTACAAAAGCAGTACGTGGTCCCACGCTGCAAATGTACTCCTATTATACTGATTTTGTGCTTCTATGCAAATGGTGTACTGATTTTATACTTCTAGTGACAGAATTTGAATAATCATTTACTGCATATGTACTCCTCTAACTTCTAAATTTCATTTGAACATTTTGTGTACTGAATTTATACTTCTATGACTTAAGCTGCTCAGATTCAGTCATATGTGGGTCATGTTCACTTCCAGAACTTGGAAAATGTGCAGGTGTGTCGAGGTTTTTTTTACAATATACATTGAATTACTGGCATAATTGCCATAGTATTAGATACAAATGTTTTACTATTAATAGCAGCAAAAAAGTACAAATTGGATATCAAATTATTCCAGCCTTCTTTTTTTCTTTAGGCTTATGAATTTATGTGTAATTATTTCAATTACATCGATTTGGCTGAAGGACTGATATTATATGTGGCCTGTAAAATTAATGAAGCATTGATTTTTAGATACTTCAAATGTACTGCGATTGTACTGCAAAAATGCTTCCTGCTAGCATGCACAGCTAGTATGCTCCTTTTGTACTCCCTGCAAGGAAGTATTTTTGCAGCGTATGGATTTGCATATCGGGAGTATAAATGGAGCATAATTAAAATAATTCGAGCGCTTCAAATGTACTCCTTTTGTACTGTAAATACGCTGCGAAAATACTGCATTTGTACTGCGAAAATACTGCATTTGTACTTCAAATGCAAATTTTGTGCGAAAAAGTCTCTCAACCATGCAAATCGTCATTGCGCAATGTACTTCTTTTGTGCTTCTAATGTACTCCAATACCATATATGGGATATACTGCTTTTGTACTGTTTCTGTGCTGCAAGCGTACTCTTTTTTCCTCTGGGTAGTGCTTCAGAATATACTCAACTGATCAATAGCTCTACTGGTGCTCAAATTTATGATTAAATTCCGTTTAAAGCTACCACATCATGGTAGGCCCTACTGCTGGTAATTTTTTCCTGAGATAATCATTG
This sequence comes from Platynereis dumerilii, assembly GCA_026936325.1. Lineage (NCBI taxonomy): Eukaryota > Metazoa > Annelida > Polychaeta > Phyllodocida > Nereididae > Platynereis > Platynereis dumerilii. The sequence continues at coordinate 455,458 of JAPTHN010000056.1, forward strand.
TGTTGTCATTTGTCAACTTGTTGTTGTGGCTTATTAAATGGCATTACTCAGGTCTATTAATTTTATCACTTGTGCGGAGTTTATAAATACTGGAGCTAAGTCAAGTAAGGGTTAATTACAGTTTGTCACGTCAAGCATAGAGACAGAAATGTAGCATTGTTTGTACAGTTCATAACAATCAACACAATGAGATTGGTGGATCCGCTGATACAAATGCGAGTAGAAATAAGTCTGGGGTGTCGCTGAGGAGCACTTTTATGACGTCATTGCCCATTGTGTGTCAGATAAGTAGCATCACAAATGTCAACATTTTGCAAAAGAAGGACTGCCGTTATCATAAATTGGCAAATATCGGACAAAAACGGCACCAAAACAACACAAAAATGAGATATTCAGATTACAACAGAGCTTAGATATACGTTGGTATGCGTATTTCTCTTGTGGGTCTTGTGGTTGCTGAGATATCTGGCCAAACGTCTGTCTCAATGTTGACGTGACAAACTATAATGAAAATTTTAAAAAAGGCTCTCCCACCTTTATGACTTAGGGGGTGACCCCGGGGGCTGACCATTTAATAATCCATGTCCAGGGGTTTTTTTTTTTTTAAATTGATAATTTTTTTTACTCGGTTTTTGTGAAATAAATAATTTTTGGAAAAAATTCACTATAGCGGGCCGTGAAAATGACCATATTTGGCAAGTGGAAACAATCGTTTTTTAGTGCTAAACGTGGGGGCTGCTGCCCCCACACCCCCGCCAATTGGTTTCCATGGCATCATTTCATCAAACTGTAACAAAGAAATGACTACAACTTAACTTTTTAGTGTATTTCACTACTTTTTGCGTCAGCCAAACAAGATTGTCGTCACGTGTTGATGGCATCATGTAAACATTTCTTGCCTGGCAACCAGAGGTGGCGGAACGCTTCGAAAAGTGGGGGGGCACCGGGCTCCGGGGCACCTTGTCCACGGCAATTTCAAAGAGAAAAAGGGGCATTTTAGGTATTTTTGGGCCCAAAAGTGGGGGGGCACGTGCCCCCAGTGCCCCCCCAGCTCCGCCGCCCCTGCTGGCAACAATGACATGACGTCACGAAATTATTGTTCGCCAAATATGGTCAATTTCACGGCCCGCTAAAGTGAATCATACCCTAATTTTTTTTTGTGTAGATGCTTGCTATAAATAATTTCTGCAAAAGGTATTTTTAACAAGGAGTTGCTTGATTTTGGAAAGAAAATTCGGGGACTTTGTGCACTTGAAATAAATGATTAGTAGGCCTACCCCCATGGGCACATCGACGTTGCAGCAACGTTGCAACGACATCACATCAATTTTTATGCAAGTTATGAGCCATACATCATTCTTGACTGATTAAAGCTAATTATGCTAATTACACTAATTGCTCAAGAGATTTTCTTAGCAACCAAGCTAAAATTAATCTCTTATACCCATGGAATACAAATCAATTATAAAACCTCATTTTACTTGAATGGAACATGCCAAAACATGGATCTACATCAATACCATATTTCAATATAATTTGTAAAGAAACATGTTAATTATCAATAATGCTAATTATGTGATAGATTTTGGGCTAATGGCCAAGCAACAGTATTAGTTAGTTTTCTTACCTTGACTAGGCTAAAGCACAAGGGTCTTGACTCCAAAATCACGTTTCTATGGAGTTCATTAACAAATAAACGGCTAAAAAAACAATTTTAACAGTAAATGACATTAATTAGGTTAATTATGGATCAGATTTTGGTCATGTGAATCATTGATAGTCAAATTTGAATTTCTGGATGTCAGAAACATATATCTAGACACCAAAACCATGTCTCTGTGTCAATTTTCATGCAAGTTATGAGCCATACATCATTCTCGACTGATTAAAGCTAATTATGCTAATTACACTAATTGCTCAAGAGATTTTTTTTAGCAACCAAGCTAAAATTAATCTCTTATACCAGTTCGGGAAAGTGCAGAATTCGGGAACACTCCCGAATTCGGGACAAAGTTGTTCCCAAATTCGGGAACTGCTCCCAAATTCGGGAACAAAAGTATTCCCAAATTCGGGATTTTCATTTTCAAAGGACCCTCGGACGTTGGGTATTAAGATCGGATGGATTTTTATTGGCCAGACTGGTTGTTTGCAAGGTAATTAAGGATTCTGTCCTGTGAAAAAAAAATCCTAGCTGTGGTTTTCTTTACAGAGCAAATAAAACTTAGAAAGTTTACTAATTATATCATAAAATCAAGATTCCATTGACTTATTATCCGAATTTTGTCAGACTATGAATTTATTTGACTAAAACATTTATTTATATGCCATAATTAACCGATATGCTATCTATCTGTCTTGTCTTACCTTGTCTTACCTTGTCTGACCTTGTCTTACCTTGCCTTACCTTGCCTTTCTATCTATCTATCTATCTATCTATCTATCTTCTGTCTATCCCTTTATCTATCTATCTGTATATCTGTCTATCTATGCATCTGTCTCTATATCCATACGTCTCTCTATCTATGTCTCTGCATCTCTCTGTCTCTATACTATCTATGCTATCTATGCATCTATCTATCTATCTATCTATCTATCTATCTATCTATCTATCTAACTATGCTATCTATCTATGCTATCTATCTATCTATCTATCTATCTATCTATCTATCTATCTATCTCTAAATCTATCTATCTCTGTATATATATCTATCTCTATATCCATAAATGGCTATAAATCTCTCTAGATATTGCTATGAGAGATGATTCAACTGTCCAGCTTGTCTTGTCCTCTACTGCCATATCTTTTCCATAGTTGGAACTTTTAGCGTAAACTTATCTAAGATCCATTACCTACAATAACTCATAGCTGAACTCCTCCCAGTTGCAGAGAAAATAACACAAATACCCTAAAATGGACAGAAATCATCTGCTTTACTGCAGTAGGAGGTGACCTGAAGAGAAGAGATGCATCCTGGGTAGCAATAGAAAAGCAAAACAAATATTAGAATTTTTTTATTAAATTATCTTTTTATAAATAGACTTACCTCTGGGACATTTTAGCTTATCAATGCGGAGCGATTGATCTGGCCCCAATAATAAAAAGAAAAACCCCACAGCGCCTCACGTGTGATCACGTGACCTCTCTCGACCAATAGCGCGCTCTGGCGCGAACTCCTCTCAATCATCATATTCAATTTTGAAAAAGCAAAGTCCACTACCTCCGAAGCGGGGAGGCGGGTGGGAATTAAATAAATGTCCCAGAGGTAAGTCTATTTATAAAAAGATAATTTAATAAAAAAATTCTAATTTTTATTACATTGTCGACTTACCTCTGGGACATTTTAGCTTAATTCAAAAAGACAAGGAGGTGGGTCTGGAGAGAGAGGTAAAATAAAGACGGAATCAACCTGCCTACTCAATGGGCCAGGAAGGTTATCATCGGCCGCTATGCCCTTTCCACGCTATCATTTAGAGCCGCTTCCGGGGCACAGCTACGCTGGGGGTTATACCAACCAATGATTGCGATCCCAAGGGTCCTCTCTGCAGTAGGACAACCACCTAAGTCGCATGGCCCCCCCCCCTTTTTCCTGCCCCGGCACAACTGCCCGGAATCCTCCCAAGGGGACCAGAGCAGAGCACACCGGACAGCCGGAGGGGCCTTAAAGACAGCCAAGCGAAGGAATGTACACCGCCTGAAGTCTTGACAGCTTACTGGAAGGCAAGAAGTAGAATTAGTGCAGTAACTCACCCGAAGCTGAAGAGAAGAGTCAGAACCGAAACTCACTTCCTTGATGGCCACCCGCCAGAGCAAGGCGGCCACCACCACTGTCATCTCTGGTCAACGGAGTCGCCCCTCCATGTCCGTGTCTGGTACACCAAACCAAGAAGGGGAGAAGACCGTCACTTCCGCCCCTCAACGAGCAAGAAGACAAGTCTGTCCAGGGACCAGTCCATAACGTAGTAAGGAACCCCGAAGAAACCCAGTGAATCATGCCAATCTATGTACAAGGTTGTGCAGGAAACCAACCGCAGCTTAACCGTAGTACCGTCCGCCAACGGTGTGCTATCCCAAAGAGTAAGGGTGTAGATACAAGCGGAACACAGGCAACGTGTTAGTTCAGATCCGACCCACCACTGACCCGGTGGTCATCCCTGTCCGATTCACTAGAAGTTCCGGGGTCCTCACTGGTAACATCTCCCTTGGAGGTGTGGGCCTCGCTGGTTGACCCCTCTTCATCATAGTTGTCAAAATCTTCCATTATTCTGCCAGATCGCAAGCACGTGTGGACCGTGCTGCCCCAAAATTGAATATGTTGATTGAGAGGAGTTCGCGCCAGAGCGCGCTATTGGTCGAGAGAGGTCACGTGATCACACGTGAGGCGCTGTGGGGTTTTTCTTTTTATTATTGGGGCCAGATCAATCGCTCCGCATTGATAAGCTAAAATGTCCCAGAGGTAAGTCGACAATGTAATAAAATGAATTAACTGCATCGATCTGTGTGCTGAATGTGAATTTAAATTTAGATTCAATTCAATTTAACTAATGATCTTCAAGAAATGAAGCATTACAATGAGGTGAGAGACCGGCACTTGTAAATTCTGAATGCATTTTCATATAATTAAACTCAGCAGCATTGAAAACGCACACATTTTGGAACAGCTTAAAAACTAACTTTTTATGTGGACATTTCCGTGAAACTTTACACTGATGTCAGCTGACATCTCTTTTGAGAGTCCAGAAAATTCCATAAAGAAAGAATATGAAACGACTGGAATAGGTCACTTTTAGTACAACATGTCCAAAAACGAAAATCACACGCAAATTGGTCCAAACTCGATTTCATGTAAAGTCTGTCATAGCTCAATATTTGGAGTGTGGACATAAGAAAGGTGGTACTCATGGTTTTTAAAGGGATTTTATGAGTTTTTGGTTGATTTTTCTGCCAAAGTGTTGTTTTTCACAATCGTTTGTCACAAAATTTTCAACACTTTTGCATCATAAGCATCGGAAATTATCCTGTTGTTGGTCTAATTTTGAGCTGACATCTAGCTGGACATCTGTTTTGAGCATTTGAGATCAATGATAAAGTGATAACATCGGTACTCTCCTCGCCTATCCCTTTTTCAATTTTGCAAATTCCAAATTTGACGTGATGTCTGGCTCTTAGAAATATCAATTGTGACTAAATGTCCACCATCTTCAGTTGAGAAGCTAATAGGCAAATTTGCCAAGTTATACCATTCGTCACCTCTGTCAGCCAATCATGAGCCAGTATTTCACTGCAATAAAACCCATATTCTTTGTGGTCCAGTTATCCTACCATGGGAGAATGATAAGTGAAGCTGTGAAAAACCCTAAGCAACAAATGACAAGTTTCAGTTTTGTCTTATGGTATAAGCCGGTTATTCACCTAGGGAGAGGCAATATGTGTTTATCACAGCTCTGGCTAACGCCCTCGCTGGATAAATCACATATTGCCTCTCCCTAGGTGAATAACCTATACTTACATCCAGATAAATCTAGTGCTTCTGAAGTATGATACTGAAAATGTGTGTTTTTAATGTTGTTGAGTTTAGATTATTTGTAGCTATTACTCCTCAGTCTCATTGAGTTTGCTTGAGTGAGTTTGTGTTTTACGCCCCATCACCACCAGTGTGGACAATCTGGAGGTAACTGGTCGTCATGCTGAAGTCGTCGAAGAAGCAATTGTATTGTTTCTGATGACACAAATACATTGGAGAGCATTTCAGATCAAGTCTTTTTTAAGAGATTCAATAACTACCTACAGAGAGACAGACAGGTCAATAGACAGGTCAATAGCCAGGTCAGTGGCCAGGTCAATAGATAGATGCATTGATAATAGGTCTATATACTTGTATAGATCTATGGATAGATAATACTCTCGTGTAGTAGGCCTAACTCTCTCTGCTGAAACATAACGAACAGTTTCTACTCTTCAGACATATATATGCTCCTGAATTCGGGAACAGTTCCCGAATTCGGGAGCACTGTTCCCGAATTCGGGAGCGCTCCCGAATTCTGCACTTTCCCGAACTGATACCCCTGGAACGCAAATCAGTCATAAAACGTTGTTGTACTCAACATTCCTACCCTCAAGTGGCCAGTAGACTAAAGCTCCATAAAATTTTAACAGCCTATAGATGTTATTCCAATTTTAATATAGGCTAACTGATTCGTATTTTGTATTTCAGGGAACTGAAGGAAGCCATTTCTTACTTCATTGTAAGGAACACAAATTTCGAGGCTGAAAAGGGAAATTAAATGCTAAATCTGCTGCTGCAAACATGCACAGAAAGGTACTAAAGTAATTTCAGAATTTTATCTGCACTTCGATGTTATGGTGGCCCATAAATTGTTTGTCTTTTTTTTTTCTGCATGGCAGACAAGGGTCGGGCATGGCGCGGCGCCATGCTCAAATGGCCTAGCTGGAACACTGACAAATTTATCATGAAATATAATGTTAAACATTGAACGATGTCCAGCCCTAATATTGGGAGGTGTCACATAGCCCTTATTTATCATGTAAATCCCCTGAAATCTCATGATTTTCAAAAATGAGATTTATAATATCTTTCAAAACCATGGTATTCCAGTGCTTTTCCTAGGACGAAAATCCAATTAGCCACAAAGGCCAATTTTGAGTGAAATGCATGCATGTGTGGCTAATTTGCATGCAAAATATGTGATATTCATTATGTGGCTAATGGATAGGAAAAGCACTGGTATTCCCGTTACTTTTCTTGTGTTGTTTTCTGTTGAATTGGATGTTATTTATGCATATTGGCAATTACAGGACATTTCTTTTTTTAATTGGATTTTTAATTCGATTTTTAACTGATATTAAAAACAAATTAACTGGGTTTAAAAAAAAATACAGATATAGGCTATTGCCACCAACACAGTATTTTTGTTATGAAGCTCTTATAGTAAACAGTAATACAGCTGGAAATAATTTTATTTTCGATTTCAGGTCTTCTTCACAAGGAAAAGGAATGCCCTTCCCTGAATTAGAGAGATATATTTCTATGGTCGCCATTCCAGAAGCCTCAGGTCTTCCATACACTTTCGGTAAGCATTAATGTTGTAAAATTCAGTTTAATATTGTTTCGTCTCAGACTCGCAGTGGCACTATGATAGAACTTAATGAGAGTGTGGTTCACAACAATGAGCAATGAACCTAATGAATGTCATGTCACAGGGGAATAGCCTACAGCACAAGTCTGTAGGACGATTGTTTATCCTGCAGCAGACATGACATGAATTTATATTTATATTTTATTAATATCTCTCAGTCAAAAAGTAGTAGACCCCCTCTGAAAACTATTAATAATTTCAATTTTTCAAGAGCCACTATTTTATTTGAATGGCCCCAAGAATATCCATAGCTACCACTCCGACTAACCAGAGCCTCAAAACATTGTGACGTCGTCACTTCACAACCCCCCCCCCTTGTTTCCATGACAATATGTATGTAGTTCACAACGATGAACCACATGCTGTGAATCACATGGTTTTTTGCCTGAACTTCACTGGCCATTGTGGAATATTGGCTCTGAAGTCTTGAGGTAGCACATATCACAAAAAAAAAAGTTTTCCAAGGGCTGTTTTAAGAAACGCTTTAAACATTCAGTTATTATGTCGACTTAAAGTTCGAGAGATGAAGTCGAAAATTTTGCCATTGCTTTGCAAACTTGAGTAGACATAATAACATCCTACCATACTCTCCCTGATGTCTGTGTTTTTCTGTTTGCAGTGCGGGCAGTGCCTAGAGCAGAGTGACGATGAATTGTTGGGAGTGCATAATGTGCATACGTTTGGGACCTGATTTTACAACCAATCAATTTTGACTAATCAAGTTACACCATATTGGATTACCAAATTTATTTGGTGAGAGTAATTCTTTTTTTAAAGCTGCCAATGAACAATTTTTGCATCACTGTATAGTTTTAATACTTTCTGTCCAGTTTTATTTTGCAATCACAGCTAATTCATTCATGGGCTATAATGTTTTTCTTTATGGACACGTCCTTTTTCAATATTGACTAAGGGGTCCTTCGAAATTGTTACTCCAAATCTCATAATATTCCTTTATAAAATTTGTCTTGTGAACAGCAGGCTCATTTGGTAAGCCTGGAGTACTCTGTCTACTGCAATACACTAGTCCTACAAAGGCTGACTCAAAACGAAGACTTGATCCCGCCAGCATATTTAGGTCCAGCGATACACCACCCATAATTTTTGTTCTTTTTGATTTCAGCTCTTTTTCACAAGACAAGGTCAGCCACCCCCTAATTTAGAGAGACACCTCTCTGGTTGCCATTCGAGAAGTCTTCCCTGTTATTTTGGTAAGCATTAACTATGTTCACTTCAACTTACTTACACAGATCATAGTTTAACATAAATTACAATTATTACATGTTCAGGAGGGCCTATAATTATTAACCAATATACATAAAAGGTACATAGCCTAAATGTCATACAGTTACTCTTGGAAGTAAGTACACCCTTCAATGATTTGCCTTTGAAGACTATGTTTAAGTTGGCTCCCGGTTTTGACTAATATTACACAAATAATTTTTGCAACAATTCTTGTATCACACCATTGAGTTTTCCTATTACATGAACATCCCTGGCCATTTAATTTGCACATGGGGCCTTTGTGCTAGATAGGGGTTATAATCTCGCAAAAGTAAGTACACCCCTAGTGCAATGCCAAAAGATAGGAGAGGATGTACTTACTTTTGCAAGATTATAACCTCTCTGGCATAAAGACCCCTGGTACATATTCAATGACCATGCTAGTAGATATAGTAAGAATCTTCAATGGTGTTAATCAACCATCATATTGATGATGCAGTTATTAGTGCTGCTATGGCCTAGCCATTACCGCAAGACAAGTTTAAAATGCCATTGGGGAGTTCAATGGCAAATCACCGAGTGGTTTACTTACTTCGGAGAGCAACTGTACATGTCCAACATACTGTGATGAAAATTCAAATATCATAAATTGCAGTTTTGCGTTTTACTGATATTGAATGAGGGGAAATTCATGAGTATCTTTTCAAAAGAGCATTCAGTGGTGTCTTTATTTCTGGCCGACTCGACACTGAACTTTGCATTCTCCATCATCACTATTTCCTCAACATTGTTACCAAACATTACCTTCTTGAAAATTTTTTCGTCCATTAAGCCCAATGACTATGAAATTGTATTTAGACTTAATCTAATATTATTTCAATTATCTATTTTTCAGAGACAGCTTCTCATGTTGTGGGACAAGCCATGCTCAGCAAGACATTTTGGATTGGTTTTACAACGTATGTCTGAAGCTGGGTGACACGTTGGAATAAAATGTGGAGAGGCAGAAGAAAAATTATTGAAAATATGGACTATTTTCTCAAATACAAAATAAACAGTATCTATCGCAATAATCATGGTTGAAAACGAAGCATAAAGAAAAAAAAAGCGGGGGAAAAAAAGGACAATTGCAATTGAAACCAAATTGAATTTCATTGAATTTATACCTGTATACAGTATAAGCCTAATTGTACCAATAAATATGTTAATAATTTTCATATCACTGTGTTGTTCTACCCATCAGGAATTACAAAATTTCTAAATGAAATAGACCTGATTAATAAGCTAAATTCCAATGACTAAAATAATAGATTTAACGTATGAAATTCGTACGAAAAGTGCCTATGCGAAATACGTACGAAATTCGTACGAAAATGTACGTACGAACTACGGATCGGCTCTTTCTTGTGAGTTTCGTACGTAAAATTTACGTACGTTTTACGTACATAATTCGTACGTTGCACAATTGCTAGTGTAGAGTGGTGGCAGATGAATGCTGCCGGCATGTGTAAAGTAATTTCCCAGGGGAATCCCACCATCCTTGTAAATTGTGATGCCTCCCAATCTGGCTGGGGAGCCTGGAATATTACCAGTGGAAAGTCGACCCTCGGTCAGTGGTCGCGGGAAGAGGCTGAATGGCATATTAATGCTAAAGAATTACAAGCAGCTCTATTGGGCCGCAATCCCTTTGCAAAGATGGAAAAAATGTGCATATCCAGGTCCGCTCGGACAATGTTACAACAGTGGCCTATATTCGCAATATGGGTGGAATTAAGTCAGTTCTCTGTAACCAGATAGCGGTGTCTCTGTGGCAGTGGTGTCTTGCACGCGATATTTGGGTGTCCGCCACCCATATTCCTGGCTCCGCCAATGTGGAAGCTGATGCCGAAAGCAGGGCCTCTCATGGGGACACTGAATCATATAAAGATATATATAAGCAGTACCCGATATGCCTATGGGGTACTGATAATATCTTACTGACACGTTTTCTTTAATTATATAATGAATGGCAATTAAACAATGCAAATGCTTTCACACCTTTTAGACAACAATTGATCGATCGTATTTCTAATGTGCCATTAATTAGCTTAATACCAATTATAAACAGGGGTTGTTGATTTTTAACCGGCCTAACAGCGGAGGCCGGTTAATACAGGAGCTGTAAATGGATCAGGTGAAACCATAAACAGTAGGCATAAACTGCAACCACAAACCAGATGTAAACCACATTTGGCAATGATAGACAAGGTTTTTCCCCATTGTGACCTTAATATTTCACTTACAGTTATGAAATTTGGTACAGGTATGGGACTCAGGGTATGGATTGGGAACATGTCGAGAAACCCAAGATGGCTGCCGTTTTGTGGCGGCCATTTTGGCAGCCATCTTTCTTCATTCTTGAACTGCCCATTGTGACCTTAATATTTCACTTACAGTTATGAAATTTGGTACAGGTATGGGCCTCTGGGTATGGATTGGGAACATGTCGAGAAAACCAAGATGGCGGCCATTTTGTGGTGGCCATTTTGGCAGCCATCTTTCTTCATTCTTGAACTGCCCATTGTGACCTTAATATTTCACTTACAGTTATGAAATTTGGTACAGGTATGGGCCTCTGGGTATGGATTGGGAACATGTCGAGAAAACCAAGATGGCGGCCATTTTGTGGTGGCCATTTTGGCAGCCATCTTTCTTCATTCTTGAACTGCCCATTGTGACCTTAATATTTCACTTACAGTTATGAAATTTGGTACAGGTATGGGCCTCTGGGTATAGATTGGGAACATGTCGAGAAATCCAAGATGGAAGCCATTTTGTGTTGGCCATTTTGGCAGCCATCTTTTTTCGTTTATTGAATTGCCCATTGTGACCTTAATATTTCACTTACAGTTATGAAATTTGGTACAGGTATGGGCCTCTGGGTATGGTTTGGGAACATGTTGAGAAATCCAAGATGGCAGCCATTTTGTGGTGGCCATTTTGGCAGCCATCTTTCTTCATTCTTGAACTGCCCATTGTGACCTTAATATTTCACTTACAGTTATGAAATTTGGCACAGGTATGGGCCTCTGGGTATGGTTTGGGAACATGTCGAGAAATCCAAAATAGTGGCCATTTTGTGGTGGCCATTTTGGCAGCCATCTTTCTTCATTCTTGAACGGCCCACTGTGACCTTAATGTTTCACTTACAGTTATGAAATTTGGTACAGGTATGGGCCTCTGGGTATGGATTGGGAACATGTCGAGAAATCCAAGATGGAGGCCATTTTGTGGTGGCCATGCTGGCAGCCATCTTTTTTCATTATTGAACTGCTCATAGTGACCTCAATATTTCACTTAAGAGTTATGAAATTTGTCACAGGTATGGGGCTGTGGGTATCAGACGGGAACATGTTGAGAAATCCAAGATGGTAGCCACTTTGTGGCAGCCATTTTGGCAGCCATCTTTCTTCATTCTTGAACTGGCCATTGTGACCTTAATATTTCACTTACAGTTATGAAATTTGGTACAGGTATTGGCCTGTGGGTATGGATTAGGAACATGTTGAGAAATCCAAGATGGCGGCCATTTTGTGGCAGCCATCTTTCCTTTTTTTAGAAATCTGTTCAAACTGCATTGATTCTATACTAATAGTCTAGCATCTTCCAATCAACTATTTCTCCTATCTTCCAATATCAGTTGCTCAGTGGTTTAAGCAATGGCATCTTCAATTTCATTGCGTTAGGTCGGTTTTGAATCCGCGGATTCTTGTTTTTAGTTCAATGATTTAAATCATCAAATGAATCTTGATTTTAAAAATCACTTTGGTTGAATATTGAAACAGGTTATGATGAAAACATTTTTTTCTGATGTTTTAAAAACTTTCTTTTTAAATAATTGAACTGGTCAAAATTTATTCAGCTTGTTTTGAGTTGAATTTCGTCTAAAAGCTAACTATATAGTTGTTAAATCTAAAGTTCTATAAATAGCTATATATGTAGAAACCTGAACAGAAGAAATCAGACTCAAGGCATGCATGATTGACAGATCCGTGACAAAGTTCTTGCAAGCAATTTGGCTGCCTGCGTGGAAAGATACCAGGGCGGGCAATGGGTAGGGGGGCAGAGGGAATTTGAGCAGCAATTAGGCGGGGGCCGCGGCTAGTGTATTGCCTGACATGCAGCCTTGGGGCGGGCTGGGGCTGAGGCGAGTTTTCCCGAGGCGGGTAATAGCGAGGCGGGTAGTCCTAGGGCGGATTGACCGGGTACCAGCTCCAGCTGCTTGCCTGTCACTTGTCAGGCGATCCCTTGGTCGCCACACCGTTTCAAGTTCCGCCCAACGTTACATCCTCCAATCGTGGAGAAAAGACACTCACAAACAATATCGCTGTTACTTACGCCAGTGGCAAGAGTATTGTCGCCCAAGGGAGATCGATCCCTATCTTCCGGCTCTAGGTGAAGCCTTGGACTTTCTTGTCTCGTTGCTACGCAGGGGTGTAGAATACAGTGCAGTTAATGTAGCACGGAGTGCCCTCTCAGCTGTTTTGGGCTTGTATGACAATGTGGTTTTTGGCAAGCACCCGGTTGTAACCCGGTTTATGAAGGGGGTTTTTAATGCACATCCCCCTCAGGCACAGTATTCTTGTTCTTGGGATGTTGGAATTGTATTAACATGGTTACGTACTTTATCACCTGTCAAATATTTATCGCTTAAGAGTTTAACGTTGAAATTGGTTATGTTGTTGGCATTGGTGTCTGCACAGCGTTGCCAGACCCTTCATGCCTTAGATTTGAATTGTTTGTCTAAGGGCAAGGTCTACAGTTTTAATTTTAATGAAACCTTGAAACATTCTAGGCAGGGCCGACCTGCTCCCTAGATTTCTCTATAAACCATATATCTGAAAACTACAGAAAATTCTGAACAATACGCATTCATTGGTTTGCTTGGCGCTAAAAACATAAATAAAAGTGTGTGAGCTCTTGGACTATTTTCCGCCAGATCGGCGACTGTGTATCATAACTGAAGAATATATCAAACGCACCTCTTTGTTGCGAGGTTCTGAATCTCGATTGCTTATTTCATATATTAAACCTCATGCTCGTATTACCCGGCCCACAGTAGCTCGGTGGGTTCGGGTTGGTTTGGCGCGGGCAGGGGTGGACTCCAAGGTCTACAAGGCCCACAGCACCCGCATGGCGGGCACCTCCAAAGCCCTTCAGGCCAGTGTTCCCTTGTCCACAATTTTGTCAGTTGCTGGGTGGACCAATTCCGGCACTTTTGCCAAATTTTACCACAGGCCTAGCAAGGCTTTTCAGGCCTCAGTATTGACTTAACTGGGTATGTTATGTAAATGTTTTCACTAATGTGGTTTTTTCAAGCTAAATCAGGGGGGGGTCGTCTTTTGCGGCCCCTCAAGGGTTTGACTAGTATTGTAAATTTCCCGTTTGTTGCGGTTGACAGATGCACTGCTGCGTCAGTGGGTTGTTGCCCCATTTTAGGGGAATAAAGTTTTGAACTGTTTGTTCCTGTTGAGTTGTCTGTTTTTTGGGTGCTCCTGTGGCACTCTAAATTCTCGCGGCAATGACAGTTAATGACCACGCTAGAGAGCAAGAAGGTACATTAGCCAGTGTACCCTCTACAGCCCCCCCCCTCTCACCTAGCAGGGAGGGTGGCCCAGTCAACTCAGTTGGGAGGACTCGGAGGAGTGCATGTGCACCTGCAGGACCATACAGGGATGCCTGGGGGTGGCACCCTCTTGCACAGTGAGGACATGTACCTATTGCAGGATGGGGTGATAGGTAACATTTGTTAAGACAATGACTAGAATAGTGATTTGGTCATACCACTGCTCTACTATTTGTATTCAGTTAAGAGGGAATGATGACATCTATTGCATTATAATACAAAAACCCTGGGTTTTTAATCCAGTCCTAATTGAAAAGTGGATCATGTAATGTAAGGTCGAATCAAATGGAGCAATATAATAATTGGAACAGTAATTAAATGGTCTATCCTTTGTATTGAAGGATGCACAGAGATGGAAAAGAGAAAGCAAAGACAGAAAAGAAAGAAAGAAGAACAAGAAAGAAAACATACATGTCACCCCCCCCCCCCCCACTCCCCTGTCACTGGTGCTGCCTCTTGTGAGCAAGCTGCAAAATAGTTGTGAAGGGCTTTGCATGAGCATGATGAGTGTGATCCTAAAGGTTGATAAGTAAGACTTTTTGGAAATATTATGTTTTGTTTGTAAATTTCATTTATTAGGCAAATGCTTATATGGGTAAGGCCAAGAAGTTGAGTCATTTGAGCTGCTAAAAGTGTCCTCTAAATTCAGAGCTGGCTGGCTGAAATGGATTTTGATAAAAGCTAACTGAATGAATGCAGGACTAAAGCATGCATATTAGACTAAACTGTGTAAAAATTTGAGGTTGATACCACAAAAACTAAAGACACAGGACAACTTTTTTGTAATGGAAACAGGCCAAAAATGACGTTTTTAGGCGTTCGTGGATTGACATGGTCAAAAGAGGACTTTACTGTCTTTAGGAAACCCTCTGTTATGTCATTTTTATTATTTAGAATGATAGAACAGGTCCTGTACTTTCATTTCATACATAGTGAACGCCTGGGAATCCATTATTTTGATAAGATATAAGTCAATTTTTTATCGTAACATTTTCAGCTCTTACCTGTTACGCGCCATTGGACTGCTCTAACTTTTTATTTCATTGTAATACTGAATTGTAAACAGTGTCTATCTGACCACTAAGGTGATGCTTACAAGATGCAATTCAGTTATGACAACAAATAGAAGAAAATATATCCAATAACTTGATTTTTCATCATGTCCTCATAAAACCATGTTACGCGGCCAAATTTTCTACCCCCTGTCTTTTCATATTTTGAATGGCTTAATCTCTATTTTTACATTACAAAACAGCAGTGCAATGATCAGACATAAATATTGCCAATTTGCAGACTGGAGGATAGAAACTTGAGGCCAGGACATGAAGAAAAAGGGGCAATTGTCCTTTTTTGTCTTGTTACCGAAATGTTACGCGCTTTTTGGGGTAATATGGTAACAGGACAGTTGTTTTATGTCCTGTTTGAATTGTAGTAACAAGGACATGTCCTGTTATGTCCTTGCAAACAAGCAATCATTTTTACCGCCTCGCAGAGGCGAGTCTTACTGTGCTGCACGACGAAAAATTGCACTCGGTTACGTGTCCAATTGTTTCATCACGCATAAATTTGCGTCTGTTGCATGGATTCCTGCCAAATTACACACATGGCTTTATTACAACCTACACTACGAAAAGACATGATTTCAGTTGTCTGTGAATCTTAAATCTATACTAAACGACAATTTCTATGACCCTCGAAATTTGACAGTGCTCTCTCCGCTGACATGTTTTGCTCTGAATCTGAAGTAGTTAGGCCGATCCTAACTTGTCATTCCAAAGGAATGAGTTAGGAATACGAATGTCTATCAAACTGGAGAGCTTCTCAGTATTTCATTTGTTGACAAATGTAGGTGCTGTTTTCATGGACCATACGAGGGTGTCTAAGCATTACCTTTGGGCTATTTGTTGTGAAGAAGCCAAATATTTCATTGGCACCAATGTCATGCACAGGAACCACGGGTACAGTTGAGAAACCAAGAGGAACTCCGGGGGACTGCCTTGCTCTTTGACTTTCAGGCAGCAAGATGGCTGTGCATGACGTATTAAAGCATGTAACTGGGTCAGTCACATGACTTGGAGGGCGGGACTTAATTTTAATGATATGCATGTCATAGGCAGTGGGATGTCAACAGGAAGTTGTAAAATGAAGGGAAAAAAATGGTGGATCTCTTCAATTTGTGTGTAAGGAAGCATTTGAAAAGGGAAAACATGGGTTATTACTGCCTTAGGTCATTGTTTATTGCGTGTATGGCAGGGGGAATAACTTCTGCTTTCAGGGAGTTAGTTTTATAGATTGGAAATGGTATTAATGTGAGAGAACCAATCTTTTGCATTTGGCCATGTGATTCAGCAAAACAGAATGCGCGGCAGCAAACCTTTGGCACTTGGCAACAATTTAACAGTATCATGTTTTAAAGTGAAAAATACTTGGATAGCTGATTATATTATATCTAAACAGTGAAACAATGTCATACAAACAGTGATCAGCTAGGTAACTTCACCCAAAAAAACCAGCAGCAAAGAAAAATATGAATTTATCATTACTTCTGAAATATCTAAAAACTTGATAACATTTCAAAAATGTTAACATAAATTCCAAGCCCCCCCTCCCTTAAAGATACTTCCATGGCAATTGGACTATTGAGTAGGAGTCTGCAGGACAGTTACTTTTATGCTCGTACTTCTCAATTCTGTGTCAGCGGGAACTTTATTAATTCAACTTTCTTGCACGGGCTTGCAAATGTTTCATTTTATTGGCCTGGACTACCATGCAACTGTAGCATATGACTATCACTACCATTAACCATGGTAGCAGGGCCTGAAAATAAATAATACTTATACAACCGTTTACTTTTCAGGTGTTATCTCATATTTATATAACTCTCCTCTCTCCTTTTCAGAGCCTCAGTGACCCCTGGTCCAGGACTGGGCATCAGTTGTTGCACTTTTTTGCAAGTGCACGTGACACCATGTCAAGCAGTATCCCATTGTGTCAAATAAAGGATGTTATTGGAGGACCCCCATGTCCATCGCTCTTCAATTCTCGTCAATTTGATGGTTCAAATTTCCCTGTGCCGAGTGTGCCCCTGGCCTATGCCCATTACCAATATGACATTGTAAGAATTGGCTTTCAAGCGTTCCACTGTCGCCTACACTCTGTGATGAACACTGACATTACATTATGTCTGACTCTCTCTGTTTTTTTTTTTATGTTGATCTTAATATCAGAGGAAATCCAATCAAAAAGTCATGCGCGCACTAGGCCTATGTAGTTCAAGAGAAATTTATGCAATCGCAATACACTGCAATGTTTTGTTCCTTTTTTGGGTGGGGGTAGGGGGTGCGTGTTGTAGAGCACCCCACTCCCCTTGAGCAATGCATGTATTTGCTCAAGTTAATTTACATTTAGTACTAGCATTCTCTACACAATTCCAATCAATATATGAGAGAATTTGTTGAGACTTGTTCAACTTCAAACATATAATCCGTTTCAAATATATACTGTCTTTATGTCTTTTTCAGAATGCGACACTTCACTTGGTTGCCTCATGGCACAATCCTAGTCGTCAACATGAAACCCTGAGCTATTTTTTTTGTACCTTGGCTCCTGAAACTCATATATATTTTTTGTTCGAAATTGCACATACACGAATTCGTGAATGTGTAATATCACGCATATTCACGAGTACTGGACTTGTGTATGTGTATTATTTAGCACTCTTGCATGTGTAATATCTTGCATATAAATCAGACTCGTCTATGTGTATTATTTAACACTCTTGTATATGAAATATTTTGCACATACATCAGACTCGTCTATGTGTATTATCAAACACTCTTGTATATGAATCATCTTACATATACATCAGACTTGTCTATGTGTATTATCTAACACTCTTGTATGTGACATAAATAGCACTTCAGTACTTTTTAGTATACATACCTAACACTCGTGTATGCGTGTATCTTATCATGATCACTACAGATACAATATATACTACAATGCATGTGTATTGAAAATGTAATGTGGGAGGTTTCAGTTATTAGGGAAAATGTAATTTAATAATCTCTCATAGGCCAAAGTGAATATGTGATAACTGGCAGTTACACAAATTAGTGAATGTGCAACATATTGCATGCCCACAAATTCAAAGATTTTATTTAGTAGACAGATAGATAGGAAGATACAATAATGGGACAGTGGAAGTTGTGTAAGTGCAAGATAAGCCACTTTCATGTATTTAAGTGTAATATATTACCCATACACGAGCAGTAAGCTCAAACCTTTGATAGCATAATGTGTAAGATAGCACACATTCAAGAGCCTATATGTGTCATAACATGCACATACAAGAATAGGACGTGTATGTGTTAGATCAGACACATACACTAACAGTCGTGTATGTATCATATAAGCCATGTACATTAAAACTCTTGTATGTGCTACTTCTCTCATATACACGACCAGTCTTGTATATGTAATATATATCATATGCACGACCTGATGGTGATATATTTGACACATTCACGAGTGAGAAAAGTGTAAGAAATGCCACATACACAAATGGGCAATTTGTGTATGTGTGATTTCTTGCACTCGTGTATGTGTAATTTCAAACAAAAAATATAGCTCTGAAACTTCTCCAAAGTTGCTTCTGGTCCAAGAAAGGTCCAGGCCCATCTTGTCATAAGCGTTAAGTGGTGGGGAGCCTCAAACACAGTAAGTTCAAGCACATATGGAATATATTATAATTACACCGGGTTCGGTCAGTGTTATAGAGAGAGAATGAGTAAAAATGCTTTTCCCTAAAAAGTTGTCAGAATATCAGTGTCAGCATAACTACACATTTCTAATTAGCCGAAATCAGTCAAATTCTGGCTTGAAATTTCCGTTCACAAATAACGTAAGTGCTATCTCGATCTGTGTTCACAAAATTTAGTAGTATCTCCAAATGTGGGAAGTTCATTACTTTGCAAATATTTGCCTATGATTTGGGAGAACACAATTAAATGTAAGAAAAAGGTTCATGTAAAATGAGTTTCATAAGCAGGTCATTGAGCACAAATTATGTCTCACCTTTAAAAAATCTTACTAATAATACTAATTGTGCAAATATTACTTAACGCAGTGTTTGAATCCTCGGATTCTTGTGATGATGTGACATTTGTCAAGTTTTACTCTATCTGCTTGCAGGTGAGAGACATGCATTAACTCAAGAGTCTGCAAGTACAAAGAGCAGAGATGACCAGTTCTATAAACACAACCTGGCCTCAAATTGACCATCGTGATTTTATTATGATTTTTTTGGGGTTGCAAGGCTCCTATTCAGATTTTACTGCCATTTAAATGATTTTAATGTTCCGTAGAGTTGCATGACTCCAACCTCCGATTTTAAAGACTGTGAGCTGGTGTGATGTTGTGCTAAAAACAAACCTGGGTGGAAGAAGAGGTGCGGAGAAATGAAGATCAGAAGAGAAGAAGCATGAAGAAAGAACTTGACGAACTGCATAAAAACAAACCTGGGTGGAATGTGGCAGTGAGCAGCACTGTCATATTGCAATTGGTGCCACCTTAGAGTGACTCTTGGAGGAACTGCCATGCCACCTGTTGAGAGGCTCTTGAGTGACAGTAGTTGAAGCAGACACACAGAAGAGAGCAGACCTCACAGAGTACATGCATACTTTATACCCACTTTACGCTATTACACAATCGCCAAAGGCCCGTTTTGAATCCATGGATTCTTGTATTATCTACCTATATTTTTTTTTTTTTTTATCATTCTCCTTAAAGTCTCCACTGATTTAACTGAGCGACTTCTACATAGCAAGCCAACTCCTAAAATCATTACATTCATTCATGGTTTCACTCATTCTCACTTCTTATCATCTTTTCATTCCCTCTTCCCAGTCTACCCCTTGTCCAATATCTTCATAAACTATACTTTCTTAAATTCTGACCTGTTAAACATTCAAACACAATGAAGTGACCAGTCTCAAACATGCCTGCATGAATATTTTACACTAATTATGTGACATACAAAAGGTGGCAGCGTTACACAAGTGACTTAGATGCTGCCTCCTTGACCATAATTTTTATTATATCTTATTTAAACATATGAAAAAATATTACTATCAAGCATGTAAATTGTAATTGGTCTAAATAAAAATATTTCTCTCTCTCTCTCTCTCTTCATGAAATGTGTACCTTTCGATAACATTGTATAGCCATGTACCAAGTGAATGGTTGATTTATCAACATTATGTCAGTTTCATTACAAGCTTTCTGTTTGCATTTTCTCCTTTTTTATGCAACTGTAGTCCCACTGTGCACTGAACTGCATAGCCTACACAAGGTTTAGTGTGTTCAATTTTGCACTTTTATTGTTGATTGGATATGTGTATACAGAAGTTTAATGCAGTTCAATTATATATCTACTGTCTATCAAGATATCCAGTTTGATTCTCGGATTCTCTTTTTATCATCATTTTGTCAGTTTGATCGAAGTGCATCATAATCCTTTTTGTCTTTAGTGGCAGGAAGTTTTAGGGACCAATGTCCAAACAAGGTTACAGGACATTTCTGAACTGTACACCTTCGTTTGTGGCACCCTAACATTTGAAAAATTATCAATTGCCAAAATAATGGTGACATATCAGAATAGACTTGCATATTCTGTTCATGCTGCGATATAAGTTGAAGATTATCTCTGTCAGCTAGAGTAGCGATGTAATGGTATTGTGACAGCCGAAAGTTATTGTCATATTGCAGACAGTTTTGCTTCACGTTAGTTTTACACAATACCTTCATGAAATGTGTACGTTGCGATAACTGTATATCCATGTGGTCGCGTGTCACATGGTCGTACAATTTGCGTTACATGGCGGTTTTGGACCAAAAATTTTTTTCGTCAAAAAAGTCTCTTTTAAGTCTTAAATATCCTATTCAACCCAAAAACCAGCGTAATATCACAAAAATTAGGGCTGTTTGTCTTATTATTTGATTTTATTCAACATACAAATCAATGTAAAGCTCAAACTTTAAAGGCATTTTTCTCAAAAACGACTATATTTCAGCAACGTTACTATAACGTACAAAGTACTCCTTGTATCCCCTTGAAATTTTCACTGAAGTTAGTTGAGTAGATGGTCCTACTAATCAAAGCAAAAAAAAAAAAGTTGTCTTCTCCAAAAGACTTTATATGCGTCAATGAATTTATGTTACTGCGACAGAGAAAAAACCATTCTCAGGTGTCATGTTTAAAACTGTGCCAGAAGCCTGATTATTGTCAAAATCTCAAGTAAAATGTTTAAAAACATTACCAAGACACCTGAGAACAAATTCTGATATTGCAATTAAGATATTATAAGATATTTACATGACATGTTGCAAATATATCTTATATCAGTTATTGTCTAGTGCATGAGAAATCAACATCTCATGTCAGCATACCATTCTTGAGCTATCTGTGGATTTAACCCATATATATATATCTTTTTTTGGCTATATGAGAGCAAAATTATCAAATGTGATTGTTATTTATTCATTTGAGGATTTGGCCTGCCCTTTTTGTCCTTTTGGAAGTCCATTACATTAAGCGAAAAAATCGTGTACGTTTCAAGCATGTATGTGTTACATTTGGTTCAGCCTTGTTCAGAGCATCACAGAAGTGAGAAAATGAATGAAAAGATAGCAATATTTTATACCATAGTAAAATATAGCTCACGAGCATTGAGGCAATAGCCTTATCCACAGGGTGTGGGTAACCTACTCAGGGTCAAATATAAGCAAAAAATGTTACTCGTCAACGGACTAGTATCATTCAAAAGTTACTCGTCCTCCCAAAACTTTACTCGTCCTGAAATTTATAATAAATATTTGCTATGAGTCAAAGCGCAATGTTGACATATGAGTTGAAAAAATATTGAACTTGTGGAACATTCACACTTTTAATAATTATCAAATAAAACAAAAACATCTAGCGGCGCATCATCACCAGTGTTGCATATATATTTAAGCAATTGAAATAATTAATATCCAGACAGATTAAGAATTCAATGTAATCAGTGATTGACTCCCTCCACATGCTCAAGGGCAGTGTGCCTGTGTAGAGGCGGAATATCAATTTATAAGAAGAAGAAGAAGAGTTACACATTGGGTGCCTTCTAGTTTCAGCAATTAAATTATTTGAAAATGTAAATACAGAGGAACAGTTTACTGTGGTGCAGTTCAAAATGAGGCTCTATTGTCTCAGAGAGAGGCACAGGTTGAATGTATCAGATTGAGGCTGTCAGACGTTGTCTGTCTGGAATGAGCTATTTTGTACTTATCTTTGACCCTGAACCTACTTCGAGTTCTCGTGGTTTAAACCTAGAACCCCTCTCCAATTTTACGGGTTTTTGCAAGTGTTACGAAAAGTTCAGCCTAAAGTAGACAAGCAGCACACAAAGAATTTTACCTGCAAACAAAATCTGATAAATGCATTTCAAAATAGAACTTATGAGCATTTAATTGATATATATTTGAACTTCCTAGCTTTAATATTAATAGCTACAGACTAAATCTAAGAAAATGTGTTGAATTTTTTTTGCCAGCGGGACAGGTTCACATCGCTTCACATTTGAGGATCTACAGAAGGCGCTGTAACAGTTAGATAAAAAATGTAAGCGTCAAGAGCTAAAGTAGGAACCAGGTACTCCTGCAGAGAAAACCAGATTAAAATATCTTTTGTCACTGGCACGAAAACTCACTTTCTAGATGATTTTTTCAAATCTGACGTAACGTGGGACTCAAAAAAATCACTTGTTTTCCTGAGGTTTTTGATGGCTAGAAGCATCATTTTGTGATAAAGTTGACTTTTTAAAACCTAATATGATAATACAAGAAGTCAGGCCTTCCAGTGGTGCATAATATTGCATAATAGATATTTGTAATGTACATGTAATCATCATTTAAATGCAAAATTTCTGAAATTGTACGACATTGCGACACGTGACCATGTACCAGTTGAATGGTTTGAGAAACTTAAAATTGATTGTCATATTGCAGACAGCAATATTATTATTCACTAGAATGTGTACGTTGCGATAACTGTATATCCATGTAACAATTGAATGGTTTGAGAAACTTAAAATTGATTGTCATATTGCAGACAGCAATATTATTATTCACTTATGTTTACGTTGCGATAACAGTGTATATCCATGTACCAGTTGAATGGTTTGAGAAAGTTAAAATTGATTGTCATATTGCGGACAGCAATATTATTATTCACTAATGTTTATGTTGCGATAACAATGTATAGCCATGTACCAGTTGAATGGTTTTATAAATTGTCGGGTTTGATCGAAGTGCATCATGTCAGCTTCTCCTTTTTAATGCAACTGTGGACCCAATGTGCACAAAGCTGCATTGTAAGATGATGTATCTATAAAATGAACATTGTATTTTCTGTATGTTACTCCAGAATTATTGTTTGAAATGTAATGTTAAATGAAATTTTATATTACAAAGATAAAGATGTTTGAAGGGAAAACTACTTTTGTATTTAATTTAATATAAAGATGTTTCAAGTGAAAACTGTAAAGGTAAAACTTTGAAAATAAGTAAGTGTCGTGTTTGCATTTGTTCCTGTTCTGAAATTATTCCTATTATTAAAATTATTAAAATTATTATATAAATGAAGATAATTGGTCTACTTCTCAGATTTTCTGTTTGTTAAGCAACCCTAATTGGTAAATATTAAAACTTTGATACAAGGTAAAACTAAAACATTTTCGAAGTAAAAGTGTCATGTTCGCATTTGTTCCTGTTCTGAAATTATTCCTATTAAAATTATTATTATATAAATGAAGATAACTGGTCTACTTCCTCAAATTTTCTGTTAGTTAAGCAGCCCTAATTGTTAAATAATAACTTTAATACAAGGTAAAACTAAAACATTTTCGAAGTAAAACTGTCGTGTTTGCATTTGTTCCTGTTTTGAAATTATTCCTATTATTAAATTTATAAATAAACTGCCGTATTTCAAAGTTATCCTTTCATGGTGTTTCAGTTTTGGTGTGTATTTGGCAGATAATTTCGAACTGGGTTGTCTAATGGTTAAGACACAGACTCCTGAAGGTACTTCGTGAAGAACCTTCAGGCAACACATACATCTTTAGCTTTTCCGCATTTCTCGCCTCTTTTGTTGGGTCACTCAATACAACCAAAAATAAAACTTGATATATTTTAATTTGACTAAAGAAATTATTGCGAACTACCTTCACCTTGCCAGGTCCGCAAAGCTAGAAATCTATTGTGTTGCCTAATAATAGAAAATGTTATTGGAGACTTCTAGCTGCATATTTTTGGGTGAGACTTCTCTTGCCAACATTGTAGCAAAGCAAGTAGACTTTTCCCATTGTCGTCATTTACCTGGCTACATTGACAGCCGTAAAATCTGGTTCAAGACCTTATGGACTTTCGATGACTTCTTCTTGTGCACAATGGGATTGAAAAAATTGCACATTTTGGCGATTTCTTGAAAATTGGTTTTGGCAGCCTTGAAAAAACCTTGAATTTGAACTGCAATGTGATAGCTTTGCAGGGAGATTATGAGCTCTCGGGGTCCTGTGAAGTACAAACCTTGCTTTAATATATTAAACGTCCAATTAAAATGGACTGCACTATTCTGAGTTTAAAAAATATGTCAGAGTCAGACAAAGAACTTCTGAGTTAAAATAGGCTGACAGTCCGTGACGTAAATGTTCCAATGAACATTGTCCAAGCTGCTGAGGAGGGTTGGTCTAGTGGTAGAATGGTGGGCTGCCAATCCTTAGGTCCAGGGTTCAAATCCAGCTCTTGCCACCCAGGCCTATGTTGGACGGCTGTTTCAATCATCCTCATTGTTGTGTCCTTCCCCTGCTGTCCTAATAAGCCTACCAAGTGCATAAATCCAGGACGTTAGACCCCAATCATCTATCCTATATAGGCCAAGGACATTAGCTCAGTCTGTTAGGGCGTCAGGCTCCGCAGGAAAGTGCTCTGCCTGCCTGGGTTCAAGCCCAGTGATGGGCAGCTGCAGCATCCAAGAGCTGTTTGTATTATAAATAGCTCCTGACCAAGATCCATCCCATAGGACCTAGCAAAAGTGGAGGGGGTTGTATCTGTATCCAGTGTTCTATTCTGGGGCAACTGAAAGACCCTGCACATCCCTGAACTAATAAGAGTATGTAGCACTCATCCATCATACGGCTGTCGCCATGCTTGCATAGGCCAAATATGTAGCCTCTAAGCATTAAACAAAATAAGATAATATTCCGTCTGACTTAAAAAGTTAAATTGTAATAACTTCAGAAGATCAAGACAATTTCTTACACCGCTTTTATTTAACTGTCAGAACAATACAGTTCATGCATGCAATTGTAAGTGAAGTTGATATGTACATACATGCAGTGCACCCAAATACATATTCAACCACAGGTACACCCCTGTATCAGTCAATGGATAGTCAATCTTAAACAGAATGTACAGTCACTCCAGGCCTGTGATTCAACACACTGATGAAGACTTTCAAAAATTCAGATGCATGTAGGGTTGAGAAATTTTTTTCGGTCTAAAAATTAAAAAAATTCAGATGTATGTAGGGTTGAACTTTTTTTTGGGGGGGGGGGGAGGGGGTCCAAAAAATTTGGTTGTGCTGGGGGGTTAAAAATTCGGTTTTGATGCATGTAGGGTGGATAAAAAATTCGCATTTAATGCATGTAGGGTCTCCAAAAATATCGAAGTTGACGCATGGAGGGGTCGAACTTAATTCACTTTAGATGCATGGGGGGGGGGGGGGGGGGGTCAAAAATGTAACCTGACCACCCCCCCCCAGGTTTTTAAATGGAATAGCCCTAAGACAATTAGGACACCAGGCTATATGACGTTAATTGCATTTCAAATGTTTTATGACTGTCAACTGTTGGTATATATGCTATGTTTTGATGTACCGTGAAAAATGAAAAATAACATGAACATAATAATATCTCTATGAATCTGTCACACATTCAAAATGTATTTACAGCCATGTACATGTTTTGACGGAATAATGTCTATATTTTTATATTAAATTGCTCATATAGGCTTATCAAAACTCAACTTGTCTGTTTTATTGAGATCCAGATTGATTGATTCTTAGTTGTATTTTCCAGAATTTTTGTCCGGGTCCAAGATTCAATTTCACATTTGTTCTAATTGGTTAAGAAACCTAGAGGTTAAGGTTCGGATTTTAATAGTCGTGCCATTTTGTCATGCTTTGTTGGTTAGAATTTTGTCACATTTGTTGTCTAAATGTCAGTTGTGAAGAGTTCTCGCATGCATGGAATATTTAGGTAAACTTCGTTTGTGAATGTCAACTGTTGCTCAATGGTTAAAGCATGAAGCATGGATTCAGCTGTTACCCTTGCATTTATTTAATTCTTTGTGGTGTGTCAGTAGGATCTCTACGGTTTCAGTTTTATGGGCAGAGAAGCTGCCTGAGGCCCTTAAATGATTGGACGAAAGCAATTTAACTTCATTAGGGCTATTCCATTTAAAAACCTGGGGGGAGGGGGTGGTCAGGTTACATTTTTACCCCCCCCCCCCATGCATCTAAAGTGAAATAATTTCGACCCCCCCATGCATCAACTTCAAGTTTTTTGGACACCCTACATGCACTAAATACGAATTTTTTATCCACCCTACATGCATCAAATCCGAATTTTTTTCGCCCCCCCTCCCACGTCAAACATTTTTTGACCCCCTCCCCCAAAAAAAAATCTCAACCCTACATGCATATAATTTTTTTCTTTTTTTTTCACCATAAAAAAAAATTGCTGATTTGATTGCAGAATCCAAACTTTCCATTTCGCAATCCAATAAATGTGGTCTTTGGCCTGACTGACTACAGTCTGCTGTAGAGGCAGGCAAGCGAGCAAGGCTGCAGACTGATGAAATTCAAGTGGAATAGGGTATCGAATTGGCTTCTAGGTCACTTGAACAGCTGCCCTAAAGTCTGCGCTGCTGCCTGTCAGGTCCGCGCTCAGCAGATCACAGCAGAACTGAGCTGGGCTGCTTCAAAAATGCATGTGTGCGAGGACCTGATTGGCCTGGTCTTTGGCTGCAATATATAAGCTTTTAAATTCTAAGTTGGAATTGCCTTCATAAACTGTAAGAAATTGTCTTAATCTTTTGTGGCTATTAAATGCAAACAGTAAACCTCGAAAGTCAGATTTGCATTAAAGTTGGATCTTTGCCTATCTCAGTATCTCAGACAATTTTCATTGGAAAGCTTGCTTCATATTTTAACTAAGAGTTCTTCGTCTAGGCCTGATATCAGAGCCGTGGCCTGCAGGGGGCAAAGGGGTGGCTGCCCCCCCCCTCCAGAATTTGGCCAATAAGAGTGCATTACATGCAAAAATATCAAATATTCCGGGTTTTCAGGGGTGGGCATGCCTCCCGACCAGTTTATGCCCCCCCCTCCAAGGATTCAGCCCGGCTTGCGACCCTGGATATTCTCTTGACTCGGACAGAATAGTGCAGTCTATTTTACTCTTGACTTAAGCAAGGTTTACTGTTCTCCGTGATATGACGGGGACGAAGTCAGACTTTCCAAAATTCTTGAATTTATTCCTTATTTTCCAGCAGGCTCTCTGTGATATGATCGAGGCGGAGGTTCTCCGTGATATGATGGCGGAGGAAGTCAAATCCTCCAGAATTAATTTTTATTTTTAGAAGGGACTTAATTATTCCACTTTTCTTGGCCAATATCTTCTAGTTTGATATTTATCAAAACGTGATATTTTATCTCTTCCCAGAAGATGTACAACATGATCTAGATATCATGGAGTTTTAAAATAGAATACTTTTGAGTGATGTGCCTAAATAAATTGCAAAGTCATGGTCTGGGGTTCCCATCTAATTGATTTGACTACCAGATCTACGCAGATGACACTTCGTTGTACCTAAGTGTCCAACCAAGTCAGTTAGCCACAGGGACCATTGAAATTGCCAACTGTGTGACCCTGGTTCAGAAGTGAATGAGCAAATTTCAACTCAAAATGAATGATGACAAAACCGAGTTCCTTGTGATCTCAAGCAGACATATTTCAAACAGATTATCAACAGCATCACTTGTCATTGGAGACAGTCAAATAGTGCCTTCTGCATCAGTGCGTAGTCTGGGTGTGAAAATTGATAAGTTTGCAAGCATGGAAGATCATATAAGTAACATCTGTCAGGGTGCATATTTTCAGTTAAAGAACATCAGCAAACTGAAACACTGTCTCGATAAGGCATCTCTAGAGTGTGTGGTCCACGCTTTCATAACATCTAAGTTGGACTATTGCAATTCTCTATTGGTTGGTTTGCCTTCTTGCCATCTCCAGCGTCTTCAGCGGATCCAGAATGCGGCAGCGAGAATCATTACAGGCACCCCAAAACATGAACACATCACACCGGTACTGCGTCATCTTCATTGGCTGCCCATTGAAAAAAGAGTCATCTTCAAAACCCTGCTCACCGTTTTTAAAGCTGTTCATCGTCTCGCACCAATCTACATCTGCAATCTTATTTCGAACTATACACCATCACGTAGTCTTCGTTCATCGAACCTTAAACTTCTGAATGTGCCATATACTTTGTCAACTCTAGTCAAGACAAGAGCCTTCAGCATTGTCGGCCCAAAGCTATGGAACGACCTTCCTGAAGAAATCAGATTTGTGCAATCCATTGAACTTTTCAAAAGTAAATTGAGGACTCTCCTATTTAAAGACACTTATGATTAGCCATCTCAATTGTGCAATACTCATTCATGTCATTATTCTATTGTATATTTATTCAGTTTTTAATGTTTACTCTATTTTATTGTATAGCAGATTTTAAATTATTATTCATGTCATATTTATCATATTTTAAATTTACACCAATTTTTAATTACATTGTAACAGCGTTGTGAGCAATTTTGGATGTGACGCTATATAAAATAAATTTATTATTATTATTATTATTTGTGCACATTACTGCTACAAAATAATTCCTAACATGCTGCAGTCCTGATTAACCAGTCTCTGCCCCCCCCCCTAGGATTCAGTCCAGCTTGCTAGGAATCCTAGGGGGGGGGGGGCAGAGACCGGTTAATCAGGACTTCAGCACCTTAGGAATTATTTTGTAGCATTAATGTGCATAACATGCTGAAGTCCTAACTAACCTATCCTATACAGGAGAACCATAAACTACCACATTGCTGCAGTCAAAATGTTTTGTTCACATGTCCCCAAGATTTTAGCTGAATTTTGGAATATTAAGCTTAATAATGACTGACAGGTACCGAAAATTACTTATTAAAGTGCTTGGGCACATGTCTAAATAGTTTTTTAGTGGTTTCATGTCCATTTCAGGTCAGCAGAAGCCCCGAAGTTAGGCCAATTTTGGCGCTCGCGAATTTTGACAATCGATGACCTGTCAAATTTCGTCTGAAATGATGGTTTATTTAATTTCTTGTAGTATGTATGTGGCAATTATTTATTTATTAGGTGTAGGAGGGGGTCAGAGGCCCCCTACATGCATCTAAATCGAATTTTTCGGGTACCCCCCCTGCATCTATATCGATTTCTTTGGCATCCCTCCATACATCTAAAGTGAATTTTCGCCGACCCCCCCATCCATCTTACGAAAAAAAAAATCAACCCGACCACCCCCCCCCCAGAGTTTTAAATGGAATAGCCCTTAACAATTTATTTTAGTGTACTCTGAAATCCATCATTACATTACAATTTAATTGCAATCTTCAACAGTATCAAGTACTGCCAGCTTGTTAAGTCCTCTGTACATTATAGTATACAAGTCACTTGAAATCAGTCAACACTATATATTATATTCATACAAAAATAATCTCTAAGATTCTGACTTCACTTCCAAACTATATCACTCATATTGTGATATCAATTTTTATGTCTAATAATAATTTAAAAAAATAAAGCAACATACCAAGAGAATAGTGACAATTATTATTATTATTATTATATATATTTCGAATAAAAATACATTATACATCAAAATTTAAAAAATTAACAGATAAAAACAAGTAAATATAAAAGTTCAACAATAAAAATAAATAAATAAAAATAACAAAAATCCGTGGATTCAAAGCTAGCCATTTGCTATTACATTAAAGGCCTTAGGGGCAGTGATTTACAAGGAATGGGTTGATAGCAATGTTGACCTAATCTATAGTATATCCATACTGAAGATATGCAAATAAGAATTTGAAGAATGCACGAATAATATCCTGAAATCCTCGAAATAAAAGGCAACTAGCAAGCTGCTTGTAAATTGGAGGGAAAACAATAAATACAATGAAATTAGAAAGATAGATAAAAAGTAAGATAGAAGGCGGATGGACTTTAGAGGCAAGGCATTTAAAACTAACTCACAATAATATAATTTCATACAAATTATATTGAATTAGGCCCAACTTTGCCTACCTTGAGACTGTTATCTCTCTCTTTCCCGATCTTGTTTTATGAAGCTGGCTATTGGCTGTTGCAATGCACCACAGGGGTGTCCTAACTTGCTATTTAACAGGGGAACTAATTATCATTTTCAAAACCATACGCCTATGTTATATTCAGGGTTGTTAAATTTGAATATAAGTATCTATAGTCAATCATCACCCAAAGATCTATATTTTTCTCACAAAGGAGCTCTTTTTGTGATGATTGAC
Organism: Platynereis dumerilii; assembly: GCA_026936325.1. Lineage (NCBI taxonomy): Eukaryota > Metazoa > Annelida > Polychaeta > Phyllodocida > Nereididae > Platynereis > Platynereis dumerilii. The sequence continues at coordinate 486,225 of JAPTHN010000056.1, forward strand.
TATAAATATGAACTTCCGAAGGTCAGGATTAAGTTTACACAGTTGAATACAAGTGTTTTAAATTGGCATTGTGTACTTGGCCCAGTTACAACTGACATTCAGCTGACATACAGATCAAACCATGTCAATGGCCATTGCTGGCTAATTGCATTTCAAGTTCACACCCTGACCATATTGACACAGGAAATCCAATGCATTGTATTGTATCTAATTACACTCTTGAAAGGTAATTGAGCTATATTGCTGTTATACCTGTCAGGGAATGAACTCAAGATACTGCAAGCCTTATCCACCATAGGGCTATTTTGCATACAGTGCTGCCACCTAGCTTGTTTTTGTTGCATGGTTGCATGGTTGCACATTTATGGTTTCAGAATCCCATACACTCCTCACCCATTCCAATAGCTACGCCTATGGCTAGCTAAAAAGTGGATAAGAAATGCATAGGAACTCTATCATATCTTTCAGCTTACTTTAACAACCAAATTGTCCCTTTGCTCATATATATAAGGGCTCTGCAATTTGAGCACCAATTCGAATATCTTCCTCACAACCTAATTTAAACCACTGCTCCTGAAGCTGCTTACAAAGTTTGTTTACATTGTGATAAATTGAAATATGGACATTTCCATGGGCAGACAGAATGAATCTAAAATTATTACCAAGCCTAGATTGTGAAGTTACCGTCATTTCAAATATAAAATTAACAATACTACAATGTATTTTTGGTGTTGGCACCCGAGAACTTAACGAAAGGCTGCATAAGTGCAATATTACCTGGTACAGAACTAACAATATGTGGCAAATACCTTGAATGTGTTCTCGGAGGCACACAGAGAATTCTGCGCATTGCCTTCCTCCATTGTTTACTTAGTGTATCAACTACTGCCTTAGCGGAAAAATCTACAAAATTTGAACGATAAAAAGATATACAATATTTCTCATACAGATTACAGCCATGGCCGTTAGTTTTCAGTTGCTATGCTTCACCATGGTGCTATCATTGTGACCAATCATAACAGAGCAAATACTTGCTCAATCTTCACAAAATTGTCAGGAATTATAGTCTGTACACAGTAGTAGGTGTTCTGATAAAAAGTGTTGAATGAAAGAATGTTACATAATGACTGTATGGCAAAATACTAAATCAGTGGAAATCTAAGTATATAATCAGTTCTGATGATATGTCATAGTAATAGTCACAAAAGTGTCTGAATGTGTTAGGTACACATTAAATTATCATTCATGACAAAATTACAAATAGATACATGGTTTTACTGTTTTGTCGTCGGATTTTACAGAAACCATTTTGGCTTTAAATATGGCCAAATTCTAAGAAGGTGTAAAAAGATAGAACACCACCTTATCTTGACAGAAAATTGTGTTAAATGCTTACCATAGATGTGGAATTTGATAAAACACATGAAATTTATATCAGAAGAACATTTTTTTACGACTTTATTCTTACTTGAGAAATTAACAATTTTTGTAATTAAAAACACTTCAAGCAAATCCGATGAGAAAATGTTGAATCTGCAGATTTAATTGCGATTTTGTCATGAAGGCTTAATTTGGTGTGTGCCAAAACCATCCGGAGACTTTGATGACTTTTACTATCATGCAAATGACATTTTACATCAGAACTGATTATATGCTTAAATTTGCAACTAATTTAGCATTTTGCTTCACTGTTATTATATAACATTCTTTCATTCAACCAAATTTTATCCAAACACCTGCTACTGTGTACAGACTATAATTCCTGACCATTTGGTGAAGATTGAGTGAGTATTTGCTCTGTTATGATTGGTCACAATGATAGCACAATGGTGAAGCATAGCAACTGAGTGAAAACTAACGGCCATGGCTGTATGTTTAACAGCAGAGTTAATACATGAAAAATCTGCAAGTACAATATTAACCTTACAGTTTTAATCATTAATGACTTCATTAGTTAACGGTTCACATGTGTTTTTGTCAATACAGTGACCAAGATAATTTACTTTACTAACCGGGTCAACAATAACATCATTTACCTTGATGAAAACAATTATAACTAGAATGGAGTGCATGAGATGCACAAAAGTATCTCTGCTTGCAAAATAAATAGATTATTTTTTACTCGTCTTGAACTAAATTATTTTTGGTAGGCATCTGTCACAAGTTGTTGCTTGATTTAGGAATGAATATTTGGTGACCTGGCTTGTGTGAAATAAACTAGATGGGAGCATATGAACTTTTTCTAACATGAAAATGTCTATCATTTTACAGAATACACTTTGAAGACAAATCCCCCTAAAATTGTCTGAATCATTAATTTTCCTATTCTTTGGAATTGGAACAGTGGTACCAACAAACATCATATGAGGACTCATACCGTTGATGATCATACAGTTAAATACCTTAATCAAACGTAACAACAATTGTGAACCGTGGATCACATGATCTGTATAGAATCCAACCTGGCCATCAGATTTAACACTCTTAAATTTTTGTAAACTCAGCAACATTAAAAACGCACACATTTTCAAAGTATCATAACTTTTGAAGCACAACATTTATCTTAATGTCACTTGGCAAATTTGCTTATTAGCTTCTCAACTAAAGATTTTGAACGTTTGAACAGGTTCCATGGATATTTCTAAGAACCAGACATGCTTTTGTGACATAATGTCAAATTTGGAATTTGCAAAATTGAAAAAGGGATAGGGGAGTAGAGTACAGATGATTTCTCTCTATTTTTGATTTCAAATGGTCAAAACAAGTGTCCATCAAGATTTCAGGTCTAAATTTGACCAAAAACAGGATAATTTCCGATGCTTATGATGAAAAAGTGTTGAAAATGATGTGACAAACAAATGTGAAAAACACCAAATTGACAGAAAAATCAGCCAAAAACTCACAAAACCTCATAAAAAAGCGTGAGTGACCACCTTGATTATTTCCACACTCCAAATATTGAGCTGTGACAGAGTTCACATGCAATCAATTTTTTACCAATTTGCATTGGTTGTAACTTTGGTTTTTGGACATGATGCACTAAAAGTGGCCTAATCCTGCCGTTTCGCTTTCTTTCTTTATGAAATTTTCTGGACTCCCACAAGAGATACCAACAGACATCACTGTAAAGTTTCATCAAAATATCTGCTTTACAAGTTGGTTTTTAAGCTGTTCAAAAATGTGTGCGTTTTTAATGTTGCTGAGTTTACAATCTTCTTGATATCATGCAACTTCATGAGGCAACCATTAACTGTCTCACTCTCACATGACAAGTAACTAGATCTTCTTTTACATTCATTCAAAATATCAACACACCTTTCTGGATTATATCCAACACAATTAAATATATTATTAAACTTACTGGCGAAAAGCTGTGCAATCTTATCATTACCTGATACACCATCAACAGTATGTGGCAACTTTTTGGAATTCTTGCCTCGAACTGCCCTAACTTCCTGCCAAAACATACGGCTCTTATTTTCAAACAAATGTGTGGCCATACGTTCAGACCTAATAACATTTTCTTTTCTTTTTACAAGTTTGACAGCTCTGTGATAATCAGACCTACTTTTCCTCATCATATAAGCAACATATCCAGTATGAGGTTTACCAGAGTTTATCCAGGCCCAATGCCATTCTAAAGACAATCTTCTTGCACTCTCACAGAATTCAGACCAACCTGCAACTGGCTTTCTACTTGACACCTTTGTATTCCCTGTCATTGGGAGTACCTTACTAGCTTGCAAGCAGGCATTGACAATGTCTTGACAGTATTGTTCTATATCACTACAATGTGCTTCACAATTAATCTTTATACAACTAACACAATCATTGGGAACACAGATTTTACCTAGTTCTACATCAAGATTCTGTTTGTACAATTCAATGTCCTTAATTGAAGCTTTAATGCAGTTCGAGGAGAGCGTTTGACTTGTTGTTGCTTGTAATATTTACATTCAATGTCAAATTGAGTAACAACTGCTAAATGATCAGAGGCATTGTAGATATTATCAACAGTAAAGTGACTAGTGACTGACCTAGCTAAATTAGCAGATCTACTAATACATGATCAATGTGACTTCTCGAGCCATTAGCTTTGCACTCAAATGTATGTATAATATCTGAACATGGAAGATTTTTACAGATCACAAAGTCTTCAGCATCACAGAATCTTGATACTTCCTGTGTATGAAATGTTGACCTGGAGAAGTCCACATTTAAATCACCAGCTATCATTACAAAACTAACAAGAACCCAGGGGTTCAAAATGGAGGTGGTGTAGTGTCTTACGTCAAATTACCCGAAAAATACTTTCGGTAGGTGGCCAGAACTAGGTGTTGTTTATTTCAGAATTTTAAAATTAATCCATTTCAAGCCGCAAAATGTGGCATAGGTGTTATGGAAAAAAAATTCATTTTCATTATGAACTTTGAAAGAGCTTTAAAATGATGCATGGAAATGTGTGTGATCTGCCAGGTAGCTAAACATCCTTTTAGTGGAAGCAGCTGTACATCCATTTTGGTGATTATCATATGAAAATGAGATGAGAAGACCGGGAATCACAGACATAATATTATCCATAATAAATTAGTTGTCTCAGTATGGAACACGTGGATACAACAGTTTCTGACATCCATCAAAATCCAATGGGCTCTGACAAAACTGAATTCCAACACAAAATTTTACACTAAACTATGTAGAAATATGGCTACAAAAGTAACTTCCCAATATGATTAGGTAAATATTGTTGAAGTTTACCAATTATTCTTTACCATTAATTTTTGAGATATCAAAATTTGAGAAAAATATCAGAAATCCTCATTTTTCCCCAGTTTTTCTTTTTATGAAAATTTCATAAGATTGGCCCCCCAAATGAGTTGAATCATTTAAAGAGGTATAATTTTGACATCTAAATGCAAAATTTCTGCAGTGTAAATCCAAAACTGACGCAATCATGGAGCATTGAAATTTTTTTTTCACATTTTTGCTGAACTTACTGTTATTAATTTTTGTAAGAGCATTTTGACCCCCAAAAAGGACATTAAGGGTATTAAATGCATTTGATGGTAGAATTTCATGCCCATAGGTATAAACATTTCACAGTTCTGCTGTAGAAACAAAAAATTTTTTTTTTTTTAGATTTTCAATCATTTACAAATACTCTACCAATTACTTAAACATGAACAGCAAAATGCTCATACATGGTGTGAGACCGATTCATGTGCCAAATATCATATATAGAAGTGCAATAGTTTAGGCACAGTGGCCAACACACATTGTGTGCAGCCGCCCCCAGTTGATCCAAGCATGACATAAAAGGAAGTCACGTCCTAATTACAACATGCCTGGTATTCACTCCTATGCCAGATGCTTGCTCTATAATCAAGTTATCCACGCCCCTCATCTATGGATGGCTTTTACGACTAATGCACTTCTAGATTGAAGATACAGCTTCATTGCCACATAAAACGGGTTTTGTCTCCTTTTTAGCAAGGCATACAGCTGTGATGCTTGAAGCTGCATAAATTTTATGTTGAAATTTGAATATACTGTTGACCAGAGGAGATTGATCAATACCTGGCCCTTCGACAGTTAGGGAGATTATAGTCACTCGAGGACTGATCCTGACAGGCTGGTTGAGTTTGTGAGGTTGATCGGGCTAGTGTCAGAAAAAAGTCTGACCTCTGTACAGTTATCCTCATCTCCCACCAACATGTCAGTAGCTGGACAGACTCTACCCCATTTTGCTTAATCATCAGCCCCTCATGACACTACCCTTGTTTTCTCTGGAACTAATGGGTTCTTTTCCTGGTTATGAGCTTGAGAGGGCTGGCAAAATTTACAGAGATAGTTGAGACCCTGATACAACTCCATGCCAACTAGGCAGTGATAAGAGCAACATGTATCTTGTCAATGATGATACTGGACACTGTAAGAGTCATGCCAGCTGGTTATGGGGTAGTGAAGGCAGTGCTGGGGTAAGAGTCTTGTGGGGCTAAGGACATAGGAGAACTCGGTATATGGTATTCTTCCGGACTATTCAAGCAACATCTGGAGGAATAAATCAGCCTCACATTAGATGAATTGGAACCGGTGCTGACTGCTTCATCAGAAGATACTCTGGTGTAAGATTTTGGCTCCCATTGATTAATTGCATCATCTGAACAGCCATCCTCCAGTGCGCATTTTAATGAATTCCTTAAACATTTTTTTTGGCAGGACATTTTTCTAACTTTTTGCTGACAAGCTTCATACCAAGCAACATTGGTCATCAGAGATGGTCATGACTGGCAGAAAAGAGTTAAAAATCTTCAAAATAAAGACATGAAAGAGATCACTAGATATTCTGGGCACTGGGCAGGGGCAGCAGACTGTGCTAGTTCATGTCCAAGTCATGCATGCTACCGCTGTTCACAAGTCCAAATGTAGCATAGCACACTATACATGTTCTCCACCAGCCTAAACATTTTCTTGAATACTGGTTAACCCCATACCAAACTTTTTTTTTACCACAAAATTTCTGACACTCCGTCTAAATGATTTCGATGGACGAAAACTGCAGTTGAAACATCCTTACTCCTGAGACATTAGGGCTTGGCTGGGTTCTTTCTTAGTGATTATCGTAGTTATGCACATTACAAAAGAAAATGCTGCCGAGTACATTAAAAATTAATTTTACACACTTTTCATTTAGTGAACACACCACGCTTAAATTACTGGACAATTAAAATGAAAGCTAAGCGACGACGAAAAATTTGTAAATTGACAGAATGTAAGGTCAGGTTTAATATGACGAGACAACTAAAATTAAATGGAACCACAGCTTGATGCTGTTGATGTAAAAGCTGTAGATGCTGTTATCAGGAATGTAAATATCCTCAATGTGAATATTATGCATTGGCAAAATTATCATGAAATGAATATTCCCAAATGCGATCGATTGAAGTGAAGAAACTTGAGAAGCTTTGAAGACCACATAAATATTGTTCAATGGAGCTGATATTGAGCATGTCTTATTTTCAATTGTGTTAGAGCATGTTGATTTTGAGTGGAGATTGGTTTTTCCAGCATTGTTGGCAGATGATGCAACCTAATGGTATCAAAGTAACACAAAATATTCACAAACAGTGGCCTGGGTGCCAACAACCTTGCTTGGCCTCCATTTTTAAAGCATGGCCAAGAATAAATAGTGTAAATATTGGTTTATCATACTCAGGAACTGTTTCGATGGATTCTCTGATCGAAAAACATATATTTTGACCCTAATTTTGTATCTCTAGCTGAAATAGAAGCGGAGATATTGGACTTTTTGCACTTGCGGCGGCCATTTTGGAAAATGGCTGTATTTCCAATATCAGAGGGTGATTTCACTTGTGTCTTAGGATAAATCTTTTTCTATGACCCCAAGGTACATTTGTGCCAAAGGGGACCTTTGCATCAGAAAGTGAAGTCAACTTTGACCTAACCCACCTACTATAATAGCAACAGAAGATTAAGACAATTTCTTGCAGTTCATCAAGGCAATTGCAGCTTAGAAGTTAATATATAGTGAAGCCAAAGACCACATTTATTGGATTGCGAAATGGAAAGTTTGGGGTCTGCAATCAAACCAGCAAATTTTTATATTTTTAGGTGAATAAAAAAAAAAATTATATGCATGTAGGGTTGAGATTTTTTTTGGGGGAGGGGGGTAAAAAAATGTTTGTCGAGGGGGGGGGGTGAAAAATAAATCGGATTTGATGCATGTAGGGTGGGTAAAAAATTCGCATTTGGCGCATGTAGGGTCTCCAAAAAAATCGAAGTTAATGCATGGGGGGGTCGAAACTAATTCACTTTAGATGCAAGGGGGGGGGTCAAAAATGTAACCTGACCACCCCCCCCCAGATTTTTAAATGGAATAGCCCTTATTAATTCATAAAACGTGTCACTAATAAAAGTTATACGCTAATACCTTCATCTTGGGTTGTCTTTCCAAGACGTAGAAGATCGCCGAGGATCTTCACTGAGGAGATCTTCTCCGGCCCCTCAATGCGCCGTAGGAGCTCAGCCCCAGAAATCCTGACTTTCTCCTGGGCAGAGTTGGAGGTACCCGGGGAGAGGCGGCTCACAACCTCCCTGAAGTTCTCTAATAAAGAAAAAAGAGATTTTTATAATAATTGTTGAAGAAAGCATTGTGCCTTTTGTTCTGCAATTGATCTGGAAATAAAAGAAAATCAAACAAGGCATAATTAAGATAATAAAATTTATTCTTATTTGAAGAAGGCTGAAACGCACTTTTCATACAATTTGGGAAGTGAAAGCGCACACTTTTTAAAAATTTTATTTGGTAGTTGTATAAACACAAGAGGGTAGTACAAGGTTAATTATACAAGCATATTAAAGTGGGTTCCTGTAAAATTTTTCTCAAGTGTTTTCTTTTAAAGGCACTAACTATGACAAGCATTAATGCATAAAAACAAAAGCAGGCCCATACTTCCTGAAAGAACATAATTTTGATATGCATTCAGTGTTGGAGTAATAAGCTTTCAAAAAAGGCATGATGAGTATTGAAATTGTTGATGATATAAAATAGTACATGCAATGAATTGTTATGAAATAATTATTAAAGGATATTATGATTATATATATTAATCACCATAGCCTACTAAAATACATTTTCCTATCAATGACTCAATGTGCAGCTTACCACAGCCTTGGAGTTCTTCCTTTGTGAGGAGTTTCCTCCAATCTGAGCGCCTGTCGTCTGCAATCAAAGGTGTATAATTTGTAGCGAGTCAAACCATACAAATTACAGTGTCTGCACAATGACATAATCTTCTACGGCATGAATTATATCTTTACATCATGATCATAGTTATTTAAATTCTCATTGGCATCTACAGGCAAAACACTAAAAGGTACATTCAAAGGAATAATGGGGTAACAAAGTACGAGCAGATGTCACTGACAGTAAGTCAGTTGAAAATTTGTATAGGCAGGGCATCATTGGTGATTCTTGTAGTTCCCTCACTGATCCTTATATCTGCCAATGTTCCCTATAGTCCAGGAGCCAAGGACTCAAAAAACTGAGGGGGTTCACCCCGAGAGCTAGAAAAATGCTGGTGATGCCATGCAATTCCAAAAATACCCCAGATTACCACTGGGGTGGATGTATATCTTGAAAGTGGTGCAGTTTTCTGTTATTTCACTTTTAATGCACCCCCCTCTTTTGATGTTGGGGAATTTTAGAACTGCAACAGGGGTGACTTACAATTTAATTTCTCCTCACCTGCTGCAGCAATATACACATGTTATATATCACCTTAAAGCTGAGAAACACAGCTTTCAAACCATTTATAACACTTATGCGTAGTATAAAAATTCCTTGAATTAATTATGATTATTTTTGACAAAATAGGAAACAAGAATCCATGGATTCAAAACCGGCCTTTGGCGATTGTATATTCGGGATTGAAATCATGAAGAGGGTTATTTATGCACATTACATGGATTGCTTTGTATTGAGCAGTGATTGCCTGACTTATAGTGTTTGCTGCAAGCCATAAAAACGTTGTGGGAAACCCCTTATTAAATGCCTAAACCAAATTTCAGAACTGTAAGTGAACTACTAAAGTCACAGCGGGCAATTCAAAATATGGTGGCCATTTTGGCAGCCATCTTGGATTTTTCCAAAAGTTTTTGAGGGGAACCCCTAAGTGAATCCCCATACTAAATTTCATAAATCTAAGTGAAATACTAAAGTCACTGTGGGCAATTCAAAATATGGCTGTCATTTTGGCAGCCATCTTGGATTTTTCCAAAAATTTCTGAGGGAAATCCCCAAGTGAATCCCTATTCCAAATTTCATAAATCTAAGTGAAATAGTAAAGTCACAGCGGGCAATTCAAAATTTGGCGGCCATTTTGGCAGCCATCTTGGATTTTTCCAAAAAATTCTGAGGGAGACCCTAAAGTAAATCCCAGTACCAAATTTCGTAAATCAAAGCGAAATACTAAAGTTGCAATGGGCCATTCAAAATTCGTTGACAAGAAAAGTGGACATGGACATATTTACACATGGACAATGTGGGCAATTCAAAATATTGCTGTCATTTTGGCAGCCATCTTGGATTTTTCCAAAAAATTTCTGAGGGGAATCCCCAGGTGAATCCCTGTACCAAATTTCATAAATCTAAGTGAAATACTAAGGTCACAATGGGTAATTCAAAATATGGCGGCCATTTTGGTAGCCATCTTGGATTTTTCCAAAAATTTCTGAGGGGGACCCCTAAGTGAATCCCTGTACCAAATTTCATAAATCTAAGTGAAATAGTAAAGTCACAGTGGGCAATTCAAAATTTGGCGGCCATTTTGGCAGCCATCTGGGATTTTTCCAAAAAATTCTGAGGTAGACCCTAAAGTGAATCCCTATACCAAATTTCGTACATCCAAGTGAAATACTAAAGTTGCAATGGGCAATTCAAAATATGTTGACAAGAAAAGTGGACATGGACATGGACACATTTACACATGGACAATGTGGGCAATTCAAAATATTGCTGTCATTTTGGCAGCCATCTTGGATTTTTCCAAAAATTGCTGATGGGAATCCCCAAGTGAATCCCTGTACCAAATTTCATAAATCTACGTGAAATACTAAGGTCACAGTGGGCAATTCAAAATGGGGCAGCCATTTTGGCAGCCATCTTGGATTTTTCCAAAAATTTCTAAGGGGGACCCCTAAGTGAATCCCTATTCCAAATTTCATAAATCTAAGTGAAATAGTAAAGTCACAGTGGGCAATTCAAAATTTGGCGGCCATTTTGGCAGCCATCTTGGATTTTTCCAAAAAATTCTGAGGGAGACCCTTAAGTGAATCCCTATACCAAATTTCGGGCAATTCAAAATATGCTGACAAGAAAAGTTGACATGGACATGGACACATTTACACATGGACAATGTGGGCAATTCAAAATATTGCTGTCATTTTGGCAGCCATCTTGGATTTTTCCAAAAATTTCTGAGGGGAATCCCCAGGTGAATCCCTGTACCAAATTTCATAAATCTAAGTGAAATACTAAGGTCACAATGGGTAATTCTAAATATGGCGGCCATTTTGGTAGCCATCTTGGATTTTTCCAAAAATTTCTGAGGGGGACCCCTAAGTGAATCCCTGTACCAAATTTCATAAATCTAAGTGAAATAGTAAAGTCACAGTGGGCAATTCAAAATTTGGCGGCCATTTTGGCAGCCATCTTGGATTTTTCCAAAAAATTCTGAGGTAGACCCTAAAGTGAATCCCTATACCAAATTTCGTAAATCCAAGTGAAATACTAAAGTTGCAATGGGCAATTCAAAATATGTTGACAAGAAAAGTGGACATGGACATGGACATGGACACATTTACACATGGACAAGTGGGCAATTCAAAATATTGCTGTCATTTTGGCAGCCATCTTGGATTTTTCAAAAAATTTCTGAGGGGAATCCCCAGGTGAATCCCTGTACCAAATTTCATAAATCTAAGTGAAATACTAAGGTCACAATGGGTAATTCTAAATATGGCGGCCATTTTGGTAGCCATCTTGGATTTTTCCAAAAATTTCTGAGGGGGACCCCTAAGTGAATCCCTGTACCAAATTTCATAAATCTAAGTGAAATAGTAAAGTCACAGTGGGCAATTCAAAATTTGGCGGCCATTTTGGCAGCCATCTTGGATTTTTCCAAAAAATTCTGAGGTAGACCCTAAAGTGAATCCCTATACCAAATTTCGTAAATCCAAGTGAAATACTAAAGTTGCAATGGGCAATTCAAAATATGTTGACAAGAAAAGTGGACATGGACATGGACATGGACACATTTACACATGGACAAGTGGACAAGAGTCCCATTTCACCAAAAATTACCTCCTCTAATAACCTGCCTTTGGCCGGTTAAAAATTGAAGAATTTACAAAATATCAAAATGCAAAAATCTTTTCAGGAATGAAAAAAAGAGCTAGAAAAATCCAAAAGACATCATGCATTTCCAAAAACACTACAGATAACTACTACTGTGGATTTATATCTTGAAAGTGGAGCAGTTTTCTGTTATTTCACTTTTAATGCACCCTTCTCCGTTGATGATAAAGAATTTTAGAACTGCAACAGGGGTGACTAATAATTTAATTTCTCCTCACCTACGGCAGCAATATACACATGCTACATATCACCTTAAAGCTGAGAAACACAGCTTTCCAACCATGTATAACACATATGCGTGGTATAAAAATTCGCTGAATTAATTATGATTATTTATGAAATAATAGGAAAAAAATTGAATATTTTAAAAAATATTACAGTGCACAAAACTTTTCAAGAATGAAAAAAAAGAGCTAGAAAAACCAAAAAAGCATCAAGCATTTCCGAAAACACTATAGATTACTACTACAGTGGATGTATATCTTGAAAGTGGTGCACTTCTCTGTTATTTCAGTATTAATGCACCCTACTCCTTCGATGATTGGAAATATCAGAATTTTTTAATTTCTCCTCACCTACTGCAGCAATATAAACATGCTACATATCACCTTAAAGCTGAGAAACACAGCTTTCCAACTATGTATAACATATATTGGCCAAATTAATTATGATTCTTTAAGAAATAATAGGAAACATTGAAGAACTTACAAAATATTAAAGTGCACAAAACTTTTCAAGAAAGAAAAAAAAAGCTAGCTGGAAAATCCAAAAAGGCATCATACATTTTTTAAAATACTATAGATAACTAATACAGTGGATGTATGTCTTGAAAGTGGTGCACTTCTCAGTTATTTCAGTATTAATGCACCCTATTCTTTTGATGTTTGGGAATATTAGAACTGCGTCAGGGGTACATCATAATGTAATTTCTCCCCACACTCTAAAAAATTTAGGACAAAAGCGGTTTTTAAAAATATCAAGTGGTTTTATGAGACAACCATGGTGGTTTTTGCATTGAAATTTGGTTTATCAGGTCATTTTTTGTTTTTGTCTTTGGAACTGGTCGCCTCCTCAGGTAAAATGGTTTTTCAAAAAACCAAGGCCTCTTGTTGGAATGAGTCTACCCTGGTATTAGAGTTCTTCATGCCATGATAAATATTGGTCTATGTGTCAGTATGACAAAATTTGTTGATGATCAACCAGATTACTGTACATAAATAATTTTCTTAGAGATAATGGGTTTCATTTATCTGGTGATGTTTAATAACCTAGTACTAGTTTCAATGTATAAGGAACTTCATGGACCTCATAGACAACCTCGATACTCTGCTTGCTGAGACAGATCAGCTCGCTAGAGAACAAAGCCTCCTTCTGTACCACACGTAACGCCATCTATACTGGCATACATTTGGCAAACAGAAGTTCAAATTTAACAAGAACAAGTGATTAATAAAAACATAGGCTGCGCAGCAGCAAACCTTCAGCGAAAGACATCTGTAAAGTCATAAAAGCGATGTTGACAAAATTGGTATAATGCAATCGTGGCCTAATCTTGGCCTGAAATTATCTATATACCCGCTGCCCTACCATCTGCCCGCCTGCCTGCCAGGGTATGTAAAACCATGGAAAGGCTGAACTAGACAAATTTACACATATTATGTTGCAGTTTCATACATGTACAGGGAATAGGTTATGAGCTGTGGGTCGAAAACCAATAAGTAAATATTAATTTATATTTTTCAAATTTTTTCTAAATATTTAAAAAGTGTTAAAACTACCTATCAATGAGACCAGTGAAAGATCTTTATAGGCAATATGTGGATGAATTTTTGTCAAGGTACATCCAAGAGAGGCTAAGTTTTGGACCAGAAACCAAAAATTATAATTTGCAATATATTTTGTCAATATTTCAAAAAGTATAGAATGACCATGATTCACACCATCAAAAGGCACAACAGCATCATATAGGTGATATGTGTATGAAATGTCATCCATGTACATGCAATACTGGGCAAGTTTTGGGCCAGAAATGAAAAAAATTGTTTTTATTATTTTTTCTCAATATTTCAAAAACTATAGAATACCCATCAATCAGACCATCAAAAGGCACAATTGGACTACATAGGCTATATGTGTACCAAATTTCATCCATGTACATGCGATAGTGACCGAGTCTTGATCCGGAAACGAAAAAAATAATTTTGTAACTTTTTGTTTAATATTTCAAAAAGTATGGATTATCCATCAATCAGACCATCAAAAGGCACAACCAGACCATATGGGCTATATGTGTACCAAATTTTATCTATGTACATGCAATAGGGCCCGAGTTCTGGCCCAGAAACTATCTATCCGCCCGCCGCCCGACCGCCCGGACGCCCGCCTGGCGGACGGACAACATTTTACCAAAGTGATAACAATACCTTCTTCGAACTTCGTTCGCTGAAGGTAAAAACCGACAGGGAATCATTGCACCTATCAACACTGTAAGCATAACTAAGCTGTAACAAACTAACAGTGTATTATCACAAAGTGTGGCTCTATCCCAGCTTACATATATCACAGTTGACTTAAAAAGTAGATTGAGTCTCATGTCAGTCAAAGAATCATGAATGAGCAATGGTGAGCCGAGTAGCGCCATCTATAACTATACTTTTTAAAATTTACTTTGTAACTTTGAAGTTTTAAAGACCATGCTTGATGCACTGGATGTTAATTAGATGATAGTGTTACAAAATAGTACATCAACCATTTGCAAGAAATCATAAATGAATATCTTTTAACATGTGGAAGAGTAGGTAGGCTAAACATTTCTTAGAAGTATCATTACACCCAACAACTCCAACATGAGAATGATTCAAGACCAAACTTCAGACAATCACAGGTAACTGATCATTGGTAATATAGCTTTGCAGTGGCATTTCTCTGTGAGGTAAGTACATTTTGTTATCTTGGTAGTCCGTAAATGGACTGTAGACTGCTTGGTAAAACAAGGAAGAAAAGTCTACTGATTTTAGAGCTATCTCCAGTGCTTACTGGGTGTGTAGCTTCATGCTCTCTGCCCTGTGTTTCTTTATTATACTCTGTAGGCCTAACTATTCTGTTTTCTTGTCTTTTCTCTTTGCAGATCTTAACAAGAATCAAAGCACCTCCCCCAATAGAAATCCCTCCCCCTCACAGATAAAAAAATAAAATCCCCCCCCCCCCCAGTGAAATACAGCCTATGTTGGACAGCTGTTTCAGTCATGCAATGCCTGATTTCTGTGTCCTACTGTCCCACTCAGCCTACCAAGTGCATAAATCTTTGATGTAAAGCCTCAATCATCCATCCATGCATCCGCACTTGAAAGGCTAATCAGGCCAGCCATGGACCAATTATATTAGGGTAATCAGGCCAGCCATGGACCAATTATATATTAGATTACATACTACCACTACTGATATCCAGATATTCAAACAGCCCCCTATTTGTTTGGTTTATGAAGAAACCAGTTTGTTTTTGTTAAAACCAAATGAAACCAATTTTATTTGGTTTTTGTTAAAACCAGACAATTTGGTATTTCCACAAACCCTAGTTGGTTTAATATGCAGGACAAGTTCAAAAACCAAATTTGGTTTTTTGCGGGCTGTTTTTTTTTAGAGTGCACCTACTGTAGCAATATACACATGCTGGATACCAAATTAAAGCTTAGAAACACAGTTTTCCAATAATAAATGAGTTACTCATGTATTTTGAAAATCTTGAAATGAATTATAAACATTTATGTATTTAACTGTGTTGTTAACCAATTATTGCATTTCAGTTTCAGAAATATGTGAATTGGATATTGTGTGATTGACAAATCTCATGTTTAATGGTGACTATATTGCAGGTTAAGATATTTAACTAAAAATAATATAAGAAATAATTAACTGGATAGACATTATTAACATATATGCATGAATATTTTAACATTGTCACATCTATGTGGGATGGCAAATTACCACAAAATAAAACAATAATGATAAGTATGTTTTTTTGTCCTTATTACCACGAGAAACTAAAATGCTAAGAGTAAATATGATGTAACTTGTACTTAAAGCATGTCTTTTTGGTGTGCCGGATGGCTGACAATAGGTTTAATCTACCATTTGGTAAGTTGACAGTTTTTGTTTGAATATTTGAAATTTTACATTTAAATCATTTACCTATTCCTTTTGAAATTTTTTACTTATGATTCATTATTCTATTCTTGGTAAAGTGCACCATGTTCCTTATTGCAGATGGATTCCAATCCTTTACGACTGGTCACAAAGAAGCTCCGATTGTCCACCAACTTATCAAAATCTCTTATTTGTCAAGCGACCAGTTCTGAAGAATTGAGGGTAGCTTCTGAAGCTGGGAAAGGAACTTTTCTACGAGTTTTAAATTTAAAGAAAGAAGCAGGTGACTCGAGAATCTTTGACAAACTATGTGACCTGCTGAAGATTGATGATGATCAGATCTGGAAATTCACTGAAGCAGGTGAAGTCAAGTGGCACAAAACTGTTGCTGTTGCTCCTAGAGATGTACAAGACAGTCTTTGCAGCCTCCGACAAGTAGGCAAGGAGCAAATGAAAGAATTCATCGTCACACACCTTGATTCAGCAGATGAGGATTTCTTTTCTCCCATTCGTTGTCAAAAAATCAAGTAATTCGCCAGTCTGAACCGCCCGATGTCGGTTAGACAAAAGCAAAACCAGACATCAAGAATGATAGAGAATGACAGACAAGTCTTCAGTAGACTAGCAGTGGTGGCACATGCAAGGGAAATTGATGTTTGGTACAATGTTGTACCAGAACTCGTCAGCGACCACGAAGAAGCTGACTCTCGCATGTTTGTGCACGTAAAGCATGCTGCCAATGTTCCTGGCATCGACAACGTTGTTTTGTGGAGCCTGGATTCTGATGTAGCAGCAATGTGCCCTACGGTTGCAATAACTCTGAGCATTAATCTGTATTTCAAGACTGGCTTGAAGACGAAGAAGCGTTACATTGCAATGCATCTGGTTGCGAAGGATCTCAGACATGACCTGTCTTCCCTGTTACCCTGCTTGCACGCATTCTCAGGATGTGACTCAGTCAGTGCTTTCTTTGGACAGGGAAAAATGAAGTGGATGAAACAATTGTCATTAAATGACGACATTGAAGAAAGTCTCAGAGAATTAGGACAGAACCCAAGTGTGTGACAGAGAAGACCATGACAGCACTTGTTCATCTCACATCTATGGTGTATGCAAACAAGAAGGTTGATTCACTTGATGACTTGCGCTATGAGTTGTTCTCGAAGAAGAGTCTCTCCAGTGAGAAGTTACCTCCAACAATGGACTCATTCATTCAGCATGTCAGGAGAGCAAACTACCAGAGTTACATCTGGCTAAAAGCTGCCGAACCCATTCTAAATCTTCCTTCACAAGTTGGGAATGGTTGGAGCGTGGAGAATAACGACCTGATTCCTGTCGTCATGACGAAGCAGCCAGCTCCTGAAGACCAAGACAGACAGGTTTATTTTTACATAAATAATACAAGGCATGGATGACCTCTCCAAGAAAAGCAAGTTACTGTTGTCAGTCCTGACACTCACTCGTGGCGGTTGTAAAACTCCACGTGCCACAAGTTTTATTATATAAATTTGTAAAATACAAGATGTAAAAAAATCTAAGAAGTAAATAGCTTTCCATACATGCTAGTTCTTTTTAAAGAAAATTGATTTGTCTATGTTTCCTGTTGTAGACAATGTTGCTGCCGCAAAGAAGGAACAGTCTACACTGATGTTTCTGGATGCAGTGAGGAATGCGTGAATAGAGACGGTCCATACAGTTGCCAAACAAGTGATGAAGAAGACTAATTATTCCGAATAATAATGAACAGCAATTCAGCATTTACAAATGACTTTACATTCATTTCTAAATGGATTTTGCTTAGTATGCATTGTTCTTCGGGATAACAATTATCTCATCTTCACCATATTTTGTCTTAGTTCCTGTAGTAGACGATATCACAGGTACATTTACTTCGTGGTGCTTCAATATAAAGGTGTGCTCTCAATTACATTGGTTCTGTTAGTATATATGTATTTTATAAAATATAAATTGATTAGATTTGTTAATATATTCGCCCGTAAAATGAGTAAAATTGTGGATATGTTTTTCAACTTCCAAGTTAAATTTGCTGTCCTACTGTGTAAGGAAGATGACTTTTTGAATGACGCGACATGTGACAGATTTTTTCCTGCAATGTATTTCCTGTGTTAACTGATCACTGGCTGGTCCTCTAGAATTTTGAAGTTACATATTATATTGTAAATTATTCATGCGGTTGATTAACATGGGTGAAGATGTTAGAATGTGTGAGGATCTGTTCTCAGCTAAGAAAAATTTGTTCTCAATTTGTTAGCTTCAAAAGATGGTTAAACAGTTGATAATGAAAAAAGTTTCATGTCAAATATCATTACATCTTGTGTGTGTTCATTAATGTTAATCTTGTGACTTCTAGTTGAACAAACAGCATTTCTTCTTGGATCTTCAGATTATTGATTAGTAATAATTACCTGCAATAGCCTTGTGACATATTTTAAACGTTTTTTCCCAATTAAAGTTGCAAACATCATGTCTCATGTTTCGCTTCATAAATTCTTTGCTGAATACAAACCATTTGATTGAAAAAATTCAATACTCCTAAGTCTGAATGCATGTCTTTAGGTATTTATTAACTGCGACAAGGTAACCACTAAGTCGGAAAAATTTGTCACATTTTCCTTTTCTTTCATAATCAATCGAAATCAAGTGAAGTCTACACATATGCATTATATACAATTGGAGAGGTTTGTTTCTCTGCTTTAATATGGTGTACAGCTCATATATATTACCACAGTAATTAAAGATGCATGGCTGCCACAGTTCTAGTGTGCTCCCACACCGAAACGGCAGAGTGCATAAAACTGAAATAATGGAGTGGTGCACTAATTTGAAAATTTCCATCGACCCTCGTGGTTAACTTAAGTATATTGAGAAATTAATGATGCCTTTTTGGTTTTTCTAGCTAGCTTGTTTTTATTCTTGAAAATTGTGTGTACTGTTATATTTAGTAAAATCTTCAATTTTTGCTTTATAAATTCATAATTAATCGTCATTTTCAGTATAGTGTTAAAGCTATGCATATATGTTATATATGGTTGGAAAGCTGTGTTTCTCAACTGTAATTTGGTATGCAGCATGTGTATATTGCTACAGTAAGTGGGGAGAAATTAAATTATTATGCACCCGTGACACAGCACTGATATTTCCAATCATCGAAGGAGTAGGGTACCTTAAAACTGAAATAACAGAGAAGTGCACCACTTTCACGATATTCATCCACTGTAGTAGTAATCTATAGTGTGTTTAGAAATGCATGATGCCTTTTTGGTTTTTCTAGGTCTTTTTTTTTCATTCTTGAAAAGTTTTGTGCACTTTAATATGTTGTAAAATATTCAATTTTTTCCTATTATTTCATAAATAATCATAATTAATTCAGCGAATGTTAATACTACGCATATGTGTTATACTTGGTTGGAAAGCTGTGTTTCTCAGCTTTAAGGTGATATGTAGTATGTGTATATTGCTGCAGTAGGTGAGGAGAAATTAAATTATTATGTACCCCTGACACAGTTCTGATATTTCCAATCATCGAAGGAGTAGGGTGCATTAAAACTGAAATAACAGAGAAGTGCACCACTTTCAAGATATACATCCACTGTAGTAGTAATCTATAGTGTTTTTGGAAATTCATGATGCCTTTTTGGTTTTTCTAGCTCTTTTTTTTCATTCTTGAAAAGTTTTGTGCACTGTGATATTTTTTAAAATATTCAATTTTTTCCTATTATTTCATAAATAACCATAATTAATTCAGCGAATTTTTATACCACGCATATGTGCTATACATTGTTGGAAAGCTGTGTTTCTCAGCTTTAAGGTGATATGTAGCATGTGTATATTGCTGCAGTAGTTGAGGAGAAATTAAATTATTAGTCACCACTGTTGCAGTTCTAAAATTCCCTGTCATCAACAGAGAAGGGTGCATTAAAAGTGAAATAACAGAAAACTGCACCACTTTCAAGACATACATCCACCCCAGCGGTCATCTGGAGTATTTTTGGAATTGCATGGCGCAAGCCGCATTTTTCTAGCTCTCGGGGTGAAGCAACTCCTGAAATATGGCCCTTTTTGGGGAGTGGCTCCTGGACTACTAAGGGAACTTCACTTGTACACTATTTGTTCCTGGACTTCCCTGAGGGAACTTCTCTGGTATATCTGTCCCAAAGAAGCAGAATGTTCCCTGAGGGCTTTTACCTTGCTCCACCATCTGAAGTCCCCCAGGGAACATAGTACAGATATAATCTTAGGCCTAACTTGGTACTAGTAGTTCCCTCAGGGATCCTTATATCTCTGCCAATGTTCCCTAAGGGAACTTCTCTCAGACTTGTACACTATATGTTCCTGGAATTCCCTGAGGGAACTTCTCTGGCAGAATGTTTCCTGAGGGCATTTACCTTGCTCCGCCATCTGAATTCCAGGGAACATAGTACAGATATTATCTTAGGTCTAACTTGGTACTAGTAGTTCCCTCAGGGATCCTTATATCTCTGCCAATGTTCCCTAAGGGAACTTCTACACTATATGTTCCTGGATTCCCTGCGGGAACTTCTCTGGTATATCTGTCCCAAAGAGGCAGAATGTTCCCTGAGGGCATTTACCTTGCTCCGCCATCTGAATTCCCAGGGAACATAGTACAGATATTACCTTAGGTCTAACTTGGTACTAGTAGTTCCCTCAGGGATCCTTATATCTCAGCCAATGTTCCCTGAGGGAACTTCTCTTGTACACTATATGTTCCTGATCTTCCATGAGAGAACTTCTCTGGTATACCTGTCCCAAAGAGGCAGAATGTTCCCTGAGGGCATTTACCTTGCTCCGCCACTGAATTCCCAGGGAACATAGTACAGATATAATCTTAGGTCTAACTTGGTACTAGTAGTTCCCTCAGGGATCCTTATATCTCTGACAATGTTCCCTAAGGGAACTTCTCTTGTACACTATATGTTCCTGGAATTCCCTGAGGGAACTTCTCTGGCAGAATGTTTCCTGAGGGCATTTACCTTGCTCCGCCATCTGAATTCCCCCAGGGAACATAGTACAGATATAATCTTAGGCCTAACTTGATACTAGTAGTTCCCTCAGGGATCCTTATATCTCTGCAAGTCTTAACTTGTACTAAATCTCGTGTTCCCTCAGGGATCCTTATATCTCTGATAATATCACCTGAGGGAATTTCTCTTGTACACTATATGTTCCTGGAATTCCTCTGCTCCACCATCTGCATTCCCTGAGGGAACATAGTACAGATATAATCTTAGGTCTAACTTGGTACTAGTAGTTCCCTCAGGGATCCTTATATCTCTGCCAATGTTCTCTAAGGGAACTTCTCTCAGACTTGTACACTATATGTTCCTGGACTTCCCTGAGGGAACTTCTCTGGTATATCTGTCCACATGAGGCAGAATGTTCCCTGAGGGCATTCACCTTCCTCCGCCATCTGAAGTCCCCCAGGGAACATAGTACAGATATAATCTTAGGCCTAACTTGGTACTTGCAGTTCCCTCAGGGATCCTTATATCTCTGCCAATGTTCCCTAAGGGAACTTCTACACTATATGTTCCTGGATTCCCTGCGGGAACTTCTCTGGTATATCTGTCCCAAAGAGGCAGAATGTTCCCTGAGGGCATTTACCTTGCTCCGCCATCTGAATTCCCAGGGAACATAGTACAGATATTATCTTAGGTCTAACTTGGTACTAGTAGTTCCCTCAGGGATCCTTATATCTCTGCCAATGTTCCCTAAGGGAACTTCTACACTATATGTTCCTGGATTCCCTGCGGGAACTTCTCTGGTATATCTGTCCCAAAGAGGCAGAATGTTCCCTGAGGGCATTTACCTTGCTCCGCCATCTGAATTCCCCGAGGGAACATAGTACAGATATTACCTTAGGTCTAACTTGGTACTAGTAGTTCCCTCAGGGATCCTTATATCTCTGCCAATGTTCCCTAAGGGAACTTCTACACTATATGTTCCTGGATTCCCTGCAGGAACTTCTCTGGTATATCTGTCCCAAAGAGGCAGAATGTTCCCTGAGGGCATTTACCTTGCTCCGCCATCTGAATTCCCCGAGGGAACATAGTACAGATATTACCTTAGGTCTAACTTGGTACTAGTAGTTCCCTCAGGGATCCTTATATCTCTGCCAATGTTCCCTGAGGGAACTTCTCTTGTACACTATATGTTCCTGGACTTCCGTGAGGGAACTTCTCTGGTAGAATGTTCCCTGAGGGCATTTACCTTCCTCCGCCATCTGAAGTCCCCCAGGGAACATAGTACAGATATAATCTTAGGCCTAACTTGGTACTTGCAGTTCCCTCAGGGATCCTTATATCTCTGCCAATGTTCCCTAAGGGAACTTCTACACTATATGTTCCTGGATTCCCTGCGGGAACTTCTCTGGTATATCTGTCCCAAAGAGGCAGAATGTTCCCTGAGGGCATTTACCTTGCTCCGCCATCTGAATTCCCCGAGGGAACATAGTACAGATATTACCTTAGGTCTAACTTGGTACTAGTAGTTCCCTCAGGGATCCTTATATCTCTGCCAATGTTCCCTGAGGGAACTTCTCTTGTACACTATATGTTCCTGGACTTCCGTGAGGGAACTTCTCTGGTAGAATGTTCCCTGAGGGCATTTACCTTGCTCCGCCATCTGAATTCCCCCAGGGAACATAGTACAGATATAATCTTAGGTCTAACTTGGTACTAGTAGTTCCCTCAGGGATCCTTATATCTCTGCCAATGTTCCCTAAGGGAACTTCTACACTATATGTTCCTGGAATTCCCTGAGGGAACTTCTCTGGTATATCTGTCCAAATGAGGCAGAATGTTCCCTGAGGGCATATTTACTTACTCCAACATCTGAATATTCTCTAATTGAAGTATAGCTAAGATGTTCCCCCAGGGAACATAAACTCAGCAACATTAAAAACGCACACATTTTCAAAGTATCATAACTTTTGAAGCACAACATTTATCTTAATGTCACTTGCCAAATTTGCTTATTAGCTTCTCAACTAAAGATTTTGAACGTTTGAACAGGTTCCATGGATATTTCTAAGAACCAGACATGCTTTTGTGACATAATGTCAAATTTGGAATTTGCAAAATTGAAAAAGGGATAGGGGAGTAGAGTACAGATGATTTCTCTCTATTTTTGATTTCAAATGGTCAAAACAAGTGTCCATCAAGATTTCAGGTCTAAATTTGACCAAAAACAGGATAATTTCCAATGCTTATGATGAAAAAGTGTTGAAAATGATGTGACAAACAAATGTGAAAAACACCAAATTGACAGAAAAATCAGCCAAAAACTCACAAAACCTCATAAAAAAGCGTGAGTGACCACCTTGATTATTTCCACACTCCAAATATTGAGCTGTGACAGAGTTCACATGCAATCAATTTTTTACCAATTTGCATTGGTTGTAACTTTGGTTTTTGGACATGATGCACTAAAAGTGGCCTAATCCTGCCGTTTCGCTTTCTTTCTTTATGAAATTTCTGGACTCCCACAAGAGATACCAACAGACATCACTGTAAAGTTTCATCAAAATATCTGCTTTACAAGTTGGTTTTTAAGCTGTTCAAAAATGTGTGCGTTTTTAATGTTGCTGAGTTTAGTAAGTCTCAAAATTGCTTGAAAGCTGCTCTTCAATTATATCAAATTTCTTGCACCCATAGGTAGGCTATTCAGGAAGGATAGCTCAAATGTTGAAGCATACAAAAGATATAGAGCATTGATATTCCTTAGTGAAGTGTCAAGTTGACCTTTGTACCCTGCACTCAAATTGGGTGACTCATGGGCACCCCTCCCCAGTCATTGGTCCAGGCTGCTGCTTGGATGTTTACAAATACATGCATGTTTCTGCAGGTGTATGCGTATTTTTTTGTAGGGACCATCTTTGATCTGTGTTATAAGCTCCAAATGAGGAAAGATTTTACAGTGGAGGTCCCTAACTAAAGGGGCAAAAAGAATCAGCCAAGTGCTATTTGTCATCAATTTATGTGTACTGCAGCGGTGGAGCTTCTTGTGTTTCTGGAGGGGGCCACTAGGAAGTTGGCCTTGCAGATATACTTTCCCTTTAGCAGGAGTACCCTCCAAATTTATCTCCAATAATATGTAAATGGCACAGCCATGAAATTCGCGCAGCTCTTAAAAAGTTTTTTTAGCACTTATGGTTTTACCATAACTTTCAAACTTTCATTAAATTTATTTCATATTCAATGTATGAAAGGCAGTTACGTTACTGTTTTAAAGAAATTGAAAGAGGGATATATAGAAAAATAGAGAGAAATTTAGACTAGAAACTATAAGAAAAATAAAATAGATCAAAAATAGAATATATATATATATAGAAAGATAGACAGATAGATAGATAGATAGATAGATAGGTAGATAGATAGGATAGCAAATAAATTGGATTAAGAATGAATAGAATTGATAGATAATCAGCTAAATAGTAAAAAGGAAGACTACACTGAAAGCTACCAAATTAAAGTCTATGCTAGATTGTTGATATTACATAATAGTGATAACAAAAACAATAACATGATCTGCATGTAGATTAATTGCTCAGTTACATAATCATCAATTGACAAAGATTATGTAACTTAATTTTGTTATGTTTTCTTGTTGTCTGTTTTGAAATGAAATCAATCACATGTTTTAAAATAACTTAATTTAGCTTGTCAAGGCTTATAATGAACTATTCCATAAAAATAATAGAAACAGGGAATATTAATGGAGAAAATTGAATTTTTAAGACACTTTTGAATATGAATATGTCATGTTTTGTTAAATTCGAAACTAAATCATTGATGAGAAGCTGGTCCCACTTGACCTAATTTCCTGCTGTCGACCATTGATGTTGAGACCATCACCACACAGATTTTTGAAACCTTTCTTGTGCTAAGTTTCGCTACGCGAATAGGCCTTTGGCCGTTTCGCTACGCGAATATTAGGAGGGTACTCATGCTACAGCGAAGGTAACTGTGACTGCAATTTACAAATCAAGTATATATTTGCCCCTCTTTATGCTCAGTAGCTCCATCACTGCATGACCTTGGGAGCCACTCAACCGTGACTGTCATGGTTGAGTGATTGGAGACCATATCCAAAGCACACCTGGAGCATAATATTATCCCATAGAGACTTCCTTCAAAACATTATATAGCCTAAGTGTATAAAGATTTGAGATGATATAAGACAAGTGATGAAAGAAAACACTGTATGAGAACATTAGATATTCAACTTCTCAGAAACTGGCCAGTCTAAAAGTGTAATAATCCAAATATTATGCAAGCCACAATTAGTTTGTTGTAATGGAAATAGAAATTTCATGTTCACGACAAAGAATATAAAAGGGCTTCTCATTGCTTGGTTTGCTGTCTATGTTAATAACACCTGTAATTAGGCATGCCTAATCATGAGGTAACATGTTTAATTAGGTTTGTCAAATCACACACTCACAGTGGTACATTCAAGCATTGCAGATCTGAATATGTACATTTTCACTATAGAAATGAGCAGTGATCATTGACTTTGACCAAGTTGCAAAATTAACTGTAATACAGCAACTTTTATGGCTCATTCTGTCATCCCTCTGCTCCACCTCCTAAAAAATACCATGCAAAAGCATGTAAACCTATGGCTGGGGAATTAACAGACATCATAAGAAATTAATTTAATGTTTTAAAATAATATCAGTCTGTAATTAAAACCAAAGATGCACACATACACACAGAAAGGTGCTTGGTACACTGAGGATGGAACACGAGGGCAGGGATCTATATTGTGGTGCTGGAGCCCAAATTTGTTTTAACCAGAAAAATTGATTGTAATGTACAAGTCTGTGGTTTCAGAACCTTGTTGATTAGAAAAGGTGTAGTAATGCTATTTGCAGGGTGCCCACCGAACATCGCACAAAATATTATAGGAATATACACATTTTTTTCCATAAAATATAGGAGGTTTTCACCTATTTTAATAACACAATATAGGAAATATTCGATAGCAAAACCATCGGCAAATCACAGGATCGCCTCCACCATAAGCTGAAAACTTCATGTCACGGACAAAAACGTGTCTAAAAAATTCATAGGTCAATTGCCAGCAATTTATTTCTTCAATATGTTACATTCATCATTGCCCAGCAAGCCTTGATAAACAACTTTAATATTCAAATCAAAATTATCGAAAATTCAAAGCCATCTGAGGTTGGCATTTTGGTTTTGACAATAATAAACCAATAACAACTTAAGATTATTAAAAGAAACCAACTTTGAAACAGAATCATCTCTCAGGAGTGCCAATACACCCAGAAACAACTACAACCCATGAGAAAATATATTATAAAGACTTCCATGCGTTTTCACACGAGGGTCTTCGCCAGTGAAATTTTACCATAATTAAAACTTCAGTCAAGATATTTGGACGTTATGCTTTTCTGCGCCACTTCAATGAAATTCACATGCCAAATGATAGAGGTTGACATTTTTATTTAATTAGGTTATGCACAATTATAAACGGTTTGTCAAAAGATGGGACTCAGAACCAGAGATGCAAGAGATAGGGCTCCACAGAATGGCCAAATCAAACACACTGAATCAAAATCGCTGAATGACATATTTCAGACCTTTTCCAATTTATAAATTGACTTTATATAAGCCCATTCGATTTTGACACCCAAGATTGGATGAAATTCACATGCTATTGTTGGTAAACATTTTCATATCCTCACAAAAATAAAAAACACAGAATTCAATAAATCAGATTCAGTTTACAATAATTTTAATCAATGGCTGCACACTTAAGAGCTCTCATGACTAACTGATTAATCGATGTTGGTTTGATTTCAGTTGAAAATCGGATGAAATTGAGATCCTCGTCGTAAGTTCCAGCAAAATCGGGGCACAGAGTTTTCTTTTTAGCTAAGGAGAATGGCTTGATCTGAGTTATCTCAGTAAAATGACATTCACTGACAGTTGACAATGACATGTAGTAATCATGAGAACACGACAATAATTTCACAAAACATGGTCACAAATGACAGAGACATTTAAATGACAGGTGAAAATAACTTTCAAATAAAATAGTTTGTGAAAACTCAAATAGTTCATGACAAAATCAATCAATGACAGATCCAATCACAAAACATAAATTTCAAAATGACAGGTAACAACAATCAACATCAAAAGTTCATGAAATAGACAGTCAATAACAACAGAAATTGACAGTTAATAACAACAAATGACAGTTCATAAATTTGACAAAATTTTGTCATATAGCACTGTTGTAGAAATTTGCGGATTGCGAATCCACAAAGTGAAAGTCATCTTGTAGAAAATTTTGACGATTGGCGAGCATAAGTTCACGTAAACAAATGCATTGCAGAACTGTCAAATTGTTTTGACAGGTAAACGTGACCTTGAGCGGCACATGAATTTCGATTTCTTCATGACGATTGTTCGTTTGTAGAATCGTTGAACAGATTACTGGCATTTTAAATTGTAGCATCGTAGAAATATTCGACATCAAATTGTAGCAGTTGACAGACAACTGACAGCTCCTGACGAGCGTGCATGCTGAGCACAGTCCATGTGGTGTATCAACATGAGCAATAAAATTGTGATTTGAAATTGTCTCCAAAATACACAAAAACGACGGTAGAAATGTAGAATACACATCTGCGTAGTATATACATCGTAATAGATCAAAAGTTCGACCGTTGACACATTTTGACAGCTCCAGGCGACTTGCCGGTTGCATGACAATCACTGTCAAATTTCACAAATAAGAACGAATTTTTCGTTGACAGAAACGAAGCACATACCGGCACCAGATATTCTCGACGAGAGTTCGTACGTAGAATAGACATCATAATAAATCGTAGAATGGTGAACATGTACGTTGAATATTTTTATTGACAGATTTCGTTCAAGGAGGGCGTCTCTGATGGTACGGAGCACCTCTCTGAAAATAGAATGTACTTTGTTAATGATTGTTAACATACTGACAGAAGATACATGTTCAGATCTTGACCTGCAATTTTTTGCAGCAAATCAATGTTTTTTGGATAAGGGCTATTCCATTTAAAACTCTGGGGGGGGGGGTGGTCGGGTTGATTTTTTTTTCGTAAGATGGATGGGGGGGTCGGCGAAAATTCACTTTAGATGCATGGAGGGATGCCAAAGAAATCGATATAGATGCAGGGGGGGTACCCGAAAAATTCGATTTAGATGCATGTAGGGGGGCCTCTGACCCCCTCCTACACCTAATAAATAAATAATTGCCACATACATGCTACAAGAAATTAAATAAACCATCATTTCAGACGAAATTTGACAGGTCACCGCATTGTCAAAATTCGCGAGCGCCGAAATTGGCCTAACTTCGGGCTTCTGCTGACCTGAAATGGACATGAAACCACTAAAAAACTATTTAGACATGTGCACAAACACTTTAATAAGTAATTTTCGGTACCTTTCAGTCATTATTAAGCTTATTATTCCAAAATGCAGCTATAAAAGTCTTCATCAAAAAAGAAATAAACATTCAGACGTAGTAGTAGTAGTTGTAGTTTATTGTTTTCCCTGGGCTCCGAGGAGGGAGGGATGGGCCCTTGTCGTCAGACTGGCCCTTGTCTTCAGACTGGCCCTTGTCTGTACAAACGTCTGTATTTTCCAGATTGTGAGCTGTTGATGAATGAAGATATACATGATATATTTGCACAAATGTCATGAGTTATGAATGTGAAAGCACGGCCATGACCCTTCTTCTTCTTCTTCTTGAGATTGATTCCCACCTCTGTCTAGGGCGAACCTCCCTTGGAGAGTAATGGTATACATCCTCTTCAGTATGTTAGGGAGTTATTTTGTAAGACATGATATGATTTGATTTAAATTTATTCACTGTACTTAAAAATGAAACAGTAGGATTACACAATAAAGATTACTCTTATTTCCATTGTGGTCCTTTTGATGGGAGTCTCCAGAAAGTTCATTGACAGTGATTAATTAAATAAAATTAAATATATATCTTGACAGTTCTGGTGGGGTCAGCTCTGAATCTTGAGCCAGATCTTAGGAGGCAATATTTATTATAATTTAATGGATGCTTCACATCTGAATTCTGCCTCAAGACAAGTTACAGTAATACAGAAAATGATAAAAATTGAATTAAATGACTTTTTCTTGAGAGAATCATCAATTGGATCAAGGGAGCACCCTGGAATCATTTGAAACAAAATTGGAAATTTTGACTATCTTGTGAAATTTAACATTCTTCTCTGATGCCTCCGTCATTATCAGGGAGATGCCTCTGTCACATACCAGGGAGAGGCCCCTGTCCTATCACGCAGAGGCCTCCTCCTCCGCACGGAGAAGCCTCTGCCTCAGTATGGAGTCATCAAGACACTAGAAAATATTGGCCAAGAAAAATGGAATAATTAAGTCCCTTCCAAAAATAAATATTAATTTCAAGAATTTTAGAGGATTTGACTTCCTCCTGCATCATGTCACGGAGAACTGCCTCCACCTCCATCATATCTCTGAGAGCTGGTTGGAAAATAAGAAATAAATTCAAGAATTTTGGAAAGTCTGGCTGGCTTCGACCCCATCATATCACGGAGAACAGTTAACCTTGCGGAAGTCAGACAAAAATAGATTGCACTATTCTGTCCAAGTTAAGAGAATATCCAGGGCCGTAGGCTGGGCTGAATCCTGGGGGGGGGCAGAGACCGGTCTGGATGCATGTGCACCCTGGAAAACCCTTGAATATCTGAAATTTTTACATATATCATTGTAATGCACTTTTACTGGCCAAATTCTTAGGGGAGGGGGGGCACCCCGGGGCAGCCTTGCCCCTCTGCAGGCAACGGCCCTGATATCAGACAAAGAACTCTTAGTCAGAAATATGAAGCAAGTTTTCCGATGAAAATTGTCTGAGATAGGCAGAGATCCATTAACTTTAATGCAAATTCGACTTTCGAGGTTTACTGTTTGCATTTAATAGCCACAGAAGATTAAGACAATTTCTTACAGTTCATGAAGGCTATTCCAACTTGGAAGTTAAAAGGTAATAAAGTGCAGCCAAAGACCACATTTATTGGATTGCGAAATGGAAAGTTTGGCGTCTGCAATCGAACCACCAAATTTAATTTTTGATGGTGAAAATTAAAAAAAAATTATATGCATGTAGGGTTGAGATTTTTTTTTTGGGGGGAGGGGGTCAAAAGATGTTTGTCGTGGGGGGGGGGGGCGAAAAAAATGTGGATTTGATGCATGTAGGGTGGGTAAAAAATTCGCATTTAATGCATGTAGGGTCTCCAAAAATATCGAAGTTGATGCATGGGGGGGTCGAACTTAATTCACTTTAGATGCATGGGGGGGGTCAAAAATGTAACCTGACCACCCCCCCCCCAGATTTTTAAATGGAATAGCCCTAAGTTTTTCGGTGATGATAAGAAGACATTTTTGCTTAGCTGTTAAGGTTTGTTTCACATTAGTGCTATTACCTAATTATACATGTTACATTTCACTGAAGATTATGGTAATTATCTAAATTGAATGATAAATACCTGTAGTCTCTTGCTCTCTTCGCAGACATCAAGATGAAGACGCAAGGCACCTGCTTTATCTTTCCGTCACTGCTCAGAAACTATGGATCGAATACAGTTGTGTGAAAGGGGGCTTCGCAACTCTGAAAGTGCCGTCAAGACACCCGTAAGCACAAAAACAAAGAAAACTATTATAATTATTTCAGTGTATGTTCAAATTATTTATATAGTAGGACAAGTACTTTATTTACCTCATATTATATTTTCGAATAATATAGCTAAAAAAATCTCATTACATGTTCATACAGGATAATCATTATTTTTTTAATATTATTTCCTTACCAGGTCTTAGCCTGAGCTAAACACTCCAACTGTGTCTCGGTAGCCAATATGAGATGTCTTTTCTGGTCCACTCTCAGGTCCGATACCAAGAAGTTCTCAGGCAAGTGCGATTCATTCAGCTGGAAGACAATAGACACAATTATAGTCCAAGTTTTACTTTTTACCAAAGACTTCTTTGACATGTAGCACATGTATGTAAAACTTAATGAAATATTTACAAGTAATGTACACAAGTTATATTAAGTTATCAAGCTTATTCACAAGTAATACTTACCACAAAGTCTAGGTCGACCGGATGTTTGGGTCTCAGGTTCTCTCTTGCTCCGTTTGCAGCCCGGGTGGTACCAAGTAGAGAAGGAAGGTTGGCTTTGGCATTGGTTTCTTTGATCAGCTTTTTCACGATGTCCCCAGCAGACTTGTGCACCTGAAATAATCATTTTTATGCATGAAATAACAGTATATATTGGTCAATGTTTAATTGGCAAAAACACAGGTTTATTCACTGAATATTTATGCATCATTCTGTTATTATAATTAAGTATAAATTTACTGTATGTTTAATTGAGGTTTTCAGGTTTATTCACTGAATATTTATGCATCATTCTGTTATTATAATAAAGTATAAATTTAGTTACTGTATGTTTAATTGAAGTTTTCAGGTTTATTCACTGAATATTTATGCATCATTCTGTTATTATAATAAAGTATAAATTTACACCATGTTGTTGAAATTACTTACATTTTCTCTGGCAAACGTCTTTGCCTTTGCTGTCACTTTCACTTTTAGGTCTATGCCGTCCTGCCTCTGGTGGATGTGCTCGGTACGTCCTTTGGTGAATGTATCGCTTTTCTGGATGACGGTTGCCGGACAAACCTGAGTCTTGTTTCTAACGCTGCATCGCCAATATGTAGTGTTGCCGCTTGCGTTCTGCCGGTTGTATACATAACTGAAGCTGAAAAACAATATATATCAAATTACTGCTCTGAACTTTTAAGATTTAAGTAAATTATTTGACCTATGGATTTTACATGACTGATTAACTTTTAAGAAAATTAAATAACAGTAAAGTAACATTATTAACCCAAGTCAACCCAAAAAATCTGGTATAATTTACGTGACAGATAAACTTTTAGAGAAAGTTAATAACAGTAAAGTAACATTATTAACCCAAGTCAATCCAAAAGACTAATTTACATGACAGATGAACTGTTAGAGAAAGTCCAAGTTAAATGCAGTAACACTTACCCAAGTCCATCCAAGAGTTTCTTCTTCCTTTTCTGTGAACCGCCAGCTACGATGGTCCATGACGGTTCGTCCGAAGGGATATCTTCATCGTCTCTTTAATAAGTCGTTGGCTGAGGTAGGACGCAATCTTCTTCCTCATCCGACGGTGACGGTTCGACAATGGGCGGAAGATGCTCCCATTCTGAGTCGTACTCCAGGGGCATTGGTGTAGGCGGATCCTCCAAGGAGATCTCTGCCCTACAAAGATAAATAAAAGAACAATCAGAATTTGATAAATCTCCAATTCTCTCAGTTTCCATTTATGTAGAACAATCAGAATTTGATAAACATAACAGTTTAACCTTTACTTATATATAACAATCAGCATTTAATAAGCAAACTATCTCCAATTGTCTCAAGTTGCAAGTCCGGCGCAAATTTACATAGAGTTAGTTTAAATTTTACTTGTTCATTAACTTTTTTTTTAACTGAAAACATAAACATTTTAAATTATAGCCTTATAATCAATTACCTGGTCGACTGACTTGACATCCGAGGTATGTATCGTTGTCAGAGGGGATCGGAGTTGGTGGATTATCGAACGACATATCCTCCCTTTAAAGAGAAAAAAAAAAAGTAATATCTAGACATTGTTGTTCTAAAATTAATGTAATTATTACTCTCAATAATATTCATGTCATTATTGCTCTCAATAATATTCATGTCCTTATAATTATTACTCTTAATAATCCATAAAATGAACTGTATTATAAACCAATGTAATTACCTGGATGGACTGTCAAAACATTCAAAGTCTATGTGGTCCACAGGAATCGGAGTTGGTGGATTCTCAAACGACATGTGCTCATCACTGCAGAGAGAATTTGTTTGAATTCAACAGACAATTTAGACAACAATTAATTTAACAATTTTTGGGACAAAAACTCTTGTTTTGTGGAATATTTATGTGAAAATCTACCTGTCCTCATCACTGCAAAGAGATTTAGTTTGAATTCAGAAAATTTAGACAACAATTAATTTAACAATTTTTGGGACAAAAACAATTTAGACAACAATTAATTTAACAATTTTTGTTGAATATTGATGTAAACATCTAAATGAAAATACATATAGAAATAGAGCATGTTTAAATTATACACAGTGTGACAACCTGCCCCTATGACAACCAGACCCGGTCTCCCCTACTTATTAAGTATGTTTGATACATTTTTTGTTACTTTGTAGTAAATTGTATCAAATAAACGCAACATTTGTTGCTCTCATCTAAAATCTTATTTTGTAGCTATAACTATGGAAGGCACCAAAAAATGTATTATTTGATTGAGTAAAGCTCAGAAATGATTGTTAACTCTCAGTAATTAATTGTACAAATCAAATATTGCTGCACTAATCAAATACTCTAGCCGTTTTCTAGAAGATAACATTGTCTTAGCTTTTTTTTAAAAACACATTTTAATATGTTTTTGCACAAAATCTAGTTGCAATTAATAGCAAATTATTATTTCTGTTCATATAAGAGGCGCAGGATTGTAATTAATTGCTGTTGGTTTCGTTCATTAAGGATCACAGATGTGCATATATATGACACTTGCTTGACACTTCAATTGAAATCAGTTTAACTAATTTATCAAATGTTAAAAGCACAAACAAAATTTGATATTGATACAATCTGACAATAGCTTTATTAAACTATGTAAGAAAAACCCCAAACTAAATGACTGAAATCAGGTTTTGGCCGTCCTAGCGATTGGCCATCCCCCATGGTGGCCGCCATTGGAAGTGGCCGTCGTGGGTAATTGGCCGTCTTGATTTTGGCCGTTTGGCCGTCCCCCTGACAATCCACCATGTCCATGAGCGCCGTCAACATTCAACAACAGTGCAATACGGTGATCAGTCAAAACGCCTACAAACAAAAACGCCTACAGTTTTTTTTGCATTATCAAAAACGCCTACAGTTAAATTTCCTTTTGCATGACAGTGCAAAAACGGCTATTGGCCATTACAAAAACGGCAACTGCACTCTACAAAAACGGCAATTTCTGGAATGACCAAAATGCCTACACCATAAACAGATCGATTCACAGGGGTTAAGTCTGAATGTCAACATTTCATCCGACTGCTAATTGTCAGCATATATAGCATCATGTATAGCAACACACAGATCTATGATAATTGCTATTTATTTCTTCAAAGGCTCTCTGATGTTGAAGCTAATTGGTTTTTCATTCACACCTATTAATTAACTGCTTAATATTTGAAAATTGACCTGAACATTTTTTGACAAGGTTGATCAACATTAAAACTTAAGCAGGCCTAATACTGTAAGTAGATGTAGACGTTTTGGTATATTCAAGCCTGTAAATCTCACAAGATATTGATGGTAAGTGAAAAAAGTGGTATAGCCGTTTTGGTATAGAATTGTAGGCGTTTTTGACATCTATTAGTAGGCGTTTTTGCGTTGCCGTTTTTGCATTGTCAGAAATCACAGTAGGCGTTTTTGTCTGTAGGCGTTTTGACCGCATACCTTCAACGGTGAATTAAGAGACCAATTCTCACCCGATTTTCTTCATTTTTTGGATCATTAGACTCGTACATAAACATACTTTCATCAGCGTTATGCCATTTATAGATATTAACAATCATAAAAGTACTTTTAAACCCCATTTGAAGGGGATGGACGGATTTACAATCACCAAGTAAAGCCAGATTTAAAAATAATGATGGTAATTCCGTCCACATTTATTTCCATTGTATCACCTGTCCAGGTATTGCAATTAAGTTGTTTAACAAACCCAGCAAGAAAAATAAAATTCTACTTCTAATTCAAAACTTTTTTTTATCCTTAAAACGTTTCTGTTGATTGAAATACAGGCAACAAGATGCCAACAAGTAATTCACAAAATGGCTGTGATGACGTCACAGAATTTCATTGTATTTTTTGTTCTGTTATTAAATAGACCTGAAATATCATTAACAGTCAGGGAAATTATCACCAGCTGATGACAATCAATGTCCTCAGCCCCACATGACAATGACCCTAGCACTGTCATCACCCTCCCATGACACTCTCACAGTGTCATGGCCTAGCCATGACTTTGGCAGTGCTCAAAATCATCTTTGACTGGCTATTTAAAAAGAACTACTGCAACTATCACTTCCAAACTTGGTATAAAGTTGTATCACTGTGTCAACTAACTCTATGAATTTTGGCAGACCTATCCATTACATAATGAGGAAAAGAACCCGAAGGCTCCAGAGAAATTAGGAAATTGTCATCAGCTGCTGATGACTTTGCAGTATTTCGTGAAATTGGATTGAATTAAGTCCCGCAACTGACATGCTGCTGTGTGGTGAGGATGGCTGCAAAGAGATCAGACTTTCTTCTGAGATGCAACTGATCAACCCCACACTCTCAATCATCCTGTCAGGGCAAAGACTTGGCTGGAATTGCAATTGTCCTCATATGCTGGTAATTTCCCTGACTGATTAAGATGATGTTAACATGATAAATACAGCAGAATGAAAAACGAGTTTATCTAGTATTTAAGACTCACACACCTGTAACAAATGAAATTTTATGCCTGTATTAGGGGTGGACCGAATTACCCTCCTGGATGGATTTGCCATCCCTGACTCTACAATCTTTCAAAATCTGAAATCGCGAATAAAATGACAAATACTCAATGTACAAACATCATACTTCACCCGAACGTTCTATACTTGATAAATTATCGTTTGTAATAAATATATTTACTCAATTTTAATGCTAAATAAGTTAAATTAATGTCTGAAACCGCGAATGGAGTCTGAGCGTCACATTTCCGCCATAGCAAGCAAAACTGGAATCACAAAAATGCTTCTCCTGCCTTCAATTTTAAAGATACAGAAATAATATTTTGTACACCTCTAAACCGCTATCAAAGGCATCTTATTTTATCAAATTTGTAATTTTAAATGCAAGTTAATTTTTAATAAATTTACTAGGCCTACCAACCAATCAGCAGCCTCCTTTCATACCAAATTCACGGAAATGCACGAATTACGTCGGAAATCTTTGTTGACCAATCAGCAAGCTTGTCTTATAGTAAAATCGTTGAGTTTGGTCAAACAAATAGGTGGGGCTGCAGCCCCACCAAAAATGGAAATTCTGATTTTGACAGTTTCAATAAATACAGATGTCAAGACAACAAATGCAACTGAAATTACGCAAAAATTCCTATTATAACCCTGTAAACAACCTTGCCGATCTTACCTTTACAGTTAAAATTATTAAGAGTTTATTTCCTTTTTTTGCCATTTTCCAAAAACTACGAATTTTAGTGACTTTGAGTGCTTACAAAAAATTCATCTCAAAAACCGCTGAAGGCATCATAATGAATTTTGGCATACTGCTTACTGACAAGTTCGCTTCCGCAATAAGGCTATTTTCAGAACTTTATTTAGATTAAAGGCCGAGGGACAGCGATTCAAACCTGAAAGATTGTCAATTAGCTCCATAGTCCCATGTTCGCGAACCCAGAAAAACCCTATAAAAACATATTTTTAGTCTGAAAATAGTCTTATTGCGGATCCGAATACCTCAAATTATGAAAAACAAGAACCCAGGGGTTCAAAATGGAGATGGTGTAGTGTCTTACGTCATATCCCCTGAAAAAGACTTTCCCGGAGTGGCTAGAACCAGGTGTTGTTTAAATTGTGTGCTAAATTTCAGGATTTTAAAAATAACCAATTTCAAGCCGCAAAATGTGGCATAGGTGATTTGGAAAAAAGAATTCGTTTTCATTAATGAACTTTGAAAGAGCTTTAAAATGATACATGGCAATAGAAGTGATCTGCCAGGTAGCTCAACATCCTTTTAGTGGAAGTAGCTGCACATTCATTTTGGTGATTATCATATGAAAATTAGATGAGAAGACTGGGGATCGTAGGCATAGTCCAATCCACTAATAGAATTAGTTGTCTCAGTATTAGCCAGAACTGACTGATTTGGCCCAGGACACCTACCCAAGGCAGGCCAGTTTCTTGGAGTTATCTCAATATGAAACACTGGATACAACAGTTACTGACAACCATCAAAATCCAATGGGCTCTGACAAAACGGGAGCTCCAACACAAAATTTTACACTAAACTATATAGATATACGGCTACAAGAAAACTTCCTAATATGATTAAGTAAATATTTGTTGAAGTTTACCAATTTATTGATGACCATTAATTTTTGAGAAACCAAAATTTGAGAAAAATATCAGAAATCCTAATTTTTTCTCACTTTTTTCTTTTTTATGAAAATTTCACAAGATTGGCCCTCCAAATGCATTTAGTCATTTAAAGATATAATTTAGACATCTAAATGCATATTTTCCGCAGTGCAACTCCAAAATTCACAGAATCACGGAGCATTGAAAAAATAACATTTTTTTCAAAATTTTTCGCTGTATTTACCGTTATTAATTTTTGTACGAGCATAAATTTAACCTCCAAAAGGAACATTAAGGGTATTTAATGCATGTGATGGTAGAATTTCATGCCCATAGGTAAAATTGTTTCAGAGTTTTGCTTTGGAAACCAAACTTTTTTTTTTTTTTAATTTTCAATATTTTATAAAAACTCTACCAATTGCTTAAATATGAACATCAAGATGCACATATATTCTGTAAGACCCATTCATGTGCCAAATATCATGTATACAAGTGCAATGGTTTAGGCACAGTGGCCATAACACAATGTGTGCAGCCGCCCCCAGTAGATCAAAGCAAGATATAAAAGGAAAACACGTCATAATTACAACATGCCTGGTATTCATTCCTATGCCAGATGCATGCTCTATAGTCAAGTTATCCACATCTCTTGACCCAAACATCTCCAAACAAAATAGCCAAGACAGGGCCCAAAAGACATTCTGAAAATGCAGAAATTTCAAATTTCCCGCCAAAACTGTCCATTTTGTCATTGTGACTGCATAAATGGAGATGTGTACACATCTCCATTAAAAATGATTTCTGATTATTCTGATAGCTCAGTCTTGAGACAAATTTTTTGTAAGGCTGAATACTTAAAAATATGTAAAATTCTTTGTTGCCATGGCAACCGTAACCATGGCAACTTAAAATTTCACGGAGGGTCATAATTTGGTGCCCTGAATACCTGTGTAAAATTTCACAGCTCCAGCTGTAACAGTTTCTTCTGGACAGCATACACACATTTTTCGACCAGCATGTGCCCTTAATTTTATGTAGAATCGGCTGACTTACTAGCTTTAACTTCAAATTGAAGTTTACATAAAATAAGCAGATTTAATAACTTTAATAGAATTATCGATTATGGGCGACAATGAGATCGTAACTCAGATATTTTAATGTGACAAGCAATTATTTGTTTTTAAAAGCTTAGTTCTCACACATGTACATTTAAAGATGTCTGTGCCCAGAAAACTACATCCAGGTAATTGGGTAATTACTTGTTAAATTGTCTTAATTAATATTTGTTAAATTGGCAATAAAAAACACTATTTTCATTTGGCACTTACTTATCTTGTCTGCAATTCATCACCAAAGAGTAGCATTCTCAGAGATTTCAAATCAGGTAGAACCGTCAAGCAGCAAGCACAACTAACTTTTGTCTGAAAATAATCACAGCCATAAATTAAATCACTACTAGATGAAATCTACTTATTTGAAAGACAACTGTGCAGTGTAACAATGAGGTTGAATAAACTGTTTATTTCGCAGTTGTTCAACTTTGAAGGAAAAAATGACAATCCACAAGATATGAAATCTACGTATTTTTGTAAGAACAATAAACGACTGGTGAACATCGGCAGAACGCTACAGACTTGTGTATAATATATATCTAAGTTCTAAAAAGCAATACTTTACACATAAAAATTTAAGTAATAACATGCATGAAACATGTTCAGCATTGTATAAACGGGCTTTAGAGTCGGGAGTCGGAGTCGAGGAGTCTGAGGTTTTTGGGTGGAGTCGGAGTTGGCAGTCTGAGTCAAACTTTAGTTGTCAGGTGGAGTCGGAGTCGGAAATCAAATTGGTGACTCCTGACTCCTAAAAATAATTAATATAATTTCCAAAACACAGTTACAAAAATATGAAATGAATCCCAAATTTTACATAAAATTTCCTAAACAAGTATTAATGTACATAATCCTATGAAAAGTTTCAAGAATTCCTTTTCTCCAGTGTTAAACATGTAAAACTTATGTGCAATAATGCCGATAAGTGGAGTCGGAGTCGTAATTTAGGAGAACCAAGGAGTCGGACTCGCTTTTCAGAAAGTCAAAGGAGTAGGGAGTCGGAGTCGGTTTTACTTATTACCTGACTCCAAAGCCCTGATTGTATTTGACCAAAGAAACTACTAGTCGAATGTTTCCATTGCTTTTAATTTTTTTCGGAGACCGACAGGAGCGAGGCACGGCAATAATCTTTGCCTGGTTCATCTGAAAGTGAAAAATAATTAATTTGGTTTATCAATCAAAATGTGCTTCCACATACACGTATGATCTAGAGCCATGGTAAATCTTCATCAACTTACGTACTGTAATTAAAAATTTTTGCACCAGATACAAGTAGGCCTATGATCCTTATAATTTTTCATAATCATGCAGTTATATGGGATAAACATAACTGAATGATCAGTATGTAAATATGAATCTGTAGTAAGAACTAAACCAAAAGCTCAACTACTGTGGCAAATATCAATTCTTAATAATGATACAAGAGTTGTGGAAACCCCGGGCAATTCTTGGGAAAGTGTTAACAAACATATTATACAATATGAAAACAAGAATCCGCGAATTCAAAACCGACCTAGCGCAATGAAATTGAAGGTGCCATTGCTTAAACCACTGAGCAACTGATATTGGAAGATAGGAGAAATAGTTGATTGGAAGATGCTAAACTATTAGTATAGAATCAATGCAGTTTGAACAGATTTCTAAACCAGAACCGCAAGCGGTTTCAACGCTCGTCTGTTAATGTGAAATATATCAATGTGTGCCAGATTATCACCCACAGGCCAATACCTAATTTCATAACACGAAGCGATATTTTAAGGTTACAATGGGCAGTTCAAGAAGAAAGATGGCTGCGAAAATGGCCGCTACAAAATGGCCGCCATCTTGGATTTCTCAACATGTTCCCAATTGATACCCACAGGCCCACACCTGCACCAAATTTCATAACTCTAAGCGAAATTTTGAGGTCACTATGGGCAGTTCAAGAAATGAAGAAAGATGGCTGCCAAAATGGCGGCCATCTTGGATTTCTCAACATGTTCCTGATCCATACCCAACGGCCAATACCTGTACGAAATTTCATAACTGTAAGTGAAATATTAAGGTCACAATGGGTAGTTCAAGAATGAAGAAAGATGGCCGCCACAAAATGGTCGCCATCTTGGATTTCTCGACATGTTCCCAATTGATACCCACAGGCCCACACCTGCACCAAATTTCATAACTCTAATCGAAATATTGAGGTCACTATGGGCAGTTCAAGAAATGAAGAAAGATGGCTGCCAAAATGACGGCCATCTTGGATTTCTCAACATGTTCCTGATCCATACCCAACGGCCAATACCTGTACGAAATTTCATAACTGTAAGTGAAATATTAAGGTCACAATGGGTAGTTCAAGAATGAAGAAAGATGGCTGCCAAAATGGCCGCCACAAAATGGTCGCCATCTTGGATTTCTTGACATGTTCCCGATCCATACCCAGAGGCCCATACCTGTACCAAATTTCATAACTGTAAGTGAATATGAAGGTCACAATGGGCAGTTCAAGAATGAAGAAAGATGGCTGCCAAAATGGCCGCCATAAAATGGCAGCCATCTTGGATTTCTCGACATGTTCCCGATCCATACCCATAGCCCCATACCTGTACCAAATTTCATAACTCTAAGTGGAAAACTAAGGTCACAAATGGACACTTACAAAAACTTTAACCAGGACAACGAGGACGACGACGACGCCGATCGAGTGACGACAATAGCTCTTCGTTTTCAAAGAAAACAGACGAGCTAAAAAAAGGAAAGATGGCTGTTAAATGGCCGCCATCTTAGATTTCTCAACATGTTACGAATCCATACCCACAGGCCCATACCTGTACCAAATTGTATAACTGTAAGTGAAATATTATGGTCACAATGGGCAGTTCAAGAATGAAGAAAGATGGCTGCCAAAATGGCTGCCACAAAGTGGCTGCCATCTTGGATTTCTCAACATGTTCCCATCTGATACCCACAGCCCCATACCTGTACCAAATTTAGTAACTCTTAAGTGAAATATTGAGGTCACAATGGGCAGTTCAAGAAATGAAGAAAGATGGCTGCCAAAACGGCCGCCATCTTGGATTTCTCAACATGTCCCTGATCCATACCCACAGGCCCATAGGCCTACTTGTAACAAATTTTATAACTGTAAGTGAAATATTATGGTCACAATGGGCAGTTCAAGAATGAAGAAAGATGGCAGCCAAAATTGCCACCCCAAAATGGCCGCCATTTTGTATTTCTCTACATGTTCCCAATCCATACCCGGAGTCCCATACGTGTACCAAATTTCATAACTGTAGGTAAAATATTAAGGTCACAATGGGCAGTTCAAGAATGAAGAAAGATTGCTGCCAAAATGGCCACCACAAAATGGCCGCCATCTTGGATTTCTCGACATATTCCCAATCCATACCCAGAGTCCCATACCTGTACCAAATTTCACAACTGCAAGTGAAATATTATGGTCACAATGGGCAGTTCAAGAATGAAGAAAGACGGCAGCCAAAATGGCCATCACAAAATGGCTGCCATCTTGGATTTCTCGACATGTTCCCAATCCATACCCAGAGTCCCATACCTGTACCAAATTTCATAACTGTAGGTGAAATATTAAGGTCACAATGGGAAGTTCAAGAATGAAGAAAGATGGCTGCCAAAATGACCACCACAAAATGGCCGCCATCTGGATTTATCGACATGTTCCCAATCCATGCCCAGAGTACTATACCTGTACCAAATTTCATAACTGCAAGTGAAATATTAAGGTCACAATAGGCAGTTCAAGAATGAAAGATTGCTGCCAAAATGGCCACCACAAAATGGCCGCCGTCTTGGATTTCTCGACATGTTCCCAATCCATACCCAGAGGCCCGTACCTGTACCAAATTTCATAACTGTAAGTGAAATATTATGGTCACAATGGGCAGTTCAAGAATAAAGAAAGATGGCTGCCAAAATGGCCGTCACAAAATGGCAGCCATCTTGGATTTCTTGACTTGTTCCTAATCCTTACCCAGAGTCCCATACCTGTACCAAATTTCATAACTGTAATTGAAATATTAAGGTCACAATGGGCTGTTCAAGAATGAAGAAAGATGGCTGCCAAAATGGCCACCACAAAATGGCAGCCATCTTGGATTTCTCCACATGTTCCCAATCCATACTCAGAGGCCCATACCTGTACCAAATTTCATAAGTGTAAGTGAAATATTAAGATCACAACGGGCAGTTCAAGAATGAAGAAAGATGGTAGCCAAAATGGCCGCCACAAAACGGCAGCCATCTTGGATTTCTCGACAGGTTCCCAATCCATACCCAGAGTCCCATACCTGTACCAAATTTCATAACTGCAAGTGAAATATTAAGGTCACAATGGGGAAAAACCCAAATGTGGTTTACATCTGGTTTGTGGTTGCAGTTTATTCCTACTGTTTATGGTTTCACCTGATCCATTTACAGCTCCTGTATTAACCGGCCTCCGCTGCTAGGCCGGTTAAAAATTCTAACAATTCATGAACTAGGTTGATTTAACAAGTTTCTGTAGTTCTTATCTTCTGAAAAAAAAAATTCTCAAATATTTCAGACAAAGTTCTTCTAAATTAAGTTTTCCATAAAATGTAAAGAAAATTCATTAAAAACTTCATACCACTTTAAACTGCAATTCCTAACATTTCGAAAACCAATTCATGCAGAAAACTTTAACAGTAAATCAACATCTTTTCATTTTTCCAGAGAATTTTAGGTCCTAGAGTTTCCCCATTTCAGCATAACCTGATGGATGTTTCAAACTTCAAAAACTATCAGCAAGATTTCACTAATTTCTGAATTTACACAATTTAAAAATGTTGATTCCTTTTTTCTCACAGAATTCTCTTGCCAAATTAGAGAATTTTTTAAAGAAATGTTATTATTTGCAAGGTATCTCTCTGGAAAACATATTTGGCAGAAATTATCAATTCACCCTGTATTGTTGCAGTAACCAAGTCTGATCAGTGATAAATGTTTACATGAAGCAATCAAACATTTGGGCACTCATACCTTGGGCCAATGTCAATAAATCACTGAAATATCCACGGCAACTTAGCAAAAATGTCCATGAGAAAATTCCGAGTAGAACATAGCAAATGCCTGCTTTTGGCGAGTGTCATATCGGCGCATTTAGCGCTTAAAACGAGTCGAAATCCCATATGTTTCGTGCAGAAAC
Organism: Platynereis dumerilii; assembly: GCA_026936325.1. Classification (NCBI taxonomy): domain Eukaryota; kingdom Metazoa; phylum Annelida; class Polychaeta; order Phyllodocida; family Nereididae; genus Platynereis; species Platynereis dumerilii. The sequence continues at coordinate 529,956 of JAPTHN010000056.1, forward strand.
TCTTGTAGAAACAATAGTCCAAGTAGTGGAGTCATATTTGACTAGAATAGTCCAAAATTCGAGCGGTAAACAGCTCGACATTGTCCGGTCGCCACTGCGTCTTACTCGTGGCATGGTGGGCGCCAAAATGAAGAGCGCATGTGACGTTGAACTTGAACTTGAACTTGAACTTTATTTGTACCAAAATGAATACATAGATATAATATAATCACAAGGCACAGCAGGGCCAATAGTTTTGACAAAAACTGCGAGTGACTCCTGCTTAGTACTACAAAACAGCATCTAATTAACCTTTTAGATAATTACAATCTTATAACACTGATTACATTCTCTGATTACATGACCATACATTTAAAACACTTAGAAAAAATAAAACTAAAAAAATAGAAATTTTATCTATCATAAATCTAAAAATAGAAAAAGACAATTTACGTGGATATACAATCTTGTGACAAGGATTACATTTTCTGAGTACATGACCATACAATTAATACATTAGATAAGAATTAAAATTTTATCTATCATAAATCTAAAAATAGAAGTAGACAATTTGCGTAGAATGCTGATGGAGGTAATACAGTCAGTTATGGCATAAATCGATTGCAAATGTAACAGTTCCTTATGGTACATGGCAAGGAATATTTATTGATGAAAAAGGTTTTTAATTTAGACGTAAAGATATGAATAGAGGCTGTACGATGAGATTTAATGTCCTCAGGTAAGCTGTTCCAGGATTGAGCAATTTTGTAGTTAAGGCATTGTTTACCAATTTGGGATTGAACTGAGTTTATGTGGATGTTTGCTCTTCCACGGGTGGAATGATAATGAGTTGTTTCGTTTGCTTTTAAAGTATCTTTAAAATATGATGGTAAGTAATTGTTCAGGGCTCTGTAATATAAAAGACAAGATCTGAACTGGTATAAGTCGGCTAGTTTTAAGCTTTTGTATTTATGAAATGAATGAGTGGTGTGAGAATTGTATCTCTTTTTGTCAATGATTCTCATGACCTTTTTTTGTAAAACTTGGATTCTATTAATTGTTGAGTTAGGTGAATTTCCCCAAGCTATTAAGCTGTAGTTTAAATACGGTACCACCAGTGAGTTGTAAATAGTGAATAATATATTGGAAGGAAGTTCATGTTTAAGTTTATTCATAATGCCAGCTATCCGAGAAATTTTATTGGCTGTTCCATCAATATGGTTTTTCCAGTTTAGCGTGTCAGTTAGAATAACACCAAGAAATTTAATTTGGTGAACTCTTTCAATTTGAGATCCATTAAGGTAAAAGTCTAAATTAGCCTCATTTACTGAGCTCCTTGGCGTATGAAAGATCATGAATTTAGTTTTCGAGACATTGATAGATAATTTGTTTGCGGAGAACCAGTCACTTATTTCTTTAAGTTGATCATTGAAGAAATAAGTGACTGGTTCTCCGCAAACAAATTATCTATCAATGTCTCAGGTATGTTAGTCCATGAGCCAGACCAGATATTGGTACCACCTGGGGTGGCAAAATCTAATGACGTCACAGCTTGATTCACGCAGTGAACACGTGAACAGCCCTGATCTGATTGGTCGGCTGATTCTGAGGACGCCAATGGTTTATCGGTTTTTGTGTGGATTCTGAAGACGCCGCAAAAAGATTACGAAGCGAGTCGGCAAATAGAACAAAGAGGCATCTACGATGGACGATATATAACCGGACATATTTGTCGGGTTAAAATAAAAAGGTAGGTCAAATTTTGATGGTATGTTTGGCAGATTAAAAGAGATACGTCGAGCGATAGGATTAAGGAAATTCATTTACGATTGCAAAAACCTATAGCTATAGGTCTAGCCATAGGTTAAAAAACTAAAACTAGGTCAACTGGTCATGACGTATCCGACGCAGATTCCCATATTTTAGGGCTGATTACTACCACTAAGCTGCCATGCCAATCTTGGGCCCCAACTTTTTTATAGTCTATAGGCATATGTCTTTCAGAAAAACACTGTTAGATTTTGCCACCCCAGGTGGTACCAATATCTGGTCTGGCTCATGGACTAACATACCTGAAAATCCAGGTCTGTTGGATGATTTAGTTTCACCTTTTCTCTGGCACGGTTGGTTACTCTAGTTGCATTCTGAATGAATGGAAGATCATTAGATTAGTACGTATTCTTTGCGCTTCAACGTTAAGAACCTCCTTCACAATTCTTTGCGCAGCACGGAACACCTGAAATGACACGAAAGCTTATGTTAACAACCTGCTTGATAATTTTTTCATTTCATCTCGTTATAAGCACATGTAGCCACTAGCCAAATGTTTAAGCACAGTGCTCTGGAATAAAATGCAAGTAAAAGGGCTCAGCTTTGTATCAATGTGATATTGGGAGTTTTAATTGTTCTAATGCTTTAATACCAAGGCACATTTGAAAGAGCACACCAAGATTGCCGATTTCCTAAAAAGTTACTTACATCTTCACAAGCTGTCTTCTTTGAGAGTGTGACTGTCTTGATCTTCACATCCAGGTTCTTTTTGGGACAATGAATATGCGGTTTAGCAGGGGGTCCTGACCATACGTCTCCTCGGAGTTAAATCTGCGCAGGACACAAGGCACCATCCACTTCAACTCGACACTTGTAGTAGACAACTCCAGGTCGAGTGCGGAACTGAGAATAGCTGAATCTGAAGCGAGACCAAAACACCATCAATGACACCAGGGCCGTATTAGCGCATTTCTGGGCCCGGGGCAAACTGTTTCCAATGGGCCCCCTTGCGCCCCAAAAACGCTCTTAAATTCTGAAAAGTACATTCTCGCTCGAGTTACCCGACGCACTTTCTTTACAGTCGGAACTCTTTTCAGCTTCATCATGGGCCCCCTGAGGTCATGGGCCCGGGGCAAGTGCCCCGTTTGCCCATAGGTTAATACGGCCCTGAATGACACTGAAAATCAACATATATGCTCATTGAAACCTGTGCTGTCGTCTTACGTACCATACTTTAGTGTTAGATCAAGCTAAATGACGTTCACATACTCATACAACCAAGTTTTGACATAAACATTTTCACAATTTCAAAATTGTCTAATTCAGTCATTTCTTAACACTTTAACACGTCGAAAAAAGACAAAATATACTCATTCGATTGCGCTGCCATCAGGGCCCTATGTATAATCTGAAATGCTCCTACACACCACTGTACATGTTCTCCATAAGCGAAAATCTGACTTTCAAAAAAGAAAATACCATTCAGATGTCGAGATCATGGAGTTCGTCCCAATACACAAAACCACTTTTTCTGCATGTACTATCTGTCAACAGGCCTAGAGCAATAACTGTTGGACTTTTTAAAGCGAAAATTGTTATATAGATTGCCTTATATATCTTCCCGATAAGTTTTTCTTGATTCTTAAATATTGGGATTAGAAAAATCTTACATTTGAGGTAACACATCAGTAACGTCACGAATATGACAAACACGTCACATTAACCCGGTAGCCAGTTTATCGTGGTTATGGAGGAAAAGTTTTTGGCAAAAGCAAACCCACGCGACAAAGACATGCCACAACGGACTCTACATGTAAAACTGCCTACTACAATCATGCCACTGAGGAGAGGAAAACCCTCATTGCCTAAATGCCCGGAATTTCAACATCCAAACACTCAGGCAAACAGGTACATAATTCAGGAGTTTTTGCTGAAACGGAGGGCTAGTAAAAGTGCTGGTGATTCCTAGGAGAGTACGAGCGTGCTCGAACTCTCAATAATTTAACAATAAAATACACTGTCATTAGCACAGTATGTTCGACAAAAGAAGATGAAACAATACACTTTTCGGAATAGACTAGTAAAAATGTATGCTGATCCTATTTTAAAAAAGAAACCAAAAATATTTATATGACTTAAAAAATTTTCCCATTTGCCCCCCCCCCCCCCCGTGGGGGGTACTTCGCGGACTTTTGCATACGGATGCGCCACGGCAATTTTGAAAACCAGAACCATTTTAATCCGGAAACTGCGCCAAAACCACAAACCATTTTAATCCTTCACTAAAATTTTTTGCAAACCAATTTAATCTTCATGGTTTTTAAACCATTTTAATCCTCTTTTGAAGCCGATTCTAATGGTACCAAACATGTTGTTGGGGTTGCGAAAACCAGAACCAAATTAATCAGAATTGTCAAAAAACCAAAACCATTTTAATCCAAAAAGGCCAAAAAACCTGAACCATCCAGCGGCGCCTCTATATACACCCTTATAGAGTGAGTACCCCCCCCCCCCGGGCCCCCCCCTGGAAAATATCCTAGCTACGCCACTGGTTCAGTGCCCGGGGGGGGTACTTCGCGGACTTTTGCATACGGATGCGCCACGGCAATTTTGAAAACCAGAACCATTTTAATCCAGGAACTGCGCCAAAACCACAAACCATTTTAATCCTTCACTAAATTTTTTTGCAAAGCAATTTAATCTTCATGGTTTTTAAACCATTTTAATCCTCTTTTAAAGCCGATTCTAAAGGTACCAAACATGTTGGGGTTGCGAAAACCAGAACCAAATTAATCAGAATTGTCAAAAAACCAAAACCATTTTAATCCAAGAAGGCCAAAAAACCATTACCATCCAGCGGCGCCTCTATATACACCCTTATAGAGTGAGTACCCCCCCCGGGGTTCAGTGATGGAAATGGGGGGGAGCTCGGGGGAGCTGAGCTCCCTTGACCAAAAAACAGGGGGAGCTGTACCCTGCTACAGCTCCCCCAATGATCACTGGTGAAATTACAATTACCATGTTACTTTTTCAGTCTTCATCGTACTTTTAACCAAAATTATGCTATGTTGGAAGAAGTCTTTCCCTTTAAAAAATTTTGAATGGCAAGTCGCTGCCGCACGAGCCGACAGCTCCCTCGATGAAAATTTTCCATTTCCATCACTGCACTGGTTGACAGCAATGTTATTCCAATGGGATTACCTCAAAACTAGGGCTACAAGATAGCCTACCAATACTTCCAAATGGTGTCAGGAACAGGAGAAAAGTATTTTTGTCATGAGTAAGGTATGTTTCTAATTATCAGTCTGATTCAGTCAAAAACTTACTGCCTCAAAAAAATGACTGGACTTGAACTGTTTTATAACCTTGGCCTAATTCACACCTCCTTCTAACCCAGTCCTGCATGGCATGTAGGACTATACCAAGGAGGATTTTTCCCCCTTTTCGGAACCATTACTTAACCATGAAATTTAATGGTTTTAAAAGATAACAGCCTCATCAGTTGACAAACCACAAACCACAAATGTTTCTACAGACCCAAAATGATGAATGTTTAGCCTATACCATGTATACCAATGAACTCTACTGGTTTATACTTTTATTACCAGATTACAGGTGTCATCAAGATTCAAATCGCGAACACTCGTTTTTACCCAGAAGCGCCTATGAACAAATTTTTTATGCTGGTTCCATGTCGCATTTGGTGGCTCTCCAGTCTCACACCGCCAACCACAGCCTTTGTATACTGACCTACTTTCAGGCTCGGCATTTTTGCACACAGCACGCTACCAGGTAGCCAAAACGCTCGGCCTACCTGATGTTTTAGGCCGAACATTGGCCTTCATTGTGCGTCGTGGTCACGTGGTATTTGTTGACATTTTGGCGCTCTTGACAGCTCCAGACGACGAGTTTTTAACGATCGTTCCGGGAAGTTTTAAAAGATATCCAACCGGACAGACTAATCAAAACTTGTTCAAATGTGATCGATTGACGAATACAGCTGATTTTCCATGCATGACACACAATATTTTGTCCAGAATCAGATGCGGACAAGCGACGCCAATCAAAAACGAGCCGACTTTCGTCCACAAAAACCCGTGCATCATTTTTGTTTACCAACCGATCGCCACAAAATTTGTACACAATCAAGAAAACATATTTACTGACCTCCAAAAAAAAGGTGCAAAGGATCCGCTTTAAATTCGACCTTCAGGGGCGGCCGTTACAGCTCGACTGCATGACGCCGCCATGAAATTAAACATGAATGTACAAGGATTTACTGACAGCGGTCCGGAAAATGTGGTGCACCTTTTTCCCTGAGTAACCGATCGTCCTGAAACGTCCACATATGCAAGAAAAGAGCCCAATTGACAATTCTGCCGGGTGCAACCAAGAAGTGCCATCAAATTTATCCATTTTCCAGCCTGGTTTGTCAAAATACTGCACATCGTCTGATTTGTGTCACGTGCACAGATTGACCTAGAAATTATGCATACTTTCGGCGCGAATCATGGCGCCGCTTTATTTGGAAAGTTGAGCGATGTTTTTACATATTACAGGAAATTAACTGGTATTTCAAGGCAAAAGCTACAATATGAGGCCACATATAACTGGAAATAAACACAAAAAAGCGCCGACAGTGAAAACCAAGTGGATCGTTGGATTTGGAATGACGTTTGGTCACGTGGGGGGAGAGGACCAATCAGCGTCGATCGGATTGATTTATGCAGTATATCAGATTGAGTGCTGAAGCGCCCAATGTCTGGCGTAATACACAAAGTTCGCCAGTCATCGGGCTAGCTACCAGGAGGAATGACAGCAGGAGTGGAGCGCGCAAGCAGCTTGGCGAGTCCGTTGCAACAGGGTTTCCACGCAAATTCAAAAATGGCTGCTGGTGCCAGAGAAATAACAGATTTTTGTGCCAGCGATGACAGCAGCCAATCTTCAGCAACTTCCGATGAGGAAGGTCGTGCTGAGAAAAGAAGAAAATTGGGCCTAAATGATTCGTGTCCGGACGATAGTTTGGACCATGTGGATATGAAACATTACACATATTACATTCAACAGTTGAAAGGCTCTCCGTCAACGTGGAACGATAAACATGCTACTCATGTTTATAGAGGGTTTAAAGTCAAGAAATATATTATTGAAAACAACTTCATTTTTGATCCAGATTTAGACCAGAATTTCCTTCACGTGAAGGAAGTACTATTTGGAAGACCAGACGCGGGCGGTGAATGGTAAGTGCAGTACACTATCAGTATTACTACTTTGCTTGTGACTAGCATCTACCATTAAAACTTATAATTTATAAACAGTAGGCGTTTTGTTATAGACTTGTAGGCGTTTTTGACATCTATTAGTAGGCGTGTTTGCGTTGCCGTTCTTGCATTGTCAGAAATCGCAGTAGGCGTTCTTGTCTGGGTAGCAGGACGTTTCACCGCTGGGACGTTTCACCGTCGGCAGTGTGAGACGTTTCACCGCCAGTTAAGTATTACTTTAGTTGATTTTTTAGTGAATATTGTTATCCTTCGTTATGCTGGTAATCACATTGTTCATTTAGTTACGTTTTCTTGTAATTTGCACACTTTTAGCTACATTGTAACATTTAATTGAGACATAACAAAATGTTACGTCTTTTTGCTACAAAATAACAAAAAACTTAGATAATCATAGAACATGTAGATAAATTAGCAACACAGACCACAGGCAAAAACAATCTGTTTCATGTGTGGTGTGTTCCATTCCACTGCCACCTCTCAGACTTATTACTATTAGAAAAGGTATGACAGCTTGCTCAAACTCTTCCAGATGGAACTGGTACGTTGTCACTGTAGCAGACGACAGAGGTAACTGTAAAATCCAGTCACAAGATTGTGACAGCGGACTATACAGGTGAACCTCCCCCTCTCCTCCTTTATTTAAATTCACAGTTTGAGAGTCAAAACTGAGTGGTACTGTTATTTTGTCCCATGATTAGACTGTGACAAAGTATAACATATTGATCTGCTGACTAACAACAGTGGTAAAGTTCAGCTATCAACAATAAAAAAAACTGCTCATGTCAATTGTAAAACAATTTGCAAGTGTCACCTTGAATTCAAGCAATCAACCATGCACATGAAGTCTGATTGGTTGTTTCTCTGGAGTTTGCAAATGAACAGTGATATACTTGCCCGTAAACTGACCGGCTCACATCGCAAAATGTGAACACTGCTCCAAGTAATCATCATACACTGAGAATTACTTGAAGAAGAGATTAAAAGATATCCCCCCAGGCAGATAAAAATATATATAACTGATAGATACACGGTAAATTTATGTGTATATATTCAAGATCGATAGACAGATTCAAGATAGATAGATAGAGAGATAGATAAAGATAGATAGATCGATAAAGATAGATAGATAGATAGATAGATAGATAGATAGATAGATAGATAGATAGATAGATAGATAATTATATGGATGTTGCACATAGTTTAATTGGTTGACGCCTACAAGGCATATATCATATGGGCCTGTGTTACTGTGTTATGCTTGTTTTGTCCAAATTATGAATGCAAATTGGTTGATTAATTGGGATTTTATTATGCATCAATACAGATGTAGAAACTCTTTTAAGGCATGTCAAGCAGTCATATATATAACGAAAAGATATGTTGCGGTCTGGAATTGCCATGTGTGGGGCAAGTCAATCACTCTTCATTCATAAACCTCAGGGAAACTTGTGACCAATCACAATACAGGTGCATTTTGCATGGTTGATTGATTGAAATTAAGATAACACTTCTCCATTGTTTTAAATTGCTATGAGCAGTTTTCTATTTTATTTGGAACTTTAATCACAGTATTTTCAGTTACAATGTAACAGCTGGGCTGAGATTTCTTACTCTATTGCTGTGATTGCAGTGGATCACAGTTTTTTCAGAATTAATTCACTTAAATGTCAGCATGTTCTTTGGTCCGTCTGAACTGAATTTTACTGAAATCTGTGAATTTTCTATTTGTATTGACATGCATGAATGCCCTCACTTCGACTTTTATAATTCTTCTACAAAATTTTAAACACATTATTTTGAGCTGAAAATTTTGCACCACAATTAACTTGTTGTTCTGCAAATGTTGTTTGAAAATTAGTCTTTAAGATGTAGTAATTTATTTGACATATTTTTAATATGTAAATGGCACAGCCATGAAATTCGCGCAGCTCTTAAAAAGTTTTTTTAGGACTTATGGTTTTACCATAACTTTCATTAAATTTATTTCATATTCAAAAGGCAGTTATGTTAGGCCTACTGTTTCAAAATAATTGAAAGACGGATATTTATATAGAAAAATAGAGAGAAATTTAGACTATAAACTATTAGAAAGATAAAATAGATCAGAAATACAATATATATAGATAGATAGGATAGCAAATAAATAGGATTAAGAATAAATATAATTGATAGTTAATCAGCTAAATAGTAAGAACTTACTAAAAAGAAGACAACACTGAAAGCTGCCAAGTTTAAGTCTATGCTAGATTGTTGATATTACATAATAGTGATAACAAAAACAATAACATGATCTGCATGTAGATTAATTGCTCACTGTTGCATAATCACCAGTTGACAAAGATTTTGTAACCTTAATTTTGTTATGTTTTCTTGTTGTCTGTTTTGAAATGAAATGAATCACATGTTAATACTTTAATTTAGCTTGTCTAAGCTTATAATTAACTATTCCATAAAAATAATAGATACAGGGAATATTAATGGAGAAAATTGAATTTTTAAGACACTTTTCAATATGAATATGTCATGTTTTGTTAAATTCGAAACTAAATCATTGATAAGAAGCTGGTCCCACTTGACCTAATTTCCTGCTGTCGACCATTGATGTTGAGACCATCACTGCACAGATTTTTAACACCTTTCTTGTGCTAAGTTTCGCTTTGCGAAACGGCCTTCGGCCGTTTCACTGCGCGAATATTATTGTTGGGGTGGCAGTCACAGCAATTAACTTCCGTGCCAGTTCAGTGTGGAACTCAGAATTTGGATGCATTTTTTGCTTAATTTTTACCCTGGGTTCCCCCAGGGTAATTTTATCAAAAAACCAGTCTGAGACTTTTTTGGAAAAAAGTGTGGAGGTGGTCAAGTGGGCCATTTTGTGTTCATATAGGACTGAACTAAAATGCGTTGTGGAATTCAGGATAGTTTGTTGTGATTTTTTTTTTTTTTTTTTAAATTTAAAAAAAAAATATTTTTTTTTTCAATTTTTTTTTTTTTTTTTTTTTATAGTTTGTTTGTGTCGTGGATCATTTGAGTCTTGAGGGGCTGTTTTCAAGCTGACCTTGCATTATAATATCGCCCTCACGATGATCTTCCATGCGTTTCATGGAAGGCCAATAATTCATTTGGCAATTGCTTTTTGCAGTGCATCTATTCTCAGAAGCAGTCTAACAATGCAAATTGCAAACCTGCAAGTTCTAAAGCCTTTCTTCACCCTCAGTTTACCAAATTGTCATTGAGAAAGCACTTGAAGTCAATCTGACAGGTGTCAAAGCTGATTTCATTCCGCAGTGCAGTGCTACTTTGATCTTATATCCATGGATCTTATGCGTTAAATTGCTAATTCCCAACAGAACCCAGGGTTTGAATCCTCGGATTCTTGTGTTGTTTAAAACAACTGACAACACTTCCAGGTACGTTTGATATTTAGAAAATGTACCATAGAAAGTTATGTAAGCGACATCCAGGTATTTTCTTCATGATTAGTGTGAATTCCAACAAAACACGAATCACACTGTTTCTGCCTGTGCACAGACAATATTTTGGGAGTGTTTTTGTTGAATTATGGTTTATCAAGCTTATACAAGGCAATGATTACTTGGCTAACAGTGTTATTCCCTGTCAGGATGCATTGTTATAAACCAGCGGTGAAACGTCCCACTACTGCCGGCGGTGAAACGTCCCAGCGGTGAAACGTCCTATAATCCTTGTCTGTAGCAGTGCACGCGAAAGCAAATCAAATATGGTCAGACATTTTGTCTGACAGATTTGGAGCTCTGGTCAGACAATTTTCATCTTGGTCAGACAAACCAATCTCTTCCAGGTTTTATTAAACGGTTTCTACTTGATGCACCCAGAAAAATTTTGTCAATACAATGACATTTACAATGTCTTGTGTTATCGATTCCAGTGAGTGTTGTTGCTGCGAAATGATTTGTGTGTTTAGATTTTAGTTTAGAAGTCACTTTTCTCATGCTGCTGTACTTTTTTAGGCAGCATTTTTCAAAACGGCTGGTAGAGGTATGCACTGCTGGAGAGTCCTTAATTTTTTTTTCATGTGTCCAAACTTGACTAATATATATAGGCCTATTGTTTCCAGTGCTGGTCACTTCCGCAAACACTTCCGCAAACACTTCCGCAAACCGCGAATTCCGCAATTTGCGGAAGTGCTATATTGTTTGAAGTTTGCATTTTGCACTGATTGCCAATTAAATTTGCGCTTTGCGTTTGCAGAACTAAAATTACTTAACTTACGCTAATGCAAACTTCACACAACATAACTCTACAAACAGAATACAGAACATAAAAAGCAAAGACATCAAACATTTTGTTTCTTATTGTTCCCATTTTCATCCCATGTACAGTGGTCCCACAAGCTTTTAAAGCTTAATTTGCAGTTGGATATGGTGTAATGCAGAGAAGATCTTGAACTTTATTTAATTTACCTTGGGGTTTCATATATTCTTCAAATAAAAAATTAGAAGCATTTTTTTTAAATGTCATGTTAAGGTATGGTATAGATGGCGCCACTTGTGGCATGAAAGACAGCATGAAAGACAGCATGAAAGGCCTGTCAAAAGCTTTCTTTAAATTTGTTTATACAGGTCTACATTATCTGGAACTGTTTCAAGGAGCAATAATTTATATATATATTGATAAAAAATATATTTTTGGTAATATCAAATGTTTAGGCCTAATAGCCAAATCTAATGCAGGGGCGTATCTAGAAATGGCCGGAGGAGGGGCATTACATGGGGTGAATACGGGACACTCTGCGGCTTTTCCATAGCAACGCTTCAGCCTATTTATCGCGATTATTGTTTGCGTTTGTGTTTGCGTTTGCATTCGCAATTGTAAAATTTCCAAAAGTTTGCAGATTTGCGTTTGTGGAAGTTGTAGATCATGTTTGCTGATTTGCATTTGTGGAAGTCCGATTTTGTTTGCGTTGCCCAGCACTGAATTTGTTTCTTAATTCCGCCCCCATATTGAAGGCATTATAGATTTCTTCTGAATTGATGATGCACTTTATCATGTTGATCCATAGTTTGATGTTAGTATTTTTCATAACCTTAGCTTAGATTAATAAATAAGGAAATAATACTACTGCTGAGTTGATTGAAATTAAAATACCTGATTGGTCAATGGTCATTTTCAACACCTCTCTCTGTCAGGACTTGAATTGCAATTCATGCAAAAGGTGTCAAAGGTGGAAGAAAGACATCAAAATTGCAATTCACTCTGATTGACTTACTTGAGGCAAATTGCCATCTGCAATGATATGAAAAGCTTGCTAATTGTCAAGTGGATTTCTTGTAATACCTACAGCAATCTCCTGTCGGATTTTTTGTCTGACCAGAGCCAGAGACAGGTCGGACAATCGTAAAAACGATCGGCAAAAGCCGATTGTCCGACGGTTTTTGCGCGCACTGGTCTGTAGGCGTTTTGACTGCTAATCATAAATTTACCCCTGATAAATGGCTGATAGAGAGGTAGGGGAGACCGGGGCTAGTTGTCACAGGGGCAAGTTGCACTATGAATATAAGGACGATAATAAGGTGCCGACGAATGTCACGTTTTTGACTGACATCTAAATTTTTCTAATTTTTTTTGCAAATTTTTGGTATAGTTAAAATCGTGACAGTCGTCGCCGACACAGTAAAACGGCCGAGTTCCTGTCATCTGACCAATCAGAGAGCCGGAAATTTGCCTAGGGAAATGTGACACATTAAACTGCTTGAAGAGTTGCAACGACCCAAACGTAACCCGGAAATATTCATTGTGAGTTGTCCAATGTGGTGTACGGTAACTGGGCGACAAACCAACTAGGCGACACCCATCAGTACCAACTACAGGAAAAGGAAATTTTTCAGCATTTGCGGATTATTATAAATATTTTTTCTGAGAGGCGAGAGATATCATGTCCGACAGGAGGACTGTTCCTCTGATGGAATGTTTTTCGTAATGTTCTGTAAATTAATTTAAATTTTGAAAATGCCATCTGATGGTTACATCATGTTTTTGACATTGTTCCTGTAACAATATTTTAATAATTATCGAAGTTCTCTTAGCTTTTCACTTATTTTTGAGCATCCGAGATATCCGGCTCTGACACCCCCGGATAACGGATATCCTGCAAATTCCAATATCCGACCGGAAACCTTGCCGGATATCCATGCATCCCTAACCTACGTATAGCTTAGCTCTGTTGTAATCTGAATATCTCGTTTTTGTGATGTTTTGGTGCTGTTTTTGTCCAATATTTGCCAATTTATTAACCGGCCAATGGCCGATTAATAGAGGAGGTCTTAAGGTGAAATGGGACTCTTGTCCACTTGTCCATGTGTAAACTTGTCCACTTGTCCACTTTTCTTGTCAACACATTTTGAATTGCCCATTGCGACTTTAGTAGTTCACTTGGATTTATGAAATTTGGTATAGGGATTCACTTTTGGGTCTCCCTCAGAAATTTTTGGAAAAATCCAAGATGGCTGCCAAAATGGCCGCCATATTTTGAATTGCCCACTGTGACTTTACTTTTTCACTTAGATTTATGAAATTTGGTATAGGGATTCACTTAGGGGTCCCCCTCAGTTTTTTTTGGAAAAATCCAAGATGGCTGCCAAAATGGCCGCCATATTTTGAGTTGCCCACTGTGACCTTAGTATTTCATCTAGATTTATGAAATTTGGTACAGGGATTCACCAAGGGGTTCCCCTCAAAATTTTTTGGAAAAATCCAAGATGGCTGCCAAAATGGCCACCATATTTTGAATTGCCCACTGTGACCTTAGTATTTCACTTAGATTTATGAAATTTGGTACAGGGATTCACTTATGGGTTCCCCTCAAAAATTTTTGAAAAAATCCAAGATGGCTGCCAAAATGGCCGCCATATTTTAAAATACCCACTGTGACTTTAGTATTTCATTTAGATTTATGAAATTTGATACATGGTTCCAAAAATTTTTGGAAAAATCCAAGATTGCTGCCAAAATGGACGCCATATTTTGAATTGCCCATTGTGACCTTAGTATTTCACTTAGATTCATGAAATTTGGTATAGGGATTCACTTGAGAATTCCCCTCAAATTTTCATGAAAAATCCAAGATGGCTGCCAAAATGGCCACCATATTTTAAATTGCCCACGGTGACTTTATTATTTCACTTGGATCTATGAAATTTGGTATAGGGATTCACTTAGGGATTCCCCTCAGAAATTTTTGGAAAAATCCAAGATGGCTGTCAAAATGGCCACCATGTTTTAAATTGCCCACTGTGACTTTAGTATTTCACTTGCAGTTCTGAAATTTGGTATAGGCATTTGCTAAGGGGTTTCTCTCAAAGTTTAATGGCATGCAGCAAACACTATCAGTCTGGCTATCACTGCTCAATACAAAACAATCCATGTAATAATATATAAATCACCCTCTTCATGATTTCAATCCCGAATATACAATTGCGAAAGGCCGGTTTTGAATCCATGGATTCTTGTGAAAATGGCAGTCCTTTTTCGCAAAATGTTGTCATTTGGGGGATCGGTCAACCCGCCAGGGGAGAACTCGCCAGGCCCACTACTCGCCAGATGACTTCCCGCCAGTCCCCCAGCTCACCAGATTACCTATTAGCGTGATTAGGCCTATAGCTATAGCCCCGTGCTTGATGTTTTCTAGTCATTTCTAGGCCTATAATATGCACTGAGGCCTAATCTCGATTTACTTCCAATTAGGCCTATATAATATAGGTACTTGAACATGAAATGCAATTATGACGGATCTTTAATTAAAGAAATTATTCTTGTGTTAGTAGGACTTCAAAACTGATTATATAAAGTATATCTATCCGATACACTTTAGCTATATATTCTTTGATTTAAAACATGAATCAATTTCTAAAAGTTCAACTTTAATTTACGCCATATGCCTCAGCGTTGCAACGCTTCGCAACGGTTTAGTTGTAGCGCATATTTCGCGCGCACATTGTATTCTGCTTCACTTCCGGTCAAGTTCCGGATTAAAGTTGCGTTTGGAGAAGACGATCGTTTCATATCAATCATCCTTATTGGCGTTAGTTGAAACAAATGCGATTTTTTGTAGCCTAAAAGACCTATTTATTTCATTTTATTTATAGTATAAATATTTATTTTTAAGATGCTAAAAAGGCCTACAGTATAATGTGTAGGATTGTCCTATAGCTTGCTCTTCAGTTTTCATTAAATCTCTAAACCATGCATCTCTATTTCACCAGCCAATTTAAATTTCTGCTATGTATGCCAAATCTATAAATCCCATAACAACTACATCATGCCTTTTTCCCGGGAATATAACATACATGTACACTTATTATAATGTGTAAAGTCTCCAAATTATTTAAATCTGATGTTTATTCTTAATAGTGTCGGCTTCGAAATTTCATCTCCATTCAAAATAGAACTTTGAACATACATGATTTACTCTTTAAGCCATGCAGGATATATTCTTCATTGACATTTCACATACATGTAGATACATACATTGATAGATAGATTTAATTCTACACTCAGACTCACACTCAAACTCAGACATAGAAGCAAAATTACATTATACAATATTGCTACTAAATTAAATGTGGCATGGGGACCTCTTTAAGATAAACATTTTATCGCTTTCGACAAATAGATAGATAGATAGCTTGCTAGATAGACAGACACATAGATAGCTAGACAGATAGGTTGACAACCAGACAGCTAATTACTCTGTCACTAATTAACATTTCAAATCCTTTGCAACCCCCAATACATGTGCACTATTCCTCTTGGCCCTCCCTTCCAGGCCGCAACCCCCCCCCCCCCCCCAACCCTGTAGGGCCTACAACATACCATTGAAGCCAATGTCTAAGAAATGGTTTCTTTGCACAATAATTCCACCCCAGGGTACTGATTTGCCATCTTACATCCAACTCTTCATATGTCACAAATCTTTTTTCAACGGGTATTCTAGTTTAAATTAATACTTGCTTAGAATTTAAATTAATAAGTACTTGCTTAGGAAGTTTTATGTAAAATTTGGGATTCATTTCACATTTTTGTTACTGTGTTTTTGTAAATTATATTATTATTTTTTGGAGTCAGGAGTCAGCACTTTTTTTTTCGACTCCACCTGAAAATCAAAGTTTAACTCCCGACTCCATTCAAAAACCTCGGAATCCACGACTCCGACTCCAAAGCCATGGTTTTAAATATCCCTACCGTACATGTATATGAAATCACCTGTATCAAGGCTAGAATTTTATGGTTTGGCGCGGTTTGGCGCAATTTTAACATTGATAATTAAACATGTACTTTAATACAATCTCAGATAATTTAAAATTTATAGATAGAATAGGGCCTGCGAGTGAGTGAGTGAATTTGTGTTTTACGCCCCATCAGCACCAGTATGGGCTATTTAGAGGCAAGAACAGGACCTGCAAAAAACAATTCAATCACAACAGAGAATAATGTGGCTCAAACGTACATGTACAGATACAGATAGAGTTGGTCAGATGTCAGCAACTTTTGATTTTTAGCTCGTCTGTTTTCTTTGAAAATGAAGAGCTATTGTCGTCACTCGATCGGCGTCGGCGTCGTTGTCCCGGTTAAGGTTTGTGTAAGTGTCCATTTGTGACATTAGTTTTCCACTTAGAGCTATGAAATTTTGTACAGGTATGGTGCTATGGGTATGGATCAGAGACATGTCGAGAAATCCAAGATGGCTGCCAAAATGGCCACCACAAAATGGCCGCCATTCTTGAACTGCCCACTGTGACCTTAGTTTTCCACTTAAGAGTTATGAAATTTGGTACAGGTATGGTGCTGTGGGTATGGATCGGGGACATGGCGAGAAATCCAAGATGGCTACCAAAATGGCTGCCACAAAATGGCCGCCATTCTTAAACGGCCCACTGTGACCTTAGTTTTCAACTTAGATTTATGGAATTTGGTACAGGTATGGTACAGTGGGTATGGCTTGGGGACATGTCGAGAAATCCAAGATGGCTGCCAAAATGGCCACCACAAAATGGCCGCCATTCTTGAACTGCCCACTGTGACCTTAGTTTTTCACTTAAGAGTTATGAAATGTGGTACAGGTATGGTGCTGTGGGTATGGATCGGGGACATGTCGAGAAATCCAAGATGGCTGCCACAAAATGGCCGCCATTCTTAAACGGCCCACTGTGACCTTAGTTTTCAACTTAGAATTATGGAATTTGGTACAGGTATGGTACAGTGGGTATGGATTGGGGACATGTCGAGAAATCCAAGATGGCTGCCAAAATGGCCACCACAAAATGGCCGCCATTCTTGAACTGCCCACTGTGACCTTAGTTTTCTGCTTAGAGTTATGAAATGTGGTACAGGTATGGTAGAGTGGGTATCGATCGGGGACATGTAGAGAAATCTAAGATGGCTGCCAAAATGGCCGCCATTCTTGAACTGCCCACTGTGACCTTAGTTTTCCCCTTAGAATTATGAAATTTGGTACAGGTATTGGCCTGTGGGTATGGATTAGGAACCAGTGCACGCAAAAGCAAATTGACTTTGGTCAGACAATTTGTCTGACAGAAAAACTGCTCTGGTCAGACAATTTTCATTTTTGTCAGACAAGCAGTCATGCGAAATGTATTTTTTAAAAACACACAAATTTGGATATGTAGCCAGCCTATAAATTTGAAAGGTATCAAACCAACTAGTAACCATGCCAACTGGTAACCAAACCAACTGGTAACCAACCAACTGGTAACCAACCAACTGGTAACCAAAAGCTCTGCCAACACTTAACCATCCTTTTTTGGTGGGTCGCCAACTGGTAACCACTCACTTAAATCAATTTATTTTCCTTACCAACTATTAACCAAGGGCCCTACCAAGTCGTAATCAGGCAGGGCCCTACCAATTAGTAACCAAGGCCCTACCAAAGTTTGTGGCTTCCCCTGTCATCTAAATTGGGTTATGAAGCAATGCACCATCTGCCATGATTACAAGTTGGTAAACTGCTACCAAAGATCATTTGGTGGTTACGAGATGGTCTTCCCTGGTTACGAGTTGGTCTTCCCTGGTTACGAGTTGGTCTTCCCTGGTTACGAGTTGGTCTTTCCTGGTTACGAGTTGGTCTTCCCTGGTTACGAGTTGGTCTTCCCTGTTTACAAGTTGGCGTTGAGTACTGGTTACGAGTTGGTATACAATTTTTAACTGAATGAGGCCATAGGCCTCATTCAGTTCTACTAGTACTCTTGGCTGGTTCTCACCAGTGGCAAATTATACGCAAAATCTCAAGATAGGCAAGGAGTTTGGGCTTCGTAGTTGCTAGTTTGATGTATGTAGTGAATGTGCAAAAAAGTTTGGAAGCAGAAATGAGATTGGAGTACATTTAATGGTGTTTTTGATGATATATATCCTGATGCATGCTACCCCTGACTTGCCTCTCCACTAGCCAGTCAAGCACTGGCAAACCTCCATATGTAAATATTGGGACTTTGCCTGGAATGCAACCCATGCTTCAGTGACCAGCCACCTGGCAGAGTTGCAAACTAGCCACCAGGTCACCTGTAGGCAGAGATGCAAACTAGCTCATGCTTTGAGGCAATCCAATTGATGTATGTTGAAGGAATTGCCAATAATTTATTAATTTTAGAACTAATAGCAAATATTTTCATTGCCAAGCTGTCAAAGCTGACGGAGGTTTGAAATGAATAAAATGCCATCAAGGCTGTATTGATTACCATAACTTTTACCATACTGATGATATTTCCAGTCTAGGCCTATACATATATATCAATTTCTTCCATCATGGATATTTTGAGAATATGAAAATGTTTTTAGGAGTGAAGGACAACATTCATCTGATATTTTTGTTAGCAAAATATAACATTTGAATAAATACTATCTAGTAGTACTCATGTGGAGTAATGTATACTATTATATCATTTATTAATGCATTTTCTAAAAAGCATGGTTTGTACATGTATGTCTGAAAACGTTAAAAAATACATAACTACAAAGGTAAAAAAAGAGGAGGGATGATAGCTCAGTTGGTAGAGCGTCGGGCTCCTATGGGGAAGTGCTGTGCCTGCATGGGTTCGAGCCCAGGCAGGGTCAGCCTCTCTTATGAGCCTCTATGTATAAGTAGCCCCTGACCTTGTCCGAGCCCACGGGACGTTAAATGGAGACGGGTTGTATCCAGTGTTCTATACTGTAGCAACTGAAAGACCCTGGCCATCCCTGAATTAATAGGGTATGTTCCTGACTCTCAGCTTTGTCATTTCATTTATCACACGGCAATCAACCCTCAACGAAATATCCAAGTGACAATGCTGAGTAATTTTTCAGATCCACATCCAGAGATCTATAAACAGCTTTGGGTTATAGATGGAGCCACTAGGAATGTAGTTACATGAACTTGACGTGGTAGTTTGACAGTTAGATATTTTTTTAATTTTGCAAACTTAATCTATGGGACCTGCCCATTTGGCTAAAATACTTTTTCATGTATACAACACTTTAAAGTAGCACTGCACAATTAATTAAAAAGATTTTGCATGTATCAATTTTGGCAGTTATCAAACTTTAACATAAGAGAACGAAGATGGATTCTGAAATATGTGCGTACATCATTTTTGAACAGTTGTAGTTTCAAATAAAGAGCTCAAAATAAAATAATCTCACTGGATCATTGTGCCTATGTCATTTAAAGAATTATGTGTATGGGTAATTTAGGTGCAGTTGACGGAAAACAACTTGGGAAATGTTAGGATAAAGCTGGGAAGCTGTTACTTTAAAGGAGTTGAGTATAGACCTTACCAGGTTCAACAACGAAAAAGAGCTGCTTCTAGCAGCATTAGATCATATTTAAATACCAAATTACTGGCCATCATGCTATCAGATGAAAAATTGAGAAAACCAAAACAGTCTTTCTCTGATAACAAAGGGACAAAGTCATGTTCAGAGCAAAGATGTGTCTCCAGATTCCTTTTTCGGGCAATGATAAATCTGTAACCTCCTGTGTACCTTTTTTCACATTCCAACACATGTTTGCACAGATAGATTGGTCCTATGTTTGAAATTCAGAGGACCATGTTTTTCTGAATATGTGAAAATGGCTGCCAAACCTGAGTACACTTGGGTGGCTTGTGATACCACATATCGGCATCATTCAGTTTTGCAACCCCTGGGTTCTTGTTATTTTTTGGTTACTACCAGGTCATGGTCCCTTGATTTGAAAAGCTCTTGGTTACTACTTGGTAGGGATGCACGGATATCCGGCAAGGTATCCGGTATCCGGCCGGATATTGGAATTTGCAGGATATCCGGTATCCGGCAGAATTAGGGTGTCAGAACCGGATATCTGGGATGCTCAAAAATAAGTGAAAAGTTAAAATAACTTCGATAACAAATAAACAAATGTTACAAGAACAGGCCCAAAAACATGATCTGACCATCTTCAGAATTAAAATTCAATTACGGAACATAATTAAAAGCATTCCGTCAGAGGAACAGTCCCCCTGCCGGACATGAAATATCTCGGCTCTCAGAAAAAATATTTATAATCACCCGAAAATGCTGGAAAACATCCCTTTTCGTATGGTTACTATCCGGTTCCTACTATCCGGCTACTATCCGGTATTCGGCAGTTGGTGTTGCCGGATTATCCGGTATCTGGTATCCGGCTATTTTCACTATCCGTGCATCACTACTACTTGGTTGGGAAAAAATAAAAATGGTTACGAGTTGGTTTGGTTACGACTTGGCATGGTTACTAGTTGACTAGTATTCATTTGAAATGGCTCAAAATACACCTCACAATATAATGATTATTAATAAAATCCTTCCCTTTCTGTTGTCCTAAATAGGGGGAGTGCAGGGACAAATCTGATAATTTAATCGGACTTAAGCTCTACCAAATACATTTCAACAATATTTCAGTGAATTCTCCATCTTAAATTTGTCAATAACTAACAAATTTTAGTTAATGTAGATTTTGGCCTGTGACTCCCTTTGGTGAAAGCTCAGTTTTCTTTTGCACATAAGAGACAATTTGCATCATTTGTTGATTGAAATTAGCAGAGGCGTTTGGTCATCAGAAAATGCTTGTGTCATTTTTAGTTCTGCCTATGATCAATAATTGCAATTAAGTCAACAGGGGTCAATACAAAGGAAACTATAAAAAACATAATTGCAATTCGCTGAACTTCAGATTGGCTGACTTGAAACAACTGCAAATTGCCATTTGCAATAGTGTGAAAGGCTGGAAAATTGTCAAGCTCAGCCTTTGTAACCTGAACAGCAGTTTTCTGTCGGATTTTTTGTCTGACCTGAGCCAGAGACTGGTCGGACAATCGTAAAAACGATCGGCAAAAGCCGATTGTCCGACGGTTTTTGCGCGCACTGTTAGGTACGTGTCGAGAAATCCAAGATGGCGGCCATTTTGGCAGCCATCTTTCTTCATTTCTTGACAGGACCGGTCTTAGGGAAACGCAAGCTAGGCAGCTGCGTTGGGCCCCGCTCCCTAATGGGCCCTGCACCCAACTTCAGAAGGCCCACGCACCTCCTGTCAATCACTGGGCCCTGTAGCTTATATATAGCCTGTGACCAAACATGCGAGGCCGTGGCCCAGCCAAACTTCAAAAAGTACACTCATGAGTCATGCCTCGGGACTCGTGCCCACCCCAGTGAGCTATGTAGAAGTTGGGGGGGGGGGTTGTTGTAACCAGCACCACTATCAAGTTTTTCTTGGGTTTTCTGATTGTCCAGCTGTCTTTTGTCCATCATCTTTTCAAGATTGTTGATTTTTAATGGAGCTGTGAACACACCTCCATTTATGCAGTCTCATTGAAGTTTTGGCGGTAAATTCAAAATTTGAGCATTTTCAAAATGTCTTTTGACCATAACTTGGCCATTTTGTTTGGAATTGTTTTGGGTCAAGCGAGCTAACTAACTTGACTATAGAGCATGCTTCTGGTATAGGAATGAAGAGAAGGCATGTTGTAATTTGGATGTGACTTTAGCTAGAATGCATATATAATGGGTGTCCCGTTTGTGTATTGGGCAGTAATGCCAGAACAATGGCTTGTATGTTTTTTATTTTTGGCACATTATTGTATCTTTTATCCTAGTTATGCCATTTCGGGGACTAGTCCACATGACATTATTTCTTTTCTAACAATTATTGAAAAATGTGAAAAAATATTTTTTTCTTGTGTATTGCGCAGTTATGCCAAAAACAATGCCATGTATATTTTTTATTTTTGGGGCATTATTGTATCTTTTATCCTACTTCAGTACTACCAGTGCCTTTTAAATGGTCTAGTCCACATGCCATTAATACTTTTCTCACAATTACTGAAAAATATGAAAAGAATTTTTATATTTTTTTCCGGAACTAAACTCAAAAACTGCTCTGCTTATGTCATTGAAACTTGCATATATATATAGTATTATTGAATACCCGAGATGTGCCTTTTGAGGGTCTAAAATTCTAAATGTTCTGAGAAAAACGGACTGGAAAAAATTAACAAAAAACGTGAAAAATTAATTGTTTTTAAACTATGTGATTCAGTCAATCTTGAGGTTACTTCTATGAAATTTTCCAGTTAGCTTTCTTTTCATATCTCAAGTTGGAATACTAATCGTATGATTTTTTATGAAAATTTAAAAACTAGTAAAAATAAGAATTTTTGCCAATTTTCTGACATTTGTGTCTGAAATGCAAAATGGTAATGGTTAAGTTCAATGTGTTGTAAAAATTAAAGCATGTCATAGTTAAACATACTATGAAGGAATAATCAAGGCTGTTGCATGAGTTATTGCAAATTTCTACAATCTACATTGAATTTTAAGACTTAAAATAAGATTTAAGATGGAAAAAAAAAATTTTAATGTCTATTTCCTCCCCATTTTCATTTATGCTTAATACCAGGCTTTGGAATGTTTAGCAAAATAACATGACAGTGTATCACATCATTATCATGCTAATCTTGAGCAATATTAATTTGGAAATATAAAAGTGACTCTACAAGTTAGCTGGTTGTGGTATGTATAGAGCAGCATATTAGTAAGTAAGATATTTATTGACATGATAGTAGGGAACTAAGCAGGTCTTAGCAATATAGGAAGTTACTATGGCAGCTGTGTGGTCAACTGTTTTCAATCCAATCTTCTGATGATATTTTGCTTGGGTTCAAACCCGGGGCTACCAATTTACACTGATTTAGAATATTTTCGGTACACTCTCAAGATCAAAATCCTAGGTGGGTGTCAATCAGATGAGATTTTAAATGGGTGTTCATTTCGATCATTTTTCAATCAGGTAAATGTGCAACATATGTTGAGGACTCTGCTCTACACACTACACCATTTAAGTGGGTTCGTGTTGATGGGATCATTTGGATGATCTGTTACTGCCTGTTTTGAAGTCCGTCCCACAGAAGGAGTTAATGCAAAGACTAAAGAATAATTGGCTGAGTGCAAAAAAATTAGGAGATGATTGTCCTTCCCCTGCATTTCTCCAATTACCATACAGGCCAACCAACTTGTCTCTGATTGGTCCAGAAATTGTCTATTCTCAACAAATGCCGCCACCTCCATTTTGAACCCCTGGGTTCTTGTTACATGTTCTTGAAGGAGTTGTTTTGGGGAAGATTTAGAGCATTTTCGTTTGTTTTGATTTGCCAGAGTGTCATAGCATTGTCAACACTGCAGCCTTGGTTTCAATTGTTTGACCTCATGGTACATGGTATTTCACCTTGCTGAGCTTCTAAGATTTGCTGGCACCTGAATCTTGATGCCAGGACTGGTGTAGTGCCTATTTGCATGACATTGTGCCACGCAGCAATTGTAGAAGAGACTCAGCTGATAAGAAGTATGTACATATCCTAAGCGAGTGGTATGTATAGAGCAGCATATTAGTAAGTAAGATATTTATTGACATGATAGTAGGGAACTAAGCAGGTCTTAGCAATATAGGAAGTTACTATGGCAGCTGTGTGGTCAACTGTTTTCAATCCAATCTTCTGATGATATTTTGCTTGGGTTCAAACCCGGGGCTACCAATTTACACTGATTTAGAATATTTTCGGTACACTCTCAAGATCAAAATCCTAGGTGGGTGTCAATCAGATGAGATTTTAAATGGGTGTTCATTTCGATCATTTTTCAATCAGGTAAATGTGCAACATATGTTGAGGACTCTGCTCTACACACTACACCATTTAAGTGGGTTCGTGTTGATGGGATCATTTGGATGATCTGTTACTGCCTGTTTTGAAGTCCGTCCCACAGAAGGAGTTAATGCAAAGACTAAAGAATAATTGGCTGAGTGCAAAAAAATTAGGAGATGATTGTCCTTCCCCTGCATTTCTCCAATTACCATACAGGCCAACCAACTTGGCTCTGATTGGTCCAGAAATTGTCTATTCTCAACAAATGCCGCCACCTCCATTTTGAACCCCTGGGTTCTTGTTACATGTTCTTGAAGGAGTTGTTTTGGGGAAGATTTAGAGCATTTTCGTTTGTTTTGATTTGCCAGAGTGTCATAGCATTGTCAACACTGCAGCCTTGGTTTCAATTGTTTGACCTCATGGTACATGGTATTTCACCTTGCTGAGCTTCTAAGATTTGCTGGCACCTGAATCTTGATGCC
The DNA here is from genome assembly GCA_026936325.1 of Platynereis dumerilii. NCBI lineage: Eukaryota > Metazoa > Annelida > Polychaeta > Phyllodocida > Nereididae > Platynereis > Platynereis dumerilii. The sequence goes on from JAPTHN010000056.1 coordinate 554,628, forward strand.
AGGACTGGTGTAGTGCCTATTTGCATGACATTGTGCCACGCAGCAATTGTAGAAAAGACTCAGCTGATAAGAAGTATGTACATATCCTAAGCGAGTGACAAACCTCCCCCCCCCCCCGAACATGTGGAATGAGTCAGTTCTTTGAGAGACACCAAGCAGGATGGACGCTTCCACAGAGCGCTCCATCATGCTGTGTCTTAGTGCCAGTGTACAGTACAGTATACTGGGCATTTACATGGATTTAAGTGTGACTTGTGATGTGGATACATGCTGTAATGAACTGGTAGTTGTATTAATGCCATGCTGTTGTGATCTTGGCAGGAGACCATGCTGTTGTGATCTTGGTCTGTGTTGTAATGTTGAAGCCATGCTGTTGTGAACTTGGCTGATGTGAGTGACCATGCTGAAAGTGATCATAGTCTAATCAAAACTAGTAATTATTTAAAGCCATGCTGTTGTGATCTTGGCTGTTACCATGCTGTTGTGATCTTGGTCTTTATGATTTAGTAACTTTCTAGCCATGCTGTGGGATCTTGGCTCACCTGTTGATGAATAGCTATGATAATGATGGCCATGCTGTTGTGAAATTGGTCTCTATTTGCTTGGGCAGTGTAAGATGCCTATGTTGACTTTATAAAAACTTAGCTGAAGTTTTGTGTGATATGTAAGTTTATTACACACATGTATATTGAAACTCTCCCTCAAGTTTTCACTTTTAATGGATTGATTCCTTTTAACTTAACTCATACCTTGGTGGCCTCCTGTGGTCAAGTGTTGCACTGTTAATTGAAATGTAGCTAACTGTTCACAGAAAGTTAAATAAGGGACAAGTACAGTAAGAATATAAGGCAAGTTGGAGCTGCCATACATGGTATCTAGGTCAATGACAGTTAATGACCACGCTATAGAGCAAGGAGGTACATTAGTCAGTGTACCCTCTACAACCCCCCCCCCCTCACCTAGCAGGGAGCAGGGTTGCGATTTTTATTGATTTTTATAAAAAAATAAAAAAAATCGGATTTTTTTTATTTAAATCGGATTTTTTTTATTTAAATCGGATTTAAATCATTAATGGAAAAAGTTCATTTTCCTTATCAATTTCACCAACTGTTATTAATTTTATGCATTGACATATTATGAATAACACATATGGATGTCAATAAGGCATATATATAATAATTTTGTTTAAATTAGAGAAATTATAATGCAAAATTATGAAATCAAGGCAGGTGATGTATTAAATATAATAATCATAATGTAAGCTACGGCAGCAGTTCCACATTTTGATACGGATGTGTTAATAAATGTCTTTTTCACTGAACATCAATCATAACTATACAGCTTACTTGTAATAGAAGTACACCTTCTAAAAGATAAAAAGGGATGTCAAAACGAGTCATCATTTTCCCTACTATGCAATGAACTGAACTGCTACGATAAATCACCAGTCTCAGCACTCAGTCTCACGATGCCTGTTAATTTTGTTTCACATGTAGTGTATTTGATATCAGTTTAGCAGTAGGGGCTTTGGGGACAGTGCTGCATTTACAGAACATGGCTTTGTTTTTCATTGCAGCAATGAAATCGTTTAGAGAATCATGAGAATGCTATGATTGAAATAAAATTGTTTAAATCTTTATTTACATGTATGTAGTAATTCTACTCGGATATATTTATCAGAAATATTTTATCATATATCTAAAATTATATCTTATATATATACAAGAGGCCTGTGTGATATGTCAATAGACATATTTAAGAAAGAGTATTGCTAAATGGTAGGTTTCAAGCTGTAATATCTCACTGCAAGCTTTATTTGTGCTTTCTTTAGCCTTTTTACCACAACTTTGATTTAAATCATGATTTTTATTGAGTGATTTAAATCATGATTTAAATCAATGATTTAAATCGAATGATTTAAATCCAGCAACCCTGGCAGGGAGGGTGGTCAAGTCAACTCAGTTGGGAGGAGTGCATGTGCACCTGCAGGGCAATACTGGGATGCCTGGGGGGTGGCACCCTCCTGCACAGTGAGGACATATACTCAGCTTTGGGAGGATGGGCTGATGGCTAACATTTATAAAGGTACAGACTAGCAGAGGGTTTTGGTCATACCACTGCTCTAGTTAAATGGCCTATCCTTTGCAATTGAAGTATACACAGATATGGAAAAGAGAAAACAAAGACAGGAAAGGAATTAAAGAAAGAAAACATACATATATGTATGTCACCCCCCCCCCCAACTCCCCTTGTCACTAGTGCTGCCTCCAGTGAGCAAGCTGCAAAACAGCTGTCAAGGGCTTTGCATGAGCATGATGAGGGTGATCCTAAATGGTGACAAATACGACTTTTTGGAAAATATTATGTTTGTTTGTAAATTTCATTTGTTAGGCAAATGTTTATACGCAGGTGCAAGGATTCAAACAGGGAAGAGAGTGGAACAGAGTCTGGCAATGTGACTAATCACATTTGCAGTCCTAGGACTACCTACCAAGGAACAATTTACCCCTTTTTGGACCATTACTTAACCATGAAATTTAATGGTCTTAAAAGATGATAACAGCCTCATCAGTTAACAAACCACAAACCACAAATGTTTCTTGGGCATTTGGGCTGCCAAATGTACTTCTGCAGATTATATTCCCTTGAAAGCAGATCTGCAGTTGCAAGTTTAAACTCAAAATGAACACCACAGCTCATTCATTTTCAAGGAAATCTTTTGGGGGGTTTCAGAATCTTAGAAGGAGGGGCCCCATTCAGATTACCTACGTTCAATGATGTTTGACAGCAGTTTCAATCATCTTGTGTCTTATCGAGTCCTATGTTAGACAGTATTTTCAATCGTCCTGTGCCTTATCAAGACCTATGTTAGACAGCTGTTTCAATCATCTTGTCCCTTATCAAGATCTGTGTTGGACAGCGGTTTCAATCATCCTGTGCCTTAACAAAACCTATGTTGGACAGCAATTTCAATCATCTTGTCTCTTATCTAGTCCTATTTTGGACAGCAGTTTCAATCATCTTGTCCCTTATCAAGATCTATGTTGGACAGCAGTTTCAATCATCCTGTGCCTTAACAAGACCTATGTTGGACAGCAATTTCAATCATCTTGTCTCTTATCTAGTCCTATGTTGGACAGCTGTTTCAATCATCTTGTCCCTTATCAAGATCTATGTTAGACAGCTGTTTCAATCATCTTGTCCCTTAACAAGACCTATGTTGGACAGCAATTTCAATCATCATGTCTCTTATCTAGTCCTATGTTAGACAGCTGTTTCAATCATCTTGTCCCTTATCAAGATCTATGTTAGACAGCTGTTTCAATCATCTTGTCCCTTAACAAGACCTATGTTGGACAGCAATTTCAATCATCTTGTCTCTTATCTAGTCCTATGTTGGACAGCAGTTTCAATCTTGTTATGCCTTATCAAGTCCTATTTTGGACAGCAGTTTTAGCCATCCTGTGCCTTATCAAGACCTATGTTGGACAGCAGTTTCAATCATCTTGTCCCTCATCAAGACCTATGTTGGACAGCAGTTTCAATCATCTTGTCCCTCATCAAGACCTATGTTGGAGAGCAGTTTCAATCATTTTGTCCCTTATCAAGACTTATGTTGGACATAAATTTCAATCATCTTGTCTCTTATAAATTCCTATGTTGGACAGCACTTTCAATCGTCCGGGGATAAACATCGACAGGAAGTGAAGATACATCCCACAGTCATTAATTTAACATGGGAAATTGGAAAGCTGGGATGGATGGATGATTGGGGCTTTACATCCTGTATTTATGCACTTGGTAGGCTAATTAGGACAGGAGGAGGACACGGCAATGAGACGAAGGATGATTGAAACAGCCATCAAACATAGGCCCAGGTGACCCGGCAAGAGCTGGATTCAAACCCGGGACCCAGCGACTGGCAGTCTAGCATGCTACCATTAGACCAACCCTCCCCCCATTGGAAAGCTGGGAATTCCCTGGTCAGATCCTGCTAATCCTCAGTATTTTACTCTGGATAATCTTGACTGAATACTGAAAAGGGGGCCTCCCTGAATAGCCCCCCCCCCCAACACTATAACGAAAAGGGGGTGAAGGGGGGCACATAATTATGCTTGAAATTAGAAGAATGAATATTATATCATGCATGTTTCTTCATAAACAATAATTTGTCAATTGTTCATGTACATAGCAGGGAGACATCTATTCAAGCATCCTCCCCCCCCCCCTCATGCTTCTCCTGGAATATACAAAATATAACTGGATTTTCCTGAAGGGGTTTTGTAAGTGCAGTACTAAAAGGGGTGGGAAGTACTGACCCATATACATGTTTCAGAGTCTGAAGAGGCTGTGGTTTTCTTTGTGGTTGCACACATTCCTCATCTTATTAAAATGTCATTTAGGGGGCAATAACTGAGATGTGGCAAAATCTGACCACAGCTCACACAGAGCTTTACCCCGTAGGTAGTCCTAGGACTGTTTGTGGAATCAGATAATGCGCTTAACTTAATGAGTTATGCTTGTAGATATACATTCAATAACCATCTTGAAAATGCTAATATGAAACAGAAAATAAACAGCTAAATAAAGGCTGAAAGTCAGTCATACAATGCAAGTGATGGCTGTGATGCACTGAATACATGTTTTACTTTAAAGAAGAGTTGGTGCTTGCAAACATCAGAAAGCCATAATCATGGAAATCCATAGATTTCGGTTATGATACTTCAGGTTGTTGTGGGTGCAATGAGAACTTATCAAGAGAACTATCAACCAAAATCCCCACGAATTAAGCAAAAAAATAAAAACAATAATAAAAATTAAAAAAGAAGAAGATATTTAATTAAAACCCTTTCATATATGTGGATGGTAACTGTGCATTTGAACTGACTCACAGGGACTGAGGAACATCAATATTACTAAGCAAATATACCTTGCATGCTCTTTATCGAATCTCTTTAGGAAAGTGTATGAATGCTTCCTGATAGGTACTTACTTTACAGTGTAGAAGGAATTATCATGGATCTATAACTTAACCCCTTATAGCTCTATGGAATTACGAACCCTACTCTGCAACACATGTATAGAGAATAGCTTGGATGGAAGCTATTTGCTGTTGATATTGACTTTAACAAAGTGTCAATGACTTAATCAAATCAGGTTACAAACTGACAAAGAAAATGAAAACTGATGGAAAAAATTTCTATTCGGCATTTCACATGCAATGTGCATGTGCATTATGCGCATAAATACAATATTAAAGAAGTCAAGCGTAATCAGTCATAAACTGCAGATTTAAGCTAATGTGATATGGTAGTCAACATGGATGACAGTATTGTGAGTTAACTAATCAAAGCAGCTCTATACTTTAGGTAATGTCTGTTGAAATCATTGATTGATGATTAAATTCGATGAAATAAGGTACAGCAAAGAAATCTTAACACTTCATTTTGTGGACCCTTGTCACCTATATATGAGCAAAGGTAATAATACACATATGTGTTACTTCATTGTGAATTTTTGTTCTTGAAAGTTGACAGATTTAGTTGAATTGCCAGGAATCGGAATTCTTGGAAACTCCAGTTGTGATTTGTCATGCCATGTGCATAGCCCAAGCCAACCAAAAGGAAAAATTTGCTAGTTTGTTTCAATATTATATCTACTTACAATATAATTAAATCATACAGTGCTCTCAAGTACATGAGGGTTCTGTACCCTTCTGCCTGTGGTCACCTCCCAGGGACATATGTCTCCAGTGAAACAGATTATGTGTTTCACAAGGGGGGTGCCTCGGGCTGGAGGGGGGCACTCTAAACTATTTCAAGAACATGGAAACACTCGTGCAGATTACTAAGCAAAATCAGGGAAAATGAATGTGTTACTTACACGTGAGATGAGCTATGATGTAATAGACTACGACAATAGAAAATTGTTTTGAGGATAACTGGCATGCAGGATAGGCCAAGGGTGTCTTTGATTTTGGAGGGATTGACTTAGATTAAATTATATTTTATTTGATACTGACCAGTGGCCGGTAGATTGGTTAGTTGGATCTTATAACTGAGATTGGCTTACACAGAGGCCAGCCTTCTAACACATGACAGCATACCTGAGCATGGAATACTAGCATATTGTGAATCAATTCAGAAGTAAAATGTATGGTATTAATTGAGTCATTGCACAAGTTGTCCTATACAAAATGTATAAACTGCCAACAGGAAGGTGATTTCTGTTATTGACATGACTTACATGTGACAGGTGAAAAGGCTGTAAATTCATTGTTATTTAATTTTTAAGTTAAACGAACTTACCTGTAAGTGAAGTTTGACTGTAATTCTGATGAATCTCCCTGAAGTCCAGAGTGGTCACATGAGATGGCGCTTGCGTCGATTTCGTCAATCTTTAAAGTTTAGGTCGGTTTTTGAGGCCTGTCCAGGGAGGGAGCGGCGGGCATGTGACCACTCTGGACTTCAGGAAGATTCATCAGAATTACAGTCAAACTTCACTTACAGGTAAGTTCGTTTAACTTAAAAATTCTAATAAATCACCTGAAGTCCAGGTGGTCCCATGAGATTTTAAAGCTCTCAAAAGCCGACCGAATAAGAAAAAATAACTCAAACCCGTAAGAACAGTTAAGAACTTGTATTCTGTAAAACGGCTACATCAAATGACTTCCCATTATCCAAGTTTATCAAAGGTCTATTATAATACTGAGCAAATACACTACCATTGGACCATCCGGCAGCTGCCAGGATGTCCTCTACCGTTGCCCCCCCCCCCCTGAGTGCAGCAGAAGTGCTTGCACTCCTAACAGAGTGGGGTTTGTAAGTATTAATGTCAATTTTTGCCATTTGCATGACACACTTGACCCAGCGGCCAAGGGTGCTCTTGCTAACCGGTTTGTAAGGCTTTCTAAAAGAAATAAACAATTTGCTACTGGTCCGCAGAGCGGATGTTCTTTCAATATACACAAGCAAGTAACTAACTACACATAATTCGAGATCCTGAGAAAAGGAACGTAGCACAACAAGAGGGTTCCTGTACCCTGGACGGGACTGTTTGATTAAGTCTAATACTTTGAAGGTAATTGTCTTTTCTTGCATGTTGACAGTCATGTTATCTACATCTAAAAACGAAACAGTTTGTAAACGCTGTCCTGTAACTAGCAGGATTAAAAACACTACTTTGAACGTTAACAGTTTTAAACTAATGTCTTTTGCGGGAGACCAGTCCCGTAGCAAAGTCAACACAACTTGAGGGTCCCAAGTGTCCTGGTAACGTGGCTTCGGCGGGGTAATGTTGAAAACACCCCTCATGTAGAGTTTCACAAGTCTTTGTTGGCCAAAAGGCACATTGTCTGTAGGAAGTAAGATGGACGACAGTGCAGATCTTGCTGTGTTTAGGGCGTTGTACCCAAGTTTTTGCGAGAGTCTGATATGTTCAAGAAATGCGATTGCAAGTGGGATATCCGATGTGAAAGGGTCTGCCTGTCGAGCCACACAATATTTGAACCATACTTTAAGATAAGAGTCATACTGTTTTTGAGTGGCTGATCGCTTTGCCTGGATCATGACTTCAGCGGCCTCGGGCGAAATCCCCTGAAGGATGTAACTGTGCCGGAGATTTTGCATGCCCAAAGGGAGAGTTTGTGAGCCATTGGGTGAACTTTTGTTCTGTCGTGGGGAAGATAGAGCGTGTCTTGTGATACCCGGATGGTTTGTGGAGCTTCGAGTAGCATGGTTCGCAGCCTGCTGAACCACGGCTGGGACGGCCAGTGGGGCACGATGACGATTGCCGTTGCCTTGTCTGCTGAGACTTTCTGGAGAACCCGGCCCACGAGGCTGAAAGGAGGGAAAATGTATGTTAATTCAAACGTTCCCCAATGCAAAGTGAATGAGTCAATATTCTGCGCCAAGGGGTCAGGCTGCCAGGAACAGTAAGGTTCCACTTGGAAATTTAGCCGTGAGGCAAATAAGTCAATAACTGGATGGCCGAACGTGTTAGCGACTTTCCGGAATAGTTTCTTTGACAGTGTCCACTCTGTGCTGTCATTGAACAAGCGTGACGCCAAGTCCGCTTCAACATTAAGTTTTCCTGGACAATGCGTCGAGGAAAGCCAGTTGGAATTGTCTTTTGCCCACAACCAGATTTGTCTCGTTACGTTATTGCAATTCGCAGAATGCGTAGAGCCTTGTTTGTTAATCCCAGCCACTGTGGTGGAATTGTCTGAATAAATCAAGATGTGAGCATTGATGTTGTTCGACAGCAGGATTGTAAAGCAAACAGCACTGCTTTGAGTTCCAAAACGTTAATGTCACTGTTCTGCTCATCTGGTCCCCATCTACCACCCGTTGTGAAATTGTCCCCTGGGAGGTAGCAGCCCCAACCTTGGAAACTGGCATCTGTGTATAGCTCAACTGTAGGATTAGGGAGGGTAATTGGCCGTGAGATGGAGTCTACATTGTGCAACCACCACAAGAGTTCATCACGCATAATCTGTGTGATATTGCATTTTGCATCGTAATTGAAGGCCTTTTTCCTGAGAGCGAATGCTTTCTCTGTCTCTAATCGCTTCAGGAAGATTTGTCCGTATTTGTTTGCTGGCAAAGTGGCTGCTAAGGTCCCTAAGACTCCTGAGAGGTGGCGGATAGTGGTTGTCCGCAAGGCTAATATGTCCGAAAGCATTGATTTTATGTTAGTTGCTTTGTCAGAGCCAAGAGTAACCAGCATAGTCTCGGAATTTAGAGTGAACCCAAGGAACTGAAGGGATTTTGTGGGTTGGAGGACACTCTTCTTTGTGCTAATGTAAAATCCTAGCTGTCTAAGCAGAGATTGTGTAATGTCAATGTCAGCAATGAGTTTTTCTGGGGAGTCAGCCAATAAAAGCAAATCATCTAAGTAGGCAGTGATTGTGATGTTGTACTGTTCCCTTAAGTGGGACAAGGGAACTTTCAGGAGCTTTGTAAAAGTCCTCGGGGCTGAGGAGATGCCATTCGCTAAGCATGTAAATCTATAATGGCAATCTAGAAAGCTGAACTGTAAGTATTTCCGATGTGCCGGGGACACTCGGACACTGTAATATGCATCCGAAAGATCAATGCTGGCCATGTAACAGTTGGGTGTTATTAATTCCAAGGCCGATGTCAAAGTTGTCATTTTGAAATGGTAGTATTCCACGTATGAATTGAGAGGTTTTAGATTTAAAATGAGTCTATGACTACCATTGCGCTTGGGTCTCAAAAAGATGTTGGAAACAAACCCAGTCGCATCAAAGTTGGCCGGTTCAATGACTTGTTTCTTTTTCAGTTCTTCCAGAAGGGATAGAGTAATGTCAATTTCAGCCTTATCAGTTATGATTTGTCTTGGCCAATTTTGCTGATTTGGGATTGCATAAAAATCCAATTTGAACCCCCGGACTGTTTGTAAAATAGTCTGATCAGAAGTTAGATCCCGCCAGTGAGCAAGGTTGCGACTCAGTTCTCCCGCTCGGAAAGGGCCTTGGTCGTTAAGCTGAACGGAAATGTTTTGAAGCTCACCCTCAATTACCTGGACTTGAGGCTCAGGTGGACACTTGGGAGGAGCCGGAGCAATTACTGGGTTCGGCCTGGGGTCGGAGTTGGGGGAACCTTCTTGCCGCGACCTGAAAGAATAAGGGGAAAAGTAAGCGATTTGTCGCAAAGCATAGCAAATTCGAAATTTGGCAAGAGCCTTACCTGCTCCGCGGAAGTGTCTGGCGTTGGGTTGGCCTCTGGCGTTGTTGTGCCTGTAGGTGTTGTGGCCATTGAAACTGCTGTAACTGTTCTGGGATTCTCCGTACTGGTTGCGGAAGCGGTTGGTGTTGCCGTGCTGGTTTCCCATGAAAGGCGGGGCCAACGGGGAGCGCTGGTGTAAAAAATTCCTGCGTCGCAGTAGAGACTTGTTTTCTTTGGCTGAAAGTATAGAACATAAGTGTAAGTAAGGCAATTGACACTATAAATGACTGTCACACCTATCATGATTAATGGTGAATTCTGTAGAAGTGAACAGGGCTCAAGTCCAATATACGGATAAGAAGTTCCTGAGGGACTGTTTACTTCATAAAATCATTGCGTCACAACCGTTGTCATGACGTCACATGGGGGCTGCCGCCCCCACAACCCCGCTGATTGGTTGAAATTGTTGTTGTGATGACGTCATCAGCCAAACAACACACTTATTGTTACACTTGGAACTATTTGGTCCTTATATTGGACTTGAACCGTGAACAGTACCTTCTTTAGCTTGTTTCTGCATCTCCCCACCGAAGAGCTGGTGAGAAGAGTTGGTGGATTCAAGGGATGAGTTCTTGACCAGGGGGTGCCTCAGACTGGGGTCTAGCGTGTATTTTATCAGATGCCTCCGGGTGTTGTGGAGATGAGAGTTGCCATAGGCGAGGATTCGCAGTGCATCAAATGCCTTTGACATCGTTTGTTTGAAATTGTTTCGCGGCCTCTTCTCCGGACATCTGTGTCTGATTGGTATGCAGAATTTCTGTCAAGCAAATAGCTGTTTTCACCAGTGCATTGTTCACGAAGCCCAAAGCTGCATCTGTCTTTTTTGCAGCAGGAAATCGATCTGTCAGGCCATTAACAAGTTCTTTGTCAAGAGTAACTTTTTCCAGGGACGGAGTGTTACCAGGTCTTTTGTGTTGCTGGTACAGTTCTTTGATTTCTTCTCTGTGGGTCATGCTCCATGTTTTCTCCACAAGACCTGCCACATTAGCCCAAACATTGGGCCCCACACTACTGTCGTCGTTCAGAGACTTCATAAACCCGTCTACTGTCAAACCATTAGAGTTCATCGCTTGTTGAGCTTGGGCTTGTCTTGCCTCATGCAAACTGACAGTGTCAGTCCAAGAACCCATGTGAGGGAATTCGTCCTCAGAATCGTCAGGCATCGGAGTGGTTTCCCGGGGTTGGGCCGCCATGTTGTTGGGGCTATCGGCGCCAAAATCACCCTTCTGAAATGGCCAGTTGGTCTGCTGTGCCGTTTGCCATGGGCCCGGTGGGGTATTGGCATCTAACCATGCGGGCAATTGTTGCCTGTTGGAAGTGTACACTGGCATGAAACCTTGGAACTCGGCCGAGTCGTTCGAGTCACTTAAGCCATGCACTGACCTGCGTTTCTTCGTCTTCCTTAGCTCGTCTTCGGAAGAGTCGTCCGAATCGGGCCGTTTTCTCTTCGATTTCTTCGATTTTTTGGGCTGTCTGCGCCTCAACATTTCCGCTTCGCTGTCCGTAACGGGTGTGACATGGTCAGCCAAGGATAGGATGTCTGGTTTGTCCGGAATGGCCGGATCTTTTCGGCGAGATTTCTCTTTGCGTGCCTTTTTTTTTGTCGACATCTTGGATTATTTTGGGGAAGGAGAAACAGGAAGCAGAAGCGAAGCAGAGGCGACCAATCAGCGACGGCCTTGCAAAAAGTTTTCGCGCGCTTTATGCGTCGCGGTCTCTGATTGGCCGATCGCCTTGAGCAAGGCGGAAGTCGCCATTTTGTTTTCGCGCGCTTTTTGCGTCGCGGTCTGTGATTGGCCGATCTTATTGAGCAAGGCGGAAGTCGCCATTTTGCCATATTTTGCTCAGCTGTGCTGGCATATTTCAGAGCCAAATCACTCGCTTGCGAGAAAATTTACATTCTGCGCAATTAGGTCTGCCCAATTTACTGGGGCTTACGAATAATATGACAGGGGACTGGGAGTGTAGAAACGCCCAGAACCCGACGAAATCAACATAAAAACTCCGACCGATTGAACACATGTGTGCAATGTCAACCGGAAGGAAGCACCTATTGACGAAATCGACGCAAGCGCCATCTCATGGGACCACCTGGACTTCAGGTGATTTATTAGAATTTTATATTTACTCTGTACAAAGGGTAATCGTGCTCCTAAGTCTGATAGCTGCTCTGTTATAAGAAACTATACCCCACAATGTAGAAGTTACATCCTATATCATTCAACTGCACTGTGGGCTGCTAATAGAACAGGCACCACATTGTGAGTAATGCTAGGACAGCCTCTGCATGTCCTCTGTACGTTGGGGGATGACATGAAGTGCCAGAGTGACCCTGGATACTGTGTATATTGATTAGGATCAGCAAAATAGGGCAAAACAAAAAGTAAAATTTTTCACTTGAAGATTAAAAAAAAAAAAATTATGTTCTTCTATTGGCAAAGAAGCTATCAAAAGCTTAAAACAGACTATCGAACAGTGACTTAGCCAGGCAAGTTGAGTTGAGGGCACCATACATGGATTTCAGTGTCCAGTTTGGTAGACACAGTATTAGGCCAATGCAGTGAGATCCACAGGCTCCATTGAAGTGGTACATCAGTCTCAGGGTGTATTCTTTCCCTTAAGCATGAATGCTATTCATATTGAACACGACAAGGGTTGTCATATTTAAAAATAGTCGATAAGGCTGCTCAAGGTAGAGGGAAACCCATGCAAAGATTTGCTTAATCATGTTAATCGCATTGCATTATTGACTGCCCTACACTGTTTTTCAAACTACCTCAATGTATGATCTAAGAATATCCTGAATATTCTTAAGTATGATATGCATTGTGAACGTAAAGTTTAGTGGGAAAAAAGATACGAAGTCCCCCTAGTAGTGAATGGCCAATACAAAGAGATTGTAGGTTTACATGTATATGGTATAGTCAATAGCCATCGATTTTGATTAGTCCAAGCCAAAGTTTAGGAAGTAATCAAACAATCGAATGGATTGGTCTGCAAGTGTCATTCATTTTTGTAACCATGCAGGTCTCTAAATATTAAAAAAGAATACTCAACTGAATAAAAATAAATTGGTAATTTGACATCTTCCCAAAGTTTACGATGACCATAAATGGCCCATAATTATAATAATTATTTGGTTGTTTTAGCTTCGCATGACCTGGCCAAAAATATGTTCCAAAAGGGAAACTGGAAAGGATTTATCAATAAATGGAATGGTAATAAACAGGTATCAAACAATTACCTTACTCCATGATTCACATTGTTTGGTATTCAACAATCCATTGAATTTCGGGCCCATGTTGACTGGGATACAATCTTGTACCACATTTTCAATCTTATCTTAATTAAACTGATTGTATTATAGTATTGGTAAAGGCACATTTATTATCCGCCTACCATCCGCGATTCACTTTATAAATAATATGTGTATTGAATTCATTTTTGATGGTCAATGAACTTGAACTCGAACGCTTGAGGGCTTGCTCCTGATGGTTTGGTCAAGGCATTGCTAATTTGCAATAAACAAAAGGACTTGTGGGACATCATTGGCATAAAACACCCAAAGTCACCACACTTGTAGCTGTGTAGGGGATAGAAAGAAGTTCCTAAGATTCCCTGAGATCTTGGATATATAGTAACCTCCATGGCTATGAGAACAGAGACCCCCCTTTTGATTTAACAATCTAGTATTGAATCTACTGGACGATACAGTCAGTGCAGCCTGAAATAGTGAGACTAGAGATATGCCCCAGTCCGGTAATGTTACCTAAAGCTGAAAAAGTATGTTTAAAGCAAAAACTATGCTTATGCTCAGAGTTATATGGAGTATTGGAACAAAGGTCACACAGTATTACAGGTAAAAGCAGTAACATACCTAGAATGGCCTTTACCAAGCAAGACTAATAAAATTAATTGGTACGGTGCCTGCACAAGTAATAGGATGCATTCACCTGCGATCATTGATTGATTGATTGACTTTATTTTACATTATTTAATGTTCTGACGATATCACGAAAAAACCAAGCCTCATTCATTTAGAATAGGTTAGTTATTGGGAAATACAAATATTAAAATAATAATAATAACAAATTTAAAACAAAAAAAAAACAACATGGTGGAAACCTTTATTCTGCAGATATGAAAAAACCTCGTGTTCACAACGGCAATCATTTTTCAAAGAATGATTTTTCCTCGGTTAGGGGTATTTACTGGGTCAGTACAAACCTTCAAAACAGACAGAACCAGACATATGGTGCTATAATATCCATTTTAGCTGAAGCAGTGCTATATTGCAATGTGACGGAACAGGAGGTAAGAAAAAGCTATACATGTGATCTTTTATCATTGTATGTCACGCATGCAGTCACTGTAAAACGGAGCAAGGTACAATGTAGATTTGACAGAACAGTGCAACCCGGACGGGAAGATGAAGGTTCCAACTGACCAATTCACTGAATGTAGCTTAATCCTGGGATCCTGTTGGTTTCAAATCATTTCGTGCAAACAGACACTTGCATGTTACAAGCATGACAAATATGTACAATCGATAAGGTCCATTGGATATACGGAGTGCAATATTCAGATTTTTGGAGATGGCCCTAAGATCTCCCTCAAAATCGGTACTGACAAGTGTATATCAAAGCTTGCCGTATTGAGCTGAAAGCGTCAACTATGGATGATTGTTGATTTGCATTCCCTGGCAACATTATAGTGCACTGTATGACAGGGAAGGCCCTCTTCAAAAGTTGTGGTGGAGCAAGGATATGTCATGAGTTGTGTGATAAAATTTCATTCATCCACTATGTTTGGAAAAGCACTGATTTAGAAGGTAGGAAAACAGCTGAAGAACAGACACACACATAAGCATTTTGGCACTTGACACTGCGATCGCTCATTTGACAGTAGCCATAGACACATATGAGTACAGCCAGTTTTAGTTTTTTATCCGACATGGTCAAAATAACTGATTCTGAAAATTTTAGGTCATTCTGAGGTGTTAAACCTGAGAAAAGTGGATTTGAACATGATAAGGTCATGAAAGTCGGGAATGGCGGGCTGAAAAAGCAGCTAAAATTTGGCAAGTCAGAAATTCAACTCAATCTCTTCATGCTCGTGTTGCTCATGATATCTTTGATTAGGCCCGCAATTCTTTCAAGTCCCTGCAAATGAGCTTAAGGACAGTTACATTGACTGAAATGTAGGCCTACAGGGTATTCTCATAAAAATTGTTACACAGCTATATATAAGCTTTCCTTTGTACCCTATAGTAAGGCTGATGCAGGGAGGATCACTCTATGGCCAACCACCAACCAGTCGTACAGATCCAACCACGGATCCATGTCGTACTGATCCATGTCGTACTGATCAGATAGTAACCGGGCCAAATGAAAACAAAACTGGAAATTTTATGGCGACAAGCACATTATATAGATTCAACTATGAAAAAAAAAAATCAATAAAAAAAAAAAATCAATAAAAAAAGCAAAATGAATTCTTCTGAAGACCAGCCAGGGTGAGGAAGTCACTATAAACTGAATATTGGTAACCGGGCATTGGCGAATACTACAAACTGGTACCCCATAGACATCATGCATTTGTCATTGACTGGGCCACTAATAGCGATTTAGCCACTCGCAGGACCTGTTTAAAAATGGCAAAGTATGTATGGACACAGAAACACCATACAAAGTTTTTCCAAAATAATGCCTCTTGTATGGTAGTAATGCAAACGATCAATTTGGTATGAACCTATTAATTATTAGATTTAATTACCTTCCCGGGTGCAAAGTTAACCAAGGCTTAAAGAACTGCAGGCTGGGGCAAAAAATCAGAACTATTTTCATGATTAATAATCATAAATTGGGTTTTTTCCCATTCTCATTTGATTATTTGTGGTGCCCTCTCACACATTGTTTTAAATGAAATACGGATTGTGTTCCATTATTTTGGACAAATACTTCAGTCCGAATGCTGATCAAGGCACAGAATTGGTGCCATTTTATTAAACTTCACCTACACATAGGTGAAGTTTCTTGTAATCGGTAGAATTTATTATTTATTATTTATTCAAACTCATCGGAGAGTTTTCAAAAAATTCATGTACATAGCCTACAATAATCTAAGAACGCGTTTTTTTAATATTTGACCTTGACCTATTTTTCAAGGTCACAGAGCCTTTTAAAGTCGGGATTTTGCAATATTTGAAATGCATGTACCTCATCTGGTTATTACCGGTTTTCGTTTTCCTGCACATGGAAAGGTCCCAGACACTTTCTTCACAGTCTGACCTACTTTCATGAAAGTAGGTCAAGGTCACATTGTACAAAGTCCATTTTTACCGCCTCGCAGAGGCGTGTCTTACTTTCCTGCACCACCAAAAATCCCACTCGGTTACGTGTCTAAAAATCTTTTCATCGCGCATAACTTTTTGTGTGATCCATTTTTTCCTCTCAAAATTACATAATCGCTTTATTTACACCTAAAGGGGGGAAAGAACTTTAATCCACCTTATGTGCACCTTGCATATGCACAAATCGCCTGCATTTCCACTCCCGATTTATCTCTAGCACCTTCCCTGAGCTCCGACATGTTTTGATCTGAGCCAGAAGTCCCGGATGTGAAACGACGCATAATTAATTAGTACAACGAACATTTTATTTAGTTTGAAACATTTTTTTAGATTTCATAAAACCCTATTTAAAACGAAAAAACGTTGCGGCGAATAAATGAAACTATTTTGTCAGCCAATCAGGTCACGTCATTTTTCTGGGATGCCAATATGGAGGACGAGAGGAATAACAATTTATGTTTACTGACGAATTTCAGCTGCAGTGATCATATATGGCCTTACATATGACTGTCAGGTATTTAAACTCATCAAGTTAGGCTTTGTCGTCATTTTGCTATAGAAAAACTTGTGTAAAACCAGCTTCTATGCCTTCATTTATCCTTGTTCTGTAATATCGCTCAAACAAAAGTTGGCGGTCGCGGTAAAGAAAACCTGTTGTGCTCAGTCAATGCATTGACAGTTCAAGCCGTCAGTAATGTGTAATTCAAGCCGTCAGTAATGTGTTAAGTTAGCCGCCGCCGACTTTTCTACCCCAACATATTTGGTACCGTTGGATTTGCCTTGAAAAGACGATTCTAATGGTGTCAAAATTGTCAATATTGGATGAATATAACCCAAACTACACATGTTCAGTGATGTTGGTTGCATTTTAAGAAAATATTTCTGTAAATGTTTTCATATATATTGCTCACACGCACTCACACCAGCTAGGCCCTTCCATGCGTGTGTGTATCTATCCGAGGGGTTAATGTGCCTTGCACGGTATTTTTTATCTGCACATGCACCTGCAACCGAGGCGGTTTACGTGCTTGCACGGTATTTTTATGGTTTGAGGTCTATCGCGGGATCTCAGAATCCGTAAGTCGTAGAGTCATACCGATGGTGCCAAAACGTGCTCAAAGTCACAGGACATCTGCCCGACCCTTTATTTTTCATCGTCAGTACCGGTTCTTGAGTCATACCGCGTCACCAAAACCGGTGACCTTGAGAATTTTACCTTGAAATATCGATGTTAGCTCATAACATGTCATAGTAAACCCCCCCAAACATACACCTAATAAGCCCATACTGACCTTTAAATTTGACCTTGACCTCATTTTTCAGGGTCATTCGACCCGAAAAGTTTGAAAAGTTGCCATTTTAAACAATTTTTTTTACCATGTGTTTTTTAAGATATCAGCGTGATTCACAGGTGACAGATGAACATTGGCCTGTTTATTCATAATATCTAATCATATTTTTAGTACCTCCTTCGCCGGATTTATGAAAAATTTTTTAATATTGCTAACCGACAAGGGTTAAAAAATGACACATTTCCGCGTTTTTGACAAAGAAATATTGATTGTACAGGGTTACAATGCATGGCTGACCCCCCCTTTTTCATACAATGCCATTATGAAAATCATATTTATTTTGACCTAGAAAGTGTTTTTCAAGGTCAAACTCAAGGTCAAACATGTCAAAATATTTTACATTTTTTCATATTTTTTAACAAAGAAAGAGTCTAGATATTGTTACAAAAATGGTAGACACACTTGCTACAATACTCTAGAGGCTTCTTGTAAATTTACAAGGTCCTCGGATTGACCTATGTTGCACAGTAAAGGTCAAAAGGTCAAAAAACGAGCGAATAATTTATGATTTTTTTTCACATTTCTCAAAGATAGCCTCATTTCAAACGGCCGCAGCTCCGGTTCTAATTAAGATAGAGAGAATCTGAAAACAGATTTGGAAAGCCCATATTTTCCTCTAGTTGTCATTTTCTGAACATTTTGTCGTAGCTCCGCCGGTTAAAGAGATCGCCCGACCATGAAAATTTCATGTTTTTTATCGAATTTTCACGATAGATCATTATATTGACAAGGAAGGAATCATCCTTTTTTTATCAACCTGCCTGGACCTATTTGTAACATCTGTTTACACAATCCTAGCAAATTATGTATGTTTTCATTGAACCATTTTGGTTATACAGTGATTTTAAGTTAAAAACTACATTTTTTCAGGTATTTCTACTGTTCATATTCCTGAATTGTACCATAGTTTCAATCTGCGTTACTCCGGTTCTAATTAAGATACAGAGAATCTGTTAACAGATTTGAAAAGGCCAAATTCTCCTCTAGTTTTCATCTTTGAACATTTTGTCGTAGCTATGACGGTTTTAAAGATCGCCGGATTCTGAAAATTTCATGTTTTTCCCTGCAGAGCCAGCGAATACACAACACACACAGTCCTCTCCTCTAATATAATCTCATATCTTTTTATTCTATTCTATTCTAAATTAATATCTACATAGATCTATCTATCTGTGTATCAGTGTACCTATGTATAATGTATATATGTATATACTGTATCATTTTATATGTATCTGATGTCAATTCATTATGTGTGTCTGGTTATCAATGTATCTTTGTATTTATGGACCTATCTATGTACCTATCTATATGTATCAATCTCTTTATCTGTAAGTTGATTTGCCTGTAAATGCACATAGCTATCAATGTGTTTATCCAGTGGAGTTAAGCTAATATACCAGACATTTTGGAGGGGGGCATGGCACAGCAGGGCAGCCTCGCAAGGCAGCCAGTGGGTGGCACTGGCCAGTCAAGTCTGGCCAGCCAAATGTGCGTATTGCACCCTGCCTACTCCTCCCCCCTCCTGAATTTACACAGCAATAGGCCTAAAACATACAGTGTATTGCTGCATCAGGCCTATATCAAAGTTAACCTCAATAGAACTCATTCCTTCCTTCTCCTTGCTTCCGCCTTCTTGCTTCCTTCACCTCGTTTCCTTCTTTTTGCTTCATTCTCCTGGCTTTTTTCTCCTTGCTTTGTTCTCCAGTCTTTACCTTCTCCTCCTTCCTTCTTCTCATTCCTTTCTTCTTTAATTTTCCTTCCTTCCCTTTCCTTTTCTCTCTTGTATTCCTTTTCTTCCTTCCTTCTTCCTTCCTTTTTCCTTCCTTCTTCCTTTCTTCTTGTACCCAAATATGATGTACATTAATGGTTTGGAGTGATTCACTTCAATCAGATTGCACTAATATCTAAATGTTTACATCTTCCAAATTGTTCAGTTCTCGTTGCATAGGCTATTATTTACTCCAAAGCTAAAATCTCATCACCAAGAGATGCACATTTTGCAGGGCTTCAACTCGAGGAGGGGGGGGGGGTGGAAGGGTCATTTGGGACACCACTTGCCCAGGAGGGATGTTTGCCAAATCCACTACCCCCCCCCCCCCTGTCAGTCTGCTTCATTGGACTGGGAGGGAGGGTGGCAACAAGAAAGGTTGTCAATTGCCGAGAGTTTGAGAATCAGAAACCAGGGGTACAGTGGCTTGTCTGCTGATAAATGTATTTCTTAAAGATAAAACTACAAGACATTAATATATACTTGGCCTGATATAAGCTTCAAAGGTTTTATTAACAGACATTTTTGCAACAAATAGATAGATAGATACATACATACATAAATAGATACATAGATACATAGATACATGTATAGATAGAAAAAGAGAGACATATTAGCAATATGAGCATTATACCAGTTGTATTGTGGAAGGGGTAAAACTGGCACCCCTTTTCCAGATGGTTCCTTTTAAAGGCAATCAAGGAGGCTAGCTCAGGAGCTGGTTGACAGTTGATAAATGGCTGAGGCTGAGCACATGTGTTCTTAAAGGACCCAATATGCAACATGGAATATACAGTAGCTACTTGTAGCTATACTACTGCCTATTAAGAGTTCATGGTCAATGAAATCACACCAGGGGGTCACGAATCCACACGAAAACGAGACTAAACTTGGTAAATCAATCAATGACAATCAGTACACAGGCAAGTGTTCTGTGAGTTGGACTGTACTGGTTCATGTACTGGTTCATGTACTGGTTCATGTACTGGTTCATGTACTGGTTCATGTACTGGTTCATTTACTGGTTCATATACTGGTTCATATACTGGTTGATGTACTAGTTCATGTACTGGTTCATGTGTGGTTCATGCACTGGTTCATGTACTGGTTTATGTACTGGTTTATGTACTCGTTTTTCTGTGCATGCTTGCACGCACTTAATGTACAGGAAACATTCTTGTATTCTTGTCTGTATGCATGTTACATAATTATGTATGATTCCTGTGTACTTTTCCATGTACCTTTTACTTGCTCATCTACTTGTGTCTGTTCGAGTTACTGGTACCACAGTAGGTGAAGTTTTGTTACCGCTCGCGGTTACGTCTACTAGTTGACATTGTATTTTCACAAGACCTCAAGATGAATTGTAGAATTAATCCAAATATAACGCAGGTTAGATGTGTGTAAAACATTGCTTTAAAACGCTGGTGACACATTATCAATTGCATTCCGATATTCAGTGACGTCCATATGGGGGCCTGGTGGCCACGTCCCCCCCATATTGGATCTGTGCCCACTAAAGTATACAATTGCATAGGGGGTGCCCCAAAGAGATACATGAGCCCCCCCAGGTGCCCCCCCCCCCCGCCACTGCCGATATTACCTGGAAACGATGGTCGCCCCATGAACTGAATAGGTCTCTACAAGTTCAAAGGCTAACTTGACTCCAGAATTGCATTGGAAACCACAGCTAAGGGGAGGACAGTTACCCGTGGTGGCGGTAGTGCACAAATCTGAAGTTCACATATAAGCCACCATCGGACAGGAATTTCTTTAATGATATCATGACAACGCATGTACAAGCTGCATTGTGTAGCGTGTGTAGGGCAGACATGGGAGAGGATACACCTTTTTGTTGGAGGAAGAGGAGGAGGCATAAGGACTTCTGTACGGAAAACTTAATGCAAAACACATTGCACATGACACCCAGATTTGTGGTATTTAATAGGTATGGGGGATTTTTGTTAATAAGATATGGCTATAAATAGATTAGAGTATATAGAGGTTATTAATAAGTTTTGGTAATAAGGTTTGGTAATAAGGGTTAATAGTTACTTATGATGGGATCTTACAAGACGGAAGCGCTACTAGATCCCAAAGGAAAAGCTCTATTTCGCCATATCTTAACCCCTACATGGAACATGTGAGCCGGGTCACTCCTTAGGAAATGGTCACATCCTGATTCTGAAAATTATATTGGTTTTGACCTATAAACTTATTTTCAAGGTCAAATTCAAGGTCAAACATGATGAAAAATTTTGCTTTTTTGACATTTGATTTTTTTACACAGACAAGGAATCAAAATATTGTTACAAAAATGTCACACATACTTGCTACAATAGTCTAGAGGCATCGTATAAATTTTCAAGGTCCTCGGATTAACCTACATTAGACCGTGAAGGTCACAAGGTCAAAAAATTAGGGAAAAATTTACAATATTTTTTCACATTTCTCAACGATAGCGTTTTTTCAATCGGCTGTAGCTCCGGTCCTAATTAAGTTACAGAAAATCTGAAAACAGATTTAGAAAGGCCAAATTCTCCCCTAGTTTTCGTTTTCTAAACATTTTGTCGTAGCTCTGACGGTTTAAAAGATCGCCGGACCCTGAAAATTTCATGTTTTTTGTCAAATTTTAACAATTTATCATAATTTTGACAAGGAAATAATCATTTTATTTCAATGAAGCTATTTGAGCATACTTTCATCTTTCGATAACATAATCCTGTCATGTTATATATGTTTCCATTGAACCGTTATGGTTCTAGAGTAATTTTAAGTGAAAAACTACATTTTTTCAGAAATTTCTGAAGTCCACATTTCTGAATTGTACCATAATTTCAATCGGCCGTATCTCCGGTCCTAATAAAGTTACGGAGAATCTGAAAATAGATTTGGAAAGCACAAATTCTCCTCTAGTTTCTATATTTGAACAATTTCTTGTATCACTGACGGTTAAAAAGATCGCCGGACCCTGAAAAATGTATGTTTTCAGAAATTGCAGTCATTTCGATATGTTTTCAGGACTAGAAGTATCTTAGCCGATGCATTCCTAAAATTCCAAGGTTGATGTACTGATTGATATTCCGGTTGATGCACTGGTTGATGCACTGGTTGATGCACTGGTTGATGCACTGGTTGATGCACTGGTTGATGCACTGGTTGATGCACTGGTTGATGCACTGGTTGATGCGCTGGTTGATGCGCTGGTTGATGCGCTGGTTGATGCGCTGGTCATTGGACTGTTCAATTTACTGTTCAATGTACTGGTCCATGTACTCTTCCACGTAATGTTCCACGTAATGTTCCATGTACTGGTCCATGTACTGGTCCATGTACTGGTCCATGTACTGGTCCATGTACTGGTCCATGTACTGGTCCATGTACTGGTCCATGTACTGGTCCATGTACTGAATGTTTTCTTGTAGCTCTGATGGTTTAAAAGAACTTTTGTATCAGTCAGTGTATCAGTCAGTGTTTTATTCTGGGTTTATCTGTCTGCTGACTATCCGTCACATCACAACTAGTCCATGTACAGATAGTTTATAAGTACTTCCATATATCTGTGCACACTATGTACATTCTAAGTGACATGCAAAATTACAGGTGATAAGTTAATATTACATGTGATATGATTTTGCATGATATTGCAAGCGATATTGTATGTTTAATACATTACATGTAACTTTACATTTGATATTGCATAATATTACATGTTATATTGTGTGTAATATTGCATCTAATGTTACATTTGCAAGACGCATGCACTTACATGTGCAAGTTTATGTACAAGTTTATGTGCAAGTACATGTGCAAGTTCATGTGCGTGTTCATGTTCAAGTTCATGTCCAGTGTCATTTCCAGTATCATTTATGTGTTTTCTCACATTAATTTCACTGCCAATAATTATATGAAGGTGAATTATATGAAGGTTACCCGATTTCTAGTTATTATTTATTATTTTTCCGGCCACCTTAATTTCGTCAAAAAAATCTAAAAAAAATCACATACACTGTATTACATGACCTAATTACACTCACCAAGTTTCGGTGACCTTGACTTATTTTTCAAGGTCACAGGTCACTTCAAAGTTCGTTTTTAATGTAGGTGTGTTAACACACCGCCATTTATGTAGTTGGTGAGAAAGGGGGGTAAGAGAGTGGGTCAGAGAGTGAGTGAGAGAGTGTAAACTTTAGGCGGGAAATTCAAAATTTTAGAAGAAAATCTGAAATTAGTCTCTTTGCCTGTTTCAAAGTATCTCCTAATTTTAAAATTGCACGCAACTAGAGATGCAGGGCTATTATTGCAGCCTACTTGTATTGACCTGTAATAATTCTAAGTAGTCCATTAATGACTTGATAGTTTGGAGTTTTTTTTTTGGTGTTACATTCCACCATTTTGAAAATTATGTGTATTGTGTTTTGTGTATGCAAATGAGCTGTCCACCATTTTGAAAATTATGTGGATTGTGTTTTGTCTAGGCAAATGAGCTGAGCTGCAACTATGTAAGGGTGGCACTAGGATGTGTATTGGACTATTGGTAAGTTTTCTGATTTGGAAATTTATTTCATCATAATACTAGGTCACAAAAGGCAAGATTTCAATAGTTATATAAATCTCCCAACTATTTCAGTCAGATATATGAATGGTTAAATTGACGAATAGATAGATTATTGACTGATAGATAAATAGATAGATAGAAAGGTACAGGGTGAAGAAGCAAATTTTTCAAAATTTGGAATATTTCAAACTTCAGTCGAAATGAAAGGTTTTGCTAAGTCATAACAAATTCATATTTTCAGGCCTTAGAAACAAGACAAAAAGGATCCTTTTTGTGAAGTTTGACTTGTATTATCTCCAATCATAAATTCAATATGGCCGTCTAAACTTGGTGATGCTTTCAAAAAAAGCACCTTCATATTTTGAGGCCGTGAGCCATGAAGACAGTAAGGAGGACAACAACATCGTGGTGACAGGTCTTGTTGACCAACCATTCTAAGATGCCCCACACGGTAAAGTAAAGGGAATTAAGGTCCGAGCTGGAGAAGGGCCAGAAGTTGGCTGCCCAGAAATCTCCAAAATTTCTTTAAGTGGAAATTCTGAACTTTCTTGCCATAAGGCATGGCGAACCATCCTGAGTCTGCCTATAGTTGCTATTGGGGTAATTCACATCCAGCAATGGCAAAACATGACATCACTGGACCTAGTAGTATGCTTCAGGTCTGTCCCCCTTTACTCGCATGAAAAAGAAATAAAGCATAATTTTTCTATCTGAAGTCATGACTCCCGAAACCATTGCCTGAGCTGGATACTTTGCCCTGAATGTCCCATTGACATCTTCTATTGATTTTATATAGACTTTGAAATTTCTTTTGTTGACAATAGAATCAACAACCAAACATTAATAGTTTTGAAAAAAAAATTGAATATCGAGCTATGCTTCCTAATGTAGCCCATCATTTTTTCACCATTTCTATTTTCTGGCCTTCATGGAGTAGGCCGAATGGTGTCTTTGGGATCCTGACATATGATTTCAGGCCAAAATCATTTTGCATAGCCGCTCTGGCAGCCTTGAGGTCCACCTAAAGCTCTTCAACCACCTCTCTCATGCAGGTTGCAGGCACCTTGTCAGTTTTGTCGTCAGTGACTCCAGGAATGCTCCATTTCTCTCTTATAGTCCGGGAGCTGGCCTCTGAAAAATCTGGTTGACCTCATCTCATGAGGTCACCGCCTAAATTTGGTACCGTTTTAAAGGAAAAATTCTGTAGTTTTTTACTACATAGGTGAAATCCCTCAAATCAGGTGCAGAATTTTGCTAAATCAGTTTCCATGGCAACAAGTCAATTTGAAGTGGTATAGCTGAGATATATAACAAATACCTTCCTAAATTAACAATATCAGTAATATCTCATATTAAACTTCACAGGAACTTGATGAAGGAAATTGGTGACCTCAAAGTAAAATAGCCAATGCAACCTATCAACTTGGTTGCCATGGAGACCAAATATCATAACAAAATTACACTATTCTGCTAAAACATTGGCATATCTTTCCATACACAACAACCAATGATAAGAATTTGACACTTCTGTTGCATCTTTGTCAAAGCCCCAAAACTGGGCTTTTCAAAAATGTGCTATATGGATCTTATAGCATATGTTGCCTTTTGGTGTTCATATTAAAGCAATCGCTTACTGTCATTGTAAAATATTGAAAATTAAGAAAATAAAGTTTTTGTTTCCGGAGCAGAACTCCGAAACAGTTATACCTGTGAGAATTAAGATCTACCATGCGTTAACATAATTTGTCTTTTTGGGGTCTAAATGCTCTTACAAAAGTTAATAACAGCAAATTCAGAAAAAATGTGAAAAAATTTTATTTTTACAATGTTCCATGACTCTGTAAATTTTGGAGTTAGACTTCTCAAATTTTGCATTTCCATGTCTACATTATGTCTCTTTAAATGACTTAACTCATTTGGAGGGCAAATGTTATGAAATTTTCATAAAAACCAAAAAACTGAAAAAAGTTGGGATTTCTGATATTTTTCTCAACTTTTGGATTCTCGCAACAGCTGGTTCTGGGCACTCAGGGAAATAGTCTTTTTCAGGGGATATGAACTTAAAACTAGGGCTTGGCAATATATTGCAAAAATATCAAAATCGCAATATTATAACTTGCAATATCCGTATCGCAGTAATCATTCACTGATGCAATGTTTAACATAAATAAAATAAACCTTTATAAGTTCTTGAAAATCAAGAAAATTATATTCCCTCCAGATGGGTCCCAAAGTTAAAGGAAATTATGCCCTTGATGGCTTGAGCAGATTTTGTGTTGCTGAAGATTGGCTGTCAGTCAATGAATGAAAGCACTATCCAACCACATTTGACTATACAATAGGACATTCTGGGATCTATAGATGTTGACAGCAATTGGTGATTGGATGACTTCGCAGGCAATTAGGCTAATGGCAATTAAACAGATCACAGACCTAGGCCTGATACTCTTCAAACCTAATTAGCTGGCTTTATGTGATATTCTTGAAGGACATATCATTTCAAAAGTATTATTTAAATATCAAACTTTCAAGAATCAAGATCTTAAGACTCAGATTTGGGAAAATGCAGTATAACAGGCAGAAGCTGCTAAGTCAATGTTGAGCACTGAGTATATATCTCCTATGAGTGATTGAATGGCAATTAGGTTTCACACCTTTGGAACTGAATTGAAAGCAGCTCTTGTTTGCTTGACAGTAATTGCACTGGGCTTAATTAAACTGCTTAATGACAATCAGTTTTGTCAGGCCTATATAGATCTATGCAGCTGGTAGGGCTGTAGACCTAAAGGCAATCAAGCATGACGCATGTACTTCGATACATGATGACGCAATAAAAGGGCCTTTGATGTGACTTTGGGGACATGGGGGCATCTCGAATTGCGGAGGTTCGCGATATAGAGAGTCGCCATATAGGGAGGCTGCACTGTAAAGGATATTTGTCTGTAACCAAATACAGTTTATTAATTATGATTGTCTCTTTATTGTCATAAATCATGTAGCTTTATTGAGATCATTAGAAACCTGGAAGTCACCTTGGGGGGTTCACCTCGTGCTGGTCACCTCGGGCGGGGGGGGTCACCTCGGGAGGTCACATGCACATGCACCTTTTAGTTGACTTCGGCAATCGTCGTGAATCTCCGATATTTCTGCCATGAGAAATCAACCTGTTACCTGTATACATCTGAAGGTCAATGGAATGATTGGCCTAGATCTGCTTCCAAAGCTAGATGTCATCAAGCGCAATATATCCTTTTGTTGAGATATTTCACTTGTTTTGTCAATAATATACACTCATGTGCCATTGCAAAAAATGCATAATGATATTACTCTACATAACTCAGTATTAACACGACTTGTCAAGCCGTACAAACTATCATCTCGCCCAATTCAACATAAGTACCAATCAAAACACTTTTGTGCGTTGCTGCATGTCTAGCAGAATATGCATTTCTCCCTCTCAAGGCCACTTCGGGCTAACACCCTCATAAAATGGGCCCCCTGCTACTATAATTCAGCATACCAAATGACTAGGCCTAGCTTGTTTTACAATGGTCGGGTCGATTATCACCGTCCAGATATGCAAATTCCAATTTGCCTTCTAGTTATTATTATTACAGTGGTCCCTGAGTTATGAGACCGCCCCTTCTGCGGGAGTCAGGCGGTCTCTCGTGGGGGTGCGGTCTCTCGTCGGGGTAAAGATGCTTTGGCAAATATTCAAATATTACCACATAGCAAATCTATACTTCAATGATTTGTGATATTACCAATTTTCATAACTAAATCTTCCAAATTGCCATTTTGTATAGATGAGTTTTCTATGACTCACCACTCACAAAACTAAATGCAATCCTGCATCTGCATCATTTCTGAAAGAGTGAAACAATTCACCAAATATCAATTGTCTACAATTATCAAAACTTCACTAATCAACAAAGGCCCTAAAATATGCATAATCTTGTGCATTTTTTTTTTATCACAAAAACGGTATTTGTAGTGTTTACCTGTTACTTTAATGAGGAATCAATCATTCTATAGATAAGACCTTTTTATGAGACCAAAAACGACCAATGGGACCAAAAACGACCAATCTAATGGGCCTATATATACCTATCAAGTTGTCCACTAGTCCTCAATCTTCTGCAAAATCACGGATAAAGTACAACAATCAAAATTCATCTATTGAAGTGCAAGCATCAATTGAAGGGGCATTTAACTGAAGCAACAGCAATCAATTGGAAGTAATCAATTGAAGTGACAGCAATCAATTGTGGTGACAGCAATCAACTGAAGCGACAGCAATCATCAGAATTGCAATTAACATTGAAGCACAACAGCGTAACTCTTTAATTGATGAAAGAAAGGTGAATTGCTTGGCTGAAGAAGCGAAAAGTGGATTGCTATCAGTTGTAATGTATGTTGCTCCCTATGCCTGCGAAATTGCCGAAAAACATTGTGGCTTCATTGCCGCATTTTGGTAGTTTCTGGTCTTTTCTTGGTCGCATATGAGGATGAAATTATCCAATTCTGGTAGTTTTAGTGGTCGTTGGTCGCGTTAGACAGGTTGGTCGCATATTTGGGTGATATTTATGAAGAAAAACGTTAATACAGAAGGCCAATGGTCGCATATAAGGGTCTGGTCGCTCATTAGGAGGTCGCTTATGACAGGGACCACTGTATTGCGAGCATTAATAACAGTGTGTATCTGAAGACCTCGGATTGGCCAACAAAATATGTACAGTTTTGGAAGAAAAAATGTTTTTTTCTTGGTCAACATGGTCATGGAAATAGATAAATTTTGATTCTCAATCACGAAGAGACAGCTTAATTTTCCTGCTTATAGATGAATTGACTTGCGAAAACTGTCATGCTAACATAAGAGAAGGGTTTTCTCTTCTACACTTGGGATGGAATTTGAATGTTAAAGGTGAGCTGTTTTACTTATTCAGGTTGAGCGTCAAGGAGAAGCTGGAGGAAGTCCTTGGATTGTTCTTCGTTCCAGGAGTAGAGAAGATGGCCGATGGGTTGTTTGATCGAGACATATTCGTCAAAGTTTCTGCATTGTTACAACACCATATGGACAATGGAAAATATTCAGAAGATGCGGTTATCAAGTGAGTGAATTTCATCATCATTACAATAAGTGACAATAACTATCAGAAGGTTCGGTTGTTCCGTTGTATAGTAGGGGAAGTCAGGCAGCCAAACTTTATTTTTTACCGTAACCCTGCACCGATGAATAAAGCAGTCCTCTCAACCAACCCTAAAAAACAGGGTTTTCCCCGTTTTTTTGCCTAAAACCCTGTTACCCTAATTTTCCATGTACCTTTTATTTGCTTATCTATTTGTGTCTGTTTCGAGTTACTGGTACCACAGTAGGTGAAGTTTTGTTACCGCTCGCGGTTACGTCTACTAGTTATTATTCTTCCCGACAAACTTCATCGGAAAATGTTCAAAAAATTCATATACGTAGCCTACAAAAATACAAGAGATTCATTTTGAAAAATTTGACCTTGACCTATTTTTCAAGGTGACAGGGCCTTTCAAAGTCGGATTTCGCAATATTTCAAATACATGTACCTCGTCCGGTTATTACCGGTTTTCACTATCCGGTACATGAAAAGGTCCCAGACACTTTCTACACTATTTGACCCATTTTCATGAAAGTAGGTCAAGGTCACTTTGTGTTAAGTCAAATTTCATGGTTTGAGGTCTGCCCCTGTGCCGCAGAATCCGTAAGTCGTAGAAACATACCGTTGGTGCCATTACGTGCCCGAACTCACGGGCAGTACCGGTTCTTGACTTACGGAACTTTAAAGTCATACCGCGTCACCAAAACCGGTGACCTTGAGAATTTTACCTTGAAATAACGATGTTAGGTCATAACATGTCATAGTAAACCCCCCCAAACATAAACCTAGTAAGCCCAAAATGACCTTTAAATTTGACCTTGACCTCATTTTTCAAGGTCACATGACCAAAAAAAGTTCTAAAAAGTGTCATTTTCAGCAATTTTTTTCACCTTGTTCTTTTCAAGATATCAGTGTGATTTACTGGTGACAGATGAACATTGACCTGCTCATTCATAATATCTAATCATATTTAGACGAGCAGGGCCGTCTATAGTATTACTAGATCGTGTGAGGTTCCAGGTTTCAAATCACGGGTCAATGACTGCAAATCTCGTTCTCATCTGTGGGCTGCAAGCGGCAGAAATGCACTTTGCTTACCTTTACAACAGCTTCAATAAAGTATGAAGATACGAAATACCAATCCTGAAACATTTGCTACCCCAAAATCCGTGCTTAATGGCTTTATTTCAAGTGTTTAAATGTCATTTTTTCTCGCCGAAATACATGATTAGAAAATGGTACGACACGCGCGTACTGCAAGACTCAGAGGTTGCAACGAAGCCTCTCTAGATGTCCGCAAGGGGGCAGTCTGCAGTAAATGCTCCGCCTAGTGGATAATTCGTTGGTGCCAGGAAAGCATGGAAAGCAGTTGTTGTTGTTGTAGTTCTTCTGCTGCCACTACATCAGCATATGTTCACAAGTAGCTTCTCTAGTGAATGTCTCGTGGTGACCTCATTGATCACCGTCCTGTGCAATCGATGATGGCAATCAATGATGGCAGTCAATGATGGCAATCAATGATGGCAATCAATGATGATGATAGATAGATAGATAGATAGATGGATAGATAAGGGGGCGACCATTTAATATCTACTAAGGATAAGGGGGCGACCATTTGATATCTCCTAAGAATAAGGGGGCAACCATTTAATATCTACTAAAGTGCTAAGATAACAAAAGTACATGCATGAATGAACCAAGGGGGCAAGATAAAAAAAGTACATGCATGAATTAACCAAGGGGGCAACCATTTAATATCTAGCAACCCCCAAGTATGGGGACATCCCCGGGGATAACCCAAGCACATGGGGACACGGCCCCGGGGACATAAGGGCACGGCCCCCGGGGACATACCCCCGCGGACATGGGGACATACCCCCGCGGACATGGGGACATACCCCCGCGGACATGGGGACATACCCCCGCGGACATGGGGACATACCCCCCACGGACATGGGGACATACCCCCCACGGACATGGGGACATACCCCCCACGGACATGGGGACATACCCCCCACGGACATGGGGACATACCCGCCACGGACATGGGGACATACCCCCCACGGACATGGGGACACACACCCGCGGACATGGGGACACACCCCCGGGGACATTGGGACACACCCCCGGGGACATTGGGACACACCCCCGGGGACATGGGGACACACCCCCGGGGACATGGGGACACACCCCCGGGGACATGGGGACACACCCCCGGGGACATGGGGACACACCCCCGGGGACATGGGGACACACCCCCGGGGACATGGGGACACACCCCCGGGGACATGGGGACACACCCCCGGGGACATGGGGACACACCCCCGGGGACATGGGGACACACCCCCGGGGACATGGGGACACACCCCCGGGGACATGGGGACACACCCCCCGGGGACATGGGGACACACCCCCCGGGGACACACCCCCCGGGGACACACCCCCCGGGGACACACCCCCCGGGGACACACCCCCCGGGGACACACCCCCCGGGGACACACCCCCCGGGGACACACCCCCCGGGGACACACCCCCCGGGGACATACCCCCCGGGGACATACCCCCCGGGGACATACCCCCCGGGGACATGGGGACACACCCCCGGGGACATGGGGACACATCCCCCGGGGACATGGGGACACACCCCCCGGGGACATGGGGACACACCCCCCGGGACATGGGGACATACCCCCCGGGACATGGGGACATACCCCCCGGGACCTGGGGACACACCCCCACGGACATGGGGACATACTCCGCGGACATGGGGACATACCCCCGCGGACATGGGGACATTCCCCCGCGGACCCCCGTTGCTGCTGCTAGGGTGCCTCCCCCCTGGGGTGCCCAACCTCCTCGGCTGCCCCACTTAGCGTGGTGTCATGTACTGGTAGCAGAGCTCTGTGCATCTCATGCATAGAGCCCGGAGCCTCAGTCAGGTCTTGATGACTAACTTGAACCAAACCTGACTAACTTATTCAACTTAGCCAAGTTTTGTGACTTCCACTTAGCTGACCATTTTCGACTAACTTACGTGACTTAGCTGATAATTTTCGACAAAAATGTATTAATCAAATAGGCCCTAATGAAATATATAATGAAATGTTGTCTTGGCGAGGGCAATTATAGCTCATGAATATATAAGTTGGAACCGGCACCAGTATGATGAGAAGTCACTGAATGAATCATTCATAACTGAGGTCACAAGTTACCATACAATTACAAACTGACAGTTAATTTCAATGTGACTGATAGGGCCTGCAGTGATGTCATTGATGTTCACAAACAGCTGAATGTAAATACTTTTCATTCTTTTACTGTAACTTATGATTTGTAAAACTATTTAATTTGATTGTAAGGATGTTTGAAGCCACAGCTAGAATGTTGCATTACAAGCTATTACAATAAGGACATCATAGTTGAATTGGTGACTTTCTCAACTGGACTGATGGACTTAGAAGTCAGCTGATGACATCTAGGAATTGTCAACTTTTTTTCAAAATTTGTCGACAGTTAACTATACAGAGAATAACAGGGATGTAAGTTACACATGTACAGTCAACACAAAAATTATTTGCACGCTTTGATTTTTCATCATATTTTGCAGAAAAATGGTAGTATGATAAAAAGAACTGCCCTATGTTTTAGAGCAGTGTTAGTAGGTTAGGTTCCCTTGCATTTCATTTTTTACCAAAATTGATTTTCTTGGAAAATGTGAAAAAACTGAATTTTGAAAACCAAAAAATATTTGCACGCTTCAGCCAAGTGGCAGAAATTGAATTTTTAATGATGATACTCAATTTTTTCTTTGGAACTACTGTTGTTTATAGTATATTTAGCTCATTTACATCAATTATCAGAATTATCTCCCCCAACTCTTTGAATATATACATATTCATTTGACATTATTGTCTTCAGCTGGTTTCTACCTGCTGCCAACTACAGCTCAGCCCTGCGCTGCAGCCCGGATTAGTTTATTGTTAGCTGTTTATATTTAGATTAGAAGCGTAGGCGAGCGAGCAGCCCCATTTGTGCCAAAAAACTGGATTGACTTTATTATTGACTGTTGTTGGCCCTATTAAACTGCTAAAGTTTAAACTGCTTGTTTTGGGTTGTGTGTAAATGAAAGTTTTACTGTGGGTGGTACTGTTTGGAAAATGGCATTTTCTTCCTCCCTGCCTGAGAGTGCTCCTCAATCCCCACAGACACATTCATATCAGAGAAATATGAAATGTGATGCTGAGTCTGTGAGTATGCTCAAGGCTAATGATAAGTTGACAATTAATGGTTTTAGGAATGATGAACCTTTTATGTCGGCCTAAAATCAAGTATTGTTCTGCCTATTTGTTTTTATTTGATGCGTACGAAAATGTGTCAAATCCAAATTGTACTAACTTCCACTATGGGGTAGAATGGGCAGGCCTCTTATTGTGCAGCTGTTTTGTCATTAGAAGTTAATTCATTTTAAGATTCTCCTTCATTGACAGGGTATTGCAATTGTGTTCTTGATTGGAGTTCCAAATGATAATTACTTCAGAAGTGCATGTGAAATGCTGTTATCTATTGCAACAAAGAGTAAATTGAATAAACAGATGGATTGCCTTTTCTTCCTGTACTGTTTGCTTTGACTACTCAAGCAAATCTTGCATTACCCTCACCAATTTCTTTTGGAGGTTAACGTCTCCAACCGGAAGTGACCCTCGCCCATACCTTGCAGTACCCTCGCCACTTCCGGGTTGGTACCCTCGCCAAAATGCTAGTACCTTCGCCAAAAAAGTGCTGGTACCCTCGCCAAAATGCTGGTACCCTCGCCCTACCATTTTCCTATTTTTGTGGTACCCTCACCTCGAGAGATTTCTAATTTCCCAAATGTCTCACTTCACTTTGCATGTTTTAGTCTGGCACTTGGCGAATGATTCATTCCACAAGACATTTAAACTACCTTCACAAATTTGAAGACCTCACTCCCCCTAAATTTTTTGCAATTTTACTTCGAAATCACGAATCAGTAGTTGTAATGGCTTCCCTGATGGCGAGGGTACCCCCATCGTTAGTACACAGTGAGCTATTCACATTGAGACATATAATAGCCTTGAAACTGATTCCTTTATTATTGCTCTTCGTCGCTTCTTGTGTGTTCGTTGTCCAATGAGAACCCTCAGGTCAGATAGAGGCACTAATATTGTTGGTGGCATCAATCAGTTGCAAGAAGCAGTTGATGCAGTTGATGATGATGCAATTAGGGAGTTCTTATTGTCAAATTCATGTGATTATTTGTTAAATGTCCCCAATGCAAGTCATCAAGGTGGTATATGGGAGCGTCAAATTAGATCAGTCTGTATTGTTTGAATGTGCTGTTGGTTTAAACATATTTATTACCTTTGCTAACGAGCCGTAGGCTCAATTACAAGCTCAGGTGTTAGTAGTAAAACAAGAAAACAAAACACACAGCTATCGGCTAAGGTCATCACCCACACAAGCATAAGCATAATAATTCACTAAATTGTTACACACATGCAATGGTGCTGTTGCACAAACAAGGTCATCAATTAAATGATGAAGGTTTCAGAACTCTCATGGCAGAAGCTTCAAACATTGTAAACAGCCGACCATTGACCACAATGAACATCAATGACCCATGTTCATTACAACCTTTATCACCAAATCAATTACTTACTCTTAAATCAAATGTGGTCTTACCTCCTCCTGGTCAATTCCAAAATGCTGACATTTACAGCAGAAAACTGTGGCGTCGTGTTCAGCATTTGGCAAATGAATTCTGGCATAGGTGGCGAAAAGAGTATCTTTTGCAACTCAATAGACGCACAAAATGGCAAATATCAAAGCGTAATTTCCGAGTCAATGACATTGTTTTAATTGTTGATCAATCTTTTCCCAGGTGTTTTTGGAAACTTGCCAAAGTGCATGAAGTCTATCCAAGCAAAGATGGTTTGGTTAGAAAGGTAAAGGTTCAAATGGGAAACCCAACTTGGAACAACGAAGGTCAGTCTAGCGAGTTTCTTGAAAGACCTATTCATAAGTTTTTGTTATTGCTTGAAGTGGTTCATAAGATGTTTCATTTTGTTAGTAACTTGTGTTGTGCAAATGATGTTTTTACTCACATAATTATTTGAGTAAGATTAACATTTACATGGTAAGAAGTTGGATTGCTTTTCTTGTATATCTGATGATTTCTTTTACATGTTTTCGTATTATACATTGAGTTGTGGTTAAAATGTATTTGTGATGTATTTAATTTGCCTACTTCAATTTGCTACAGTGAGCCTGTAAGTAAGTGAAACACATGATATTGTGCCATTGCATCAATGCTAAACATCCTCAACCAAACTGCTTGTGGAGGTATCATGTATGAATTCTCATCTGATGAGAGGAAACATATTGGGTCATAAAGGCTGATATGTGAGGCATGTGGTATAACAATGGCAGCCAGTTTTCTCTGCTGTAGTCGGAGTTAGGTATGGGTCAAAGTCTTTGATAAGTGAGTGAACCATCCTTCCCTATTAAATAACATTGGGCCTGTGTTTCACTTATCACAGACTTTGACCCAGTGAGCATTGGGGGCCAATGCCAAATATGGACCTGCCCATTATGAATGGGGATTCAGTTAGCTGTAAAGGGTTACCATGGTTACAGGTGCAATGAACAGCTGCAGCCAGCAGTGGGCCTGTGAGCCTCATTGGAGAAGGTGCCCCTGTGTCATGATGCAACAACGTGGCAGCACTGTACATGTTGTACATGCCTTCCTGTTTGATCAAAACATTGGCTTGGAGAAAGCACATGTTTCAGAAAAAGTCAATTCATATAAAATAAAATTGCTGTCAGCTGTAGAAAACACATAGAACTGGTGTATTTAGTCACTGTGGACAAAGCCTATGCAAAGTGTAACCTTGAAAGATCTTTGATATTTGATTAACAGCCTTCAAAGTTTCAATGTGAGTGGGCAAAACATTCTGTGTTGACATGGCCATAGGAGAATTTATATCTTACCTTTTCTATGAATCTGTATCCTACAATTTGTCCTGTTAGCAATTCCAAATATAGATATCCCATGCAATATAAATATAGTCCATGAATAATTCCATGTGGATAAATGGATGCTCAAATGTTTCAATTATCTTTTCTTGGGCAAAAAGACCCTGGCACTGTGAGCCTCTAACACATTTTCTTATGCTATGACAATGTTTAAAGGGGCCCTGTTACAAAATAGCAAGCTGGATTATCTTGTTTAGCATTGTTTGGCATTGACTGTTTGTTGTAATCACCTGTTTCGAACCTCAGTTCAGTGGAGTGCAACAATTTCTCTGTGAATTCCATATGTGTGGTTGTAGGACCATGCTGTGTCAGGATTGCTTATAATTCCAAAGCACTGTGAGAGTCAAACCATTTCAGTGCAAGTTTGTGTTTTAAAATAATTGTTCATGCCTAGATGAGGCATGGCATTGTCTACTACTTCACCAGCTTTCTGTACAGTGCTATGATGTAGTTATGTACCCTTGTCTATCAACACCCATCCACTAAACTCCACCAAGAGACCAGAGCCTTTCTCAGTGCATTTCTCATTGTTGCCGCATATGAAATATGCCGGCAACTATGTTTTTGCTTCCTCATGTTGTGACTGTACAGTGGGGCCGTGGCATGTTGTCATGTTGTCCTGTTGTCCCGTTGTGTCAATTTTGTCGTCGCCTCAACAAAGGTAATCAATGATGGCAATCAATGATGGCAATCAATGATGGCAACCAATGATGGCAATCAATGATGGCAATCAATGATGGCAATCAATGATGGCAATCAATAGATTAGATAGATAGATAGATAGATAGATAGATAATAGATAGAGGGATAGATAGATGGATAGATAGATAGATAGATAGATAGATAGATAGATAGATAAGGGGGTGACCATTTAATATCTCCTAAGAATAAGGGGGCAACCATTCAATATCTACTATGGTGCTAAGATAGATAGGGCGACCATTTAATATTACTAAGAATAAGGGGGCAACCATTTAATATCCGGGGACATGGGGACACGACCCCGGGGACATGGGGACATACCCCCCCGCGGACATGGGGACTTACCCCCGCGGACATGGGGACTTACCCCCTCGGACATGGGGACTTACCCCCTCGGACATGGGGACTTACCCCCTCGGACATGGGGACTTACCCCCTCGGACATGGGGACTTACGCCCTCGGACATGGGGACTTACCCCCGCGGACATGGGGACTTTCGCCCTCGGACATGGGGACTTACGCCTTCGGACATGGGGACTTACCCCTGCGGACATGGGGACTTACCCCCGCGGACATGGGGACTTACCCCCGCGGACATGGGGACTTACCCCCGCGGACATGGGGACTTACCCCTGCGGACATGGGGACTTACCCCCGCGGACATGGGGACTTACCCCCCCGGACATGGGGACTTACCCCCCCGGACATGGGGACTTACCCCCCCGGACATGGGGACTTACCCCCCCGGACATGGGGACTTACCCCCCCGGACATGGGGACTTACCCCCGTGGACATGGGGACTTACCCCCGCGGACATGGGGACTTACCCCCGCGGACATGGGGACTTACCCCCGCGGACATGGGGACTTACCCCCTCGGACATGGGGACTTACCCCCTCGGACATGGGGACTTACGCCCTCGGACATGGGGACTTACGCCTTCGGACATGGGGACTTACCCCTGCGGACATGGGGACTTACCCCCGCGGACATGGGGACTTACCCCCTCGGACATGGGGACTTACCCCCTCGGACATGGGGACTTACCCCCGCAGACATGGGGACTTACCCCCGCAGACATGGGGACTTACCCCCTCAGACCCCCGTTGGTGCTGCTAGGGTGCCTCCACCCTGGGGTGCCCAACCTCCTCGGCTGCCCCACTTAGCATGGTTTCATGTACTGGTAGCAGAGCTCTGTTTGTGCATCTCATGCACACCATTCCAGTTAATACTGGCAAACTTCTGTTGCATAAATACTCGTAAAAAAAAGAGCCCATTTGTCATGCAAGAGATGGATTATTTCCTTAGTATTAGTGAACTTGGTGAAGTATTGCCCAATCAAATTCGCAAAACAAGGTTTTGGCTTGCGTATTATGTAATACAGGTGATCATTTAGTCCCTGTGGGACAGCATAGGTGATCCATTCAATCTCCACACTACCTCTAGTTCTTGGGTTAGTGATTAACTGTCAAAATAGGCCGGACAATTAAGTCCCTTTGGGAAAGCATTACATGCATCGAACGATCCCCTATCCTCTGCTGCATCTAGTTGTCATTGGATGGCAATCAATGGATGGCAGTCAATGGATGGCAATCAATGGATGGCAATCAATGGACGGCAATCAATGGCTGGCAATCAATTATTGGCAATCACTCAATGCCAATCACTCAATGCCAATCACTCAATGCCAATCACTCAATGGCAATGCTGGAGTTCAATACTCAATGCCAATTAATGATCAATGCGGGGAAAGTTGGAGATCATTAAATGGCAATCATTGAATGCATGCCTAATAAGGTATATCAATGCAA
The DNA here is from genome assembly GCA_026936325.1 of Platynereis dumerilii. Classification (NCBI taxonomy): domain Eukaryota; kingdom Metazoa; phylum Annelida; class Polychaeta; order Phyllodocida; family Nereididae; genus Platynereis; species Platynereis dumerilii. The sequence continues at coordinate 593,104 of JAPTHN010000056.1, forward strand.
AAGCGGCACCATTTCGTCCCTGTGGGACAGAATTACGTTGCATTGTGCGACACTTTATCTTATGTTGCCTCTAGTTCTGACAGTATACTTTGACAAACTTTATCATTTTACAGCCTTAATTTTGATATGCATAAAATGAGTGTTTGCTTCCCACAAATTGTGTCACTCTGTGACTGTGAGTCATAATAACTGATGAAGTGTCATCTTCCCAAATTTAACATCCATGGGAAACATAGAGGCTGTTTGATTAGTCATGGTGAAGAGAAGGCTATTTGATTTGTCATGTAACTGATCTTAGAGTAAAATTATTGAGACAAATCATCAATATGAGTGTCATTTCCACAGTGCAACAGCTCACTCGGTTTGAATATCAGTTTTACAGATTGTAAACTAAAGTTGTGTTTTAATTGCAGTCTGCAGAACTGGTTGCAAAAAGACGCTTGCCACCACAAATAAACAAACCTAGTGCATGATATAAAGATTATAATGTATATTGATAGTCTTGTTGTAGGCACTGATTTGCTCAAAACTTAGTTGGAAGGTAAATATACAACACAAAATATTTGTAGTTTATTCAGTTTGCTTAATATGAATGATTGATTGCAATATCATGAACACAGACCAATCTTCTTATGTACTAAAAGTTAAAGGCCATTTATTTTCTTCTGGTTAAAACAGATTGTGACTTATGAACACATTATATAGCAACAAGGCCGCTTTTTTTTGGTCACAAAAAAATTATTTATCAAGATCCGTGAATAACTGAAATAGCCATGAGGGACAAGAAGGAATACTGATTAAATTAATACACACATAGGCTATATATATATATATATATATATATATATAGTAGTTATACCATGGGCATATGTGGTATACGGAGATATATACAGCCGAGGTGGTAAATATAACCCGAGGGCGTAGCCCGAGGGTTATATTTACCACCGAGGCTGTATATATCCCGTATACCACAAATATGCCTTTGGTATAACTGATTTATACCATTATTCGCTGTTTCAGAGGATTATTTTGTTATCATGTGTTTGGAGATAAAGACCGATTTACTAAAAATGTCTTTATTTTATTACCAGAGATACCAAAATGGTCATAAAATTTTTCTTTATTTAACAAAATTAACAACTTATTTTTTAAATCAATATTCCAGTGTCAATAACTTAAATTATGTTCAAGCTACAAAACTTTTGTAAACTCCAGAGTGAGGCTCAATGGCATCTGTCATGACGTCATGATTCAAATGCTGGCTTCTGATTGGCTGATTCAGTGTTTGTGCATTGTGACATCACCACTTGTCACGTGACCACTAAATATACGTGATATATGGCGAGATATATCATGGTAGATATTGAAGGATTTATCAGCAAGTATGGTATAAATATATATATATATATATATATATATATATATCAAACATATTTTATATGAAAGGAACAATGAAAGACTTGCAGTCATATAAACAAATATTTATGTGTTTTAAGTGATGTCGTAGAAAATATGCAAATTAATGCAAATTATGCAGAATCAAAATGTGTTATTATTTTCCTTCTATCACTTACATAACTGAAGATATCACAAACCGCGATCCTTTGGAAACGTAACTTTTCTTGAAAAATTCATTGGAAATAGGCTCTCGGAGGCACCCCTAAATATTCATTGATCAGTCTAATTTTTTAATATGTTCATCTGACTACCAAAACACAACTTCAGGCCAAGGTACAGCTGCCCAGCTCTATTTTTTTTTTTTTCATGGGGCGGCTGGTGTACCCTATCGAACGTACATCGTGTGAGTACGTCCAACATGGTGACATTTTGCCTTGTAGCTCAGCTCCTGTTGTACTTGTGGCTTTGGTTGATGGCTTATCTGATACCCCTATAACTTGGCCTCGTCCCTGTTTAACAATAAAATAGCTGAGGTGTAATGCTGGGGCTACACAAGCTGCCTAAGTGTCAAATCTGCAAATCGGACTTTACGGAATTGCCCCAATGATAAGACATTGAATTACAGTTGATATATCTAGATATACAGTATATCTGTCCATTAAAGCAGGATTGGTCCACTGGCAAGTATAGTTGCAAAATACCAGGTCGCGCCGCAATGCCTCTGTAGAATTCATTGTATTTTATTCTGCCAGATAACGAAAAGAAAGCGGACAGGATCTCTATGGGAACAAACACAAGAGTTATAAGTTACATGTTGAGATGAATGAAGTCAAATTTATGTTTAGTATCTGATGAGTGTTTGATGCTTTTGATGATTTGATCATCCATTCAATATGTTATCCCTGTTTTATTTATATTTGGCATGCCATTCAATATGTTATCCCTGTTTTATTTATATTTGGCATGCTGCAATCATAAGGCTGAGACATGTACACAGAACAGCTCTTTCTGTATTTGTCCAGTAAGATGGAATCGCAGCCGACTATCTGTGGATAAAAATGTTTAATTGTTCATGAATTTTGGTCTCTCATGCCAAAACAGTAATAACTATATCGGTAAAAACCAAAAGGTAATATAGCTAAACTTATTAAAAAGGAACTTTTGTGGCCATAATGTAGTTGATGCAATTTTTTAGGCCAACAGAACCAGTTTAAAATTCACAAAAATATGAAAATATCAACTTCCTGACCAAATGTTTGGTTCTAATAATAGTAATAAAGTCATGCCATGCTCTCGAATATGACTAAAATGGATAAACATGAAGGAAACACATGGTGCCATACAACTTGTCCCAAGTGCAAATTTTATCACATTCTTCCTCAGAATTAATGTGTTTAAATATAGTAAATTATATAAATATATACAAATATGACGAGGACGCAAGCTCCCTGTGAGTAAAAAATTGTTGCTGGGAATTGACTATATGAATTTCCAAAGGTCAGGATTAAACCTACATAGTTATATATATTTATCTTGTTACAGAAAGGCACAGCATCACCTGAAGGAAGGCTTAACTGACTTTATGGATGATGTTGAAGAGGGCTTCAGTTCCTATCAACCCGAAGAACAAGACAAGTTAAAAAAGGGCAAAGGAAAGAAGAAACAAGTGGCAAAAGTGAAGGAGAAGGTTTTTGAATGCTACTTGGAAACGCTGTTTCATGTCCTGGGCATGATATCTGATCATAATCCAGTTCTGAGGTAAGTACTTATACAAACTGTACTCGCTGATAAGCATTATGAACTGAAAATAAGAATGCTTTGTGTTTGAAAATGAAATGGCCTGATTTCTCTAAAAGTTTAAATCTTGGGGAATAAGCAGATGGATCGGAAACTTCATTAAGTCATAAGACAGTTATCATTACATGGTCATTACCAAGGTTTCGTATTAGCCTAGACTAGAGCTGGCCAAAAATCTAAAATGAGTTGTTAATCACATCTTTTTTATGTACACACTGCACTTCAGTGAGCACAGAGCATCCTCATCTTCACCCCTTCCAAAGAAAGTGGCTGCAAATGCATTTTTACCGCCTCGCAAAGGCGCGTCTTACTTTCCTGCACGAGCCAAAATCTGTCACTTTACCCATACGGTTAGGTGTCTGCTTTCCTTTCATCTCGCACAACTTTTTGTGTGATCCGCTTTTCCCTCTCAAAATTATACAAGGCCCTTTATTGTGGAGTTAAGGGGAGGTATGGGTGAGAAGGGCACTTTTCTGCAATTTTAAGTTTAATGAACAAAGTTTGGTATAAAAAGTTAGGTTTTAGTTAAATTAGATGATTTCAGGTCATTTTGCATTGTTATGATGAATGGTTGCCATGGTAACCAGTTTAAAAGGCGAAAAAAGGCAGATTTTTACTGCTCACGGGATGTGAAATTTCTGAAGTTACAGACATGATAGAAAAATTTTGAAAAAATGTACAAATGAAGACAGGCAAGACGCAGGGAATTACAGAGCGGATTTTTGATATTTCTTTTCATAGTGTCAGAAATTAGGGTAAAGTAGTCCGAAGTCATTTTTATTGAAAAAATTCTCGTTTTTATCACTACAATGTCATATAATTTTGCAACGAAAAAAATTTTTAAAAATCTGGTCTGTAATTTCCAAGACAATTTTTCGAGGATTCCGATGATGTATCCCACTGGTTCCTACGACAAACGGTTGTCAAGATTTTTCACATCCCGTACAGGGTAAAAGTTGATTTTCACATGTTGCGGAAAATGGCAAAAACGTGACGTTAACGTCATTTCAGGCAATTGACCACTAGATAAAATATTTGTGGCTATTTCTCCAAATCTAATGAAGCTAGATTGCAACGACTTAGTTATCATTGTTATGTTTCACCACAGTAAATTCCATGTTGCCATGGTAACTACTTTTTTGTGTGGACATCTTTGAGGTGACACAACGCCATTAATTACTCACGAAAATTTGGCGATGATTTGGTATTTGACATGGCTTTAAGTGATGACAGAGACATATTTTAATATAATTGAAGCTTGGACTGGCTGCCTGGGTTGGTGTTGGTCAAAGATGTGCCATAAACTGAATATGTGAAGCTTACATATTTTTGGGGAATTTCTCACCCATACCTCCCCTTAACTCGGGAATGACATGCTTTCAGCCATGTGTGCATCTGTTAACCATGGTAAATAGCGTATTTCGTTACGCGTTTCCATTTGACAATGCCCCCCGTCCGACATGTTTTCATCTGACAAGGCGAAGTGCCCGGATGTTCAAAGTATGCATACTTAATGAGGCCGGGCGGTGGCGAAGATGCCCGAAGCGACCTGAGCGCCTAAAAAGAACATTCGTTCTGTAATATCGCTCAAGCAAAAGATAGCGGTCGCGGTCAAGAAAAGCTGTTGCGGTCAGTCAATTCATTGACAATTCAAGCCCTCAGTAAGGTGTTAAGTTAGCCGCCACTGACTTTTTGTACCCCAACATATTTGGTACCGTAGGATTTGCCTTGAAAAGACCATTCTAATGGTGTCGTCAAAATTGTCAATATTGGATGAATATAACCCGAACTACACATGTTCAGTGATGTTGGTTGCATTTTAAGACATAATATTTCTGTAAATGTTTTGATATATATATATTGCTCTAATAGAACAACCATAAAGCACTGTTACTGGTCAAAGTAAACTATAAGCTTAGCACTCAGTTCAAGCAAGAGAAGAAGCCAGTGTGTGCGTTTACGCCGTCCCGACCCTAAAATGACGCCAACATTTCTTTGGGGACTCTGTATTTCAAGTCTCTGGAGTGCCAAAGGACGCAGGATTTGAACAGGTTGGATTACAGCCAATTCAGTGTCACTCCCTTGAGGTTATGACAAGTGAAATTTAGAAATTGACACCTTCACAGAGGTGTCAAAGTTGATTGCAATTGAAGTGTCAATGGTCACTTTAACAGTTACCAATCCCAACTAATTGATGCTAAGGACTAAGGTGTTGTACTTTCAAATCATGGCCTTGATTGTATTGAGCATGCAGGTATCAAGCATGTACCTGCCGTGCATTGAGTGGAGGCTATGCTTAATAATTATTTGACTACCTGTCAGTTGCCTGGTGTGAAACCATTACAGTAGATTGGTCCATTTCACTGCAAAATATGCATTGAGTGAGTAGAGGCCTGATGATGGCTGATGATGGGGCACTTGATTACTGATTAGTCATGATCAAAATGATGTCTGATAACTGATATTAGATTCTTCAGCCACCAACAAACAGCACTTGTAAGTTGAAGTGAAACTGAAACTATCTCACATTCTTATGGTTTATGACACATCATCAGCAAGATGACTATAAGTCTATAACAAAATGGGAAGCTTTCACTGCACAGCTCACGATAGTCAATGTGATTTGACCTGAAGACAGCAAAAGAAAGAAGGAAAATCAAATCCCTCGCTATACAGTACAATGAGTACATTGGCATAAGCACAAGATTTAATAACTTCTAACATTTTATTATGATTTATAATGGATATGGCTCCCAAGTTGGACAAGCTCTTGGTCCATTAGATATTAGGCCTACTCTGGGCAGGAAATCCTATCAATTCAATTATGGCGGTTGAGTGAACAAGTAACTTTTCAGATTGAAATCTTACGAAGTTAATATTGTATGTATCAAATTGTATCATTACATTTGGAGGTCTTCCTGTTGACAAAGCTGCTGGGAGTGAATGGAATACCAGTAAAATGGCATTTAATATAATTAAGAAAGGGACATCATGCGCTTGAAAAATTTACCATTACCCTGGCAATCATTAAAAGTGTGGGACTCCTGAAATCTTCATTGGGACTCCGAATCCTGAAGTCAGGGAGTCCCAGGGACTCCAGTTTCAAAGTGGCTAACGCAAACACTGGCAGAAGCTATAAATGTGTAAATTGCTGATGCAACTTAACAGTGTGAAGTGAAATTTATGACAGATACATAAAAGATAAAATAGATATGTTGTGCTGCAAATATATGCCCTGCTCACAAATGTGAATTGACTCAATATTACAGCCAGAGAAGGACAAGTGATTATATTTTTTGTCTGTTTCAGGACATCAATGTCACCACATGTCATAAACTTTGCCCTTGGGAGACACATGTGACCTCACTGTGACTTATTATCACTGCAGTTCAGCTTGCTGAAGCAGTGATATAGTTTTCCTTGGAAAGAAAACTTACACACTTTGGAAATTTCTTGACAGTGCTGCTTCACCCTACAGTCACTTACAATGTTCCCCTTTCAATATGTTTCCCAAGATGCGCCCTTTCAATGTGTAGGCTTGCAAAATACATTGTCACTAACTTCACTTTTCCATAAATGGGTAAAATACTTGTGATTTTCCCTGAATATTTCCACTGTCATTTCTTCCATGGTCCTAATTCCGCCCCCTCCTTTTTCATACACCCCCTCTTACCTCAATCATGAATATTTATAAGGCCCACCCCTTCTCCAGGACTGCCCAATCAGGGCTGCAAATGGCTCATTACCATAAAGCCTGTCACATGGTTTTGTTTACATTAGCACAGGTGGCATGCAGTAGGACTTATACCGAACTCCACCTGGTGGAAAACTTTGTAAACAGGTTTGGGACAAAATCTGTAATGAGAAAAAAAATCTCCAATGTCAATCTATTTCATTACGTTTTCAGCTTTTACATTTTACTTCTTTAGACTTAACTGGCACTAAGTTTTTTTATCTATTGTGGCAATAAATGGCAAACTAGGAATTTACTAATTTTGGCTATTTTAGCAATACTTTTTCAAAAATCTGTCTTTTGAGTCAATGACATATCACATAGACCCCTTTTATATAAGTAAATTATAAAATATATTCTATATAAATATACTTCAGTAGATCACTATAGATAATAAAACACAAATTTAAAATTTTTTATTTCAATCATTTCATTCTCAGTACACTTTTTTAATTTTAAAAACTAGCATAAAACCCATGAAGACATGAATCCTACTATTAATAGTATCAAGCCATATATTGCAAAAATAAATAAATAAAAGTTTTATTGTTGGTTACCTGATCACATAAGGGGGAGATCATTTAATAACTGGGGGGGGGGGAGGGACGCTTGGACTTGGGAGTTTCTTTGAAATAAATAATTTCTTGCTCAATTTTGGTGAAATAAATAAATAAGTTTTAGCCCTCCACAATCAAAACATGGAAATGCAGTGTGACACCAACTGAAGAATGCAAGTCAAAACTCCAAAGAATTAACTTATAGATATATTTAAGCTACCCTTGATACAAGGCTGAATGACAAGAAGCAGCAGTACTTCATTGGCTCCGTCCAAAAAGGCAGGTAAAATAACTGCAGTGAATCACACACTGCAAGCAGTTTGTATGAGAGGCACTGCACCTAATTGCTGCAGTGTATCCCGTACCCATTAGTGTTACGTACGCTTTTCCTATGCCCCTATCATGTTGACCTCTAGTTCACTCACTTGGGCTGGTAACATTGCAAGTAAAGGAAATTACCTCAATTACTGGATATAAGTCATCATATATGAAATGACAAATATAGGATATGACATCACTTATTACCTGATATAAGACATCAAATAGCGGCCAGTAACGTTATAGGTAGAGAGATATGATCACAAAGAGCATTTCAGAACCAATCAATTTTCCGCAGCCGTGAAATTTTCATGTGTGCGAAAAATTTTATTTTTTAGTCCGGCCGACTGCTCTGATAAGAAAATACGGAAATAAAATAATTGGGGCCTCGCAATTTTTTATTTTATTTTCCGACCGACCGACGGACCGACCGACCGACTGGTCCATATGTCTTCGAGAAAGTTCCGAGTAACAAGGAATCAAAAACTGTGGCCTTAATTATTTTACTTACCCAACCTCACTTAGTCGGCCAACTTCATAGTTACTGGATGAATATAACCGAAACTACACATGTTCAGTGATGTTGGTTGCTTTTTAAGACATAATATTTTTGTAAGTGTGTGTATCTATCCGAGGGGTTTATGTGCCTTGCACAGTATATTTTATCTGCACATGCACCTGCAAGCGAGGTGGTTTATGTGCTTGCACGGTATTTTTAGATCTCATAAAGCTTCGCTATTACATTTCTGAAGTTCTCTGTGCTAATCTGTGTCTAGTTGTCAATGAGGTCACTGTGACCTAGATATTGCAAAGGAGTGTGGAAAAGCTATCCGCTCAATTCTTATTCTGGAACGGACTCAACGGAGGCAAGTTCAATGAGAGTTTCGCTTAGTTGGATTAACAGAGGACCATGGTAGCATCACTAAACAAAAACCGATAAATTTTAGTTTTACAATATTTGAGTGCTATATTTTGCAACACTTCAGTCATTTTGCAACACTTGTTGAACATATATATGGCTCTCAATCCTAAGTAGGTCACCAGGGCAGAGCAATTAACCGCGGCAATGTTATTATTGCAGCAATGCAATCCACAGGGGCTTCTGAATCAAGTTTGTGCACATTCATTATATATGATAAGTTAATGTCATTATCTGGACGCCTCTGGCGTGCAGATACTGTCTCACAACGGCCTACTTCCTTGTGTTTTTCAGTTTCCTGTTGGCTGAACATAAGACATAGTAATGTACACAGTAAACCCATCAAACTTACTTTATGTTGCACACACGTGATCCAAGTGACTCAGACTGATATAGCAAACAGATAGTGGATAGATCTACAGATATCACCCGGTGAATTGGTCCTTAACACCGAGAATAACTGGAAATCTGTGTTGCAATCATTGAAAATTGACTGGATTCTAAATAGGACAATGTACTAGAATTATTACTGACTAGATATACCCATTGAGGGACATTTTTAGGGGGAATGGAGACCCCCCCCCCGACCCCCCACTATATGTGAAAATGAAGAGGTTGATTCCCAGTGATGGCACTGGAAATATTGACTGGGAAATGATAAAAATCTGCAGTTTGACTGAAAGAATGTGCTTTGATTGAAAAGGTAGAGAATATAGGTGAGCAGGGTAAAGATGTGAATGGATTTCAGGAAGTATATGTGATGAAAAAGAGTTAGTGATATTTTTGCTCATTGCCATATCCTACACAGCAGTCGTTTGCACGGAGTCCTCTGCTGTAAGATTGTGCTTGAAGATGTACCTGGCCACACTGGAGTGTGTGGATGGTTTTGGCGGGAAGAGAGACGGTGGCGCCAGCCTCTGGCGTGAGCAGTTAGTGAACTACGATGGAGATTCATGTGCCCCTGGTGGGGAAAAACAGCAGAGGCAGGAAACGTAAATAAGGGAGCTGTTTCACTGTTATTTGCTGTTATCAGAAGGAGAGGATAGATCAATAAGGATAGGTGGATAGTTTAGGTGAGTGGCATTGCTCGGGGAGGAGTTTTTAGGTGTTGAAGGTGTGAGAATGTCACCTATGATTTTTGCATCTTATACCCGGCAGGGATATACTGTCCCTATGGCACACCAGGGAGGGGGGACCAGTCTACCAGAATCTGATATGCTTCAGCGCACACCCGTCATCAACACGCGGTAGCCACCTAGCATGCAAAATACGCACTAATGCTATTGGTTGAGAGAGCTATATAGATTTGCCGGTGTTCAACAACTAGATCATTAGATTGAAACTGGCATGCATAAACAATTTAAAAGGGGGTTAAAGAGCCCTAAAGCTATTGACCAACTTGTGACCGACTTATGCTCAGACAGGATGAACTGTTTTACAACCATGGCCTCATTCACACCTCCTTCTGACCTAAAGAATGGCTTTTTGAGGAAGCATACTACACTGGTCCATTTGTTAGACTAGCAGGGCTAGTCTTTAGGGATACTAGGTGTCGTCCAGTTCCGAGTCTACCATCTCCATGGCAACCACAGTAGTAGTACTGTCTATTTACACAAGGTAGCTACACTTTCTTCTTCTTCTTATTGGGAGTTCTCTCCTGTGTTTTGGAGCTTCCCTATTGATAGTTATGATATGGTCAATGATGTCAATCAATGTTAGTCAGCGATGTCAGCCGGGATATCAACCAGTGATATCAACCAGTGATGTCAGCCACTGATGTCAGACGGTGATGTCAGCCACTGATGTCAGCCGGTGATGTCAACAAGTGATGTCAGCCAATGATGTCAGCCACTGATGTCAGCCGGTGATGTCAGCGGTGATGTCAGCCACTGATGTCAGCCACTGATGTCAGCCGGTGATGTCAGCCGGTGATGTCAGCCACTGATGTCAGCCACTGATGTCAACCAGTGATGTCAGCCACTGATGTCAGCCATTGCTGTCAGCCACTGATGTCAGGCACTGATGTCAGCCACTGATGTCAGCCGGTGATGTCAGCCACTGATGTCAGCCACTGATGTCAGCTGGTGATGTCAGCTGATGATGTCAGCCAGTGATGTCAGCCACTGATGTCAGCCACTGATGTCAGCCGGTGATGTCAGCCACTGATGTCAGCCACTGATGTCAGCCACTGATGTCAGCCGGTGATGTCAGCCACGGATGTCAGCCGGTGATGTCAGCCACTGATGTCAGCCGGTGATGTCAGCCACTGATGTCAGCCGGTAATGTCAGCCACTGATGTCAGCCAGTGATGTCAGCCACTGATGTCAACCACTGATGTCAGCCGATGATGTCAGCCGATGATGTCAGCCGGTGATGTCAGCCACTGATGTCAGCCGGTGATGTCAGCCGGTGATGTCAGCCGGTGATGTCAGCCACTGATGTCAGGCGGTGATGTCAGGCGGTGACGTCCGCCGGTGATGTCAGCCGGTGATGTCAGCCACTGATGTCAGCCACTGATGTCAGCGGTGATGTCAGCCGGTGATATTAGCCAGTGATGTCAGCTGGTGATGTCAGCCGGTGATGTCAGCCACTGATGTCAGCCACTGATGTTAGCCAGTGATGTCAGCCGGTGACGTCAGCCGGTGACGTCAGCCGGTGATGTCAGCCACTGATGTCAGCCTCTGATATCAGCCACTAATGTCAGCCGCTGATGTCACTGCTGTCAGCCACTGATGTCAGCTACTGATGTCAGCCGGTGATGTCAGCCACTGATATCAGCCAGTGATGTTAGCCACTGATGTCAGCCACTGATGTCGGCCGGTGATGTCAGCTGGTGATGTTGGCCACTGATGTCAGCCACTAATGTCAGCCACTGATGTCAGCAAGTGATGTCAGCCAGTGATGTCAGCCACCGATGTCAGCCACTGATGACAGCCACTGATGTCAGCCACTGATGTCAGCTGGTGGTCAGCCATTGATGTCAGCCACTGATGTCAGCCACTGATGTCAGGTGGTGATGTCAGCTGGTGATGTCAGCCGGTGATGTCAGCCACTGATGTCAGCCAGTGATGTCAGCCACTGATGTCAGCCACTGATGTCAGCCACTGATGTCAGCCACTGATGTCAGCCGGTTATATGATGATGTCAGCTGATGATGTCAGCCGGTGATGTCAGCCGATGATGTCAGCCAGTAATGTCAGTCAGTGATGAGGTGAACAAACTGCAGATCGACCCCCTGCTAGTCTTGCATATGGAAATATGCTCCCGTCTAGTGGAAATAGTAATTTCATGTTCATGAAAAAGAATATAAATGGGCTTCTCATTGCTTGGTTTGCTGTCTGTGTTAATAAGTTAACACGTGTAATTAGGCATGCCTAATTATTAGGTAACATGTATTAGGTTTGTTAAATCACACACTCACAGTGGTATGTTGGAGGTATAGATGTAACTACACATACATAAAACATTATTTGAATATTTGGAAAATAAAATATGTGTTTGAAGAAACCTCAGGTCCCTACAATTCTTTTTTTAAAGAATTTCTTGTTATACTACTTGCTGTGTATAAATAAACAAACAGGGCTGAACTCTATTTCACTGGTGTTACAGCCACTGTGCTGTTGTTGACCAATTTGACACAAGCTGAATTTATCACGTATATCAGACATCAATCTGTATAGTCAAAATTGACACTGCAGCGTGGTTACGGAGATCTGTCATAATTGAAAAGAGTTTTTAGTCTGCCACAAAAAGCATACTGCAAAGAAATAGATCCGTACAGTGCGTAGTTTTTACATACATGATAATCTGGTGCATCACAATGGGCCTGCCCTCCTGGCACACCTAATGATACGTAATCTGTCACCAGTACAGATGTAATATAGAGGAGTATCACTATCACCAACTCCATGTTAATTAGGAGGTTAAACGAGCTTACCTGTTAAGTGAAGTTTAGCCTGGATTCTGTCGATCTTCCTGCTGTCGGGGAGGGTTTACACGAGAGGTCGCTGACGTCTTATCATTATTTGAAGAAAGCCTGCTGATCGGAATTTGACTCCTGGGCCGGGAGAGGTGGGCGTGTAAACCCTATAGGACACAAGGGATTTCCATGAACCAATTTGAGAAGTACATCAAGTGGTTTATTGTGTATTTGCAGAAGTTGCTCTCATTATAACATCCCACTGTGTCCATTATCACCTTCATATTTGCCCCCCCCCCCTTTTTTTTCAAAGAAGTGCTAGCACCTCGTAAGGAGTGGAGCTTAAACAAAGAGGTTTCGATGACGGAGAAGGTCCTCATAGAGGTCCTCATAGTGCTCCTCTAAGAGCTTGATGTTCTTCGCTGACCTTATGAGAGACGGCCTGCTCGCTCAAGATAGTGAACAAACTGACTCAACTCCTCAGAGTTCTTCAGTCATTTACATACGTTACAGTGTGTAAGAATGCAAAGTCTTCTGTCCGAGTCATAGGCCATAATTGAATTCCTGGGATTCAAAATCCCAGTCATGTTTTGGCCAAGAAGTTTGGGATAGTTTCCCACAGTTTCTCAAAGGATTGTAAATAATTTACATGAGGTAGTAAGACAATGTAGTAACTTGAACTGTCAAAACTATAACTAGATGTACTATGGCTGTAGACAGCCATACTTGCAACCTGTTTGTATAATGTGCCGGGCCCACATTGCCCAATGACCCCTTTCATGAAAGTCCTGACAAACATGATCTAAAAGTAAAAGTTTTGTTGTCTGTATGATAGAGGCCAACGCTGAGCAGGAAATTGTTAACCCTGCTTCCGTTTAGTACAAAAAGTTGAAAGGAAGTTTACGTTCCATGGTTGCATCAACTGTTGATATTGTGAATATAGAAAATTGTTTGAGCTCCGCCCAGATGCCGGCCGAGTTGATGCAGGCCCGGGTGAAATTTTTGCTCCTCAGTAGAGGATGGCCTTGCTTGTAGCTGAAAATTCAGCTGAATCGAAATGCACATAGAGGTCCTTGTACTTGGGAAACCTTCCAGATATGTTGCATTCTACCAGCGTTATCTGGTCGCTAAAGGCTGAAATAGTGTAGGATCCTATAGTATACAGAGGGATCTGTGACACTGGGATGTACCCTGGCTTTTGTGTGGTGTCACCCACTGAAGGAGACGGCTTAGTTTGTCATATCGCCCAATTAAGAGTGCCTTTGGCCCGCTGCACAGTGCATATAGATCTTGTTCAATATACTTGTTCCATCACGCAAGCTATACTTATTCCATCACACTCTGAACTTATGTGAAAGGTGATGTTTTAGCCCAACCTGTTCTAGAAGCATCGATCACAACAATTCAAGGATCCAGTTGCTATGCACAATGTGAAGGGACTTGCAGTTAAATTGAGATTACAACTTGTCCATATCCGGCTTATTTGTCATTGATAATTGGTTATTTGCTGTTCCCTGGAGTCATTGCCAAAAACTCTGAGAGAGCTCAGTGCTTGTAGGTTGAGGCTCCTGGACAGTCCGTGCGTGCCGCAGACAGGGACAAGGTTGATGCGATTGTCCTGGCCCAGATTTGTTGATTTGTTGTTCAACCTAAAGGGGTGTGTGGAACCCTGCTCATTTATCTCCTTGACTGTAGGGAGGTATTGTTACTGTAAACTCTCATATAACAGTTGCCACTAGGGAAGGACTCAAAAGTGTTCAAGAGAGTTCATAACTTCCCCTGATCGTCACTGACGCCAGTTAGCAACTCGGTTGATTCCAAGCATCATGTTCATTCCACAAAGAAGATGGGAATAGTGTTTATCCATATTCCAAATCAGCTTTTGCTGCGAATAAATTTTGAAATCGGCTTTGCAGTGAATATTTTGCATACATATATATGGGTCTGTATAAATAGGATGTTAAATTGCAGAAGACAACTTGTGATGCCCTCTTTTTATGAGAATTTATTTTTTCATTAGGCTTGTGTTATTCAGTAAGGGAAATTATCACCAGCTGATGACAATCAAAGTCCTCAGCCCCACATGACAATCACCCTAGCACTGTCATCACCCTCACATGACACTCTCACAGTGTCATGGCCTAGCCATGACTTTGGCAGTGCTCAAAATCATCTTTGACTGGCTATTTAAAAAGAACTACTGCAACTATCACTTCCAAACTTGGTATAAAGTTGTATCACAGTGTCAACTAACTCCATGAATTTTGGCAGACCTATCCATTACATAATGAGGAAAAGAACCCGAAGGCTCCAGAGAGATTAGGAAATTGTCATCAGCTGCTGATGACTTTGCAGTATTTCGTGAAATTGGATAGAATTAAGTCCCGCAACCGACATGCTGCTGTGTGGTGAGGATGGTTGCAAAGAGATCAGACTTTCTTCTGAGACCCAACTGATCACCCCCATACACTCAATCATCCTGTCAGGGCCAGGACTTGGCTGGAATTGCAATTGTCCTCATATGCTGGTAATTTCCCTGACTGTTATTAGACACGTTTCAAGTCATTCCATGTGGAGCGGACGGAGGCAATTTGCTTGGCAGATAGCTGCCAGTTTGTCAACCACTTCTACACTACTGTTCAATAGTGACAGCAACTTGTTGTACATTCCGAATTGGTCTGTTGTCAACATGAGCACTGATGACTCCAATGGACATGTAAAAGGACTGGCTTGTGCACTCTGTGTAGTACTCTGTGTTTAGATAAATAAGTGTGCACATTATGCGAGTTGTCTGAAAGAAGTAGCCTGAGTGGAACCCAGTTCAAGAAAAACAATAGGGAAGGATTCCAACTGATAATACGGTGTACATATTGTATTTTAAAATGAGCATTTTGTAGAGAGTTTCTTTTCCTGAACCCGTTCATGCCCAGTGTAGTTATAAGATGCAAGTATTTCAGATACTGTTTTGCCAATATTTCATTAATAAATATGAAAAGTTTGCAAAAGATGGCTATTTGGCAGTCCCACACAAGAAGGTGTAAAGGTAAACTGTTCCTTTGAATAAACATTGAAGCATACTATTTCCGCTTGAGCAAACTTATGAAGCCCACTTAATGTTCAGGTACAGATGTTAATTGGTGAAATCCTGATGGAAGTTAGTCTTAGTGATTTCAATGTCAAACACTTGCAAGTAAGTTAAACTGGCGTTAGAGCCGTTTTCAATCAGTTCACTTTTTGGCCAATGTAATGTGAAAAAGGCATAAAATGAAAACGCAGTTTAGTGTTGAGAAGTGCAGAAAATTTTTGCAGTTTTCCAGGAAATGGCTTTTACTCCCTTTTGACTGACCATGGCTCTGAAGGCAAAGGCAAAAGTGATGATTATATATATATGCGACCTTATGTGTGCATGAAGCTTCCCAAACCCTTACGTGTTTTGCAAAATTCTTACAACCTAGGTAAATTAATGGAGACGCGCAGAGACCAGAGGTCTTCAAATGGTAGAAGACAGAGCTAACTCACACAGGGATATACTAAGGAAAACTTTTGCATGCGCCAAACAAAAAGTGTGGGCGTTTATGTGACGTCATTGAGACACAATGGTGATGACGTGACAACTGAGCTTGCCAGGGATGACGTCACGATTTGTTAGATGCTATAAATAGCTGCAGCTGACATGACGCAACAAGTCTACTTCATCAAGTCACCAAATAAAAGCAGGCTCATCCATTGGCATTGTGCAATATGCAGTTATATGCCCTGTGTTTAGACATGATTTAGCAAACTGACCAACATGAATTTGATCTAATAACATTTTGGCAAACATTGTATACTGCACTGGGAAAGTAGGCTGCTTGTAACTGACGATTCAATTAAGAGGGCTGGGATATATTGCATACCTGTGCCTACCATCAAAAAAATTAATGTAGACTCATGCTGAACACAAGTTTTGGAGCATAGTTATGATTAATTTATGGCAGATTTTCAAAGTTTGATGATCTTTTTTTTTGGGGGGGGGGAGGAGGTTTACAATTGGACATTGAAAAAAAAAGTTTGTTCAGCACATGAAAAAAAACACCTTGTTTCCTCCTGTAGCTTTGGTATCGTAATGTTAAAATTGCAATAAAAATGTTTGTCAATCTTCCGGCAGCTAAAAAAGCAGTTTGTCAGCGTTTCGCGAACAAAAGAAATGTTTGTCTCGGGGATAAAATCCATAACCCCCCCCAAACTATATATATCGTCTGGCCGGCCTCTTAATTAAGTTAGTAATTAAGAAGGTGGGACACAGACCAACACAGCATTATACTAGGCAAATCTTTGGGATGCGGAAAGCTGTCAAAAAGTAGTCAAAAAATTGCACTATGATTGTGACCACAGGGGTGTCTGCACCAATTTTGTATTGTTATATATAAGGCCTACATAGCAGTGGCATCATGAACAGACCCAGCCTCATTGTGGAGAAAGTAGAAACATTTAACAAGTAGAGTAAAACAAAATTGGTTTAGATTTTTAAAAAGTAGCCTATTTAATATTTGAAGTTTGGGAGATAAACGTTCTATCTATCTATCTACATTTGTACGTATTTATCTATCTATCTATCTATCTATCTTTCTATCTATCTATCTATCTATCTGTCTATAAGCACAACAAATAGATATCTAAAACACCACAAATTAATATCAGAATGTCCTGCGGTCTCGCTATGCTCTTTGGCATCATCATATTAGCCGGTAAGAGAGTTGCCAATGTGTGGCCATCCAGCTTAGCACGCACTTTGAGTACGAACTATAATGGTTGTTCACCATAGACAGTATTTAAGGCAGAGGTGATTTGTGAAAAAAGGCTTGCTACAGACATTAGCAAGCACCAACAATTTAAATTGTCTGGACTTGGATCAAATTGGTTGAGAAACCATTGCGTGAATTCCGTAAAGAGGAATAGGAGATTCCAGGAAAAACCCTGCATCACAAGTTGAAGAGCTTGACTTGTGGAAAAAGTTGTAGGCATATGAGCCCCCGCATTATTGCTTAATGGTCATTGAAAACCTTTGGTTGGATTGTCTTATCGCTGATAAACAAATAAATATATATGCGGAATTTTATTCAATAGAAAAAGAATATTATAATATATTCTTGTATACGGCCTGTATATAATTTTATATTTCGGTTTGACCTGTGCTGTCGTAGCTGGTTGACATCGTCCTTTCGTAAATCATTACTAATTATGAAAGGGAAACAATTCATACTGTCATGATTTGGCCACAAGTGTTATAATGGCCTTGTCCACAAGTGGTATAATGGGCTTGTCCCACCCCGGTGTATTGCACATTCATGAATGAAAAATTTTGCATATCGTGGGGTTTATCCCATTCATTGCTCTGTCAAAGATGTTTCAAACACGTCCATGAAATAGGCTTGTCATGAGATTGTCCAAAAAATAGTGTTATTGACATGTCACATATATGTATGACCGATGCGGTTGTAGCATTCTGAAAGGACTTTGTGTCTAAGGCAGTGTGTGATAGGCCTTATTATAATTAGCAGCCTGCTAGCAATTGCTGCATTATATGAAAAACTTCCTTGGACAGACTTTGATAGTTTGCTTTAAGCTTGATCAGTCTTCATGTGACAGTTGACCAACTCACTGCTTTCATTGCTGTTCTACCTGTTCTTACACAGGAAATCTAAATATTTAGACATAGCAACTCAATGTTTTTATAACTGTTCTGTCTGTCTTACACAGGAAATCTAGAATAATTAGAAATGTTATTCTCTGATTTATTCTGAGTCCAGCTGTAGCTGTGCTCTGCTGATCTGAGCTTAAATCTGGATCTTCATTGCCAGGTGGCAGTGCAGTGCCTCAACTGGGCTTGCAGCTCCCTCTCTGGGGGAAATTTTCCTTCAAATCTGCAATGTGATTGGTCAATTAGCCAAAGTGAAAATTTGGCAAAAAACTCACAGACATGATGTGCAATTAGCAGTGGGGTTCAAGAAAT
This sequence comes from Platynereis dumerilii, assembly GCA_026936325.1. Taxonomy (NCBI): domain Eukaryota; kingdom Metazoa; phylum Annelida; class Polychaeta; order Phyllodocida; family Nereididae; genus Platynereis; species Platynereis dumerilii. Next base: position 611,737 of record JAPTHN010000056.1, read on the forward strand.
TACCCCTGCCTGTGTTAAAATGCCAGACAGCAAGATCAGTGTGGACAAAACTGTTGTCACTCAAGTCTGCACAGCAGCAGTGCAAGTGCCAATGACATGAAAGTCAGATTTCTTATGTCTCACAGACAACACTGGATTTGACCAGTAAATCAAAGCAAAACATGCTTATAATGACATGCCCAGCTACACAGGGACTAACAGAAACCTCCAATGACTTCCCCAAGCTCACATGGGGATTAATTGATGCCATGGAGGGGCAGTTTGGCCAGCTTGCATCAAAATGCATGCTCGGACGCCATGTTGGAAAACCATGTGGCCAACAAGCCAAACTTCACAGGACGAAAAAATTATCTGGAAGCAGTTAAATCTCGGAAATAAACACCACCAAGCTTTACATGGATACTGGTGCTAATTGTGAGATCAACTTGGGCAGTTGAAACTGCTCTAGCACTGGCTGAAGGACGCCCATTGGCCTGATGTCCCAGCTCAGTGTCAAAAAGGCTTGTAAACATTGGATCATGAAGACCCAGCCCAGAAAAGGGCAGACAACAAAGCAGAGAAGCTTCACATCTCGATTGCTAAGTGTCCCGCATAATCCAGAGTGTGTGTTTTATCGACTGAACATCATTGAGATGGCGAAAAACACTTGGAAAAAGGTATTTAAGACGAATTTTCCCCTCTTGCTCAGCAAGCTTCCCATGCCAGCAAGAAGGCGCGATCAATATGATAAGACGTCAGCGACCTCTCGTGGAAATGCTCCCTGACAGCAGGGAGTGAGACAGAATCACTGCATCTTCAATATAATACCGAAACGACTACCTTTGAATCCCTGGATTCTTGTTAATAAAACAGAGGCCTATATACATCTTTTATGAAACATGAATCTCTGATTCAGAGCCTGGGTTTTAGGAGTATTATACCAACAAATTCAACATTACTTTTCGTGAAAAATATCTTTCTTAGCATCAATCCCCACTTCCTAAAAAATAGCCGGATTTAATTCATTTTTAATGGAGATGTGTATACATCTCCATTTATGCAGTCACAGTGACAAAATGGACAGTTTAGGCGGGAAATTTGAAATTTGAGCATTTTCAGAATGTCTTTTGGGCCCTGTCTTGGCTATTTTGTTTGGAGATGTTTGGGTCAAGAGATGTGGATAACTTGACTATAGAGCATGCATCTGGCATAGGAATGAATACCAGGCATATTGTAATTATGACGTGTTTTCCTTTTATATCTTGCTTGGATCCACTGGGGACAGCTGCACACATTGTGTTTTGGCCACTGTGCCTAAACCATTGCACTTGTATATATGATAGGGCCTATTTGACACATATTAGGTCTTACAGCATATATGTACATTTTTTTTGTTCATATTTAAGCAATTGGTAGAGGTTTTATAAAATATTGAAAATTAAAATAAATAAATAAATTTTCGTTTCCAAGCGAAACTCTGAAGCAGTTTTACCTATGGGCATGAAATTCCACCATCGTATGCATTAAATACCCTTAATGTTCCTTTTGAGGGTCTAAATTTATGCTCTTACAAAAATTGATAACAGTAAATTCAGCGAAAATGTGAAAAAATGTTATTTTTTCAATGCTCCATGATTCCGTGAATTTTGGAGTTGCACTGCGGAAATTATGCAGATGTCTAAAATCATACCACTAAACTCATTTGGAGGGCCAATCTCGTGAAAATTTCATAAAAACGAAAAAACGAAAAAACGGAAAAAATTAGGATTTCCAATATTTTTCTCAAATTTTGGTTTCTCAAAAATTAATGGTAAACAATAAGTTGGTAAACTTCAACAAATATTTACTTAATCATATTAGGAAGTTTTTTGTAGCCGTATATCTGTATAGTTCAGTGTAAAATTTTGTGTTGGAACTCCCGTTTTGTCAGAGCCCATTGGATTTTGATGGATGTCAGTAAATGTTGTATCCCAGTGTTTCATATTGAGATAACTCCAAGAAACTGGCCTGCCTTTGGTAGGCCTCCTGGGCCAAAACAGTCAGTTCTGGCTAATATTGAGACAACTAATTCTATTAGTGGACTAGATATGCCTAAGATTCCCAGTCTTCTCATCTAATTTTCATGTGATAATCACCAAAATGAATGTTCACTGTTCAGCTACTTCCACTAAAAGGATGTTCAGCTACCTGGCAGATCACACAGGGTTTCCATACATCATTTTAAAGCTCTTTCAAAGTTCATTAATGAAAGTGAATTCTTTTTTCCATATCACCTAGGCCTATGCCACATTTTGCGGCTTGAAATGGATTATTTTTAAAATGCTGAAATTTAGCACACAATATAAACAACACCTGTTTCTGGCCACTCAGGGAAATCTTTTTCAGGGGATATGAAGTAAGATATACTACACCATCTCCATTTTGAACCCCTGGGTTCTTGTTAAAAAATGGATTTTCTTGTTCACCATTTGAATGAAATTGGATCAACCTCTTCCCTACCATACCACTATTATTGGTTTCTATGAGATATATTGCCGAGCAATGTAATTTGGCCGATTTTGTTGATATGGCATCTTTTTTAAAAGAACCCCAAGCATGTACAATGGGGTACAGTAGATGAGTAAACCCACCCTGGCCATATGCAGGCTGGGGTACCCTGACATCATCAAGTGTCAAATTAAATCTACTCAGGGGTGTTTACTGAAACTTTTCTAAGCCTTTTTTGAGAATTGGCTTCTGGACTATCGGAGATGATTGTCCTTCTCCTGCATTTCTCGAGTTACCATACAGGCCAACCAACTTAGCTCTGATAGGTCAAGAAATTGTCTATTCTTAACAAATGCCGCCATTTTGAACCCCTGGGTTCTTGTATTATTATAAATGTCATTTTCTGCTTTTGCTAAGCTATCATATTGGGTCAGCAAGTCTCTCTCTTACTTTTTGAACTATCAAATTCTTGTTTTATTTTCAGAAAATCGCTGAGTGGTCAGATGAAATTTACCATATCTCCATTAGGTATGGTGAGCCCTGAACCTGATTTCATTGTAAGGAACTGCCAAAACAAAATTATTGCTGTTGTTGAGGTAAGAATTTTAGTTTTCTTTGCTAAGTTCTCATTTTGACACACAAATTGGTCTTGGCACCTTTTTGGCTTTGCACGCTTTCGGTTGCTTCCAAGCTGTTTAATGCAGGTGCGCATGCGCAACTGTATTATACCAGTCACTTATGACCATATAATGGGTTTTGTGGATTGCAACGTGCACCCCCATATTGCTATTAATTAATGAATTTTGGTTTTTGAAAATCAGATTTTCCGTCAGTGAAGGACAGGTTATTTTTAACGAGTTTTCGGTACGAAAACTCGTTATACTAATCACTCATGACGAGAGAGTGATTGGATCGATTTAATGACGCACTAAGGATTTCCACATAGTGCAATAAAATGAAAACATCAGCTCCCCCTGTTGAAAAATCATGTCATACAGTCATTGACTTAAGCCTTGAGATTTTTAAAAGGCTTGTATCTTCCAAGCTGAGTTTCAATGTACTAAAATCAGTCTTGCCTAATAGGTCCGTTTCCTGCTTTGCTCGTAAATCTCAAATAAAGAATATTCCACAGTTGTTGTGATGTACATTTGGTCTCATGATTTTTTTTCCATTGCACAGACAGGAAGTCTCAGTGGCAGAGTGGATAGCCCACCGGCTTTCTAATAATGAGTTCCAGGGTTCGATTCCAACACATGGCAATATTTTTCCCCAACTAATTTGCAAACAAATAAGAATTTTAGTAGCTCTTGACAGTGTTCTTTGGGATTTTATGCCAGTCTGCAACTGGAAAACTAAATTTTACTTGTCATGATGTAAGTCTCTGATTGGTCATTCTATTAATAGACTGATATCAGGCAATACATGCAATTGGGGCCTCAATAGAATATTTGACCTTCTTCTGCTGTTCTTAAATGTGCATAATAAAGTTACTTCATATCCCCCAAATTCCTGCCTTCCTCTTAAATCTCAGTGAAATATTCCACAATGTTATGATGCATATTGGCGTCATGATTTTTTTCCCACTTCACTGTTGTATGTCTCTGTGGCTGAGTGGTTAGCACGCTGGCCTTGTAATTTTGAGGTCCAGGGTTCAATTCCGCTGCATGCCAAATGCTTGACTACTAAATTTAGATAAACATAGGGAGCCATCTGGTGATAGTCATGCTGCAAAGTGGCCAAGCAAATGAATACTTATGATATCCAAATTTCATGAAATTTTGGATTTGGGTAGCCCAAATATTTTACTGCTGACGGCACTACTTTTGGAAGCAATTCCAGCAGGTGTAAATGACGAAAAATCACTTTAAAGAACAAAAACTCTATGAAAAAAATATATTTGGTCAACTCTAATTTCTAAGTTCATTTTCATCAAAGCCTTTTTTTTTAAGCCTAACTGAAATATTTGTTTTAAATTGAATAGTGTCTACATTATAGCAAAAATATGACTATACAAGATTATAATTTACAGTATTGCTTCATGGCAATAATGTAATTCATTGCTCTCCTCTTCTGCAGCTCTCCTCTCTATTAGAAATTCACTGGGGCCAAACGGATGGGGCAACTGCAGTTTCCCCATCTTTCAATGTGGAGGATGCAAATCAAGGAGTAGCAATTCTGCTTCGTTTTCTTATTAAATGCCTTTAAATTGTCTCAAAAATAGTTGTATATAGGTTATAATCTGTTGTTGTATGATACTGCAGTGCAAGATGATGTTTATTTCTTGTCAATTTCTTTAAATTGAAGGGTTGAGGAATCGGAGGGATGGGGAAACTCTATTTGCCAACTTTGAACAGATGGGGAAACTTATTTCATGAGATGGGGCAACTGATAAATTGATTGATTAACTTTGCTTGTTTCTTGTGTAGCAGAGTTCACTCAGTTGATAAAATTGCATCAGAGATGTTAAAAGTTACCAAGTGAGTCTCTGATCGAGTCAAAAACTGTCAAATAATAAGTTGGCATCTATTTTATTTGACCTATCATATGGATACGTACTACGTGCATCGCACTTGCTTGATAGCTAAATTTGCTGCTCATGCTATCAAATGTGTTTGTCCTGAACCAACCTGTTATTAGATAATATGGGTTAAAATAATTGACAACTGTTACTTATTTTGTGGGGTCACTGCATTAGAATTATTTATGAAAAACTTCTTATTTTTTTCGAAATTCATAAACTCTGTAGGATTACTCCCCATTTAAATGTAGTCTGCTGGGTGAATGGTTGCATGATTGGTGCTTTACATCCTGTATTTATGTAGGGGAGACTGGGGTAAGTTGCATGATTTTTGCTTTGAATTTCTTAACAACTAAAGCTTAATCATGTTATCTGAATTTCTGAAAATCAGATGTCAAAATTGTACACCTTGACCAGAATTGAGGCAAGTTTCAGGGCAACCAGACTATTGGAAAGAAGATCCTGGCAGGCATTTAAAAAAAAATAGGTCAATTGGCACAACTTGCTCTGTGCCGGGGGAAGTTGTGCCAATTGACGGGGTAAGTTGTTTCACTTAGTTTATACCAAAAAGAATTGTGTATTTCATCTGTTTCTTTACGTTGATCATCATCCTATTTCACACCATAGGCGCAACTCACCCCAATCCAAATGGCTCAACTTACCCTAAATTGATTATCTGGCGAAAACTGGTTGTCAAAAATAAACCGAAAATGCAAGATTAAATCTAACAACAAGAAACTTCGATATACCTTCTAACTCAATCCTATCACAGGGTCATCATCTTGTTACCAAGACTGAGAAACAAGAATGTCAGTCTTGGGCAGCACAACTTACCCCGTGGCACAACTTACCCCGGTCTCCCCCACTTGATAGGCTCTTTAGGCCCTGGGACAAAAGGATATGGCAATGAGGTGAAGGATTGAAACAGCCATCCTACATGGGCCCAGATGACGTGGGAAGAGCTTAATAAGCTTCTAGTCAAACCCTGGACCCACAGTTGGCGGTCCAGCACGCAAAATAAAACTTATATTTAGACTATTACAAGGCTTGTCCATTTCAAAAGATTGTTTGCAACTACAAACTTCTGAATTCTTTTAAGGGATTAAATTAAGCGAAAGAAGATAATAATTCTTTTATCTTGCCTTTCAAACCGAGGCACCAAACAAAAAATTTGATTATTTTATTTTATTTTGCTTCCTGCATTATTTTTCGTGAGGATATGGCACAGCAGTGTCCTATAGAAAGCTGAAATTTGGGAGAAAAATAGCATTAAATTAACCTTAGCTTGCGTCAGTTTCCCCATCTTTCTAATCATTCAGATGTGAGTTTCCCCATCCCCGGGAATGAGTTTCCCCATCCCACCGAAATTAAAACCTGCTAATTTACGATATAAAAGGAATTTTTCTAGTCAGTTCAGGACACAGGTCCAGGTTATTTAGCAAACAGAACATTCCCATTCACTTTCCCAGTCATTATTATGTTTGAAAATACTTTAACATTGTTTAATCAAGGTGATTCAGCTCAGCTGGATTTGCCTCCGCCATATTGAAAGAAAGATGGGGAAACTGCAGTTGCCCCATCCGTTTTGCCCCAGTGAAATTGGTATCAACATCTGATTATACTTTATAGGTGGAGCCACTAGTATGATCTTTGCTGACTGAGTAACCAGTGGTAACTGACCTTATAGCAGCAGACTTACTAAAACCTGTTTTTAGTTGATTTTACACAAGTGAATATGGTGTCCAAATTAAGATGAAGACAAAATCTATGGTGTGATTGTGCCAACAAGCTTGACAGGAAGGTAATATCAAATATCATCACACTATACTAGTTAACTTAAATGTAGGTGCAAATTTTAATGACACCGAAATGCTTCAAGCTGACTCTACATAAAGCCCCCGAGAAACTTCTGAGTAGTGTTCTAAAAATAAACCAGACAGGATGCGACGCTAGATTTTGAGATTGATAGGCTTGACAGTTGACTTCCGAAACGTGTACACTCGACCTTGAGCACACCGCACTGGGGCACTGCTATTATTTTTAGACGGCTACATGGTATGACTGACTTATTGTCTGAATCATACAGGCCAAAATAATATGTTGATAGATAAAAAATTCAAATGATAAATAGATTCGGATGAAAATTGGTTCCCATGGAGATTAGTGGCTGAAATATTATAAACTTTCAAATCAATCTGAATTCCGAAATTGCTAATGGCCTTATTTTTCAAAAGCTTGATTATTGTCTGTGCCCATGTTTTAACTGTTCTGCAAATTTTTTTGGGGGGGGGGGCGGCCTGTCTTGCCACCCCACCCTGCGGAATAGCCTGATGAATAGCTGAGGGTATGCTGCTGCGCAGCCTATGTTTTCTACTTTACCATGACTTTCCGTCCAACATTTTATGGTGTATATAGGTTGTAAGAGAGGTCAGTATGACCATGTAGGAATATGGGAATGATGATTCTTTTCAGAAGAAAGATATGTCATGACAGGAAATGAAAAGACCCCTCCAGGGGGGTGTATACTTCTGCAACAGGCTGTACCAACCATGCCACAGAGTATGAATGCGGGTGTCAGATGCTGGCTCGCCTTCAAGTCTGTCCCTCTTCTAAATGGATTAATTTCTTCTAATTACCTTTACTTCCCTCACTATACCTTTATTTAAGTTCACTGGACTTGACAGCTTTGAAAATCTCATAGAAACTTGTTGGCCCGAGAAGATGAGACAGAATTTTAAGGTTAAACAAACATACCTGTAAGTGAAGGTTGGCCGTAATTCTGTCGATCTTCTCGGGTCCAATTAGAGTTCATATAAACTCTAATTGGACCTAAGAAGATCGACAGAATTACGGCCAAACTTCACTTACAGGTAAGTTCGTTTAACCTTAAAATTGAAGGATAAATTTTTAGGTAGTCGGAACGACTACCTCTTGGAATCAGGTGATAGACAAGTGGAAAAAACCCGCGAAAAATCGGAAATTCGAAATATCGTAATGCAGATTTGCCTCAGAAATCGTCTGTGTGGCCAGCAACCAACTGAAAAGTATTTTGCGGTCGACATATTCCTCAAAGGAATAACATACAATCACAATTAAAAAAGAGGAAGGTTAATCCACGCAGTTTCTTCGTTTTTTCAAGGCATTACGTTCGCATTCTGGGCATTCTTGGGTGATTTGACAGCTCACCTTTTCTGGCAAATTCTGCCGAAAATCACCGTCACATTCCCGAAAACGAATGATAGGCAGTTCTGATTGATGCTAAAGTATCATCCACTGCATTGTTCTCAGGAATAATGTCATACTAGCATTTGATAGAGGATATACAAATGGTAGGCAGACAGGTATGTGTTAGTGATGAGAATGAAAGGATTTTGCTACAAAATGTGAGAGAGGTGATACTGATATTCGTAAAATGAAACTAATGCAGATGAAATATTTCCATCTGTCCCTGTTCGTGTATCTGACGATTTGTGGCTGTCATAATTAGTTTTGAAAGTGCCAAATTAGAAAGAAAACCGGGAAAGAAAGGTCTCCGAAAGGCATTGTGAGAGTTTGACTTCAAGCAATGAAAATATGAAGGTGAAAACCACGATGGCCCCTTGTACATAATCAATCAATCTATGTAAATATCTATCTATGTGTCTATCATCTATCTGTCTATCTACCTGTAGTTTTATTAATTGTGATCGTTCTATCTATCTATACCTTAATGAATTGTTTGTCTTTCAATCTATTAATGTATCTGTGTTTTAATAGTATAATGTGTTGACTTGATTAGTTATATCAGCAGTATGTCTGAAAAGCATTCAGACATGATGTTATTTGTAATTTACATAATTTATACATTTTGTATATGTCCCACTTGCTATAATCACTTGAAACTCGGGGGGAAAATAGGTTGCAGGTAATGTTCTTGTAAAACTGAGTGGAAATAAATTGTATTTGATTTGACTGCCGTAGTACTTGTAATGTTATAAATTGCATTCAAGCATGATTGTGGATATAGGTTTTGATGTTGCACTTCAATAGCAATGATGATCAATCTGACCCTTTAGAAGTCGTTTGGCCTAATATCAATCAAGCACTGTTGAAATGTCAATTAACAGATCTGTTATTGTTAATAGCAATCAGAGACACTTTGTTACTGTCATTCACAGTTCTAAGTTCTTGCAACTGCATATAGGGACATGTGTCAGCCTGAAAGTGTGCATAGGCGTAATGGCGCGAAGTTGGATCACAACAAAATAAAAACATGGCGGCCTAGACGCTCGATAGAAAATGCATCTGCAAGATAGCGCAAAGGGGAGAGGATGGGTAGGGTCATATTTGGTATTTTTTGAAAGAGGAAATCGTAATGTATGCAGATGGCTATATTAGAAATAGAAGTGGAAAATATAAATATGCAAAAATTAAAGAAAACGGCGATGACGTCATGCTATCCCAGAAGCTTTAGAGTCACATATTAATATATAAGATTTCATGTCCGATATGGCGATATCAGTGCTCAAAACTTTTATTTTCCAAAATTGCCTTCTGGCTGTCCTGAAACTTGTGCACATTTGCAGCAAAAACCAGTGACATCATCGATTTATGCGCTGGGCTGTGGTACTTTTGTCAATAGAGGTTGCACAGCAGCAAACCCCTCAGTTGCTGTCAGTTCAGTGAACTGTTGACAAATTGGCTTGAGGCAATCAGAGGCATGTACTGTGTTGTATGAATTATTTTGAATTATTTTGAAGAACAAGCAATTATAACACAGTTGCTGGTTCAATAGGCAATTGCATTTCAAGAATTTAAATCTGACACAATTACATAGTCAAAGGATGTACAATATTGACCATTGTACATATGCTGTAACTTAGAAGTTAAATTTGCCATGAGAGCTAATTGGACTTAGTAGTTGAAATTGACAAAATAAAACCAGGGGCAAATCTGGGATTTTTCAAGGGGGAGGGGGGTGCCACGGATGGGGCAATACTTATCATATTGGAGTTTCTAGAACTAAGTTTTAGCCCCAAATGCCAATATAAAGGATTTATCTAATGAAAGTTTTGGCGGGTGGATTGACTAGTGATTTATTTCAGTGAACCTGGGAAATTTTTCAGAGTTCAGGGGCTCAACTGGGGCTAGCCATGCAAATGGAGCAGGCCCCCAAGCTACTAAGTACTGCATTTAAATATTGCATACTTTTGGAATCTCAACGGTAGTGAAGATGTAGTACCAGAGTAACAATTCAGCCTGCCAATATATTTGACCATTGATTACAAATAGTTCATTCAATACATAGGATTTTATTTGACTTCAAGACGGACGAAAATAAGACAAATTTATACTAATTTGACATATTAATTGAAAAATCTTTGGAACCATTTGGCCTGTGCCACCAGGATTTTAGCTTTGTTGCTAGTAGCGTCACTTGTCTGCAGTAGTTAACTATGAACAAAACTACCTTTGTTGTGAGTTTGATTTTCTCAAATAGTTCTCGTGGGGGGGGGGTTGGTCTAGCACTCTTGCGGTAGCGTGCTGGGCTGCCAATCGCTGGGTCCAGGGTTCGAATCCAGCTCTTGCCGGGTGACCTGGGCCTATGTTGGACGGAAGTAAAGCCCCAATGATCCATCCTAGGGATGCAAAATTCCCGGGAATTTTCGTTAGGGAAATTTTCCATGGAAATTTTCGGAAATATATGGGGATTTACGGGAATATTCAGAAACATTGGGAATATTCGGAAATTTATCCAATTACTTGGGAAATTTCTGGGAATATAACTGGATTGGATAACAAGTCAGCTTGTTGAAGCTGTGAGTTTACACGGAACACCTTATTTCATCAAAGTCTGAATTGTATGCAGCAAATTATGGAGGTTGTTTCCAACTCATTTTGAGTTGCAAAATAATTTTCTGACTGTAAGTACAAACAAGAATTGCACTTCTGAACTAAAGGACACACACTAAGCGAGATATTGAAAAAGTTCACTATTAAGGTCTGTGTCCTTCATCATGCCAATATGTATTGCTTGGTGTATTATCAAATGATAAATTCATATTTGTGCTACAACAAACTTGACTTTGAGACTTTCAAAAATGTCAAGAAAATCCAAATTGAGACCAGTTGCTTTCTGCTGATGTGACTGGGATTAACTTCCGATTAAGAAGATGACATTTGTAATCGCCGATATTGCCTCCTTACCAGTTTGGCAAAGAACGTTTTATACTAGATACCTACATTTCGTGCAATTTTGATTACATTTGCAGCAGAGGTCAAAAGCGTAGAAGTGCTAGCGTTTTGTGTTTTACGTCTCATCAGCACCTGATTGGGCTATTTAGATGTAGAAGTGATAGACTATATCTCCATGCACTGTATACATGGTATAGCATAGTGACAGAGTCAAACACTTCTGGGTCTGTGCTTTAGACTTCTGGTGGAAAAGTGTTCATCAAACATCCTTTAATTGGTAATTAAACCAATCTCAAATATAACCCTCGGAATCAAACAGATTCGTAAATTTCAAAGTTTTTCTCCTGCAGAATAAAAAATTTCATAATCCTCGTACTGCAATCAAAATATTCATTTAGGTATGAAGTAATAAACTATAATAATTTTACACCGGTTCTACTTCGAAAAAAATATTTCTATCTGAAAACTGGGCCTGAAACATGTGATGGTCCATTTATTATGGTTGACTTTTCCTCAGCACTGTCCATCAATGAACAGGCTTGTGCAAAAAATATCTTGCTCAACAAGCTTTCCTTTGGCAAATACAGAATAAATTGATTTTTATTAAGCAAAAAAAAAAAAATCCCAAAATTTTGCTTAAAAGATTTTGAAATTTCCTACTCGAGAACAAATGGCAACGGATTTGACCCTCGTTGCCAGACCAATATATGCAACCTTGATATCCAGGAAGACCTAAGGACCACATACTGCCATACTGGCTATAAAAAGATAATGGCAGACATCCAAATGACTACTATTAACATGATTAAATAACAGGACCAATGACAAATATATAAAGATTTAAGCAGTTTATTTGAAAATTCCCAAAATTCCCAATATTCCCACAAGAATAAATTCCCAGAAATTTTCCATGGAAAATTTCCAATATTTCCGGAAATTTTCCCGGCCTTTGCATCCCTAATCCATCCATTCATCAATTAAATAGTTCTCACTATCAAAGGTCTGCTGTCAGCAGATATTTGAAACAAATTATAATAAAAATCCTTGATGGATATCCTGCTTGGAGTTTTTTTAAATAGAAAATTTCTTTCAAGTTTGATGAAATTATTGAAATATATTTTACATTTTTCCTAGCAGCCTTGATTGAATATTTTCTATGCATTGGATCGATTTCTTAACTCTGTGCAAGCAGAATGCCCCTGGGCATGGGTGAGGATGTAAGAATATACTAACTTCTGATACTGATGCTGCTTTTTCGTGCCGATACTACCAATACCTTGCATTGTACCGTAATAACTTAGTAAGACCCTACCAATGGGTATGGTGGTATTTTCAGAGAGATACACTCTACAGTCTAGCATACAGCCATGGCCGTTAGTTTTCACTGAGCTGCTATGCTTCACCATGGTGCTATCACTGACACTGTGACCAATCACAACAAAGCAAATACTTGCTCAATCTTCACCAAATTTTCAAGAATTGTAATAGTCCGTACACAGTAGCAGGTGTTCTTATAAAATTTGTTGAATGAAAGAATGTTGCATAATGAGTCTTTCATGACTAAATGGCAAAAATACTAAACTAGTTGAAATTAAAGCATATATATGTAATCAGTTCTGATGCTGTATGTCATTGCATGATAGTTACTGTCACCAAATTAACTGTCTGAATGTGTCAAGTAAACATCAAATTAAGCTTTATGTTGATGATGGTTGTTGCCTGTTGTGAAAAAAATGCTGTGATACTGTGTTTGTTGAATGATTTTAATGATGACCTTCAAGAAATAAGAGCCATTATGCATGTCAAGCAGCATTGATATTTTCTTGATAACAAAGATATTACATGTTTACTTTCTCTTTTGAAAGTATGATTTTCAAATTTTAATACACAATTTCTACAATTTGTCTTAGTATTTATTTACATTTGAAATGTTAGAGAATCAATATGCATCAGTCTGATATTCACAAAGAACAATTTTACCTGCTATTGATAAATACCTTGAATATTCAAGTAAACAATACGGCCAAGGTGCTTGGTCTATACTGTTGAATTTAATATTCAATTTTGCTACATAGTCTAAAACAATCTAAAACCTGACTTTTTTTTGCTATTTTGATACATATTATTAAAAAATATGATGTCTCCAGTACAGATGTAAAATAGAGAAGTATTGCTAACACCCACTCCATGTTAATCAATGTACCTTCGTCCTTCAATATAATACCGAAACGACTACCTTTGAATCCCTGGATTCTTGTTGAATAGTTACATGTCTTTAAATTTTCAGGTGAAGCCACATCACAAGCAGATGTTCCCCTTATACAGAGGTCACAGAATGCCGGGGGAAAGAAAAATGGATGCAGCACAGGGAGAAGTTAAGGAAACAGCACAGACCTCCTTTCCAACTCAAGATGGTAAGATTATATTGAATTAGAGTGAAAGTAGCTGCATAGGGGTGACAAAACTTCATTTGCCATAATTATGCAGATTGATGAAATTTAAGTCGAATTGGGTTTGGGGGGAATTGGCATCTGAGGCAGTAGGGCAGCTCCCTTTGAGGTCCGCGCTAAGCAGAAATCAGCAGAATTGTGCTACCTGTCTTATTTCACTCCACAAACTACCTGATCCTCCCATCGTCCTAACATGAGATCGATCGCCGCTGTCACATGCTTCCATTGGTTCTCCGCTGTTGAGAAGACCAGACATTCCTTGCTTTGATAGCCTTTTGAGGCTGCAAGAAAGTGTGAACCAAATTATAGCATAATTAGATGCGCTTGGTTCCATGACCCTGCTGGTCACCTTTTTGTTGCAGTAGACATTGATTATTTTATAAAAGCATTTTTACCCTCGGCAATGAATATTGCCGTCGGGTATTGTAGTTAGTATGGCAAATTTTTGTCCGGCGGGCGGGCGGGCAGCGTCACACAATGTGTATTGGCCTCTGTGCCAAAACTATTACACCCATATATATGAAATTTTACACATGAATGGGTCTTATAGTGTTAATGTGCCTTCTGGAGTTCATATTTATGTAATGACCACAGTTTTTGTAAAATATCGAAAATTCGGAAAAATTAATTTTTTTAGTTTCCGGACCAGAACTCGGAAACGGTTATACCTATGGGCATGAAAATCTACCATAACATGTATTAAATACCCTAGTTGTGCCTCTTGGGGGTCTGAATGCTCTACCTACAATAGATTTCAAAGAATGAATCAAAAATGTAAAAAAATGGGTTTTTTTCAACCCTCTGCAATTCCCTCAATTTTGGAGTTAGACATTTGAAATTTAGAATTTAGTTGTTTAAAATATACCTCTCTTAACTACTTGAATCGTTTAGAGGGTCCATTTAACGAATTTTGCATAAAAACCAAAACACTGAAAAAATGTGTAATTTTTTACATTTTTCTTGAATTTTGGTCTCTCACACCAAAACAGTAGTAACTATATTGGTAAAAACCAAGAGGTATTATAGTTAAACCTATCAAAAAGTAACTTTCATGGCCAATATGTAGTTGACGCGATATTTTAGGCTGACAAAACAAGTTTAAAATTCACAAAAATGTGCAAATATAAACTTCGTGGCCATTTCGTCTCTAATAAATTCATGCCATGCTCTTGAATATGAACAAAATGAATAAACATGAATGAAATACATAGTTTCATGCATATATCTGTTACATCATCATATATTTGAACATAAAAAGACAGAAATTGCTTGAAATAGGCAAAAACTATAGACCTTTCAATTGTCGCATTTCAGTCAATTTTGGATCTTGGTTACTCAAAGTGCCATACAATGTGCCCCAAGTATTTTATTATTATTTTTACCCTCGGCAATGAATATTGCCGTCGGGTATTGTAGTTAGTATGGCAAATTTTTGTCCGGCGGGCGGGCGGGCGGCGTCACACAATGTGTATTGGCCTCTGTGCCAAAACTATTACACCTATATATATATATGAAATTTGACACATGAATGGGTCTTATAGTGCTAATGTGCCTTCTGGAATTCATATTTATGTAATGACCACAGTTTTTGTAAAATATTGGAAATTCGGAAAAATTAGTTTTTTTCGTTTCCGGACCAGAACTCGGAAACGGTTATACAGTCAATTTTGGATCTTGGTTACTCAAACTGCCATACAATGTGCCCCAAGTATAATTTTTTTAAAATTTTTTATGTGCATGTAGTTTATGCAATTTTTAGGCCAACCGAAGAAGTTTAAAATTCACAAAATGTGAAAATATCAACTTCCTAACCTTTTCGTTTCTAATAAAGTCATGCAATGCTCTTGAATATGAACAAAATGAATAAACATAAAAGAAACACACAATTTTCATGCATATATCTGTTATATCATTAGATTTTGAACATGAAAAGACAGAAATTGCTAGAAATAGACAAACAACTGCAGACCTTTGAATTGTCACATTTCAGTCTATTTTTAATCTTGGTTACTCAAAGTGCCATACAATGTGCCCCAAGTATAATTTTTCATCACATTCTTCATCAGAATTTATGTGGTTAAATATGATGAATTATATATATTATATATGCTTTATGCACATACAATGTAGTCCTGACTCAGGGGGCCTTACCATTCTAAACTTTTGACAAGAAATCTCAAAACCCCCTTTTGCTCAAATCTAACCTCAGTGATGTAAATTAAAGGAAAGAAATTAAATTAATGTCAGCCTGCTTTTATTTATAATATTGCATAAAAACTAAATGTGATCAAATAATGACTGCAGAAATGATTCCACTAAATACAAGGTTATTTATAAATTTACTTGGCATGCAGCACAACCTTAATTCTATGAATTTCAATATTTCATTTTATATCCAAAGATATTTAATGTTGGATGAAACTGAATTCTAATTAGTGACAAAAATCATCCAAGCCATATTTTAGCACCTTGAAGACAATCAGTGTCACTGCTTTGTTTGGGAACAGGGTGCAGCTTTTGTTGAATGGACATTATGTAACATGAGGTCACTAATCCTCTCCAATGCCCAAACCCAAGAACAAAGGGGAGAGTGCAGAAGCAGTTAAATAGCACCCCTATATTTCTAACAAAATTCCCCTTTTACTTAGAAATGTGTTCAAACTGCATTGATAGCCTTAGTTTTTTTTATCTTAAACATTATAATGAAATTTCCAATTTAAATCAGAAATATAGGCCAAGTAAAAGTTGAGATATGACTTTTTATATCCCATGCAGGTTTTTTTTGCCTTTTCAGCTATTGTTATACTAATACAGCCAAGTTTGGAGAGAATTTGACCTTTTTGGTGTTAAGTAGCAAATGTATTAGTCTTATTAAAAAGTATATGTAGGCCACACATTGTTTTTAGTTTAATATTTAAAATAGATCGATTGAAGAGATAGACAACCTATCTAATATTTCTGTTTTTAGGCAGGCCTTTATTCTATTCATAATTTATGATAAGATGATAAGGGTAGGGTAGGTAGATAGATAGATAGATAGATAGATAGCCAGATAGATAGATAGATAGATTAGGTGTTTTAGACTATAATAGGTGTTTAAATGACTGAAGATTGCTTGACTGATTGGACTGATTGAATGAATGAATGATTAATTAATTGATTGACTGATAGATCCAATGTGAATTTATCCAAGCAAATAGATTTTCATGTTGCACTATTGATTAGTTGTTAGATAGATAGATAGATAGATAGATAGATAGATAGATAGATAGATAGATAGATAGATAGATAGATAGATAGATAGATAGATAGATAGATAGATAGATGGATAAATAGATAGATATATATGTGTGTATATACACAGATAGATAGATAGACAGACAGACAGATAGACAGCTAGATAGACAGACAGACAGACTGACTGACTGACTGACTGACTGACTGACTGACTGACTGACTGACTGACTGATCATCTATAATTATGTTTTCGAATACATCCAGAGATGCATGGATGATTGACGGATGATTGGGACTTTACCTCCTGTACTTATGCACTTGGTCGGCTAATTAGGACAGGAGGAGGACATAGCAATGAGGTGACCCTTTTATTTCATTGCAACAGCTCTTTTCAGTACCTTGAATCTGTTGAATGCTGAGGCTGGGAATTTGTCAAAATTAAATACAATAAAACATCTTATAAAATAGAGAAATGGACATTTCATTCATCTAAAAACACTTCCGTCAGCCAGAAAGAGTGAAGAAGCTTGAGAGAGTTGGGCCACTTTTTACATTCTTGCACCTCCAGCTGACCATTATGATTATACAGACATGCTTGATACATCTAGAAATAGTTAAGAATGTACCTGTAGGAGGGCATTGATATATATGTGTTATTTGGATGTGACTTCTTTTTTATCTTGCTTTTTTATCTTGCTGAGGGAGGAAATGGTCATTTTCAAGGGATAAGAACTTCAACTTAGGGCATGACACCACCTTCATTTTGAACCCCTGGGTTTCTTGTTGTTTTGATTTATTAATATAATATAATTTTTCCATCACTGTTGTGTTGCAATCTAATCGTGATGTTTTGCAAAATTGCTTGTTATTATGCAGTAGCAATGCATCCAGCAAAATTTTGACAAGTGTTTGCGCGGGGTTCAAGTGTTGTACAATGTACATGTGCAATGAAATGTTCAATACTTTTGTTGCAAAGAATTTCTATGCCATCTATGCGCATATATCTTTCACTGGTAACATATCCTTCACTGGTATAATTACTCTGTTGGTAGTAGCAGTTCATTTCCCAGCTGGCCAAATTTTGGTTGAACTAGCCTTGATGAGATCAATCTAATGAGGTCATCGACTGATTTTGCCCAACTTTTATAAACTAATTACTCTATTAATAATAATCCTTGCAAAAAAAAAAAAATATATATATATATATATATATATATATATATGTATATATATTCTTATTTCTGGTTCTGAGAGCTAAATTGTTATCGATTTTCCTACCTTACGTTGTATCTTTGTGTATATTTCTTAAATAGCTTAATCTGAAAACTTTGCCCAATACTTGCAGCTCCACCCCACCTACTGTTTAATTCACACCCTATATATATTTATTTACTGACATGTTTTATATATGTTGTTTCATACAATTCATTATCTCCTATGTTCTACTTCCAAAATTTTTGTCAGATTTAAAAAATCATCTCCATTACATCAACAGGTACTACATGATGGGACTTCACTTTGAATCAGATCATCTTCACAATGAATGACAGTGAGATTGATATATTAAGTAATTATGGTGGGCAACAAAATAACTCATTGCTAAATTTGATAGAGCATGTTAATTCAGAGGAGGAAGAACCTGTTGTATTCGAGCACTCTGTCTATATGGATAATAACGATCTAATAAGTGTTTTTAGGGAGAAGAAGGGTGTTTTTAAAGTGCTTGGATTGAACTGTCAGAGCTTATATGCAAAGTACGATCAACTCCGCATTTACACTGAATTACTGCTGGAAGAGGGCAGTTTTGATGCCATATGTCTTCAAGAAACTTGGATTGATGATACTATGAATATTGCTCCACTAAATATCGAGGGGTACAACTTAATTAGCAAATCTAGAACCTGTAGCACACATGGGGGTTTAGCAGTATACTTAAAATGTGGCTACTTATACAGAGACCTTTCCATTGAAAACCACCGGTCCTGGGAACATCAAATTCTAGAAATTCTGGTAGACAGTCAGACAAATACGAAGATTATACTTGGTAATATATATAGACTTCCAAAAGAAACCAATTCAGATTATGATGAATTCATGAATGAATTTAGTTTACTTTACGAACAGTTCCATCAAAACACTTCCAATATTGCCTTTTTTGGAGACTTTAACATTGACCTGCTGAAAATGAGAGATAAGACAAAATGTAATGACTTTTTTGAACTCCTGATTTCATATAGCCTAATTCCTAAGATGACACTCCCAACCAGAATTTCTAGAAATAGTGCTACTCTCATTGACAATGCATTTTGCAAATTATCTAGAGATTTTTCAAAGACAACTTCTGGAATACTAACAAATAACTTGTCTGATCACCAGCCTTATTTCGTTTGTTTTGATTATTTGGTAAGAACTAAAAGAAACCCAAAATTTGTAAAAGTTCAATGCTATACTGAGGAATCCATGGGAAAATTTAAGGCTGATATTGGCTCCTATGACTTTAATACCATGTTGAAAAAAGAAACAGTTGATGAAAATTATGACATTCTGGACAATATCCTAATAGATCTAAAAGAGAAACATTTTCCTCTGAAAAAAATGAGGTTCAATAAGTATAAGCACAAAAACAACAACTGGATGACAAGAGGTCTCTTGAACTCTCTGAAATCCCGGGACAAGCTGTATATCAAACTTAAAAAAACGCCAATTAATTCCCCCGGTTATAATACCTTACAGATAAATCTTGCAACTTATAACAAGATATTAAAATCAAGCATTCGATCTGCGAAGCTGAAATATTACACGGACAAATTCAGAACTTATAAAAAGGATATCAAAAACACCTGGATTACCATTAAAGAGCTAATCAATCAAACCAATAATAAGAAAAACCTACCTAAATTTTTCAAGATAAATAATGAAAATATATCCGATCCTCAAGAAATAGCCAACAGATTTAACCAGTATTTCAATGATTTAGGCCCCGATTTGGCAAGAAGAATAAGGCATCCAAACAGTAACACAACCTTCAAGAATTTTCTTCCTAATGCCGTTACCCAAAGATTCCAGTTCCACGAAATTTCAGAGGAAAATGTTTCTCGTATCATTGATAAACTTCCAGTAAAAACTAGCCGTGGTGTAGATGGAGTCTCAACCAAATTCTTGAAAGAAATAAAAGATGCTATGGTAACCCCTCTTAAAATTATCATAAATCAATCAATTAAGACAGGAATGTTTCCTCAGAAATTGAAAATTGCACGAATTGTTCCAGTTCATAAAAAAGACAACAAAACCATCATAGAAAATTATCGCCCAATTTCAGTACTACCAGCCACATCAAAGGTTTTTGAAAAAGTTATGCATCAGCAACTAAATATCTATTTTGAATCTCTTGGCCTAATATTTGGTAGTCAATATGGATTCAGGGAAAAGCATAATACAGAATACGCAGTTATTGAGAATATAGACAGAGTGGTCGATGGCTTAGAAAATAAAAAAACACCCTTGAACATATTCCTGGACCTGTCAAAGGCATTTGATACTCTTGATCATTCGATACTACTTAGTAAATTAATTCATTATGGAATAACAGGAAATGTTCACAAGCTCTGTCAGTCTTATCTAACTAACAGACAACAATTAGTAGAATATGATGGGTTAAAATCTGAACTATTATCTATAAAAACAGGTGTACCCCAGGGCTCTATATTAGGTCCTCTTTTCTTTCTGATTTATATGAATGACTTTGGCAGGTCCACGGATATGTTCAAATTCGTTATGTATGCAGATGACACAACTTTGTTAACTATGCTCTCTACAAACAAGAATGAGATCAATAGTCACGAGTCAAAATTAAATAATGAACTTGAAAAGATTAGTACTTGGTTAAAGCTTAATAAATTATCTCTCAATGTTTCTAAAACAAAATATATGCTTTTTCGACCTAAAAACAAGATTGTTAACGATATGAATTTATTCTTAGATGGTGACAGACTGGAACGAGTGAAAACTTTTGATTTTCTAGGCGTTACTGTGGATGAATGTCTGACTTGGAATGAGCATGTACATAAAATTCAAATGAAAATGGCGAAAACAGTAGGGGTAATGAACCGTGTCAAATCATATTTGCCATCTGAAACTCTGCTGATTATATATAACTCCCTCATTTACTCGCTTCTATTATATGGTATTTTAACATGGGGTGTAAGACTCAATAAACTTGTCAAAATCCAGAAAAGGGCTGTAAGAATTATAAGTAAAAGTAAGTATAATGCTCATACTGATCCTTTATTTAAAAGAATGAATATTCTGAAATTAGAAGATATTCTATACATTCAAGAGTTTAAATTTTATTATAAATTAAGAAGTCGAGATGTCCCAAATTATTTCCTCAACATGAATTTTCCAAGGCAGTCGGACATTCATCCCTACCCTACCAGAGACCGACATAACTTAGTTATACCACGACTACTATACAATATATCAAATAGCTCAATCAAAAATAGAATACCGAAAATTGTGAATGATGCACCCTCTGAAATTCTAGATAAATTACAAACCCACAGTCTCTATGGTCTGAGTTTTTATATGAAAAGGGTAAAAATCAGTGCCTACCCAACGCAATGTTCTATTCAAAACTGTTATATTTGCGGTGTTAGGTAGCCCACGGCTATATGATGTGATGCTAGTAATGTATTATGATGATAGAAATATTACAGTGGATGATCTGATATAGAAATTGTTCCCCTCATGTAGTAACCTACAAATCATATGTATTCGCTAATACTCCATCTTAGCAGTATATCATACCAGATGTATTCAATTTGATTTTGTGTTTGTTAAACAGTCCTAAATTTGTCTATTCATTTAATCTATTCCATATGTTGATTCTTTAAGTTATCTATAGTGGTGCAGCATAATTTGAAATATATGAATAACTTTTATAACAATGTATAGGGGGTCATACACAAAAGCGGCACAAGCCAAGGTGTATGCCTCCTAGACCAACTTAATAGTCTATGTATATTATAACTATTTTATTATTGTAAACAATCATATTGGTCGAATAAACTACATCTGTCTGTCTGTCTGTCCAGCTGTCTGTCTGTCTGTCTGTATATATGTTCATAACATATGAGCTAAAGCCATCTGAAAATTGTAAACATTTTGGCCCAGCTGTCCCCATCCAGTTGGAGACTTGGGCCACACAAAGGGAGACTGGGCCATCTAAATATGACTGGGTTGGTAAAGCTGTAGTTGAGGGTCATAATCTATCGCCAGTATGTCAATTGATTTCACCGGCTTCAAAATAGCCTGCTGAATAGCCGAGGGTATGCTGCCGCGCATCCTATGTTTTTTTATGTGCTTGGAGTTTATACAATTTTTAGGCCAACAATTGTAAGGTTATTCATAATTTACTTGGCATGCAACAAAATCTTAATTCTATGAATTTCAATATTTCATTTTATATCCAAAGATATTTAATGTTGAATAAATCTAAATTTTAATTAATGACAAAACTCATCCCAACATATTTTAGCACCTTGAAGACAATAAGTGTCACTGCTTTGTTGGGAAACAGGGGTGCAGCTTTTATTGAATGGACATTATGTAACATGATGTAACTAATTTTCTCCAATGACCAAACCCAAGAACAAAGGGGAGAGTACAGAAGCAGTTAAATAGCACCCCTATATTTCTAACAAAATTCCCCTTTTTCTTAGAAATATGTTCAAACTGCAATGATAGTCTTAGTTTTTTTATCTTAAACATTATAATGAAATTTCCAATTTAAATCAGAAATATAGGCCAAGGAGAAGTTGAGATATGACTTTTTATATCCCATGCAGGCTTTTTTTGCCTTTTCAGCTATTGTTATACTAATACAGCCAAGTTTGAACAGCATTTAACCTTTTTGGTGTTAAGTAGTAAATGTGATAAGTAAAGTCCCAATCATCTGTCCATCCAAAAAATGATATTATTATTATATTGATTGATTGATTGTTTGATCATCTATAATTATGTAATCTAATACATCCAGAGAATCATGGATGGACAGATGATTGGGACTTTACCTCCTGTGTTTATGCACTTGGTAGGCTAATTAGGACAGGAGGACATATCAATGAGGTGACCCTTTTATTTCATTGAAACATCTCTTTTCAGTACCTTGAATCTGTTGAATGCTAAGGCTGGGAATTTGTCAAAATTAAATACTATAAAACATCATATAAAATAGAGAAATGGACATTTCATTTATCTAAAAACACTTACCGTCACTCCGTCAGCCAGAAAGAGTGAGGAAGCTTGAGAGAGTTGGGCCACTTTTTACGTTCTTGCACCTCCAGCTGACCATTACGATTATACAAACATGCTTGGTACATCGATTGTATCTAGAAATACACTCCTGGGCAAAAAAAATGGACCACCCTAGAATTCGACTTCATTTCGTTAGGCTTTGATTTTTAGGGAGTCGTTCGTATGATACCGCTAGGGAGCAATCAGTGATTTTAACTGAATTAACCAACGCTACTAAGACTTCAAAAACATCTTCTTCTTTAGGAATTTTAGTGAATAATTACCAAGTGATGTCTGTCTACAATCCTTTAGTTTAAAATAAACATGTTATAACAAATTTAAAACCATATATTTATGCAATGGTTGTTAATTGAAATTAACAACTGCTCCCTCTTCAGATAGCAGCGTTGCCATCTAGACCAAACTATTAAATGCAATTAATATAAATTTTTGACTGTCCAAGCATTCAGTGACAATTGTTAAAGAGATTATCTTTAGGCTATAGCCTACTCTTTTATTGGCATGATTATTTTACTGTTATAAATCATGCTAGATTAGCACCAAGTAGGCCTAACTTTTAACATTGTCTTTGAGCATGAAATACACATGTTCTACGTGTTCAAGGCTATTATGGGAAGGTGCTAATGGACATCTGCTTTAAAAAAAACACCAACAAGCACAAGATCACTTAGCCTAGTAGAGATTTTTACCTTCAGCGAACAAAGTTCGAAGAAGGTATTGTTATCACTTTGGTAAAATGTTGTCCGTCCGCCGGGCGGGCGGTCGGGCGGCGGGCGGATAGATAGTTTCCGGGCCAGCACTCGGGCCCTATTGCATGTACATAGATGAAATTTGGTACACATATAGCCCATATGGTCTAGTTGTGCCTTTTGATGGTCTGATTGATGGATAATCTATACTTTTTGAAATATTGAACGAAAAGATAAAAAATTCTTTTTTTTCGTTTCCGAATCAAGACTCTGTCACTATTGCATGTACATGGATGAAATTTGGTACACATTCAGCCTATATGGTCCAATTGTGCCTTTTGGTGGTCTGGTTGATGGGTATTGTATAGTTTTTGAAATATTGAGAAAAAATAATAAAAACTTTTTTTTTTCATTTCTGGCCCAAAACTTGCCCAGTATTGCATGTACACGGATGACATTTCATACACATATCACCTATATGATGCTGTTGTGCCTTCTGATGGTGTGATTCATGGTCATTCTATACTTTTTGAAATATTGACAAAATATATTGCAAATTATCATTTTTTGTTTCTGCCCCAAAACTTAGCCTCTCCTGCATGTACCTGTATAAAAATTCATCCACATATTGCCTATAAAGATCTTTCACTGGTCTCATTGATAGGTAGTTTTAACACTTTTTGAATATTTAGAAAAAATTTGAAAAATATAAATTAATATAATTCCTGGTTTTCGTCCCACAGCTCATAACCTATTCCTTGTACATGCATGAAACTGCACCATAATATGTGTAAATTTGTCTAGTTCAGCATTTCCGTGGTTTTACATACCCTGGCAGGCAGGCGGGCAGATGGTAGGGCAGCGGGTATATAGATAATTTCAGGCCAAGATTTGGCCACGATTGCATTATAGCAATTTTGTCAACATCGCTTTTATGACTTTTAAAGATGTCTTTCGCTGAAGGTTTGCTGCTGCGCAGCCTATGTTTTTTGTGTGCCAGCAGAGTTAATTAGCCTCTTTTCCTTGAGATGTACTTAAAAGTCATTATCCTCCTTTTTTTTCTCTTTGGAATATTCTTCTGAAAGCATGTATTGTTCTACTCTGACTGAGAGATACCAAAGCTGGTCTTTATTTACTATTTATTAAGCTGTAGCACATTCACATAACTTTGGCAGGTGGTGTCTAATGATTGTAATTATTCATCGAGCAATGTCAAAGAAGATATCAATTGATCAACTCAATTGGCTTAAGTTGGCAGGTCATGTCTCATATTATTGCAATTACGCATTGAGCTCAGTAGGTTTTCAATGGTTATATCAATTAATGGCCATTGGCTTGAGTTGGCAGGTAGTGTCTAATGATTGCAATTATTTATTGAGCAGTGTCAAGAGAAAATATCAAATCATTGCAATTGGCATGCCAGATTATCAGAATCTTTAAACTATCAAACATTGCCTTTAATTAATTGTAAATATTTTATGTTCTATATTTTAAATTGCATCATAGTGCATGAGTGTCAATGTGGGTGAGAGTAAATGATTTAAAAAGTGTTCATTTGTGCGATGTCCAATTGAGCTGCTATTTGTTGTGTATGAAACAAACAGGCCTGAACTGCATTCATTTGTGTTACAGCCGCAGTTCTGTTGTTGAGAAATTTCACACAGGCTGAATTTATCACATAAGTCAGACATAACTAAAAAATGAAAAGATAACAAAAAAAGTCGAGCTGATCATGAACACAGGTCTGTAAAACTGGCCAACTTAGTGATAATATATTGATAAGTAAAGGACAATAGAGGCTAGCAATATCATTATATCATCTGTTGCTTCATTCATCAATATCAAACTCAGCGACATTAACAATGCACACCTTTTAAAAGTGGCATTTGAAGTGAATCCATGCTTTTGCCACGAACACAAACAAGCTTCCATGACACCATGTCAAATTTGGAAAATGCAAAATTAAACGAGTCTCAAGGGAGTAGAGTACTGACCAGACGTACAAGAAGACTTCAAATCAGAGGTTTGTCACAATGATAATTTTCAATGTTTATGATGCAAAATGGTGGAAAATGATGCGACAACAAATGTTAAACACCAACTTGACACAAAAAACTCACTAAATGCAGTAAGAATGCTTCAAATGACCATTCAAATCACCATAATTTTTTCCACCTCCAGGGCATCAGTCCGCAGATTCAACCAGCTTTTTAACCGACCTAACGTCGGTTATTAGAGGGGGTGGGTAGTGAAAGGGGACTCGTGTAAACCATGTCCATGTGTCCATGTCAACGTTTCTTGTCAACATGTGTGTAAAAGTCCATTTGTGACCTTAGTGTTCAACTTAGAGTAATGAAATTTGGTACAGGTATGGTACATTTTGCACCTTTGCCCCCTGGTGGACATCCACATCCTGAACATTAGAAAACTTCCAATTTAAAAACTGCCCACTTATTGAATGTTAATTTCTTGTTTCTATAGCCTTACTTTTAAAATATTCACTGCTCAAAAGGTACTTTGATTTTTTTCCATTCTGAATTGCTCTAACAGCAGATCCCTCTTCTATAATGACAACCCGCCCTCATGCTTATACATACACTTTCTCTGTTCTAAGTTTAATGTGTATTTGCCTTTGTGTGTTCAAAATATGTCGTAAAGTAAAATGAATTATTGGGTATTTATGACCAGTCTCTCATATTGTTTTCATGTGCCCCCTGGTGGATTGCATATCTTGGATATGCATATTTTAATACAGTACTTAAACATTACCTCTTGGTATTGACCAACAGATTTATACAATTGGTGGAAGTTTCTCTGTAAATATTCAAAGCACTTTATACTTGTATGTTTGTTAATTATCTCCGCGAGCAATCCTTATGGTTAAGTGTACACATTGCTCTTATTATTGTGTCTTAGCTATGTAATTCTCTAATATAAAGTTACTTAAACGCGTCAAACGCATTGTGAATGCACTTGTACTATTACTGCTAGTGTAGATCTTTGTATCTCATATGAACACCTTCTGCTCTCAACCATGTTCCCGAATCAAAAAAAAAAAAAACTATTACTGTCTTGATTACGCGAGACTCAGATTACAGAATTTGTTAAATACGAGATTGAACTTATATCATTGATGACTGTATAATCCAGGCTATAACTCTATAATGTTAATAATTTTCTATTGATATTTTCTCATGTCCAGCATGGTCCTCTCCTCCCATGTTTTTTTCATGCTCATTTATTGCCCTTTTGTATATGTATTCAATATCTCTATGTCTGTCTTGTAAACACACTCTGAGAGATGGTGGATGTGATGGTGACCGCTATATCTATTTTAACATAGATAATGTCTGTATCTTTGAGCACAGAAAATGACATTCTAAATGGGTATGGTGGGTTACAGAAAAATTCCCTGTTACATGTGCTAAATAACAATGCTGTTGATCAGTCCCCATCAGATGAAGAGCCCCAAATCTTTGAGCATTCTAAATATATTGACACCGAAGAATTACTAGATATCCTCCCCCAAAAAAGAGACATTTTCAAAGTTCTTAGTCTAAATTGTCAAAGCTTGGGTTCTAAATTTAACTCTTTGCAACTGTACATTAATGAAATTCAAGATAACCTCTCAAATTGTTACTTTGATGCTATATGTTTACAAGAAACATGGTTAGATGATACCACTGACACAAGTTATTATAGAATTGAGGGTTATGAATTGATATCTAAAGGCAGAACCTGTAGTGCCCATGGAGGCCTTGCCATATATTTGAAAAATGAACACAGTTTTAAACAGATTATATCGGATGTTAACAATTTTGACACTTGGGAGCACCAGTTTATTGAAATCTCGATAAAAAATAAAAAAAGAACAAATTTCATACTGGGAAACATTTATAGACTGCCCAGAGAGACAAATAACGATTATGATATTTTTACAAAAGAATTCTCAGAAATATTACATAGGTTTGAGTCAATAAAGACAGACATTGCGATTTTTGGCGACTATAATATAGACCTTCTACAAATCAATGAAAAAACGAGAGTAAATGATTATTTTGATTTTATCACTGCTCAAGGGCTTATCCCAAAAGTCACCCTGCCTACTCGTTTCTCTAGAAACAGTGCTACTTTAATTGACAATGCACTCTGTAAAATATCAAAAGACTTTAGCAAGACCTCATCTTATATACTCATGAGTAATATTTCTGACCATCAACCTTATTTTTTGTCGCTTGACTACATCTCCACAAATGAAGAAAGCACAAAATATATACTTTCTGAAAAATACGACCAAAAATCTATAGATAAGTTTAAGGATCAGTTCCTTAGTCTAAACATCAACAGTCTAATGAACCTTACTGAAGTTGGAAATCCTGAAGAAAATTACAACATTTTAGATGACCAATTGAATATCGTAAGAGAACGAATTTTCCCAAAAAAGTATGTGAAATTCAACAAATATCGACACAAGAAGAATGCATGGATCACAAATGGCATAATGAAATCCTTAAAATTCCGTGATAAACTTTTTTTGCGAATGAAAAAGACGCCACTAAATACGGATTTATATGCTACATTGAAAACAAATCTAATGACCTATAACAAGATATTGAAGAAAAGTATTAGAGCTGCAAAATCAAGATATTATCACGAAACATTTAGCAGGTATAAAAAAGATGTAAAGAACACCTGGCTTACAATAAAAGACCTAGTAAATCGAAAAAATGAAAATGCAAATTTTCCAGAATCATTTTTGATAAATGATAATAGGATTTCTGATCCAAAATTGATTTCTCAACAATTTAATTCCTACTTCAATTCAATTGGGCCAAAGCTTGCCTCCAAAATTTCCACTCCCCAGAACCGTGTTTTTAATGATTATCTGAGAAGTCCTGTGGAAAATGATTTTCAATTCAAAGAAATCACAGAACGTGACATCGATAAAATCATAAAGAACCTACCAAATAAATCAAGTCGCGGATATGATAACTTACCCATGAAACTAATTAGAGCAATCAGAACTGTTATTGTCTCACCTCTTACAAAAATAGTCAACCAAACCCTGAAAAAAGGAATATTTCCCGACAGACTAAAGATAGCAAAAATTATACCAGTGCATAAAAACAATGAAGCTGATATCATCGAGAATTATCGGCCAATTTTTTTTTACCAGTATTGTCCAAAATATTTGAAAAAGTGATCTCCATGCAAATTACCAGTCACTTTGTAGATCAAAATTTATTTTTTAGTAGTCAATATGGCTTTAGGAAAAACCATTCAACAGAACTTGCTATTATAGAAAACATAGATAGAGTAACTCAACTTCTGGAAGATAAGAAATGCCCTTTGAACATATTCCTGGATCTGTCAAAAGCCTTTGATACTCTAAACCATGACATTCTTTTGAGTAAATTACGTCACTATGGTATACGAAATGAAGCTTACAGTTTGTGTAAAAGTTATCTAACAAATAGGAAGCAGCATGTTAATTTTAATGAAACTAACTCGAACATGCTACCTATTGAAACAGGAGTACCGCAAGGTTCTATACTGGGCCCTTTATTTTTCTTAATTTACTTAAATGACTTTGGCAGATCCTCGAATATGTTCAAATTTATCATATATGCAGATGATACTACCCTCTTATCATCACTATTGCTTGAAGGTGGATCTGACCTGTCTCCTCAGCAATCAACTTTGAACAATGAACTTGAAAATGTAAACAATTGGCTCAAAGTGAACAAGCTTTCTCTGAATGTAAATAAAACCAAATTAATGATCTATACCACTCCACAACAGCGTCCACCAAATCTGAACATTTCGATTGAAAATAATGGCATTAAGCAAGTTGATACATTTGATTACCTTGGAGTGACAATTGACAGTTGCCTGTCATGGAAAGCGCATGTCCAAAAAATTGGCAAAAAAATTAGTAAAGTTACAGGAATTATGAGCCGTCTGAAACATTTCATACCATCTGACACATTATTGATCCTTTACAACTCCCTAATTTTCCCTCATCTGATATACGGTACCCTGCTTTGGGGACACAAGTTGAAGATAATCCAGAAGCTTCAGAAAAAAGCTGTGAGAACATTGGCAAAGGCAAAATACAATAGCCATACGGAACCTATTATGAAGAAATTCAATATTCTGAAAATTGAAGATGTGGTGAAACTGCAGGAATATAAATTTTGCTATAAGCTTACCAATAACTTATTGCCAGACTACTTCAATTCTTATACACTCGTACGATTTAGAGATATTCACAATTATGAAACAAGACAAAGTAATACTCTGGTGCCCCCAAGGGTAAAATACCAACTATGTAAATGCTCTATTAGAATCCGCCTGCCTTTGATTATCAATAACTTACCTTCTGATATCCAAGAGAAATTTAGCACCCATAGCATATTTGGCCTTTGTTTTTATTACAAACGAATAACAACTTCAAACTATGAAAGCACATGTCTCCTAAGGGACTGCTATATCTGTAATTCTCGTTAATTTCCTTGCAGACTCAAAACCAAAATAGGATGTAACATTAAAAAATAGGATGTAATATTCCCCACCAAAAACCCATTTTATTATCATAATAAATTGTTTTTCCTTTCAACATCTAAAAGGTCCATAGTCACCTCCACCATCCCTCTTAGGAGTGTGTGTAACCTGCATACATATACTTTGCTCTCTCTCTCTCTCTCTCTCTCCCTTTTCCAAATTTTCATTTATGTTTACACTTAAAAATTTATACCTGTGAATTAATGCTTTCTTTCATTTTGCTTTTGAATTATACCGACAAATATTTAACTTGAATTTGGTGGCATGTATGCTAGCGACGCTCATTGCGTCTTAATATGTGTCTCCTGACTTAAATGTACCTTCTTTGTAATTGCTTAATTTTTTATAAGATGGATGAAAAATAAAGATCTCTCTCTCTCTCTCTATGGGCATGGATCTGGGACATGTCGAGAAATCCAAGATGGCTGCCATTTTGGCGGCCATTTTGGCAGCATGTAAATGATGTCCATGTGTCCATGTAAACATTTCTTGTCAACATGTGTGTAAAAGTCCATTTGTGACCTTAGTGTTCAACTTAGAGTAATGAAATTTGGTACAGGTGTGGTACCATGGGCATGGATCTGGGACATTTCGAGAAATCCAAGATGGCTGTCATTTTGGTGGCCATTTTGGCAGCCATCTTTCTTCATTCTTGAACTGCCCATTGTGAACCTAATATTTCACTTACAGTTATGAAATTTGGTACAGGTATGGATCTCTGGGTATGGATTGGGAACATGTTGAGAAATCCACGATGGCTGCCATTTTGTGGCAGCCATTTTGGCAGCCATCTTTCTTCATTCTTTAACTGCCCATTGTGACCTTAATATTTCACTTACAGTTATGAAATTTTGTACAGGTATGGAACTCTGGGTATGGATTGGGAACATGTCAAGATTCCAAGATGGCGGCCATTTTGTGGTGGCCATTTTTGGCAGCCATCTTTTTTTATTATTGAACTGCTCATGGTGACCTCAATATTTCGCTTACAGTTATGAAATTTGGTACAGGTACGGGCCTGTGGGTATGGATCAGGTACATGTTGAGAAATCCAAGATGGTGGCCATTTTGTGGTGGCCATTTTGGCAGCCATCTTTTTTTATTTATTGAACTGCTCATAGTGACCTCAATATTTTGCTTAGAGTTATGAAATTTGGTACAGGTATGGGCATGTGGGTATGGATCAGGAACATGTGAGAAATCCAAGATGGCAGCCATCTTTCTTCATTTCTTGAACTGCCCATTGTGACCTCAATATTTTGCTTAGAGTTATGAAATTTGGAACAGGTATGGGGCTGTCGGTATCAGTCGGGAACATGTTGAGAAATCCAAGATGGCAGCCATTTTGGCAGCCATCTTTCGTCATTCTTGAACTGACCATTGTGACCTTAATATTTCACTTACAGATATGAAATTTGGTACAGGTATTGGCCTGTGGGTATGGATGAGGACCATGCCGAGAAATCCAAGATGGCGGCCATTTTGGCAGCCATCTTTCCTTTTTTTTAGAAATCTGTTCAAACTGCATTGACTCTATACTAATAGTATAGTAATAAGTTTAGCATCTTCCAATCAACTATTTCTCCTAACTTCCAATATCAGTTGCTCAGTGGTTTAAGCAATGGCATCTTCAATTTCATTGCGCTAGGTCGGTTTTGAATCCGCGGATTCTTGTTGCTATTGCATTTAAGAGGTAGTAAGCGTGGTGAATGGCTGATTTATGTTTATGTGTAATAGGTAGATACTGAATACATGTATACTAACCACATGCATTGATTTTTGGAACTGGGGTTTTTGGCCCAAACCCTGAGGACAGCATGCATAACCCTAGACTCTCACATCAACTGTCAGATTTGACCAATATTAAAGTTGACCTTAATGTTCAATTTTGCGAAACTCCGCCATATACTGTTGATTTTAATATTAAATTTTGCTACATGGTCTAAAATCAGATATATTTTTTGCAAATTTCATATTATTCAAACTATGATGACCATGTCTCCAATACAGTTCTATGTAATATAGAGGAATATTGCTGTCATCAACTCCATGTTAATCAATGCACGTTCAATATAATACAATGTACCGAAACGACTCCCTTTGAATCCCCGGATTCTTGTTACAGGATATACACATCGAAAAAGCATCATTTCCTGTCAATTAATCAACAGAAGCATTGTCTTTATATTGAATTGCTTTTCCTCTTGATTTTTTAAGCAGAACAGTTTTTTGGCTGCACTTCTTGACGACTTTGTGCACTGCAAAATGTGCATATTTTCCCATTACTGTTTCAACGATTTTCAAAGGACATTTGTGTAACCAAATTTGTGTCATCTTAGATCAACATCAATACGACCCAAAAAGTTCACAATTTGATTGATATCTATATTTTGTCCCAGCCAGAACACAGTCGATATATTGTTGCACAGGAAATACTAGTGGTCACCTTCGCTGTTTGGGCATTACCTTGTCATCCTCGAACACCATATTTTGTACGTTTTCGACAAGAAAAAGCTTCCAAATGGTCGGTGGAAGGTCCTGGAACACTCTTTTTTACATATTTAGAAGCTTAGATGATTTTTGATACCTCAGAAGAGTGTTTGAAAAGGCTCGCCACAGCCATTATTCTTTCACCACCATTTTTGACAAAGTCCAGATTTCAACTAATTTCAGAACTTGTGGGATCAAACTGATGTTAATCTAAGAAGGTACAAACCCAGTAACACTGAGGAGCTTTGGAACGCAGTGAAACAGAATGGGAAAATATGTGCATTTTGCAGTGCACAAATTCATCAAGAAGTGCAGCCAAAAAACTGTGCTGCTTAAAAAGTCAAGGGGGGATGCAATTTAATATTAAGACAATGCTTCTGTTGATTAACTGACAGGAAATGAGTCTTTTTCGATGTGTATATCCTGTAAAAATCGAAGCTTAACAAAATGTAGTCGAATTCTAGGGTGGTCCATTTTTTTTGCCCAGGAGTGTAGTTAAGAATATATCTGTAGGAGGGCTTTGATATATATTGTCATGAACATATGAGCTAAAGCCACATATGAAAATTGTAAAAATTTTGGCCCAGCTCTCCCCATCAAGTGGGAGACTGGGCCATCTAAATATGACTGGGTTGGTAAAGCTGTAGTTGAGGGTCATAATCTATATCGCCAGTATGTCAATTGATTTCACCGGCTTCAAAATAGCCTGCTGTATAGCCGAGGGTATGCTGCCGCGCAGCCTATGTTTTATGGTTTACGAGGGGTTTTCCAAAAGTTCTGTCCAACTTGCCATAACTTTTGCAATATTTAATACAGAAACATGATACTTGGGTCAGATAATATTGAAGTAATTTGCAAATGATCCTGAAAAAATCTGATCATAGCAACAAACATAAATGGTTAATTTGTTGCCATGGAAACCAAAATTCATGAAATGCGGCCCAGGGCACATTTAGAGACACAGATTCATTACATCTTGTCAAAAAATTTAATTTTTTACCAGGGTTGCAGGACAAGAAGCCTATTAAAAATAATCTCTAACATTTCACAAATTCTTGTAAGAATAAACTTGACACTGAGTACATTTCCTAATATGTAAATGCCACAGCATGAGAGCGAGCACAAAATTATCATTTTTGACTGCTGCAATTAAATATGAGAATCAAGTTGCTTTACAATCAAGGTAAAAGCAGGACACTATAGGAGCTTGAACGGAAACAAACAGAAAGCTTGAAATGAAAGAACGCAAAAGGTGGAAATCACAAGACAACATAGTTGACACGTCAGACACGACAAACATAGCGTTATTTTCTTTGCAAATATTATATTGGATTCATGTTTCTTTGGGCCCATGCAGTCACCACTACAGAACTATTGAAGTTATTATTATGTAAACATACATACATGTATATGAATCATTCAAAAGCCTAATTAGGAAATTCGATAAAATATGGCAAGGAACTAAGAATCTTCATTTCTTCTCATAACAAGAAATTGTGCCTTAACCAATGTGGCCAAAACCATCACAGATAGGCCTACCACGAATGGGAAGAGCCCACAAAAAAAATAATAAAAAATAGCGCAAAAATGAACAGATAATTCCAAAATAAGAAAAGTAATACACAACTGCAACATGATCAGACATCAGCGTTATAGTGGGCCAGAATTTAGCATTGCACTTATTATACTCATTTGACAAAATAAAATGCAGGTTTTCTTCGGGTTCTGCAAAACCACCGAGTCACTTCCTTTGTTGTTCAAAAGCAAACAGTCAGGTGAAGTTGAAATCTTTTGGAAACAGTTAAATGATTTACCACAAATTATAACAATATTACTTTGCCACCACAATGCCATACCTAGTTCACCACACTGAATACATGCTTAAAGATATGAGTAGACCCCGAAGTCGCCGGCCAGCAGTACCATTAATTCCTCATGCTAAAGCCAGCCATTAATCTCTCCAGCCAAATTCTAGCCAGCCGTTTGCATTGCAGCCCAGCCAGTTGATAATTTGAGTGAAAAGGCAGCAGTGGAGTTAACATTACACATTGTTACAAATGCAGTCTAATTTGACTCAGCCAGTAATTTAGAGTTTGGGCTGAGCTGCCCATAGCCAGCAATTAAAACTCCAGCCAGTCATTTAGGTGAAATTAAACGGCTTCAGAGTCTAGATATGAGGAGTATGGAAGTTAATCTCCAATGCATTGTTGAATTGAAAGGAGTCTTGGATGAATTCACATGCCAAAGTGGTTGACATTTTCAAATTTTGCACAGACTAGGCCTACTGCATAATTAAAATGAGATGAGGCCAATCAAATTCCCAACTAAAATTACCGTATTTCTCTATTAAACGCCCAGTGCGCAGAAGTAATGATGAGATGCGCGACAATTAATTCACGATCTGGCTCTTGCGAGCTCTTCAATGATGAATGCAGCCAGCAACAACCAGAGGCAGCATTATGAACTGCCAGCCGCCTGCTGCACCCTATGCGACTATTTTATGTAAATAAATAAATATATAGTTTATGTAAATAAATAAATATTAGCGCACTACCGCAAAATCAAATATGGAGGAGGATGAGGGCAGCGTGAATGCACGTTTTTCGAGTAAAAACAATTGAATAAGGCCGGATTTTGGTGGAATTTTAATTAAAATCAATTCTGCATGGAGGGGGGTGGGCGTTTATAGTGGACCAGCCAAGACATGATTCTGTAGTGGTAGAGGCATTTTTTGTTAATGCAAGGAAACCATGCCAGTTAGATAGGTCATAGGTTAGAGAAAAAGATTAGGGTGGATGCCACCGTCACATTTGCATATTTATGTTAATTAGAGCTCGTTAAGGTCAAAACGGAGAAATTTCAGGTTTTTACCAATTTTTCAATGTTAAAATAAATTCAATTGAACTTATGAAGACAGAATTGATAGCTGAAGGTCAACATTGATATTTAAGCAACAACAAAAAAATTTGTTAAGATAAAACTGATAATTAATGCCGTAATTAAGGTTTTTAGGTCATTTCTAGGTCAATTACGTTTAACTTAGAACGCACCCTTTTTTTAAATGTCAGACGAATATTTAGCAAGGCAAAATGACAACATGGATTCAGTTATGTGTTTTTAATTCCAAATCACAAAAAACATTAACACAATCATAAGTGATTTACAGGCAATTTGTTAATTAAATGCATACAAAACTGTGTAGTGGATCAGCCAATACATGATTCTGCACTGTTACAGGCATTTCTTGTTAATGGAAGGAACCTACATATGCCAGTTTGATAGGTAATAGGTTAGAGAAAAGGACTAGGGTGGAAGCCACTTCCAGATTTGAATTTTAAGGTTAATTAGAGGTCGTTAAGGTCAAAACCAAGAAAATGGTGATTTTTCAGCAAAAACTGAAAATAAAATTGATCAAAATGACCTAAAGTGACTAAATAGCACAACCTTAGGCCAAAACTATGCCTCAAAGTAATGAACTTTGCTATTTGATACTTAATTAATGCACTTCACCCTTAATACATGGGAGAATTTTGTGTTTCAGAAGAGATTTTTGACACTGACAGCAACATTTATTTAGGGACCGTTCAGAATTTATGACTGGCGGGGTGTGGGAGTTTTGGCCGAGGGGGTACTAACTTTTCACACGTGTTTCAAGGGGGGGGGCATTAATTTTTGACAACACTTCCAAGGGGGGGGTAAGAAATTTTAACAAAGAAAAGATGTTAAAAAACACGCATAAACTCATTCTATTTGGACTTTTTTACACGCCAAAGTCCGCGAAATGACGCGAATCTGTACGCGTGGCCATATATAACATATATATGTGTGTATTGCTTTGTATGCCAAGGGGGGGGGGGTACTAAAAATACGCATGAAACCTAAGGGTGGGGTACTAAAAATCCGCATGAAACTCAAGGGGGGGGTATCAATTTTTGATGGGAAGTTCCAGCAAAACTCCCACCCCCCCAAGTCATAAATTCTGAACGGTCCCTTAGCGTTTGGAGGGTTGACAGTTGTAGTAACATGAAAACAAAGATGCAAAATGAAAGCTGTCATTATGGGCTATCCATCCATATCCATTTTGGTGTGTTAAGAATGTCTAATATAGTGATTAGGATAGGTGGAATTGAAAATACATTGGAGAATTTTGTGCTTACGAGGAGATTTTTGACACTGAAAGCAACATTTTTTTAGCTTTTGGAGGGTTTAAAGTTGTAGTAACAATGAGCAGAGGTGCCAAATGAAGGCTTTCATGAAGGGCTATTTATCCATATCCATTTTGACGGGTTAGGAAAGGAGTTATATGGGATTAGGACAGGCGGAATTGAAAATATATGGGAGAATTTTGTGTTACCGAGGAGATTTTTGATACTGACCGCAACATTTCTCTAGCTGTTAGAGGGTTGAAAGTTGTAGTAACAAGGAACAGAGGTGCCAAATGAAGGCTTTCATGAAGGGCTATTTATCCATATCCATTTTGACGGGTTAGGAAAGGATTTATTTAGCTTTTGGAGGGTTGAAAACTGTAGTAACAAGGAAACCAATGTGCCAAATGCAAGCTTACATCAAGGGCTATTTATCCATATCCATTTTGATGGGTTAGGAATAAGTTATATGGTGATTAGGACAGAGGGAATTGAAAATACATGGGGGAATTTGGTGTTTCCGAGGAGATTTTCGACACTGACCATAACATTTATTTAGCTTTTAGAGGGTTGACAGTTGTAGTAACAAGGAACCAAGGTGCCTAATGAAGGCTTATATCAAGGGCTATGTACCCACATTTGTTTTGTGGTGATTAGGACAGGCGGAATTGAAAATACATGGGAGAATTTTGTGTTTCCGAGGAGATTTTTGACACTGACCGCAACATTTATTTAGCTTTTGGAGGGTTGAAAACTGTAGTAACAAGGAAACCAATGTGTCAAATGCAAGCTTACATCAAGGGCTATTTATCCATATCCATTTTGATGGGTTAAGAATGAGTTATATGGTGATTAGGATAGGCGGAATTGAAAATTCATGGGAGAGTTTTGTGTTTCCGAGGAGATTTTAACACTGACCACAACATTTATTTAGCTTTTGGAGGGTTGAAAACTGTAGTAACATGGAAACCAATGTGCCAAATGCAGGCTTACATCGAGGGCTATTTATCCATATCCATTTTGATGGGTTAGAAATGAGTTATATGGTGATTAGGATAGGCGGAATTGAAAATACATGGGATAGTTTTGTGTTTCCGAGGAGATTTTAACACTGACTGCAACATTTATTTAGCTTTTGGAGGGTTGAAAACTGTAGTAACAAGGAAACCAATGTGCCAAATGCAAGCTTACATCAAGGGCTATTTATCCATATCCATTTTGATGGGTTAGGAATGAGTTATATGGTGATTAGGACAGAGGGAATTGAAAATACATGGGGGAATTTGGTGTTTCCGAGGAGATTTTCGACACTGACAATAATATTTATTTAGCTTTAAGAGGGTTGTAAGTTGTAGTAACAAGGAAACTAAGGTGTCAAATGAAAACTGACTTCAATGGCTATCCATCCACATATTTTTTGGTTGGTTAGGAATGAGTTATCTCGTGATTGTTATGTGATCTCTAGATTGGCAAGATGAGAACAAATTGATTTTTCCGTTTTCTCAATGCGAATTTTAATGATGCTGGCAGGACAATAAATTTGAATTGTTAAGGATAATGATATAAAAATTAACATGATATAATTCCATCAGAAAAATGTGTATAACAGTCCCATTGAACAGTGAATCATTAAGACTGTTAACATAGTAGTTGAACAGCCATATCATTTTCCAGGCTTTTGCAATTGTTGATCGTCTTCTTAGCTTGTACGCATGGGGAACCCATATATTGTAGTACATATAAATCTTGTAATTTTCATAAAAACTATGGCAAAAACATATAAGATCATATATAAATACGTTTTAGTGCCTAAACCAAGTAACTGATTAAATTTCAGTCATTTTTTCTTCCTCGTGGTACATGGACTGCTTGACGACCTTTGCTAATTGCAAAACAGTAATTATTGCCTAATTAATGATTTAAAGGGTACTGATATGGTCACAAGTGTGATAGCCCAACCCCTCTGATCCCTTTGAAGCTATTCTGTGTACCATGGGCAACATTAACACTACTGAAAGAGAAAAAACATGAATTTTCAGTAATTTTGCCTTAATGACCTTTAACGACCCCTAATTGACCTTAAAATTAAAAATTGACTCCGGCATCCACCCCTACCTTTAATCCCTTCCTCCATAGCCCACTTCTACCATGGTTGCTAAGTATTAACAAGAAATGCCGGAAAAAATTTTTCTAGAGGCTTTTTTGGACTTTGGCTGGTCCACTATTATTAGGGAATGGGCGTTTAATAGAGAAAATACGGTATACATAGAAAAATCTGACCAGAAACAAAGAGTCCCTTTTTGGAAAATTAATGAAAATTTACACAAAGAAATTCAAATTCATGCCATTTATAAATTTTTTTAATTGTAAATATATGTACTAATTATATAATTTTAGTCATATAATAGCTATCTGCCAGAGTTGTATCATTTTTCCTATTAAATGAAATTTGTAATACATATTCTTATGACATTATATACTACCTTAATCAGGACAACGACAATGCCGACAACGGCGGTCGACTGACGACAATAGCTCTTCGTTATCAAAGAAAACAGTCGAGCTATAAAGTAAGAAAACTATTTAAATCTGCATATAACATTGTTGCGTCTGTTTAAAACAAAAGTCGAGTTTTTGCTTTCAACAATGTACCATAAACAATAATAAAATTTAAAAATGTCCAGATTGACACATTTCATACAAGGAGATTGGTAAATTTATAGAAAAATGGACATGGGGGGGAAATTTGCAGATCGCAACATATTACTCAAGATAGTGCGGACGGCCCATATGACTGGGTATGACCTATTGGCCGAGAAGGAAATTTGACTGTCTGTTTTATTGCAATTAACTTATGCCATAATTAGTTTGAAAGAGACTGCCTCACAGTAGTGACAAGGGCCCCGAAGTGCAGAGGTTCAGATACTCTACAACCTACTGGAATTGGGTCCAAATTGAAATATACATATATATAGAGCTTTTATTTAGCATGTTTAGACATGTTCTGATTTTCTGGTGTCAGTGACTCAGTGATATGGATCACATACTTGAAATAATTCTCAAAAGATAAATATTTGAATATCCTAGTTCAGTTAACACCGCAAGGTTTCCCCAGGAAGAGTCAATTCCAGTAAGAATGCAGAGTGACCTTTCGGCACATGGGTCAACTGTATGGAGTTTACAATACAACACAGACACGTGCCCCCATACAGAAGAAACAAACCACCATGTTATTGGCCTTCGTCTTTGTCCAGTCTCTACTCTAAGAATTATGGCATATAAAATAGAGCTTCCCATGATTGTGCCAGGATAATTCTGCACACTTGGTAGCAAAAACAAAATTTAATCATTTCAATCAGAAAGTAACAATATAGACAGACAATGCAATAAATCTCTGCATAACAGTTCTTGATAATACTACATGTACCATTACTATATCTCCAAAATGTTTGTGTGAGAATTATTTGGCTTTCCAAGAGAACAATGGCAGTCAACCAGCATTTTCAACAGCTTTGGTGAAACTTCGGTGTTCAGCGGTCTCATGATGCTGGAAGAAGAAAGATCCATAACAATGGCATTCACACAAAATATAAATAAATATTCTGTAAATCTCATAGGAAAATGACAAACTTTTCATGAACTGTAAGCGAAGGGTTTGTGTCACTTTTGCATATCGACTCATGTCAATGTGTGTATTGTGAACAATGATATCAAAATTTAAGGTCAAGCTCTAGTCTGGAGGCCATTAATCCATTTTAGATACATTGTAAGCGAGGTTTGTCATTTACTTGATTTTTTTTTAAAATATAAATTTATATTCACTTCTTCATTGTCATTTCTCATAGATATTTATTAAAGATGCTTGTTAATGTACAATAAATCACCTATTTCACTCGTTGTATTGACTTCATGATGATGCACTCCTAATTCTTTTTTTCATCTGCACCAGACCTATAAGTACACATCTGTCTTCAAGGAAAGTAGTCAGAACTCCTGAAAATAAATGAAAAAAAAGGTTTTAAAAGACTAATGATGAGAATACTAATTAGACAATTCAGCAGGGGTGCACATTAAATTGCAATTTAAATCTTTTAATGTGCACATTGAAATCATTAGGGATGGATACCGTTTGCCAAATTCGATACGATACGCACTGTTGAAACGTTTTTTCGATTTTCGTTTCGTATCGCAAATTTGTATTTTAGTGCATTTTCGACAAAATCCGCAAGGTAGTTGCCATCAGGTACA
Organism: Platynereis dumerilii; assembly: GCA_026936325.1. NCBI lineage: Eukaryota > Metazoa > Annelida > Polychaeta > Phyllodocida > Nereididae > Platynereis > Platynereis dumerilii. The sequence continues at coordinate 653,033 of JAPTHN010000056.1, forward strand.
TTCATGAAAATTAACAAATCTCTAAGTGCAGTACTTTTGCGTTAAATTAAATTGTCTAGGTTACTGTTGAAAATTTATGCAAGTCACAAACTGTACTTCGCCCAGACGCCTCGTAAGAGAGACCGAAGCGTCTAGAATAGCGCCTTTGTATTGATAGATGAGATAAATTCACGCAAGGATGTTTACATGACGCCATCAACACATGACGACGATCTTACTCTGGGTATAATTCACTTTAGCGGGCCGTTAAAATGACCATATTTGGAGAACAATAGATTCGTGACATCATGCCATTGTAACCAGCCAAGAAATGTTTACATGACGCAATCAACACATGACGACGATCTTGATTTGGTGACGCAAAAATCAAAATACACTAAAAACGTAAGTCTTAGTCACTTTTTAGTTATAATTTGTTGAAATAATTTCATGGAAACAAATCGACGGGGGTGTCAGGGCGGCAGCCCCCACGTTTAACCACTAAAAAACGATCGTTTACACTTGCCAAATATGGTAATTTTCACGGCCCGCTATAGTGGTTTTTTTTCCAATTAGGTTTTTTTAACAACTATCTAAACAAAACAAAATTAGGAGTTCGCATTTTTGATAGATTTGTGACTTTTTGCGTCATGAAAATAATCTGTTGTCAAGCACTGATAGCGTAAAATATCAAGTTTTTGTTGATTACGTCACCACAGCCCGATATTCTGAATCATACCCTTTTTGTCACCAAAACATCCATATCCCCCATCTGGTTGGTCGACTCCACCACTGCCAGTAAATAACTCAGCCCTCTGACTTCAAATCCTAGATCCGCCCCTGGCCCTGTTATTTCGCGATCTTTTTCAAATAAACATCGATTTCAAAAATCCGCTTTGTGAGATAGCCGTGAATCCGACAGACTTGAAATTACTTTCATATGAAAGATATTGGCTTCACCTATACGGAACTATCTGTAGTTTTCCTGTGAATTGATTGGAAGTTGTTCAGATTTGAGCTCGAAGTCGGAACAACGATCGTAACTTTTGCCTGCAGTGAATCCACAACCTGACATTGGGTACATTCGTTTCGCTGCTCCAAAGTGCTCTTGGAGTGGAGTAGTTCACTCCAGATCATTCGTTTTGCATTTCCGGGAGTAGTTCAGAGTAGATTGGAGTAGATCGGAAGTACTCCAAGAAATGGGGATACCCCATGACGTAGTGGTGTTTACATAAATAAATGACACTTCAGAAGCTTTGATTTATGGCTGATTGCTTTGTTTTGATGTGGATTGCTGTAATTCAATTCACCCAATTAAGGCAATCGATCGACAATGCCAATTCACGGCGTGAATTGCTAGTAGGAAGGGAATCCCCATAGCAAGGGAACCCCAAAATAATGACGTTCCTAAGTACTCCTTTTCATTCGATTTGGACCCAGTTTGGAGTAGTTCACTCCAGGAGTAGAAACGTCACTTCCTGGAGTAGATACGTAACTTCCGGAGTAGTTAGAGTAGATCGAATCGAATGTACCCATTGACAACTGCACAAGCGACCTGACTTTGGTCTGATTCCTCGCCCCACAGAAATCCCACAGTAGAAATACACATACCTGGTTGTAGAATGGCTCATTTCTAACATGAATAACACATTTTCGCGATGTTTTGGTGCCTTTTTTCGATCAATTTCGGCCATGGCAGCCCATCCTTCCGTTCACCATGTTCACACGTGGCTGACATTTGCACGTGTGGCTGGCTGTGCATGACGTGACGTCTCCTTAGCAACCAACATTGGTCGATCGCCTGCCCGCCGAGGTTTTGCGGGAATTCCGTAGGATTCAAAGGACGCACTCTGGGACGCACTCAAGTGCGGTTGCGCAGATGTACAAAATTTTTGGATCAAGTCCCTTTTGACAAAAAGGTCACGTGCCAGACATAGACACTCGCACTCGCTGGCTGCTTCGCAGCCAGCGAGCGGTGCTCGCTATAACCTTATATCCCTTGAAAAGTCAATGCCTCACAGTCCTTATATTAAGATCACAGTTGGTGTTTCGCAGATTTTTTGTTCTTTGTGATGGATTATCCATAACTTCTGTCCAACCTGTCATAACTTTTGCAAGATTTTAAACAGAAAAATGATATTTGGGTCAGTTGATATCAAGATAAGTTGCTGATCCCCAAAAAATCAGATCATAGAGGTAAAAATAAATGGTTGATTTGTTGCTTTTGAAACCAAAAGTCATGAAAAGCGACCGAGAGCTTTTTAACAGACACATACTTGACATATCGTGTAAAATATGTAATTATTACAAGTGATATTGAACCGAATATATATCCAAAAAATTGCTCATTTCGTAAAAAACTGAGAAACTACATGAGTGATGGTAAAGTAACTGAGATGTAAACAAAATACCAGTTTCCATTGTTATTGATGATTTTACAATTAACAGATTATATTTCATGAAAAAAATTATGAATATACCTCAATTCAGTATGTCTAGACACAGATAATGCAAGCAAGTGCTCATTTCGTTTTAAGTGAGCACTACAAAGTCTGGGCCGCATTTCATGACTTCTGGTTTCCATGGCAACAGATTAGACATTTATCTTTAATTGTATGATCTGATTTTTGGGAGTTATTTGCAAATTACGTCTATATTATCTGACCCAAATATCATTTTTCTACATCAAATCTAGCAAAAGTTATGACTAGTTGGACAGAATTTATGGAAAACCTCTCGTAATCACTCAGCATTGTGATACTTTGAGCCTGATTGGCTTGACAACAAACACATGAGCGTTGAGGAAGCCTCTGATTGGTCAATGAAATCGTCACTTAATATTCATTATTCATCCTTAATATAAGGTCATATAAGGTCACCCTGAGGTACATTCTCATTGGCCGAGAACTGGCGGGCTTATTATCTTACTAGCATATACCCGTGATAAATAGCAGTCAGAGAGGTGTAATAATATCCCACGGGGGTGCCCTCAGTCTTTGGGTATCCCATGGGGGTGCCCCAACCTTGGGGTATCCCATAAGGATACCCCCAGCCTTGGGGTATCCCACAGGGGTGCCCCCAAACCTTGGGGTATCTCACAGGGGTGCCCCAAGCCTTGGGGTATCCCATGGGGATGCCCCCAACCTTTGGGTATCCCACAGGGGTGCCCCCAACCTTGGGGTATCCCACAGGGGTGCCCCCAACCTTGGGGCATCCCACGGGGTGCCCCCAGCCTCGGGGTATCCCATGAGGTGTCCCCAACCTCAGGGTATCCCAAGGGTTGTGCCCTCAGCCTTGGGGGATCCACGGGGGTGCCCCCAAGCGTGGGGTATCCCACTGGGTGCCCCCAACCTTCGGGTATCCCACAGGGGTGCCCCAAGCCTTGGGGTATCCCACAGGGGTGACCCCAACCTTAGGGTATCCCACAGGGGTGCCCCCAACCTCGGGGTATCCCATGGGGTGCCCCCAACTCTCTGTCAATTCAGTGAGAAATGTTTTCTAGCCTTTTGGGTGGCAATTTTCCACTAATCAGCAGTTCCAAACGATAAAGTTGTGTCCATTTTAATTCAGTGTATTGCCAATAAGTTAATTTTACAATGCATATACCCATATAATTACAATATTTAATGCATACACTGTAGGCCTACGAGACTAGGGGGTTACTCTTGCTAATTTTAGAGAATGAAGTAACAATACAGCTAAGTTGTTTTACACCCCCATGAGATTCCCCGTTGGATTCCCCAAGGTTGGGGGCACCCCTGTGGGATTCCCCAAGATTGGGGGCACCCTCGTGGGATACCCCAAGGCTGGAGGCACCCCCGTGGGATACCAAAGGGTTGGGGGCACCCCATGGGGGATGCCCCAAGGTTTGGGGCACCCCGTGTGCACTTGTAACCATGAACTTTGCAGAACTATTCTTTCTAACTCTCTGGGCCCATGGGAACCCAAAAGACCTTGTCATTCATGAAAGATCGCACCACTCCATACACAGTATACCTAGTAATGTGGTAGTATGCAGTCCCGTTATGTTGATAGATTCAGATCAACATTGCATAAATTGTTTTAAAAAATCTTGGAAACTCGTCAATTCTTGCCTATTTACTTCTCAAATTACACCATTAGATACCCAATATTGCATACAACTGTCAATTGATCCATTTAAACACAATAATTACTGTCGAACTCCTGGAGTCCTGGAGTTCCTACAAGATGGCGTTGACTTCGGATTAATTGAGCTCTGTGCTGGACGGAGAACTACGGGTTTTCTGTTCGGCGCAGTGGCGTCGGAATTTTCGGGTTTTGCGGGCGTTTTCCGTTCGGAACCCAATTTATTTCTTGAAGTAAGCCCCTGTAAGCTGGGCATTCACCGCCGGAGAGCATGTCAGCTTCTTCTCCGGGCCATAATCCCATGTTTTAGTGTGGTTTTCTGGCAGATTTGCCATAACACAATTTTCCACTGTCGGGGCTATCAGCCAATCAGAGACGCCGTTCTTTGGCGAGCGCGCTTGTTTCGAGCCTCCTGATTGGTCGAGCGCCATTTCCGCCCATGGCGACCTCGTTTCCGTGAAGATGGACTAAAAATGGCGCCCGACAACAGTGACAAAAACAGGGACAGACGAGATCGTGATTCGCATGAATCGGACGACTCAAAACGCTCTAAAAGAAAAGCCGAGTCTCCCTCGAGGAGCTCCTCCAGTCACAGGACCGGCAAGAAAGCTAAAAAGAGCAAAAAATCGAGGCGTCGTGCGTATAAACTCCCAAGGACTCCAGGAAGATCGACAGAATTTAGGCCAAACTTCACTTAGTACTTGTTGTGGCCTAATGGTTAAGAGTGCTTGTTTGCACAACCACTGGCTCAGAGGGCGTGGGTTCGAATCCCACCCTGGAACTCAATTTAGTCCGAGCCCATGGGACATTAAGTGGAGGCGGGTTGTATCCAGTGTTCTATGCTGGGGCAACTTAAAGACCCTGGGCATCCCTGAATTAATAGGGTATGTACCAGACTCATAGTCTTCTCATCTCATCATCATACGGCGGTCGCCTGCCTCGATATAGCCCACTAAGGTGCTGCTGAGGCGTAAAACACACACAAACAAAACTTCTATACTAATAGTCTAGCATCTTCCAATCAACTATTTCTCCTATCTTCCAATATCAGTTGCTCAGTGGTTTAAGCAATGGCACCTTCAATTTCATTGAGCTAGGTCGGTTTTGAATCCGCGGATTCTTGTTTTGTTTACATATGGTTATTTCTCATACATAGAGCCAACAAAAAACTTTGCCATTAGATATAGCTAATATATGCTGTATTATAGTACTAGTAGGCCCACACATCGACAATCATTTGCAACCCGTGCAGGCTGGATCCTAATGTTTTGCAGACATGCTTGCACAGGAAATGACTAAACTAAAACTTCTTTATAAATTTATTTTTCAAGCTTTCTGCTCATCTTTTGCCACACAGACTTCAACACAACTACTTTACAGAACTCATAGTGGATTATACTATAGCATTTGAAGACTTTAAATCATGTTTGAAGCTCATGGAAATTAATCCCAGAGAGAGGAAGCCCATGTTTTGTAACAGCCAGCTCCAAAACAGGAGTCAAAATAGGATTATTACTCACTTAGGCCTATTAAAAACATTTCATACTTTCAACTATGTTAGATAAGACAAGTGTAATACTATCAATTTGTGAAGCATGAAGTGTGTGACACCTTGTTGAATTGTCACAAAATGATTTTTTCTTGAGGCCTTCATACCAGCAGACAGCCAAATTCAGTAGACATTTTCACTACTCATCCGCCAGGGGCAATCATGGCGGTATATGCTCCGGATACCAAAGTGCAGGACACTTTAAACAGACTACAAATTCAGCATGCACACTGCACAGTGGCTCCACCTTTTGTAGATATGTCAGGTGCATTTTCCCCTAGCCTATGCTGGTTGGACATACATTTCTTGCCAAGCTCAGCTAACCGGGGGGGGGGGGGATGGGGTGGATGGAGGGTTGGTCTTGTAGTAGCATCCTAGGCTGCCAATCGCTGGGTCAGTGTTCGAATCCGGCTCTTGCCGGTCTCTGGGCCTATGTTGGACAGCTATTTCAATCATCCTCTTGCCTTGTCCTCCTCCTGTCCTAATTTGCCTACCAAGTGCATAAAAACATGATATAAAGCCCCAATCATCCATCCAAACTCCGCTACCCATTCCTCCTACAAGCCATATTTACCAGTCTCCATTCTCAATTTAAGACAGCCTTCATTTTCATTTCATGATTGTTTGAATAGATAGTTTGCATTCTTGCTGCTTCTGTAGCACAGCTGAGAGGCACACTGTTTTGCATTGCCACATTCTCACTTTGTGTCCACTACCCTGCTCTGCTGTATATTTGCCCTCGCAGGTTTGGCATCTTACGATTCTCCAGTGATTTACAAATGTTGCCTAGCTTGAGACTGGCACTCTAGTCATTCAGGTGAAAACCTCATGCGTGTTTATCAAAAATGTGAATACAATTTTTGGCCTAATTAACTAATTATGTGCAGTAGCCCTAGTAGTGGGCTGTCTAAGCCTCAGAAACAGGCCAAAACCTGCACTTCATAGTACAATTATCCCATTTGGCATGAATCAACTACAGGACCCTAGTGTTCATTTAAAAGGTGGACACAAGCTGAGGCTGCATGTTTCCACCTATATTTTCTGTGGTTTCCATGGCAACTACCTCAAAATAGTAGAAAATTAAGGAAATTCCCTTTTTTAGGTAGTCGTTCGTGAACGGCTACCTTTTGCAATTGACAAGTGGAAAAAAGCCCGCGAAAATCGGAAATTCGAAATCTCGTAATGCAGATTTGCCTCAGAAATTGTATGTGTCATCAGGAACCATCTTATAACAAGCTTTATTACTTGCTATGACTGAAAGGGATGGTCTGCAACATAAATTACGATCCCGAAAGGTCTGTACACGCCGATCCTTCCATTGAAATGACACGTCCGCATGATGCTCAGGAAGTGAGCGCGACCAGTGGTGCTGTTTTGATCCCGTTGGGTCAACCCAGTGGGGATAGCCAGGGAGCAATCAGTGATTTTAACTGAATTTACCAACGCTATTAACCCTTCAAAAACGTCTTTTCCTTTAGGAATTATCGTGAATTACTGTAATTATTAGTTCATGCACTTCTAACAGTTAATTACATTAAAATATAACGAATTTAAGAAATTTAAAATTATTTATTTATACATTTCATGTAAATTAAAATTACCGATCGCTCCCTGGGAAGATGGTACACTGTACAGTGTACACAGCGTCACTTTGCTGGTGTTGGACCTAAAGCTATTAAGTCGAAGCTAGTCGAGTTGGCAGGTAGCTGGGTAGTGTCTAATACTCTAGTCAAATTTATAGTCAGCCAGAGACCAGTCACAATTAATGCCATAATATTAATAATGGTCTCCAGCAGGCGCCGTTTTAAATGCATGCAGCCATTTTCCGTCACCGGTCACTGTGTCAGTCTGTGAGCAGCTTCACAGAGCAATTTGCATTGTTTTCTTCAAAACACTCAATCACAGAAGCTGATAGCAATTCTGGAAGTTCTTAAGCTTTCTTACATCCTCAGTTTCCTTAATTGCCATTGGCATTGAGGAACAGCACATGGGGTGAAGCTGACAGGTGTCAAAGCTGATTGCACTCAGCAATGTACTTTTGATCAGTGCTGAACACTGTTGATTGATCTACAGATCTTTACTAGCAATTGACCATGTTGACAGTATTTGATGATTAAACTAGTTGACAGGTGCATGCCTCACAGAGTTTAGTTTTACTTAAAGTATAATCAATGGTTTCACACCATGAGGCACGAGCCCAGCCGCTAACCTCTTCTAGACAAGCACTAGGGCCAGCCTTAAGTTAACTAATTGAGAAATTCTTACAAATTTGCAAGGACTTGATTAGCCAAATCCAAGAATGACCTACTTTCTGTCCTGAATAACATGGTACCTCTGATTAAGGAAGACAAAGCTCCTTGGGCATGGGCTGTGCTTTTTAGCAGCATCTTGAAAAAGCCTTTTGAGTTATGTTTTGGCACATATTATTTGTGTGATATCCAATTGAGCTGTCTAATTTCTTCCAAAATGCTCCATTTTGATAGTGGCTGTTGGGAAAAAAATGCTGTAATACCGTGTTTATTGTATGTTTATACTCACAAGCTTAAAGAAATAAGAGCTTTTATAAATAGAATATAGTTATATCTTTTACCAAAAGTAACTTTTCAAGTTTACAAAACTAAAGGTTCGAAAAGATAGGTCCTGATTAGATATATAGATTAATTTTCAAATTTATACTTTGAATTTTCAGGTTGCATTTTAATATGTTTTAAATAGACAAGATCTTAATATTTCTTGATTAAGAATTGTTGTATCAGCATTTCATGAAACTTACTCTTTCACAAATCGCGAGTTTTTCTGATATTTCACAATGGTCAGTTATGCATGTGAGCATGTCAAGTAGCATTGACATTTTCTTGATAACAAAGATGTTACATCTTTACTTTTTTGAAAGTATGATTTCACATTTCAATACACAATTTTTACAATTTGTCTTAGTTAGCCTGTTCCACTGGCCATAATCTGTGTATACCAGGCCTGTGGAACAGACTATGTCTTAGTATGCATCTACTCTCGAAATGTTACACAATCCATATATGCAACAGTCTGATATTCACACAGAACAATTTAACTTGCTGACAAGTTACTGTAGATAAATACCTTGAATATTGAAGTAACCAGTATGGCCAAGGTGCTTGGCCATTTACTGTTGAATTTGTCTCCAGTACAGATGTATTACACAGGAGTATTGCTATCACCCACTCCATGTTAATCAATAATCACTGAACCTTCAATAAAATACCAAAACGACTACCTTTGAATCCTTGGATTCTTGTTTTGGAATAGCTCCTTTGATATTGCATGTATTTGAAATCTTTTTTCATGCTAGAATGATTGCTGTGACTATTGTAGGCCGGAGTTGCAATTTGTAATTGCTGCCTAGTTAAATTTTGCAAATATTGATCTCTGGTATGAATCAAAAAGATTCACATTGCTCAAACTTAGCATCATGATGATGTGATACACTGTCATGTTTATTTTGGTTAAATATTCCAAAGCATAGTATGACATCAGAAATGAAATTGGGAAGGAAATAGACTTTTTTTTTGCATTTTAAATCTTAAATTTCCATGTAAAAATTTCATGCAAAAATCTAAATAAAAGTAGGCATCACTGAGGTTAGATTTAAGCCATATTATGTTATAATTGGGAGTTCAAGATTTCCTGTCAATATTTTTAAACAAGCAAATGCATGTTTCTTTTAAAATATGCTTACTGCTGTCAGGGTCCAAATTATATATATTACAATCGATAATATTTGATGAAGAGTGGTACAAAAAGTGAATATTCTTTCATGGTATGTTAAACTATAATATGCTGTAAATGTTAATAATCCAACCATTATCATCTTGGCGTTTCAGACGGAAATGTCTGAAAATTTGCATAAATCCGTATTTTTTATACTTTTTTGCTTTTCCTACAAAATTTATAAAACCAACATTCCAGCTGAGTTGAGATGTTTAAAAAGCTTTAATTTAGACACCTAACAGGAAAATTTCACAAATGTAAACACAAAATTGACTGAATCATATAGTTTTGAAAAAATAATAATTTTACACATTTTTGTGAATTTTTGTCAGCTCCTTTTTTCTCAGATCATTTAGACCCCACAAAGCCATATCTTGGTATTTAATGCATACGATATATATAAATTTCAGTGACATAAGTAGAGCAGGTTTTGAGTTCTACTCCTAAAATAGAAAAAATTATATTTTTTCATTTTTCAATAATTGTGAGAAAAGTTACAATGTCATGTGGATTAGACGACTAAAAGGGACAACTAGGGTACAAGATACAATAATTTACAAAATATGAAAACTATACATGCCTTAGTTTTAGCACACTGCCCAATACACAAAAAATATTTTTTCACATTTTTCAATAATTGTGAGAAAAGTATTAATGCCGTGTGAATTAGACCCCTAAAAGGCACACCTAGGATAAAAGATACAATAATGTACCAAAAATGAACAATATACATATTATAGTTTTGGAGTACTGCCCAATACACAAGTGGGACGCCCGTTATCCGGACGCCCGCCCGCCAGCCCGCCCGCCGGACGGACAAATTTTCCCAAAGTAACTACAATACCCGTCGGCAATGTAAAAAATTAAAAATAACAATTAGGGGATGCCGTATTAAAAAAATACATGTGGCAGAAATTATTTATTTCAAGACTGCCCCAAGACAATGTTTTTATTTCACCAAAACAGGCAAAACTGGGCAATAAATTATTTTTTTAAGCTCCCTTGATATCAAATGGTCAACCCTTTAATATACATTTTTCAATTTCATTTTGCTCAGTATTTTCAAGCTACCTATTTTATTTACATTGTATATACTTTTATTCAATCCCCATAATCTGGGATCTATTAAATTTCTTCTGTCAAAAACGAAATCCGGATGTATGCAGGTCAACATATTTTATTTTAAGAAGATGACAATTTTTAAGCATCAGCTACTACAGCTGATCGCTTATTACGATTGTCGTTTTCGTCGCAGGCTGGCTGTTACATCACAACGTCCACGATTTCTCTATTAATCTGACGAGTTAACCAACCAAATTCCTCCTGGACCTTTATTAGCCCCTAACCACGAGACAGTGTAATATTCCGGACATACGATTGCTTATATCTTCTCATTCAAGCCATTTTATTTGACTCCCCGTCGCGCACAACCTGCTTCGTCCGCCATTTTTTCAAAACTGGATGCCGGCGATGTCGGCCAACTTCGGCATCTGACGAAAACACCCGAAGTATCAAATGCTCTTTTTTGCGGTTCTCATTTGCCGATTTTAAATATTTCTTCATTGGCACACTAACTTTACACCTACTACGAGCCATTTACACTTGTGTTTTCATAATTTGCAGTCATTTATTAAAAAAATAAAATAAAAATTTGGTCAGCCAATCAGGTCACAGCATTTTTCTAGATTCCAATATGGAGGACAAGAAGATCAACAATTTGAGTTTGCTGACAAATTTCAGCTGGAATGATCATTATATGGCCTTGTACATGATTGTCAGGTATTTAAACTTATGAAGTAAGTCGTAATTGACATTGTACTATTGAAAAATATTTTTTCAAGGCGACTTTGGGTCTACTCTGCCGTAATTTATCATTGTTCTGTAATATCGCTCAAGCATACTTTTCCCAAAACTGTCCGACTGACCGTCATTTCCGATAGAATTACGATCGATCCGACAGAATCACTGACCTTGTTGACACGTCTGACTGACTGCCCTTGTCAATTCATCAAAATAAGGCTGTTAAACAACTCTATTATCGCTCATTATGTACGAGCGTCATTTGCGTGTCAATGCAGCAGTTGACAATTGCTATCTTTAATGTAATCAATTAGACCAACATCCAATCATGCAAATTGCAATTCTGGAGGGTTCCTAAGCTTTGTTTCACCCCCAGTTTCCTAAATTGCCATTGAGGAACAATAAATGAGGTGATGCTGACAGGTGTCAAAGCTGATTGCACTTCACAATGTAACTTGATAATAGACCTTCCCCATTGCCTGATTAGAATTGTCTGATTGAGGGATTGAAATCAATTGATAAATAAATAACCAGGTTACACAGAATGAAATTCATATACCACAACAGTAGTTTTGCCTTATCATTTTATCTAAAATAACAGCTTGATCTTTCACATTTCAAGCAATTTTTTTTATTTCTGCAGCTGATGCTTTACATGCTATGCATGGTATTTTTAAATTAAAACTCAATAAGTGGCACACTGGTAGGCCTAAATGAGTCACATAGCCAGCATTTTGAATAGATGCATGCCAATCCAATCCTGTTATTTGGAATCAATTACAAAATGGATCTAATTCTAAATCTGCTAATTGCTGAATGCTTGGTCATCAGTCAACTTATAAGTAATGCCTGATCTTCCACTTTTCATGTGCGTTCCTTCCCATTGAGGCAGAAGCCCCCTCATTCAAGTCCATCTACCTATCTATGTTACTATTTATCTATCTGTCTTATTTCATTGTATTCTGTTCTTTTCCCTTCAATTTACAAGCAGCTTGCTAGTTGCCTTTTATTTCGAGGATTTAATGATATTGTTCACATTCTTCAAATTGTCATTTACATGTCTTCAGTATGGATAGCCTACACTATAGAATTAGGTCGAATTGCTGTCAACCCATTCCATGTTAATCACTTCCCCTTTAATATGAAAGCAAATGGCTAGCTTTGAATCCGCGTATTCTTGTAATTATGATATTTTAACATGTTAATTTTATCACGCACTCTCGTTATGTCGCAAGTTATACATTTCGCAATGTGATAGTCAAATAGACCTCCCCTCACCAGAATTTTCTGGATCCCTGCTTGGGTTTGCATATTTCTACCTAGGGCCCCGTATCTGCTAGGACCGGCCCTGTTTCTTTAACTGCCCATTGTACTCTCAATATTCCTTTTAACCTTACTATTTCACCTACAGTATGAAATTATGTACATGTATTGGTTGGCCTGTGGCCATGGATCAGGAAAATGTCGATAAATCCAAGATTGTGACCATTTTGCCAGCCGTCTTTCTTCATTCTTGAAATGCCCATTGTAACCTTGAAATATAGCTTAGGGTTATGAAATTAGGTATTGGCCTGTTGGTTATAATCTGGCACACATTCATAGATTTCACATTAACAGACGAGCATTGAAACCGCTTGCGGTTCTGGATATTAATTTTGTTCATATTCAAGAGCATGGCATTACTTTATTAGAGACAAAATGGCCAGGAAGTTGATATTTTCAAATTATTGGGAATTTTAAACTGGTTTTGCCAGCCTAAAATATTGCATCAACTACATAATGGCCATGAAAATTCCTTCTTGATAGGTTTAACTATAATACCTTTTGGTTTTTACCAATATAGTTATTACTGTTTTGGTGTGAGAGACCAAAATTCAAGAAAAATTTAAAAAATTACACATTTTCCCAGTATTTTGGTTTTTATGCAAAACTCATTTGATTTTGATTGACCCTCTAAACGATTCATGCAGTTAAGAAAGCTACATTTAAGACAACTAAATTCTAAATTTCAAATGTCTAACTCCAAAATTGAGGGAATTGAAAAAAACCTATTTTTTTTATATTTTTTGGTTCATTCTTTAAAATCTATTTTAGTTAGAGCATTCAGACCCCCAAAAGGCACAACTAGGGTATTTGATACATGTTATCGTGGATTTTCATGCCCATAGGTATAACCGTTTCCGAGTTCTGGTCCGGAAAAGAAAAAAATTAATTTTTCTGAATTTTCAATATTTTACAAAAACTGTGGTCATTACATAAATATGAACTCCAGAAGGCACATTAACACTATAAGACCCATTCATGTGTCAAATTTCATATATATAGGTGTAATAGTTTTGGCACAGAGGCCAATACACATTGTGTGACCCCGCCCGCCGGGAGGACAAAAATTAGCCATACTAACTACAATACCCGACGGCATTATTCATTGCCGAGGGTAAAAATATATGAGATTATATGAGAGGGGAGGACTGTGTGTGTTGTGTATTCCCTGGCTCTGCAGGAAAAAACATGTCATTTTCAGGGTCAGGCGTTCTTTTAAACTGTCATAGCCAAGACAAAATGTTCAGAATATGAAAACTAGGGGAGAATTTGGCCTTTTCAAATCTCTTTACAGATTCTCTGTACCTTAATTGATCGCCGGTAGATTATATCTACCCGGCATCTATGTTTTTGACCGGTCACGCCTCGCATCTCTTGGAATAAATGTGGCGTGGACGCTTCTCATGGCGTGGACGCTCCCTCCACTTTGGCCCCGTCACTCAATCATGCCAGGACGAGTGAAATACAGCTTAAAATCATCATCACATACACGAAATCGAATCCTACACAGTACCTCATGATGCTAAGACATCTTCAACCACTCATATGAATGGCTATCTTCCTTGAGTATACCTGAAATAAATGTTCAAAACTTTATTTCCAAATTGTTTCTTTGCCATGTTTGCCCCGCTTGAAAACTTGTGCACATTCTACACGAAAATGTGACGTCATCGATTTGCGCTTAGTTTTAGCGGGATTTCAATAACTGCACAGCAGCAAACCCCTCAGATGCTTTCAGTTCAGTTGGAGAGTTCAATGAATTTCATTTAACCTGCTTTTTCTCATTGGGCAGCGGGGCTATTGGGTGTAGCGGGGGCAGTGGGACCCAATGGCCATGGGCATTGGTGTTTGCCCGATTGCTAGTAGAAATACACATACTTACAGGTACATTGGCTATATATGTTATCTGCTTATCCCATTTTTGTGATATTTTCGTACAGTTTTTGTCATATTTAGCATCAAGGCCGTCCATGCTAGCTGGAAACGGGGCAGACTGAAGTAGCTACATAAATTACACGGTCAAAGCTGCCTCAATTCAATTCAAATTCTCAAAACGTTATTTTTTGGTTATGTATTATTTGATGCCCTGTAAAATAGGCGATCATTCAGTCCCTGAGGGACAGCATTGAGCAATCCATTCAATCTCCACACTAATTCTAGTTAGGACCGGAGTTATTGCAGATTGAAATTATGGTACAATTCAGGAATATGAACTTTAGAAATACCTGAAAAAATGTAGTTTTTAACTTAAAATCACTGTATAACCAGAATAGTTCAATGAAAACATACATAATTTGCCAGGATTATGTAAACAGATGTTAGAAATAGGTCCAGACAGGTTGATCAAAAAAGGATGATTCCTTCCTTGTCAAAATATTGACATATTGTGAAAATTTGACAAAAAACATGGAATTTTCAGGGTACAGCGATCTTTTTACCCATCGAAACTACGACAAAATGTTCATAAAAAATGAAAACTAGAGGAGCATTTGGGCTTTCCAAATATGTTTTCAGATTCTCTGTATCTTAATTAGGACCGGAGCTACAGCCGTTTGAAATACGCTATCTTTGAGAAATGTGAAAAAATATAAAGTTTTCGCTCGTTTTTCGACCTTGTGACCTTTACATTGCAACGTAGGTCAATCTGAGGACCTTGAAAATTTACAGGAAGCCTCAAGGGTATTGTAGCAAGAATCCGATGACCTTGAAAATTTACAGGAAGCCTCAAGGGTATTGTAGCAAGTATGCCTGCTATTTTTAACCGACCTAACGTCGGTTATTAGAGGGGGGTGGGTAGTGAAAGGGGACTCATGTAAACCATGTCCATGTGATGTGTCCACATTTCTTGTCAACATGTGTAAAAGTCCATTTGTGACCTTAGTTTTCAACTTACAGTAATGAAATTTGGTACAGGTATAGTACTATGGGCATGGCCATTTTGTGGCGACCATTTTGGCAGCCATCTTTCTTCATTCTTGAACTGCCCATTGTGACCTTAATATTTCACTTACAGTTATGAAATTTGGTACAGGTATGGGCCTATGGGTATGGATCAGGAACATGTTGAGAAATCCAAGGATGCAGCCATTTAAGCAGCCGTCTTTCTTCATTTCTTGAACTGCCCATTGTGACCTCAATATTTCGCTTAGAATTATGAAATTTGGAACAGGTATGGGGCTGTGGGTATCAGTCAAAAACATGTTGAAAAATCCAAGATGGCAACCACTTTGTGGCAGCCATCTTTTGTCATTCTTGAACTGACCGTTGTGACCTTAATATTTCACTTACAGTTATGAAATTTGGTAGAGGTATTGGCCTGTGGGTATGGATGGGGAACATGTCGAGAAATCCAAGATGGGGGCCATTTTGGCAGCCTCTTTCATTTTTTTAATAAATCTGTTCAAACTGCATTGATTCTATACTAATAGTCTAGCATCTTCCAATCAACTATTTCTCCTAGATCTTCCAATATCAGTTGCTCAGTGGTTTAAGCAATGGCACCTTCAATTTTGCGCTAGGTCGGTTTTGAATCCGTGGATTCTTGTTGTAACAATATCTTGATTCCTTCTCTGTTAAAAAATATGAAATGTCAAAAAAGTAAATTTTTTGGTCATGTTTGACCTTGAGTTGGCCTTGAAAAAAAAATTTCTAGGTCAAAATAAATAAGATTTTCAGAATGGCAGTATAGTATGTAACAAAGGGGGGGGTCAGCCATGCAGTGTAACCCTGTAAAATGCGTTGTGGAATTGATCAATTCTGAAATATGGTATAGGCATTTGCTGAGAGGTTCCAAACAAAGTTTTTATGGCTTGCAGCAAACTCTATCAGTCTGGCAATCACTGCTCAATACAAAACAATCCATGTAATAATATATAAATCACCCTCTTCATGATTTAAATCCCGAATACATAATCGCCAAAGGCCGGTTTTGAATCCATGGATTCTTGTATGGAATGTATTCTTTTTCCATATCGCATCTGCCACATGTATGGTCATTTTGTGGCTTGAAAATGGATTATTTGTAAATTCTGAAATTTAGCACACAATATATTAACAGCACCTGGTACTGGGCATTCAGGGAAATAGTCATTTTCCAGGGGATATGAACTTCAACTTAGAACACTACACCACCTCCATTTTGAACCCCTGGGT
Organism: Platynereis dumerilii; assembly: GCA_026936325.1. Lineage (NCBI taxonomy): Eukaryota > Metazoa > Annelida > Polychaeta > Phyllodocida > Nereididae > Platynereis > Platynereis dumerilii. The sequence goes on from JAPTHN010000056.1 coordinate 669,690, forward strand.
TCTTGTTGCCTTTGTTATTATGCATTGCATTGCGGAGGTATCTAATCCAAAAGGCACTCTTTAGAGTTGCAGCACCTCCCATGCACATGCAGGTGTGGTCAACTGGGCAACAGACAACCAGGCGACACCATACCACTACCAACTAGGCTACAGAAAATTTTAGAATCACTTATCACTTCCATCCAGGCGACAGACACTTCCATCCAGGCGACAAAGTACTTCCATCCAGGCGACAAACACTTCCATCCAGGTGACAAACACTTTTACTAGGCGACAAACTGTCACAAACACTTTCATTAGGTGACAAACACTTTTAATGGACTGGGAGACAGTCCAGCCATGACAGGATGGGGACTTGCTAAAAAGCGGGTTGAAAAAAGCGGGGTAGCGGGTAGCGGATACACGCAAAATAAACACAGAAACAATGGGAAGCACCCTGAACAAACACAGGGTTATTCAACTGACACTAGTATAATATACATGTCTGCCCGCTACTGTTTCACCCCTCTACCTCCGCTACTTGCAATTAAGCATTTTGCTGCTTAATGCTCCTGAAAGCCGATTAGGCCTGCACTTTTAGGCCCTACTGGTTTGCGATTGCCATTTAAAAGAGTAACATAATCAATGACGCTTCTTGGAACTTTCTTAAGTTAATTGGCTTTAATTGCCATCTCTTTCTCAACACTTTCACTGTATGGCTACATGCAAAGCTCTCTACAAAGATAGATTTTCTATAATTTTTTTTGATTTTATATACATGTATATATTATATTAGAATATGAAATAAAATCGGAATAAAATAAATATTCAAAAAGATTTATGATAGTAGGCCTATAGATATGGTTGAACATGTTGATGTACTACAGTAGGCCTATGTACAATTTGTTTTTTTTGCCTTTTTTTTTTTTTTAAATATTCCTTTAAACCATTTAGTCAAAAGTGCATCTTTTTGGTGTGACTAAAGAAATTGACTAGAAGTCTTGAGCACTTTCTTTTATTTCATGTGTCGGATGTTTATAATGTGACATAATTCTTATTTTTGTAATTTGTACAAATCAATTAGAATAGAATAGAATAGAATAGAATATTTATTTGCCTCAAAAATGAGATTGGTACATAAATAATACAGTTTTCAAATATAAAATTGTTGTATAAATGGTAAAATAATCATAAAAACATGTACTAACATTAAAATTAATTAATCAAAGCCTATATATATTTAATTGGAATTGAGTATCTAGATTAACTTCCTTCAAAGGTGCAGACTCTAATTGCCATTTAGGAGGACAGACGAACAGCCTAGCAGTAATGGGTCTAAATCTTTAAAAAATCAATTAGTGATTGCCAATTCTGCATTGCCAGGAATCGACAATTGCCTTAGATTGCCTAACACTTAGAGCAGAGAGAAACTGGAATAGGTAGCGGATGAAGCTACGATGGAGGGGTAGCGGATGGTGTTGTATCATGGAGCTTCTTGTTGTATCAGAATCTACCCGCTACCCGCTACCCGCTTTCTTCCAGCCCGCTTTTTAGTAAGTCCCGACAGGATGTTTACAAGATGAAGATCGCTTTGTGAAATCACACCAGAGGGAGCATTGATAGTTCAGCTATTTGTCCTGATATTTATTGTTTGCAATGATAAATGACTGGAAATACAAATAAAAGCTGGATTTATTTAAGTTTTAAGGTTGTTGCTTTTGTCCATTCCTTTTGAACTATGATTGATTGATTTTACTTAAGTGAACTCGGGTTCTAGCTACACCTAGGTGGAGTGGCCGTTCCCATGAGCGATAATTTGTCACTTCAGTTTTGCAGACTCTTAAGTCACCTGGTTGAGCTGAAATTAAACTTTGTCGCCTGGAATCGGGATTAGGTGTCACCTAGTTGGTATGTCATGGTTAATAGTTGTCACCTAGTTGGTACTTGTTGTAGCCTGGCTGGTCAAAACTTGTCACCTGGCTGGTAGTGGTGTGTCGCCTGGTTGGTTGTCGCCCAGTTGGTAGTGATGTCGCCTGGTTGTCTGTCGCCTGGTTGACTGGTAATCGCACATACATTGTCAGTAATATGTATAGTACCTATGGCGGATGGGAAAAATAAGAATATATTTTTCCTGTAGCCTACATTATTTGCCTGGCTGGTCATATTAAGTGTCCTATCTATCTATCTATCTATCTATCTCTCATATCTATCTATCTACAACGTATCCATCCAATTATCTATCATAAGAATAAATTATAACTAAATTGCCTCGTTCTTGTGATCTGCTTCAAAGCAAATTGCTGTAACAGCAATTAACAAAATCAATTGGAATTGAGGAAATACAATGAGAGCTTTTATTAGCAATTAAAGTTGATTGGAATGAAAAGATAGTTGAAGTAGCACCTGTGAGCTTTAAGTAACTAGTCACTTCAAGCTGTGAGTGTATGCAATCCACTGGCCCCTACGATGTGAATACAGAAGGAAAATGGCGGCGCCAAACCAGGCTTGGATAGGCTGTGGAGCTGATGACAGTAAATTGAATAATATTGAATTTAACCGGAAAAACGATCCTGTGTGCACATGTACGGTGTTATTAATGCAATAAACATATGATTAGAACTTCCACACTGGGCTGGTTTAGACCAGAGCACTGGTAATTTCACCCCTTCATGGGATTTCGGGACAGAAGCATAACCGACCGTCCTATGCATAGCATGGGCGGTAATTATAGCATAGGCCTACATCAATAGTAGAGATCACAAACTGTGGTGTTGTAAAATTCTAGTTAATATTTGATTTGAAGGTGTCAGTTGCTCTTTATGACTAGAATATGACATTGTGTGTTTAGGTATATTTCACCAACGCCACGTATCTTGGTAAGATTTTATGAATGGTTGGTCCGTAATGCCAACTTCAGGGGCGACTCGCTCGCCACGGTATCTCTCTTTTTGAAGCATGAAACAAATTTTTTAAGATTAAATGAAAAGTGTTACATTGCATTTCAGAAGAAGAAGAGGATGATATGAATGACGCATTTGATGAGGATGATACGTATGCTTCTTTCCCTGGAATAAGGTCAGAGGAAGAAATAAAAGATCAGGAAATGGATGACACATTTGATGAGACTGAAACGCTGAAAGAGACTGTCAAGGCGGAAGACCATGGGCAATATATAAGGTATGTATATTACAAATTTTTTGCTTGTTGTGCTGCATGACGGGGTAAGTTGTTCCGCTTAATTTATTCCAAAAAAACCTTGTATTTCACCCGTTTTTTCAGATAGATTATTTGTATCATGTTTTTAACTTACGACTGACATGTTACATGAAACTAATCAAACATTTATGAGCCATTAAATGCAAAAATTTTAAATGCTGAAAAAACTGTTTATTGTTTAGAGGGTTGTATAACACTTTTAACACATGTTCCTTTAAGTAAGTTATTTCTCAACATGTTTAGGCCTTGCATAAAATGAAGACAAAAAAAGATGAATAAAAAATCCATTCCTATTTCATACCATTGGAACAACTCACCCCAATCAAAACGGCACAACTTACCCCAAATTGATTTTCTGGATGGAACTGGTTGTCAAAAATAAACAATGCGCGATGAAATCTAACAACGCAATGTCTAGATATACCTCCTAACTCCATCCTACCATTATTACAAATACCAAATGACTGAGAAACAAGAATGTCAGTCCTCGGCACTTCAAGTTTTCAGCAACAAAATTGAATTTATGAGTGCAGCTTTTCATAACATTATATTTAGTAGTTTTTTACCCCTTCAGGGTACGGAGTACCCCTTTGGGGGTTTTGCAATCCTGCACTAGCCAAATCTGTCACTTTTGATATACGGTTACGTGTCTGCCACCCTTTCATCTCGCATAACTTTTTGTATGACCCTCGTCTTCCTCTCAAATTACACAAGTCCCTTTATTGTGGAGTTAACTTGGGAAAGACATACTTTCAGCCATGTGTGTATCTCTAATCCATGGTAAACAGCGTATTTCGTTACGCATTTTCATTTCACAACACTCCCTCGACCGACATGTTTTGATCTGAAAAGTGAAGTGCCCGGATGTTCAGATTCGCACCAAAAGTATGCATAATTAATGAGGCAGAGCGACAAAATACAAAGCAAGTTACATACCTCAAATATAGGACAGGCATTTACATCCATCTAACTGGTATGAAAACTGTTTATTTATTGCTTTATTTACCAAAAAACATCTATGTTGTCCAGTGTTTGTGCAATAACGTCATCTCGGAAGTTTCAGTGCTGTCCTGCACCAAAAGATTTTCCCTGTCTCTGATTGGTCCAAAATGACACTGCCTAGTGGCGTCCTCTCCAAGAATGCTGCTGACTTTAGGAGAACACTCATGGGGGTACCTAAAAGCCGGACGAGCGCCCGGAACGACACGGAACGCCCGGAATGAACTAATTGCCGAAACAATCATGCGGAACAGCTCTTGAAGAGTTGGAAATGATAACTGTGACATAACTATAAGGCACACAGAAACGGCAGAACCCAATTTAGAAAGCTTAGACAGATTTCAGTTCTATGAAAAGCTTTATTTATGTCTTCATGTTTTTCAAGATGGTTTAGGCCAAATTAATAAAAAATAATTATAGAAATGTCTACATTTTGGTCTAATTAGCAAGGTATCTATAAACAAACATTAAATTTGAAAAACTGGTAAAAGTGGTGATAATTAAGTTCACTTACCATAAGGCATAAGCTGTGAAAGAAACCTATGTAGGCTACATATCTCTAGAGACCTATCTGTAGATAGTCACAGGACTAATTTAGATAGATAGCTGGACATAGAACTTTATAGATCATAAAGAAGATGGATACGGCAGATAAGGTAGATATATATAAGAAAGTTAAGATAGATAGATAGATAGATCATAGATTGATTGATAGATAGACAAATTTTCTACCAAAACTTTGGAAGGACCAAAATATGGCAGATTTTAAACTTTGGTTGAGTTAATGACTTAGCCAATAAACAATTAACAAATTCATATTATTGCATAGTGTGCCCTAATTATGCTCTATTGTAGCTATAGGGGCCCGGGGCATATGATCCAGCCATCAGATGTACTTCAGTTGGAAATAAGTCACACCACACCTTACCCACTGCTTAGACTGAAAACTGCTGTCGGGGTTCAAGCAGCCGCTTCGTTTTGAGTCAGCCTTTGTCGGACTACCCACTGCTCAACACCAGTTCTAATTCATAAATCATTCATGAACATCTGCATGAAACTTTAAAATCACTGATATCTCATCTATTTTCTATATCAACATCTTTGCACTAATTGCTGATGCACACTGTAAACTTGAGTGTACTGCAAAAGCTGCGCTGATGTGGATAAACTCTTGTTGGTAGACATTTAATTAGGTAAAATTCTAAATTTCTGTGGTTCCAAATTTCAGGAGACTTAAATCACAAGGAAATAAAACTGTCAGAGTCAACAATTTTTAAATTCATTTAATGTTTAGAACACTAAGGAACCAAATAATTGTTATACCAAGCATAAGATGACTTTCAGATCAGATAATATGACAAGTTTCATCAATGCCAAATGTTGGGAAAATCATCATACTTGATGTTGAAGATGTCAAGTTTTTTCAACTTTGCAACATATTTTTTTCACCCAGAGAATCTACCCTAGACGAATCCTTCCAGCGCTGCTTATTACCATAAATTTACGTCACAAGCGTCTAGGCCAATCAGCAGCCAGGATTCCTCTTCACTTCAAAAGTTTAGAGGCAATTTACGAAGCAACTATTTACTTCTCAGAGATGTATGACCTATCATTTTGAAGGTCTCAGAGAGATCTATTCACCCAAGTAAGAATCACTTCTCTAAATCTTATGGGGACGTGCGTAACAGCGAAATCGGTCTCATTTGCATAACATACTTGTAGACCTGTTCATTGGTCAGCTTTGTAGGTGTGTCTCACTTAATCACTGAAGGCTTTGCTGAAGTGATTTTTTTATGTAACTTTGTGAAAGTTTGTTATATTTTCTTGGGAAAATGTTTGTCATGCTTATTTTTTTTAATGCACGTCGATAGGGGGACTCGCTAAAAAGCAGGTTGAAAAAGGCGGGGAAGCGGGTAGCGGATACACGCAAAATAAACACAGATACAATGGGAAGCACCTTGAACAAACAAAGGGCTATTCAATGGTCATTAGTACAACATTCCTGTCTGCCCGCTCCTGTTCTACCCCTCTACCTCCGCTACTTCCAATCAGCTTCTGATTGGTCTTGCCAGCTAGCTATTAAAAAACTAAATGGCTTGAAAATGGATTGCACTTCAAATGCGCGACACTGACAGTTACATAAATTTCTTGAATTGATTTGCCATTAACTTTTGGGGCCTACATGCATAAAAAAAATCCATTAAGATATTTTTTCACCACAGATAGATTGATAAGATGCACCTATCTATCTATCTGTCTATCTATCTATCTATTTATCTATCTATGTCTATCTATTTATCTGTCTATCTATTTATTTATCATAGATAGATAGATAGATAGATATCTTTTTTTCACTAATAACATTTCAGAGAATTAATAAGTTATAATATTATATGTATATATATAATATAATAATATATGTTGAGGCAGTTCAATAATGAATGGATGGCAATTAACTGACATGTTCAGAGTGTGCCATGATTGGCAGTATTGATTGCCTGACACATATAGGCTAATTGAGCAGAGAGGGAGCAGTGATAGGTAGCAGTAGAAGCTACATTGGAGGGTAGCGGGTGGAGTTGTATCAAGTAGCTTCTGTGTTGTACTAGAATCTACCCGCTACCCGCTACCCGCTTTCTCCCAGCCCGCTTTTTAGTAAATCCCGTCGATAGATTATCTTCTGAGCTTTCTAAAAAGTGGTCTGCCATTTCTGTACATCAAATAGCTGTCCAACTAGAACCATTTATAGTCAGCGAGGGCTGTCCTGGAAGATTGTCACGGCATTTAGTCCATTCCGGGAGTTCCGTGTCGTTCCGGGCGCTGGTCCCGGGTTTTAGGTTATCCCAACACTCATGCAGGGCATACCTTCTCTGTCCAGTTAATGACTCTTATAGAATCTGTAAAAGCCAAAATGTGTGTCTTTGTGACCAACTTTGTCATTGTGCGATACAATCACATTTTTGACCCAAAATGCACCTGCACCTCTGTTGCAGTCACTGAGAACAACTTGCAATTTCATGTTTCTGTAAATTTTGCTTGTCTGTGGCATTCTTTGCACCCGTACAAATTTGCAAACAAACAATTACATCTTGAAGATTTAAACGCTATACTCACAACGAAAAGGTTAGATGAATAGCTTTCGGAGCTCATCCAAGCTCCTTCTTCAGTTCTTGTGTTTGAAATATGAGCGGTCACGTGACGGTGTTGATGACGTGGTGTCACGTGACGCTAGAATCTCCCGGTATATTGCCGGGAGGGTGTGCCTCCCCCTGTCTCGGTTGAGGACAGGTTCCTCCTCGGAGATGTGTATTTCCTCAGCCACCCCTCGGCGGAATCAGTTGCTCTCCTGATGTAGCACGGACAATTACATAAATTTCAAGCAAATATTTTACACCTCCACTTTACCCTACCTAATGCATACTGAAAACCACACTACAGTTTTCCTCTACACATGTACGTGTCACCGAGGGGGTTTACGTGCTTGCACGGTATTTTTTCTTGGTGCCTAATGAAGTTGACCAAGGGGGTATAATATATGGGAGTGGCATTGCCCAGTTCATCATTTCGCCCCATAAAGCGCAGAGGCCAATATGCAATGGAGCACAAGCTTGGCCATGCCACACAGCGCAGTATTCCATACTAGTCATCAGTGCTGGGCACTTCTGCTATGTCATTTGCAGTTTGTATTTCTGACTGGCAATTAAATTTGCGTTTTGCATTTGCAGAATGAACAAGAAAATCCATTTTTGCCTGGTGTGTACACGCCAGGCCTTGTATTAATGGGTTTTGGGGGTGTGTTTGACCATTTGGAGGTGTGTCGCATAATGACAACTACACAGTTTTGGCCATAATGTAGTGAGTTTATGTTTGTGGTAATTGATGGTTCGAAGAAATCTAAGTTGGCTAATTTGTGAGCATGAGGCAAGGTGTAATGGGTCGACAGTGGCCTTGCTCCAAATTTTTTAATTTAGTGGGTGTGGCCATTTAGAGCCAATCAGGACATTGAACATGGTGGGTGTGGTCATACATATTGTGAATAGTGTGGTCATCTGAGGGGGGTACTCACAAAAAGGGGGGGGGTACGCGCAAAAAAAATTTTTTTTGCTATATTGGTAGGCTGGGGGTCACCTCTAGGGAGGTTAACAATTTAATAATTTACAAGCCCGAGTTGGTCACAGGTCTCTTAATTTGTATCATCATAAAAATAAATCACCTTCTGAAATGTTGAAAAAATGAACTAACAATAATTATTCACTCTCAGGCGACAAAAATATTGGATCATCCTCACGCGGTCTCTCTATGCTTTGGCATCATCATATTATTGCTAAGCTGGAGGTCGCCTCCAGGGTAGGTACTTTTAAAATTTTATATTTTATGAGGCCCGAGGGGGTCACCTCGAGGGGGGGGACTCTCAAAAAAAAAATTGTTGCTAGTTATAGTGCAAGGCTGGGGGTCACCTTAGGGGGAGGTATTTTAAAATTTTGTATTTTACAAGGCCCGAGGGGGTCACGTCGAGGGGGGGTTCGTGCAAAAATAAAAAATTCTGCCAGTTATATTGCTAGGCAGGGGGTCACCTTAGGGGGAGGTATTTTAAAATTGTATATTTTTTACGAGGCTCAGGGGGGTCACCTCGGGGGGGGTACTCGCGAGAAAATTTTTTTTTGCTAGTTATATTGCTAGGCACCTCGGGGGGAGGTACTTTTAAAGTTTTATATTTTACAATTCCCGGGGGGGTCACCTCGAGGGGGGTACTCTCAAAAAAAAAAATGTCCTAGTTATATTACTAGGCTGGGGGTCACCTTGGGGGAAGGTACTTTAATTTTTTTTATTTTACAAGGCCATGTCTAACCACCCAGGAAGTGTGAGAGCTAAGCAAGAAGAATTTGTGTATTATGCTTTGCCTTTTTCTGGGAAGCAATTAAACAACTTGCAAAGGCGCAGAGCTTCTCGTGAGAGATACAGAAAATATTTTGAGTCTTGAAGGAAGTGACACAACGTCACATAAGGACAATGGAGCTGTGTGATTTTTTGAACTTTGGTGAATTTTTCATTGAATTTGGCCCACCCATTTCAAATACCTAGGAGGGATATGGTAGGGGGGCAAATCAAGTGAGAATTTGCCAAAAGGTTCTATTGAAAAATCCAAAAAGGTGTGAAACACTGTGAGCAACAAAGACTCTTTTGAAGCTAGAAAAGTTACCATTGAAGCAGAGACAATGGCTACACAACTCAATAGAGAAGCTGGCAAAATGTGCTATGAAAACTGCAAACATGGAAACAATAGCAAAGTCAGGACCACTGGTCAGATCAGCTGTTGTATCTGTGCTCACACATTCCACACTGATTGTACTGAGTGCGTTGACCCCAAAGCAGTATGGACTTGTCATTGCTGCAGATCCATGCCAGACACTGTGTCCCAATTAGCCTCCAAATTGGATCGAATCATTCTACAAAATGATCAGTTGATGCAATTGGTACAAAAGCAGCAAGAAAAACTTGATGCCCTTCAAGAGACACAGTCCCAGTGTCAATCTCAGATGAAGACCCATGACATAGAAATTAAAAGAGCAGTTTCTCGTGTGATGGACCCCCTTGCTGATAGTGATGATGAGGAAGAGGCTGATGAAGAGAATGATGAAGATGCTGAGTACAGTGGTACATTGCTGGTTGGAGACAGCATAGTCCGCCATGTTCAGTCAAAGAATGAGGATGTCAATACTCTTGAATACCGCAGTGGAGCTAAAATTAATGACATTAAGAAATATCTGAAGAAAATAAATCCTAAACAAAGGAGATACAAAGACTTATTCATAGTGTGTGGCACGAATGACACTGCCACAAAGAAACCTGCAGAAAAGATTGCAAGTGATTGCAAAAATTTGCTTGAAGTTGCCAAGGAGCGGGCTGAAAACATCCATCTGTCAAGTATCCTCCCTCGATCAGATGAAAAAGCAGATATGACCAAAATTGATCATGTGAATCAGTTACTGGTGACTGAGGCGAGTTCAATGGGAGTGGCCTTCGTAAACAATGACGAAAACTTCAGATACAAGGACAATTCAGTGGATCAAAGTCTTCTGTCATCCACTGATAAGCTGCACCTGTCATCCCTTGGAGTAACAAAATTACTTCAAAATCTGAAGCTGGAAAACAATTTCAGGCCAAATTTTGAACAAAGCCCAGTTGATCGCTGGTCGGAGGATAAGAAAGCTGACAAAGTAAAACCCCATTCTCCCTTTCCCACGTTACCCCATCCTGTTGTAAAGGAATTTCCACAGCCAAAACTGTTTGACAGTTCTCCCTCTGAAACTTTGAAGTTTCGTGGCATGGGAAGTCCACTCAGTAATTTCTACACTTCCACTTTGACTATTTGGAACATGTCCTTCAAATCCAATGAGCATGCTTACCAGTATAGAAAGGCTGTTGAGATGGGCCAACACGTCACTGCAGAAAGCATTCGAAAAGCTGGCACACCAAGAGAAGCGCAGTTGATAGCTGATGACATCAAGACAGACAGTCGTTGGGGGGACATGAAGCAGAACGTCATGTACCTCCTACTGCAGGAAAAGGCAAAACAATGTAAGAATTTCCACCAACAGCTCCAAGCGTCTTCCGGTAAGATGCTTGTGGAGGATACTTCACATGAGTACTGGGGTAGGGGAAGAACCGGAAATGGCCTGAACATGTTGGGTCGCCTATTAATGACTCTCAGGGAAAATCTGCCAGTCTACCGTGAAGCATCAAAAGTGTTTCAGGCCCACCGTGACGTTCGTCCTCCTCTCGATACCCGCTACCCCAGACGGCATGATCAGCAATTGAGGTGTTACAATTGTGGAGAGAAGTCACACAATGTAAACACGTGCCGACATACTTCACCGTTGCGATGTTATTTTTGTAATGGCTTTGGTCATAAGCAAAAATTCTGCAACAGGAAAAACCACAGCAGCCAACAATAGGTTGGAGGCCAAGAGGAGACGGCCGAAAGTATTTGTGAGCTTGGACATTTCTGTACCCAAGGGAATGACTCTGTTGTTTTAGAATCACCTGTTCTTAGCCATTGTTCTGTTTTATCAATTCCTAATGTTTATTGTGCGAATGTCAGTGGTAGTCATGGCACTGAAGCCAAAGACATTGCTGTTGACTCAGTGTTTAATACAGTTGAAGTCACAAGTATTGTACATACAAATAATTCACATTGTGAAAATTCTGATTCTCCAGACATAATTGGTGCTGAAACTCCATTGTTAAATGATACGTTAAATGAAACTCAAATTAACTCATCTTCACTTTCTGATCAGATTCCTTTTCCTGAACTTGACAAGTTCAGAACCTCTTTCAAGAAAAACTTCATATTTGCTCATTTAAATGTTAATGGTCTCTCATCAAAGTACCCAGAAATTCATGAGATTCTAAGATCTGAGTATACAGATTTTTTGGCTATAAGTGAAAGCAAACTGTATCCAGAACTGCAGATGAGTTTCAAGGTACAAAATTATTCCTTCTATAGAAGGGATAGGTCAAATGTAAATGTAAGAAATGCAGGTGGAGGACTAGCGGCTTATGTTTCATCAGTAATACCACATAGAATGCGAAAAGATATATCTTTTAATCAAGATGGAATTGAAGACATGGTATTTGAAGTTGCAATGAAAAAACAAAAGTGGTTTTTTGTTGTAATATATAGACCTCCATCTGCAAGCATAAACTCCCTAAGGGATGGTATAACATATCTGTATAGCCGTTGTGAAAATGAGGGTCATTATACTGTTATTTTAGGCGACTTAAATGTCAACTTTTTGAGTGAAAATAATCCACTGAAAGAGGAGCTTGAAATTTATACATTGTCAAATATTGTTGAAGGTCCAACATGCTTTAAAAGTAAGACAAATCCGTCTGCTGTTGATGTCATCTTAACAAATAATACGCGTAAAATTGTTTCTTGTGTAAATGTTGATGTAGGAGTTAGCGATCATCATACTATAGTCCTTGCTGCGACAAAAATGTATGCACCCAAGGCTGACAAAAAGGTCATATATTATAATTCATATAAGAATTTTAATGAACTGGATTATTTGCATGACTTAGCATGTGCTCCTTTTCAAACTGGACAGATCTTTGATGATTTGGATGACTATGTGTGGTATCACAACACCCTGCTAAACAATGTTATAAGTACTCATGCACCTAAGAAAAAAAGAATTATCAAATCCAGGCAACTGGTATATATGAATGGTGATTTGCGTAGAGCGATAAATGTGAAAGCAATGTTAAAAAGAAAGATGAATAGAATATACAGCAAAGAAAATGTTGATAAATTTCGTGCGCAGAGGAATTATGTCACAAAATTAAAACGCCAATCTCTGAAATCATATTTTGACAACAAATGTAAAAAGAACACAATGCGGCAAAATCCAGGTCAATTTTGGAAAGCAGTAAAACCTTTTCTAGGGGAGACCAAAAATGGTATGTGTGACATAAGTCTTCGTGAAAATGGAAATGTTATCACAGATGCCTCTGAAGTAGTCAACATTTTAAATGATTATTACATCAACATGACTGATAGTTTCAGCACGGATGAATCCGTAAATTCAGAGAGCTCTATAAGGGATATTGTAGATGCCTACAAGGACCATCCCAGTATAGCTAAGATCAAAGAACAAGTGACAACAAGAATGGACTTTGAATTCAGACAAATTACCTATGATGAATTGCTTGGCAAGTTGAAAAGTACAAAGAGTAATAAGGCAACAGGTTTTGATGGGATACCTCCTAAGCTGGTCAAGGCTGGGGCTTCCGTGCTAGCATACACATTTCTCCCGGTGATAAATACTGGTATCAAAGATTCCTTATTTCCAAATTATCTTAAATGTGGTGATATTACTCCAATTTTTAAAAAAGAAGATCCTCTCAACAAAGAGAAATACAGACCAGTTAGTGTATTGCCATCACTGTCTAAACCATATGAAATTGTAATGTTTGATCAACTGATGGGGTTTTTTGATGAAGTTTTGTCCCCTTTCTTGTCAGCGTACCGAAGAGGTTATAGCACTCAGCATGTATTGGTTAAAGCCTTAGAGGACACAAAGGAAAGCCTAGATGAAAATAAGCATGTTGGTTGGGTATTGATGGACCTAAGCAAGGCCTTCGATGCCCTACCACATGGGCTACTGCTAGCAAAATTGAGAGCCTACGGTGTTTCGGAGTCAGCCTGCATGTTAGTTTCTAGCTATTTGTCATTTCGTAAACAAAGGGTTAAACTAGGAAATGTTAAAAGCGATTGGAAACTTTTAAAACGGGGTGTACCCCAGGGGTCAGTAATGGGACCCCTTCTTTTCAATATTTTCAAAAATGATATCTTTTATTTTCTGGAAAGTCACTGCAAGTTGTACAATTATGCAGATGACGACACTATTAGCCAGAGTGATCATGATGTCTTACAGTTAGAGAAGAAATTAAGTGCAGCCTCTGTAAAAGCAGTTGAATGGTTTAAATTTAACGGAATGCAGGCGAATGCTCCTAAATTCCAAGTGGCTTTTTTCACAAAATCCAAAGATGTGAATTGTATTAAAATTAAGATTGACAATGTTATTTTAGAAAGTCAGTCATCAGTAAAACTTTTGGGTGTGATAGTGGATCGAAATTTGAATTTCCATGAACATATTTCAAACATATGTAAAAAAGCCGCCATACAGGTTAATGGTTTGAAAAGATTGTCTGTGTACTTGTCACAAGAAACTTTGATTGATATATATGTGTCATTTGTTGTATCGAACTTTTTGTACTGTCCTTTGACATGGCATTTTTGTTCAAAATCTGATACGAAAAAAATAGAAAAGGTACAAGAGAGAGCATTGCGGATTGTGTTAAAAGATGTTGATAATGATTATAGGATGTTACTGCAAAATTCAAAAAGAAGCTCTTTACATTTGGTGAGGCACAGGCTTATTGCTATTGAAATGTTCAAAATAGTCCATGGCGAAGCACCTCTGTTCATACAAGAACTTTTTACTAGAAAGGAGTGTAGCTATTCGCTAAGGGACAATAATGTCCTAGTGCTGCCTTCGTATGACACAGTTACATACGGTAAAAATAGACTGTCTTATTTTGGTGCTTCTATTTGGAATTCACTGAATGCAAAATATAAAAATGTCAACTGTTTAGATGAATTTAAGAAACTGCTTAAACACTGGTCAGGGCCAGCATGTGCTTGTGGTTTCTGTATGACATGTTTGTTCTAAGAATGCTAGTTTTTATGATTGCTTTTATGACCTACATGAAGAATATATTTTAACTTTTTTCATATTTCATTCTTTCATTTACATCTGTACATAATCATTATTTTTAACTGTGTTTTATCATGGATAAAAAGCACTTGTGCTTGTGTTATTGTTAATTGTATACATCCATGTAAAATAAAGATTGTCTTACTGTCTTACTGTCTTACGACAAAGCATAAAAATTGTTCAGAAAATATAAAATCTTTGATTCTGGGCTCAAAGCACAACTATTACTGGATGCTATTTGGTTAATTTCCCAATTTGTTGGGATTGCTTGCTTTGCAGTGTGATCCTTAAGAGATTAGTTCTCCGGAAGATTTTCATAATCTGTCACTGGTAAACAAAGAGTTATGTCTCTTTATTATTGGTGTAGTTTGCCAATTACCCAGGCCTGATTTGACCCTCAAGCAGTTGATATACATGTAATCTGAAAGGGTTCAGTCATTGTTGCTGTCTTATCAGACATTTATGAAAAGATTGAGACCAGAGATGGGTCTCATGAAGTTTGGGGTCACTTTGGTATAAAATGGTTGGATGCAACCCAGGCTAGTATTTATTGTGGGGGATGTCTCTATTAAGAAACTACAAAATGAAAACAGGAAAATATGTTCCGTGATTGCTTGGTGCACGATTTACAAGATACTTTAGACTTGTGTAAGGAGGAAACACCAGGTGGTGTATTAGTTATTGACAACTAATTGCAAGAATCATGGAAGAGTGTTAACTGATGTCATTAGGGCAAGCATATCAGTCGAGAATGGGACATGCTTTTACCATTGATACTCTGTTTAACGTCACAGAGAGTGTATTATTGATCTGAAAAAGGTGAATGATGGATAAAAGTAATAAACTTGTGATGTACACAGTACTTATTACTTAATCATTTAGAAAGTTAAGATTTGGAAAAGTACAATAAATAATTTATTGGATGAGAGCTTTTATGAATAAAACTCTTTGTTATTCATTTTGTTATGAAGTATATTCAGCAATATTTTAAGGAAACTTGAAACTTGGAGATTTTGATTGTCTAATGATTGTTCTGTTTCTTGCCATCCATCGGATGGAAATTGGATGTTTTGATAATTTGATATGATTTTCTTGTTGAAAATCTATTTTACGGGGTTCAATGGCATTTTACTAGCCACGCTGAAGTCTCATGGAATCCCGTTTTGGTAAACGAAATGAAATAGAATTGTAAAGTTGGACGAGCCTTACCTGAAGGTGAAGTCCGGCTGTAATTCTAGGAGTGAGTTTACCGAAGAGGGATCATATGCCCTCCCTGTATATTTGTTAATATATATATTTTTATTAGGGCATTCTGCCCTGTTGTTACTGTACTTCTGTGGAATCTTGTGGGCGCATTTTGAGACAAACTACTGCGCCAATTTCATTCAAACTTTGTACACAGGGTTATATTTGCCTATGATTGTGTTGATCAACTTTACAGGAACATGCACATTGTTTAAATACCATTTTAGAAACCCAGGAAAACCATCCTACAAAAATAACGTGCACAAGGCACTTTAAAGGGCTCTCCTATTATCGTAACGTATGATTTAAGAATTGAGTAACTGGACTGTCGGAGTGCTTTTTTTTTGTATATTTTATTGGTAGAAATGTTTGGTATTCTGATTTTCATAAATGATTGTACAACTGATAAAACATTTGTAAAATTGATGTTATGAATCCGCCTAAAGTATTATCATATAACATAAGAACAAGTTGATCAGAATTGCAGTAGGTTGCCTATAGGGGGAGCTTGTTGGGAAACTAAATATGGATTAATTTGCATAGTTGGTAGCCAGGGCTCAAGCATCCTGGGTTAGCTGTGGGTTGTATGCAAATTGCTATAGGGAGGGGGCCGTAGCTGGATAGTTGTGGACTTGTGGTAGATAAGTATGGTGTTTTGGGGATAGGAGCTAGATTAAATGTGTGAACCAGGGCCCATTTACGGCCAGACTGGTAATAAGGATAGGAATTAATTTAAGTGTGACTATAATGAGGAATTGAGATGAGTGTGATGAAGAGAAGTTAAGTGGAGTACTTGTGTGATCCAGGGCCATGCTGTGGGCTTGGGTATCACTTTACAATCATTTATTATGATACTTTTATGATACCTTAGGGCAGACATGGGTCAGGGTACTGAGCCCAGGGTTTTTTACAGCCTGACTGGATTGCACAGTACATATGCCAGAGTCCAAACTGTCGGCCGGGGTATCCCTTTACAATCATTTATTATGATACTTTTATGATACCCAGGGGGCAGTAGTGGGCCTGTTCATATATATCGGGGCCCTTTTACAGCCTATGCGACTTAATGTAGGAAAGACAAAAAGTGGATTGAGGTCAGAGTAGACATGGGATTGAGTAGCATGGGAAAGTGGAAAGTGGATGGAAGACAGAGCAGACATAGGATTTAACAGTATGAGGGAAAATATATAATAAGAGTATGACTGGATGATGAGTTGTCTGGATTGAAGTGGAATTGATTAATTCATATCTTATGACTGTCATGTATCTTGCTGTATTGTTATTTTGGGTCTATCTGTATGTATAATTGAAATTCCCTGGTTGTGCACAATAAATAATTTAACTTAACTTAAACTCTTGGGTCTTAATTAGAATAGAATAGATATGCATGGCTGATTTTGCATTTATTTCTAGCAATCAATCAGTTGAATGCTGCAGTACAGCAGCCAGAATAATGTTTCAGAATCTGTTAGATGCTGTTTAGTAATTTGTTGCAGTGTCAGTCTCAAGAATATGACCAGTGTGCCATGTTCTGGAAATCAATATTCCAATAGAAAGAGGCATATTAAAACCACAAATAGAAACTTCTTCTGCTTTTCCTGAGTGCAGGACGCTTATTGCTTCAATTAAATGAGATTGGCAATGACAACTTGCGATCACCTGTCCTCGAGCAGGCACCTCTACTTCCCAGGACCTTACATATTAAATTATGAAAGACTCTAGGTGCTAATCACTCTTTTCTCTTTATATTACTATAACTCATGACACTGCAAATTCTTGAAAACCAAGGAAATTATTAACCAGCTTATCCATTTCACTGTTTCATTATCTGGACGCCTCTGGCGTCCAGATACTGTCTCACAATGGCCTACTTCCTGTCTTTTCTTGTGTTTTTCAGTTTCCTGTTGGCTGAACATAAGACATAGTGATGTACACAGTAAACCCATCAAACTTACTTTATGTTGCACACACGTGATCCAAGTGACTCAGACTGATATAGCAAACAGATAGTGGATAGATCTACAGATATCACCCGGTGAATTGGTCCTTAACACCGAGAATAGCTGGAAATCTGTGTTGCAATCATGAAAAATTGACTGGATTCTAAATAGGACAATGTACTAGAATTATAACTGATATACTGTCCCTATGGCACACCAGGGAGGGGGGACCAGTCTACCAGAATCTGATATGCTTCAGCGCACACCCGTCATCAACACGCGGTAGCCACCTAGCATGCAAAATACGCACTAATGCTATTGGTTGAGAGAGCTATATAGATTTGCCGACGTTCAACAACTAGATCATTAGATTGAAACTGGCATGCATAAACAATTTAAAAGGGGGTTAAAGAGCCCTAAAGCTATTGACCAACTTGTGACCGACTTATGCTCAGACAGGATGAACTGTTTTACAACCATGGCCTCATTCACACCTCCTTCTGACCTAAAGAATGGCTTTTTGAGGAAGCATACTACACTGGTCCATTTGTTTGACAATGTATAGAAACAAAATAAAAAGAATTCTCCCATGATGCATATATGTTTTAATAAAGTAAAGTGTAGTATACATAATCAAATAAAAGTTTTACTTTTAATTTGAAGTTTATAAACTTTATACAGTGTACTTTTAGTAAATGCATGACAGTTACAAGGGTAACTGTCATGGTAAATGTAAGCTGCATATGCCTATACACATACACATACAGCAAGATTGTTGGGTAAAAGGTGTGAAAAGGGGTAAATACATTTACTCTGCCCTTGGTCCATTTTTCTAGGCCAATGTGCAATGAAGTAGGGCAATACCCTCACGGCTCTTTGACTTCGTTTAAATTATGTTATTGCTTTCTTTCTCGAACATCTCAGGTTTTATTGAAATCATAAAAGTGGGTCTGCTTCATGAAGATGAGCTGTATCTACCTTAGCTTAAGATGTCCAAAGCAATGATGAGCTGTGGGTGTGTATCTCCTCTGTCAGCTTAACACAACTATTTCAAGTTGTTAAACACACAACTCCATCACACACAATCAAAAAACTTCATGCATCGCTATGTAGCAATACATTTATTTCTCTCTCTAAAGGCCCATTGGCCACTATGCCCTGATAACTTCTGACTACTGCTATTATAATTCAGCCAACCAGACTACCAGACCAATATTATGTTACAATGTTCAGGTCAATTATCAGCGTCCAGATATGCAAATTGCAATTTGCCTTCTAGTTGTTTCCTTCTTTCTCTATGTCAAGCTGTCAGTCATGCTGTGTTTCTAGTCGTGTTTCTAGGTTTCTACCCATCTATCTATCTATCTATATCTCTATCTGTTTATCTTTCTTTCCACATATCTTTCCAACTAACTTACTTTGGTATGTTTACTTTATTATTTGTCCATAACCATCTTTCATTCATAGTTTATTTGTACTCGTGGATTTCACCTGTAACCCCATATCTTATATGTTTTATTAATTGCAAATAATATATCTGATACTTTGATAATATGTGATACTTACATATATTGATAAAAATATACCTTATTTCATCACAAAATGCCTTATTAAGCTCATTACAATAAATGATTCTGAACGCTCTCAAAATGTATGCTGCATATGACATATTATATAAAGGTAGCAACACATCGCAGAAGCAGGCAGATGTGTTTTGTCCCAATTGCTGACCTCTTGTTTTGACAAATTCTCAGTGAGCTATAAATAGATCTGGCGTGGGAAACCCCCTGAATGACATCACAGGACTCCCTCTTTCCAGTTTTTCTGGGATGGTTTTCCTGGGTCTCTAAAATGGTATTTAAACTATGTGCATGTCCCTGTAAAGTTGATCAATCCATTCTTGCCTGATATAATGCAATGTGTGAAGTTTTGAAGTCAATTGGAGTTGTAATTTGCCCATAAATCGACCCACAAGATTCTTCAGGATTTCAATGACAACAGGGAGCTCTCTTAGCAGAGAGCGCCCTAAAAACTGGAAAGAGGGAGTCCTGTGATGTCATTCAGGGGCTTTCCCACATTTGTCAAAACAACAAAAGGTCAGCAATTAGGACAAAACACTGCTGCATGCTTCATCAATGTGTTGCTATACCTTTTTATGCCCTGTTATGCTGTAGCAACATAACAGTTAAACAAGATAACCAGGACTTTATATCAGTAGTAAGATGATGTGCAGAATGCCCTTTAAAGTGCCTTGTGCACGTTATTTTTGACTATTGATTATAAACAAGGATGTGAGTATCCTGCCCTTAATTGAAATGGCTTCGTAAAATTAAGCTAAAAACTGACTGCGCATGCGCGAGCATATCTCATATAATCCCTCTTCGGTAAACTCACTCATAGAATTACAGTCGGACTTCACCTTCAGGTAAGGCTCGTCCAACTTTACAATTTTCAGATACTGATGCCAACATCTTCAATTTTCATTCAAAATCTGCTTTATCCTCAAAATTTTCTTCAAAAAAGGTTAATGGGACAGCTTTTTAAAGTAATTTGCATGTTATCGGAGCATTTCGTAAGATTACTCCCATCCAACAAGCCACAAAATCAATATTGTCAATGGCAACAAAATTCTTGAGAATTCTTTTTCGAGTGAGAAAATGCTGAGTCATTGCTGATCTCGAGACTTCTCGAGAATTCTCGGTCTCATTGGAAACACTAAATGATAGCAATCAATGATAACAGTCAGTGATAGCAATCAATGATAGCAATCAATGATAACAAATTATAGCACTCAATGATAGCTCTCAATGACAGCAGTCAATGATGCCAATCATTGATACCAGGGTCATTCCATGTCAAATCGGGCAAATTTTCAGAAAGTCCCTGCTCGACCGTCTCAGATCTGCTTGAAACTCCATTCAGTTATTGACCTGATATCCAAATGAGGATTTCCAAAATAATAGCTTCCACCGACTCATAGTTGTGGATATACGGGCCCTTAAGCGGTGGGGGTTGTCAACAAGATTTAAGGAAAATCATTCTGGACAATTTTTGGAGCTTCACTGTGGTTAGAGATTTAAAGATACAATCAACATTGCTTCAGCACCTCTTTTGCTATTCCTAGTGATTAAGGAAAACATAGTTTCATTAGTCTACACACTTTCATGAAGTCATGGGATGCCCCCAAAAAAGGACCTTTGTGCTGCTGTGACTCAAATTGAACATTTCATAATTACCAAATACATGACCTTATGTATATTCTGTGTCCATAAATCATCATTTTACTTATAAACTAGTACATTAGGGATAATTTGGTTGAAAAAAGTTGTATGTTGCACTACACAAGTTCAAATATTGACTTTTTGTCAAAACGAATCATCTTTGACAGAGCAGGGCTCGGTCCTGACACCTGGTACCAGTCCAATATTCTGTAATATTGCAGACTAGCATTTACCCGTGAAAGAAAATGTTATTGATTGTGGACAATTACAAATGATAGGAATTGAGATGCTATACTCGTGGAGGGGGAAAAGTATTGTAGAAAATTAGAATATGTGGTAAGATAATGGGTAAGTGGATGTGAATATTTTATGAGATGAGAATTAAGATAAATCTGCTTGAATGTTATGTAAGTTGCACTCGAGCATGACACTTCAACATATTAGCAATGAGGCAGTGTTGCTCGATGAAGTTCTGGATGACACTTGAATGGCAATTATGACTTTTAAGACAATGTTATCAAGGGTAATTAGTGTGTGAGTGAAAAAGTAAGGGCAAGCATTGGCAAAAAAAAAATCACAGGTAGTTAGCTGTGTGTATAGGTGTATATTTGTAAAGAAAACCCAAAATATAGAAGTTTCATGTCACAGATAAAAGTGGGATAGGCCTATAAAATTAGGCAAATGTTCTTTGACTTTGTGTACAGATTTTAAAGTTAGTCATAATTGCACTTATGATGACACTTGACTGAGTGACTGTCTACAGAGTGAACTGCTGAAGTGACACTTCAATAGCAATAAGACATTGATAAGGAAAAAGGTAATTAAGTCGATAGCAATTAGACTTTCTACTGTTTGTGATGTTCTGGCTTTGTTATTCCTGCCAAATTGCAGATTAATTGACACAGATTATGCGAGCCTAATGCCTGCCAAAGCGATCCTGTAAGAAAAAAAAAAATGGCGGCAATGCGCTCGCTTGGAAACGTACCATTGAGTGAACATAAAAGATAGATGGTGGATAGGGTCAGATTTGGTGTTAATGGATAGGAACAAGAAATTCTTTTTAAAAAAAGAATTGTAGGGACCTTTGTGTGAAATATGAGGTTTCTTTAAACACATATTTTATTTTCCAAATATGCAATTGATTTCCTATGTATGTATAGTCACATCTATACCTCCAATGTACCTACTGTGATTTGACAAACCTACTGCATGTTACCTCATGGTTGGACATGCCTAATTATAGTTGTTATAAATATTTTTAGTCATAAAAAAAAATTCTATAGCACCAAACTAATTCTTGCTTGCTTATTAGGATTATTACACTTTTCATAAGCTTGTGAACATCATAGGAGTAGTGAGAAGTTGAATATCTAATGTTTTCATACAGTGTGTTTGTACACTTCTATTATATGATCCCAAATCTTCATAAACTTAGGCTATATTTGACCAATTTCCTGAAGGAATTCTCTATCTATGAGATATGCTTCAGGTGTGCTTTGGAGATGGTCCCCAATCATCCAACCATGACCAGTTGACCCCATTGTCATGGTTGAGTGGCTGCTGCCTCTCTGGCGTAGCTACTGTGTATCAAGAGGGTGCAACATATACCTGATTTGTAAATTGTACTCACAGATACCTCCTCTGTGGCTTGAGTATCCTCCTAATATTGGAGGTCAATTAGGAGGGTACTCATGCTATAGGGAAAGTATCTCTGCAAGTCCAACTTGCCTGTGGCCCCCTCCAGAAACTTAGAAGCTCCACCACTGCAGTACACAATAACTGATGACAAATTGCACTTGGCTGGGTATTTTTGTCCCTTTAGTTAGGGACCTTCAATGTTAAGTCTTTCATCATTTGGAGCTTGTAACATAGATCTGAGATGGTCCCTACAAAAAGTGTTATGCATCTGCAAGGGCATGTGTCAGATTGAGATAGGAAAGAGTAGTTTAAAAATTAAGGGAAAAGGTGATGTGACGTCATGGTATCCCAGCATGCACTTGGCGTGAATTATTATATAGAAGACAGGGTGAGACAAAACATATCTGAGAACTCACTTGGTGATTTTTTTCTAAGTTGAACATTTTTTGGGAGGAAAATATGTATATTTGCACTTATCGCTGAAGTAATTTTTTTCACATTTCTGAAGGAAAACCAAACAAAGTCATCAAAATAACTTTCGTAGTGCTGCAAAAAATCATGATCATCACAGTGTACACTTGCTTTACTGTAAAAATCTCTATTTACGGTTTAAAACTGTAGGTCCTCACTTCAGATACCATTTTCTAAGAGACTGAATATTAGTGCAACCATTAATAAAACATTGATGAAAAATCTTTGCCTCAAATAATATTTCAACGGAAACTTATCAATGTTAGTGAGAAAAATTTTCTATTCTTGATTAATTTGAAATTTGATTATCTATTCTTCATTTATTGCCAGTCATCATCATACACAGCAGCAATGTATTGACCAGCCTTAATTGAATTATTGCTATCAACATAGAAGTTGTTGGATTGTGGTGCCAAGAATATCTGATGAAATCAAATTTTAACGCCACATCAACTCTATGAATGAGCCAAGAACCATAAATTCTTCCTTCTAAAACCAAACCAATGCCCAGTATTACTATTAGCGAAGTTGAATCAGTAACTTGAAAACTGTGCCTGGTACAAGAACTCATGCCTTTTGAATTATCAATGACAAACTCCATATGTACCGAGTTTCATCAGATACTCTGCCTACACACCTATCATGCGGTGTGTTACCAACAGTCAAGGAATTTGCAAGACATATTAATCAATCAATCAATCAATCAACTAGGTTGTCTTCAATCAATTTATGCATCCCAAAGGCCCAACAAAATAAAACATCTTGACCAGTGATAAAACATCCTGACCAGTGATTTTCCCCAACGGAGCACATCAGTATGGCATGAGTGCACTGCCAACCATATTTTGAAAGCAAAATCACACCCTTGATGACAGTGCTTTAAAGAAAATTATTATCGTACTAAGACACTCCTGTGCAAACTATTTCTTAGCACAATAAATGCAGCAAAGATGATCTCAATATTTAAATTTATTTAGAATAGAGAATTTTACAAACTAAAATTGATTAGTTGCAGTTCAACAGTGTTGAAACATCCATTCTAAGTTTTTTGTTCAATGTTAAAATGGTTACATTAATATTCAGTCTCTAGGAGCCTGGTATCTGAAGTGAGGACCTCAAGTCTTAAACCATGAAGAGTGAATATTACAGTAAGACAAGCGTACACTGTGATGATCCGTGATTATTGCTGCACTACCAAGGTTATTTTGATGCCCTTGTATGGTTCTGATTGGGAAATATGAAAAAAATTGACTTCAGCGATAAGTGCCAATTAACATATTTTCAACCCAAAAAAAATGTTCAACTTAGAAAAAAATCACCTAGTCAGTTCTTAGATATGTTTTGTCTCACTCTTTCTTCTGCAATATTACAGAATATTGGATTGGTACCAGGTGTCAGGACCAAGCCCTGCCCTGTCAAGGAGGACTCGTTTTGACAAAAAGTCAATATTTGAACTTGTGTAGTGCAACATATACGCTTTAAACAGCTAGCATTTTTTAACCAAATCATCACTAATCTATTAGTTTATAAGTAAAACTAGACGTCAACATGATGGGGCATAAGAGAAGTGTTCGCAACACTCCTGGCCTATTGAACTCATATTTATGAAAGTATACGAAGTGCTGGTAGTGTGTGACATACTGCAGCAGCTGCTTTACATGCCTTTCGAAACCACTGGACCAAACAAAAATACCAGGGGTGCCAGAAGGAGTCACGGTCGACCGGGACAGAAAAAGGGCAAATCATATTCATGCCAATTTCGCATGACAAAATTTAAATAGAGAGTCAAGAATAGTATGGAATATACTTTGTTCCAAAAATTAGCAAAATGGGGCCTAATAATTTTTTTTTTCTTAAAGATCTAAAGGGCACCTTTGCCCCGCCTCCCTTGGACAACGGCAGGAGGGGCACCCCCCCCCACCCCCCTGCAGTTGTGGCACCCCTGAAAAATTGTATTGCCTACACCAGGCTTATAATGGTAATTACAAAACATAACGTGCACAAGGCACTTTAAAGCGGACCCCGTGGTTTGCAGTGAGAATGTGGCATTAAATTGTAAATATGCTGACAAAAATGAGAAACTTAACAAGCATATATAATTGCACAGCATCGCCCATGCCCCGCATGTTTTACTGGAAAAGATGATGTGCGCAAGGGTCTTTAATAGGGACTGATGGCTAAACTAAGAGGAAGTAAGAAGTGAATTCCTTTGAAAGCCTGGTTTTTTTCTGATGCATCTAGATGTCTAAATTGTTGGAATACGACAACTATGAAGGAATCTGGAGCCAAAATGCACTAGGGATCCGCAATTTTAGGCACTTTACCCGCAACCGCTATCCCGCAATTGCTGCCCGCATTTCATATGCGCCGTTTATTGACGATAATCGGGGACATGTACAACTAGAGACAGTGTGGAGATTGGATCGATCGCCTTATGCTGTCCCACAGGGACTAAATGATCGCCTGTTGCACATTTAGGGCCAAGATATTGTGCATGGCCCGGTGGCCCCATTTGGGCCTGCCCCCTAGCCCCTCCCCCTGGGATCCGCCACTGGAAAAATTGCATGGGACCGAGTAAAAATTTCTTGTATATTCCTACTGAGTATTCAGTGTATCTATTTATCTATATATTTATTTGCTTATCTATCCTGTCTGTTTATCCTGTCTGCTTATCCTATCAGCTTTTCCAATCTGTTTATCCTATCGGTTTATCCCATCCATTTATCCCGTCTGTTTATCCTATCCATTTATCCTATATGTTTATCCATCTGTCTATCCATTCGTCAATCTATCCAACAATCTGTCTGTCAATCCGTCCATCCATCCATCTACCTACCCTCTCCATTTATCCTGTCCGTTTATCCCATCCGTTCATCATGTCCGTTCATCATGTCCGGTTATCCTATCCGGTTATGTCCGGTTATCCTATCCGGTTACCATATCTGTTTATCGTATCCGTTTATCATATCCATTTATCCCATCCGTTTATCCCATCCATGTATGCCATCTGTTTATCCCATCCGTTTATCCCATCCGTTAGTCCCATCCTTTTGTCTTATCCATTTATCCTATCCGTTTATCCCATCCATTTATCCCTATCCGTTTATCCCATCCGTTTATCCTATCCATTTATCAGATGCGTTTATCCTATCCATTTATCCCATCCGTTTATCCTATCCGTTTATCCTATCCATTTATCCTGTCCATTTATCCCATCCGTTTATCCTATCCGTTTATCCTATCTGTTTATCCCATCCATCTATCCTAACCGTCTGTCAACACATCTATCTACCAATCCATCCGTCAATCTATACTTTCTCTTTATCCTATCCGTTTATCCTATCCATTTATCCTATCCGTTTATCCCATCCATCTATCCTATCTGTCTATCCTATCTGTCTGTCAATCCATCTATCTATCATTCAATCCATCCGTCAATCCATTCATCCATCTATCTGTCTATCTATCTATCTAATGAGCTGCCTGCTGCAGGGGGATTCCTTACCGGAGAACCCCCTTGGGGAATGCATATGATGTCATTCATTAGTATAGAATTGGGTTAAATGGATTTCCCTTGCCAGGGAGTTTGCTATGGGATTAATATGTACCAAAAGTTGAATGCTTCACGGGGAGGCCCATCACATGATACATGGTAAACGGCATTAGGATCGAAGAGAGTGGGCAGCAGAAACTTGACCCACAAGGTTTGGCAGAATTTCAAATGCATATGCGGCTCCTCTTAGGATAAGAGGTCCGCAAAAATCTACAGTTGGAAGTTAAATATGGCTCTAATTTTGTTTAAAGCAACATATAGATTAAAATATACATACAGCTTTTAAGGATAGATCTTTGGAATTGCAGCCTATAACTTTTGAGAAGACCTCCCCCCCCACCCCATTATTTTAACCAAGTGGATACGGTAATCACCTCAGCTGAGCCAAGTTATTGGGGACTCTCTCAAAAGAAAGTCGTTGCCTCTAAATAGCCCACACTGGTGCTGATGGGGCGTAAAACACAAATTCACTCACTCACTCACTCAAAAGAAAGTCAGAATCAATGTATTGCTTCGCTATAAATGATACCCTATTTGCCTGATGAGATGGCCCAGAATTATTTTAAGGGCTCTTTCTGCCAATGTTTTTATTGGTTCCAGAACTGTGTTGGCTCTATCCTTTTAATTTCTTCCAATTTTTAAGCCGAAGCTATTACATAGCTTTTGGCTTATTACGATGGTGTGTTTCCATGCCGGCTGGCAGTTTTTGCTTACACTTTTCCTATCACCGATGATTACTCTGTCAATCTGCCAAGTACACCAACCATACTTCTCCCATGTCTTTATTTACCCCTAACCACGGGTCTGAGTTGTATTTCAGCTGTAATAAGTACCTATTTCTTCTAATCCAAGCCATTTATGTCACTCTCCTTCCTGCTGCACCTTTTCACGTCCGCCATCTCTCAAATCTGAAACTTTGTTTGGTGACGTCACTATGAAGTCAAATTCCCGTGAGGTGGCAGCACTGGTAGCCAAGTGCTGTGTTTACTGCATTGACACTAGAGCTCCATGCACATGAAAATGGATTGAGCTGGCAATGCAATCAATTATCAATGGCAATCAATTGGGCCTATCAATGGCAATCACTGATCAATGACAATCAATGCACTGTAGTGTTGTATTGATTTCATAGCCATCAAACACTGATAAATTCCTCCTGCATTACATTTAAATTATATAAGTAGGCTACATGGATAAATCAATACATTATTAATTTATAAATGCAAGCATAAATCTATCCATATTTTTTTCTATAATTATCTACTCTTCCTGTCTATCATTGCATGGTGTGTTTGTGCTTTCCAATGACAGCTATTTTCAGGATCAAAAAAAATTCTTTAATAAATAAAAAAAACAACTCTTCTATTGAACACAGGTACAATATCACTCTTTAAAAAAAACAAAAAACTCATCTAGCACTATTAAACAGAGGAACAGCAACAACCGAGTGAAATACGGAAATTGTGAGACTCAATAGCTGGTTGGTCTGTTCAACTAAATCCATATATCTTGTGAAATAATATACATGTATATTAATATGTATGAGCCTTGAGGGACAATTAAGGAGGATGATATTATGGTTATTTCTGAAATTTCTACCAATTTTGTGCACAATTAACAAGAAGATGTTATGTGTTCAGTCCGTTCTGCAGCAGATAATATATGTCCTACCTCTGCCACAGTGGAAAGCGATAGCTTACTCCTAACATTTTATTTAACAAACCCAATTATTCAAATTTTAAACTGTGTTTATTTCTCTAGCTGAGGCTTTACATGCTTTGCATGGTATTTTTACCTTCAGCGAACGAAGTTCAAAGAAGGTATTGTTATCACTTTGGTCAAAAGTTGTCCGTCCGCCGGCGGGCGGTCGGGCGTCCGGGCGGTCGGGCGGCAGGCGGATAGATATTTTCTGGGCCAGAACTCAGCCCCTATTGCACGTATATGGATAAAATTTGGTACACATGTAGCCTGTATGGTCTAGTTGTGCCTTTTGATGGTTTGATTGATGGATATTTAGTACTTTGTGAAATATTGAGAAAAATATAAAAAATATTTTTGTTCGTTTCCGGGCCGAAACTCAGTAACCATTGCATGTGCAAGGATACAATTTGGTACAGATCTGGCCTATATGGTCTAGTTGTGCCTTTTGATGGCCTCGTTGATAGATAGTCTAAACTTTTTCTAAAAATGAGGAAAAATAGAAAAACATGTATTTTTTGGTTTTCGGGCTAAGACTCGGTCAATTTTGCATGTAAATGGATAAAGTTTGGTACACATACAGCCTGTATTGTCTAGTTGTGCCTTTTGATGGTCTGATTGATAGATATTCTATACTTTTTGAAATAATAAAAAAAATATAAAAGTTATTTTTGTTTCTTTCCGGGCCAAAACTAAGTCACCTTCGCATGTGCAAGGATGAAATTTGGTACAGATGTGGCCTATATGGTCTAGTTGTGCCTTTTGATGGTCTCATTGATAGATATTCTATACTTTTTCTAAAAATGAGGAAAAATAGAAAATTATGTATTATTTTGTTTTCAGGGTTGAGACTCTGTCAATATTGCATGTTAATGGATAAAGTTTGGTGCATCTATGGCCCATATGGTCTAGTTGTGCCCTTTGAAAGGTCTGTGGAAATGCTTTTTGAAAGATTGAAAAAAAAAAAAAACAGAAAAAAATGTTTTTTGTTTCTGGCCCAACACTCGGTCACTATTGCATGTACATGGATAAACTTTGGTACGCATATGACTTATGTGGTCTAGTTGTGGCTTTTCATGGTCTGACTGATACATTGAAATACTTTTTGTAATATTGGGAAAAAATATTAAAAACAGTTTTTTTAGCTAGCCATAGGCGTAGCTATTGGAATGGGTAAAGAGTGTATGGGATTCTGAAACCATAAACATGCAACCAGCAACCATGCAACCATCAATCCACAAACCACATCAACCAAGAACACTCTAGGTGGCAGCACTGTCCGCTGTATGTATGCTCAGTATCCCTCTGGTGGATAAGGCTTGCAGTATCTTGAGTTCATTCCCTGACAGGTCTAACAGCAATATTGAGCTACCTTTCAGGAGTGTAATTAGATACAATACAATGCATAGGGATTTCATGTGTCAATGTGGACAAGGGGTGAACTTGAAATGCTAGTATCCAGCAATGGCCATTGATAGGGATGGACACCGGTTCACGGTATATCGATCGTACCGGTTCTTTCTGGCGGTTTGATAACCGAAATCGATGTTAAACACTTTCGGTTCGATGCAATTCTACCCTCCACATGCTTAATTTCCATGTAAACAGGTCAAAAACGACTTTATTTCGCCAAGAAATGCGTAAAATCGCGAAAAAAACATTAACGGATCTTCGCCCGGGTTGCAGCCACGACTTTTCTGCCGAAAATGCGGACCAAAATATTGGATTCGCTTGCGGATTTTGCCGAAAAATGCACTAATTTGCGGGTCGGGCTGAATTTGCGGATCGCGATACGAACCGAAAACCGAAAAAACGTATCGACGGTACGTATCGTATCGAATTTGGCAAACGGTGTCCATCCCTAGCCATTGACATGGTTTGATACCAATATCAGTTGAAACTGGGCCTAGTAGGCCAACACAATGCCTATTTAAAACACTTTTATTCAACTGTGCAAACTTAATCCTGACCTTTGGAAGTTCATGTTTATAGTCAATCATCAAATCACACAAAGAGCTCCTTGGTGAGAAAAATACAGACGTTTCTGTGATGAATGATTATAAATAATTGAATTCAAATTTAACCACTCTGAATAGACACTGTGCAAGGTTAAATCGCTAAGTGAGTCAAATGTGACATAGGCCTGCCGTTGTGATGGATATTAGGGATACATATCACAAAGTAGTGGTTTTGAAAATGATAATTAGTTCCCCTGTTTTATAGCAAGTTAGGACACCCCTGTGGTGCATTGAATCAGCCAATAGCCAGCTTCATAAAACAAGATCAGGAAAGAGAGAGATAATGGAGACCACTGTCTGACCACAGGTCTCGGGTGCAAAATCTTGGGGATGGGGCAAGCTGTCAAAAAGTGACGCCGTGATTTTGACGTCAGTACTACATGTGATGACATCACAAGGCAGCAAGTCTGAGAGATGACGTCACTGTGGCAAGCTATAAAAAACCCAGGAGTGCTTCGTAACGTTACCACCTATCTGATCTGCTCTCTCTGCTCATTGTAAGAGTCAGGCAATCACAATACTACATCTATAGGCATTGCGGAAATGCAGGATTGGCAATTAATCACTAATAATTATTACCCTTGACATGGAGCATTGGAGCTCCGTGTCTTCCCCAATAGCAATCTTCGTCTTCATAGATCTGTCAGGGAATCAATCCACTCATTGGGCCTAATTCCAATTGAACATAATTTATCAACACCTCTAAGTCTTACCTATGGGTCTATACATTTAAGAAATGAGCAATGATGAATCACTGTCATTAAAAAAATAATAGAAGGAGAAGAAGTGAGCATGATCTAATGTTACCCTAGATATATATATTCGAAATTTCTTTCATAACTTAGTAATTATTAAACAGCTGTACATTAAAAAAATTTAAAATAACAATTAGGGGATGCCGTATTAAAAATTACATGTGGCAGAAATTATTTATTTCAAGACTGCCCCAAGACAATGTTTTTATTTCACCAAAACAGGCAAAACTGGGCAATAAATTATTTTTTTAAGCTCCCTTGATATCAAATGGTCAACCCTATAATATACACTTTTCAATTTCATTTTGCTCAGTATTTTCAAGCTACCTACTTTATTTACATTGTATTTACTTTTATTCAATCCCCGTAATCTGGGATCTATTAAATTTCTTCTGTCAAAAACGAAATCCGGATGTATGCAGGTCAACATATTTTATTTTGAGAAGATGACAATTTTTGAATTAAAACTCAATAAGTGGCACACTGGTAGGCCTAAATGAGTCACATAGCCAGCAGTAAAGAGCAATCCACTTTGAATAGATGCATGCCAATCCAATCCTGTTATTTGGAATCAATTACAAAATGGATCTAATTCTAAATCTGCTAATTGCTGAATGCTTGGTCATCAATCAACTTATAATTAATGCTTGATCTTCCACTTTTCATGTTCGTTCCTTCCCATTGAGGCAGAAGCCCCCTCATTCAAGTCCATCTACCTATCTATCTTACTATTTATCTATCTGTCTTATTTCATTGTATTCTGTTCTTTTCCCTTCAATTTACAAGCAGCTTGCTAGTTGCCTTTTATTTCGAGGATTTAATGATATTGTTCACATTCTTCAAATTGTCATTTACATGTCTTCAGTATGGATAGCCTACACTATAGAATTAGGTTGAATTGCTGTCAACCCATTCCATGTTAATCACTTCCCCTTTAATATGAAAGCAAATGGCTAGCTTTGAATCTGCGGATTCTTGTTCTTATTGGACCCAAAACTTGCCCACTATTGCATATACAGCAATGAAATTTCCAACACATATCTCCTGTACAATGTAGCAGTGCTTTTTGATGTGTATTTTTAAAACACTTTTTGAATGATTGGAAGAGTTTGAGAAAAATTTGTACATGCATAAAAACGTACTATAATATCAGTAAATTAGTTTAATAAGGCCTTTCCCTGCTTTTACAAACCCTGGCAAGCAAACGAGCAGATGTCAGGGCAGCAGCCAAATAGAGATAATAGGCCATGACTCGACCACTAATGCATACCTATTATATATGCAATTTGGTCAATGCAACAATTTTATGGTGTAATTGTAATCTTCCAAAGGTGTTATTCGCTGAAGGTTTGCTGCTGCGCAGCCTATGTTTTCAAGCTCTTTCAATGGGAAAAAAAATTATAAGCAAAACAAATCTGAATGAAAACATTCCTACCAGTATCAATTCTCAAAATCATTAAGTGACAAGTGATCAAACATAAAACATTATGATTGTAAATAATTTTGCTTCATATAAAAGTGTTAAAAATTGTCATCACCAGGCAACTTTATGTGAAAAAGTGTCATGTTTTGAATGATGTTCATGGAATTTATGAAACTGTAAACACCCATTCAAGATCAAGTTTCATTTGCAATTTACCGTTGGATGCAATAGTAATGTCATCATTTGGCCTACCAAAACTATTCATAATTCACGCAGTCCATTAATACAATTAGGACATGTGACTATCACCCAGAGAATCTACTCTGCTGAAGTGGTGACTATAATCATGCAACACCTAATTTCATTGATATATCAATGTTTTCTCAAGTGCCTATGCCCTTAATCAAACAGAAGTGGTAAGCATTCATTATGATCATGCTTGGGTGCACATGAGATGGCAAAAAGAGGGGGGGGGGGGCAGAGCAAATTGAGGGGGTAGCAAAAACTGGCAGAGCAAAGTTGACTGAGTGGATAAGAGGCAAAAATTTGCAGTTTTTGCATCCTAATGACAAAACTGGGGGGTAGATAAGAATTCTAAAGATGTTACACATTAGGAAATGATGGTAAGTTAATGGTGTCCAAAGAAGAACATTGGAGGTGGCCTCAGGAGATTGCACCAGGCACTATAAAATTTAGCAAAGTGTGTAAGAAATCTCCTACGAAATGTAGATACTGCCAGCAAGCAGGAGCTGCTGCAGTATAATAATGATTTATGAACACAGAATATCCATAAAGCCATGTATTTGGTAATTATTACACGTTCAACTTGAGTCACTACAGCACAAGTGCCCTTGTTTGGGGGCATACCATGACTTCATGCTACTATCTAGGCTAATGAAACTATGTTTTCCCTAGCCTCTAGGAATAGCAAAAGATATGCTGCAGCAATGTTGAGTGTAACTTTAAATCTCTAACCACAGTGAAGCTCCAAAAATTGTCTAGAATGATTTTCTTCAAATCTTGTTGACATCCCCCTCTGCTTAAGGGCTCGTATATCCAAAACTATGTGTCTGTGGAAGCTATTACTTTGGATATCCTCATTTGGATATCGGGTCAATAATTGACTGGAGTTTCAAGAGGAACTGAGACGGTTGAGCTGGAGCACTCACTGCCTGAGTTGACATGGAATGACCCACCAATCAATGATACCATACCAGTCAATCATACCAATCAATGATACCAATCTATGCTACCAATCAATGATACCAATGGACCAATGCCACAAGTTGGTAAAATTTGGAACTTCTGGTGAAATTGACCAAAAAATCAATAATCACTGATATGCTTCCTATGTGTTATTAGATTCCAAATCCAAGAATTTGAGGTTGTATATGCATTTTTGTAACGTCTATGTCACATTATGGTAGTAAATTTAAACATGAATGTGAAGAAAATACTGACTTGAAATGCAGTTTATTCAAAACGAAACTTTGTTTCTTCAAACACCTCTGCAGCAAAGACTTTTTGAGATATCACTATGAAACTTGCACTCATTTTGTTGAATAATATTCTTAAAACAAACAAAAAACAGATTTTTCATTATTTGCCTTCTCACAGCTTCTATGGTGTAATTAGCAGGTAATGCCAAAAGCAAGCTTTGCACTTTTGTCAGCCATAAACACAGGCCCATTATACCATGATAGGTTTGACTAAAAACCATATTGTATATACTGATGGAAAGCCAAGCTCAAGTGTAGCAACGCAATATCAAACAAGTGAAAATTCCAGCAAAGAGTCTTTATCACAAAGCATTTGAACAGGACATGTCTGAACACACATTTTTGCAAAGTGTAAGAGTGCCACATTTGTTGTCAGTGACAAAGACAGGCCACTAATACCATGATAGGTTACATTTACAACCGCGTTCTATAGACCAATAGAAACCTGGGCTCATGAGCAACATAATCATATCAGAAAAGGTAACTTTCCTTCCACTAGCCTTCATCAAGAAGCGTGTAAAGAAGAAAGGTCCTCATAAATATTTCAAAATGTGAGAGCGTCGCATTTTTTGTCAGTCTCAAAGATAGGGCTCTAATGCCATTATGGGTTGGACTTTCTACCCTATTCTATACACTAATACAAAGCCAGGCTCATGAGCATGACAATAATACCAAGAATGCAAGAATTCCAGCAACAAGCCTTCATCAGGAAGTACCCGAACAAGAGAAGTCCCACAGAATGTTT
Source organism: Platynereis dumerilii (assembly GCA_026936325.1). Lineage (NCBI taxonomy): Eukaryota > Metazoa > Annelida > Polychaeta > Phyllodocida > Nereididae > Platynereis > Platynereis dumerilii. The sequence goes on from JAPTHN010000056.1 coordinate 704,373, forward strand.
GCAGAATATAAGAGCGTCGCGCTGTTGTCAGTCTTACTCGAGCCATCACAGCTCCTGGCACAACAGCCTCAGCCACTTTAAGTGATATATTCCTGACAGACAAGGTCATGAGCAATGCATTTGTGTATCAAATTTTCCGAAAATGTTTCGATCAGTGGTTTATCTGTGGCATCAAAAATCACATTGCACTTTTAAGCTTCACCCGGGACACAACAACTGAGGATTACAAAAGGTGTATTAAAAAAATATAGAAACATGCAATTGCCATTTTTCTGGATTCACAAGATGCCCACCTAATCAGGGAACAGTAATGCATTGCAATTTTGATCCTAAATTCATCCCTTTTCCTGTATTTGAAAGTTGTATGCAAAAATTTACATGCAGTGTCCAGGCGGGACACCTAAAATTTCCCTTACTGCAATCATTGATCACTCATTATCTCAAGACCAGTGACATATGGATGCAATTGCTGCTATTTACATCAAAGAAGATACTTTTTGCCTATCATTCGATCCATCATACCAGCATAAATTCCTTTATGAGGCTGAGATATGACCTAAAATGTAAGTGCATATTGGTCCAAAACTGAAATTTTACCAACTCACGGCACTGGACCCAATCAATTATCATTGGCAATGGAAAAGAGTCTTTCATTATACACGAGACTGAGAGTAAATAATGAAAACTATTAAAACATATGAAAGTAAGAAGAAAGATAGAGACATAGACATAGAAAACTCAAAATTTTCTCTATAAATGGAAAATAATGCGGCAACATTTTGTCCCTGTGGGACAGCATTCCGTGCGCCGGATGATCCCTGTCCGATGCTGCCTCCAGTTTCTAATTCTTTTCTTTTATTTCTTCAGGCGCCTAGAGGTGAAGGAAAAAAAACAGGTTCGCTGCTTTTTGCCACAGCTGATAGCAGAACTACTGGGATCCTGCAACCAGAAGGCCCTGGCCAGTCGCAAATTGTTCAACACCCCAACACAAACTATACGTTTTGGAATTGGGGTAGTTGGCGTCAAGGTATGTGTAGAAACTTCCAAAATTTGCAATTCTTGTGCTCGCTATCGATTTCTGTAGAATAACATTATCCGGTTGCAGTATCATAAGGGACCATTCAGAATTTATGACAAGGAGGGAGTGGGAGTTTTGGCCGAGGGATACTAACTTTTCACACCTGACCACGCTGTATCAATAAACCGATTTTTATGGACTCCGATGTTATGTCATTATATTGGATTGAAATTCAACATGGTGGCAGCGTGTTTCAAGGGGGGGTACTAATTTTCAATGAGTTTTCGGTACGAAAACTTTTTATACTTGTCACTTATGTGGAGAGAGGGATTAACTCGATATAATGACACACATTTGTGTGAATTAATGACTTGTTACAATTTAGCAAATTGCTTAAATTAGTAGTTATGACGTTTTAGATTTTGTGCACATCAACGTTTTTGGGACTACCTAAAAGGCGTGACAGACCCACGTGACGGCACGTGACGGGCGGAATGAACTAAATGGCGTGACAGTGATTGCGGCACAGCCTCTGTTAAGTTAAAATTAGCAAAGAACTGTTTTGTGTACAGAAAGCTGAGATGATTATCTGTTGATATTTAAAAAACTGTGACAGTCTTTCTCCCATTTAATAATGACAGAAGTTCTTCTGAAAATGTGCATGTCTCAATGAGAATGTTGATAAACATATGATGAAGAAAATCAGGAAACTTATTTCCAACTTTACTCAAGTGATGATAGAGAAGGGGTGGATCCAGAAAATGTCGAATGGGGGAGGGGTTCACAAATGAAAATGTACTATATTTATTCGTGAAATTATTTTATTTTTAAGTTAAAATCTAGAGGCCCAAGGGGGGGAAGGATTGAACTTTGAACCCCCTGGATCCACTACTGTAGAAATCAGCCTAATTGATGGGGCTTAATTGTGTGATTGGGTCTCCCATACTTCAGGAGGTGTGACTGTGACAGAGTAAGTCTAAAGCAGCATTAGAATGGAATCTGGATCACAAAGTCTAGGCCTTTTCAGGTTCCACTTACAATTTTAAAGTTCCGTTTTGGCCCAAATTCATATGGTTCTTTAGTTCTTGGAGGACTTATTCAGAAATGCGAAACAAAATTTGCGCCAAAAATTTAAGCCCAAAATAGATCATTTTAACTTCAATTTTTACGTCTTTAGAACACTTTTGCACCAAATAAAATTTTTAGGTTGCTGAAGATGACATTCAGACCATAAAATAAATCCAGATTCATCAATGTCAAATGAGAGGAAATCATTCAAATCTCATGTCTAAGGTGACATGACTTATTAACTTTTTTAACATGACTTTGATGTAACTATGTGAAAAAGTGTGATATATTCATGGGATAAAGGCTAGTTGGTTATACATCCAAATCGATAGATAACTAGACATGTACTAATCGCTAGGCGATGAGTGTTGCGCTGCCCTAACTTAGCAAATGAAACATGAATTTTAAGCCATTGTTAACATTCATACAATGATAACAGTGTCGTAAAATTATATGGGGTGATTCTGTTGTGGCATAACTGATGTTTTAAGTTAGACCCAGAAGCTAGACTGTTGAAAGGGGGATATATGTGGAGTAATAAATAAAATGAGCAGTTGTTATTGTAATTAAATTTTATGAAAATCTGTACCTTCTAATATGAGCTCCTCTCCCTGACAGCACAGCAGGAGAGATTAGCAGAGCAGGCCAACAAGCAGCCAGGGGAATTTCCTGCCTGATGTTACTTTAATGTCTATCTTCTTCTTCAATAAAAATCAAATGCACGTCTTTCGCTACTGCAGTATAACATCAAATGCACTGGTGTTGTTTCATTACTTAGTATATTGATTAATCTTTCAGGATTAAAATGTTCAAAGCTATCACTTCCTCCTCGAATGGATGTCAGCACCCCACCTCCAGTAAACTGCATAATTATCCTGACAACCCCCATAATATATTTAGACCCTTTATATACTCCTGGGGCCAATTGTAAAACAGCTTAGCTGTATTGTTACTTCATTCTCTAAAATTAGCTAGAGTAACCCCCTAGTCTCGTAGGCCTACAGTGTATGCATTAAATATTGTAATTATATGGACGCTGAACTTTTTAACAAATCGCACACAGTATGTGAAAACCCCCCTTGAAACATCCAGCATTCTCACCATTAACACCGGAGCTCCCCAAGGCTGCGTGCTTTCAGCGTTCCTGTTTATTGTATACACAGACAGTCTGCAGACAAGTAACAGCAATTGCAGAATAATGAAGTACGCCGATGATACTGCAGTAGTAGGACTCATTAACAGAGACAATGATGAATCTATGTATTTTAATACTGTAAACTTTGTCAATAACTGGTGCAGAGATAACTTCTTAAATTTGAATGTATCTAAGACCAAAGAACTAATCATTGACTTTAGAAGAAATGCATGTGACAAACTTCCTATGTCTATTGATAACTCTGCTGTTGAAGTGGTTAACTCATATAAATATTTGGGAATACATATTCAAGATAACCTTAAATGGGACTCCCATTGTAAATTTGCTATGACCAGACTTCATAAGAGAATGTATTATGTAAGATGTTTACGCAATGTTAATATTGATGGTAGCATTATAAGCCTGTTTTATAACTCCATTGTTGCAAGTGTCATGTGCTATGCAGTTGTATGTTGGTGGAACTCATGTACTAAGAAACAACAGAATGATTATATGAAGTTAAGAAAAAGGGCCATCAGAATTACCAAAAATGACACTCTATATGATCCAATTGATGTGTACAGGTCGACATGTGAGCGTATTGCTGTGAAAGTGTATGAGGATGAGTCTCATCCATTAAACAAATTCATGTATTTTTTACCCCATGGAGCCAGACTTTGTGTGCCTTTGTGCAAAACCGTACGGTTCAGAAACTCTTTCATTCCTCAAGCAATTAACATTTTAAATGTCATGAAACCATGGTCAGCTGTGCAAGCAAACTAATGCTTTGTTTAATTTGTTTCTTTCATCATGTCAAATATTTGCAGCAACAATTTCATTCTGTATAATTGTTTATATTTTACATGAATGACCAATAAAGAAGTCTTAGTCTTAGTCTTAGTCTTAGTTATATACGAATTGTGAAATTAACTTATTGTTAATACACTGAATTAGAATGGACACAACTTGATCGTTTAGAACTGCTGAATAGTGGAAAATTGCCACCCAAAAGGCTGGAAAACATTTCTCACTGAATTGACAGAGAGTGCCCCCCTCAAAGCTGACACTTTATGTCATATGCAGGCTATCTTGCAGCCATAATCAACTTTTTGGTAATACACTGAATTAAAATGGACAAAACATTTGGAACTGCTGAATAGTGGACAATTGCAATCCAAAAGGCTGGAAGACATTTCACACTGAATTGAAAGAGAGTGCCCCCCTCAAAGCTGACACTTAAAATTCAGGCATGCAGTGTATCTTGCAGCCATATCCAGGCTGGGAGAGCGTGTGTTAAGACATTGGTCAGAGTGGTGGAGGAGAAATTGTTCACGAATGACACAATAAGGACACTAAATGCAAAAATAAAGACTTTAGGACACACTTTATGACATGGATGAACATACATGTGAATAAGGCCATTGGAAGTGGTGGCTGGTGCCCAGTAGCTTTTACAGAAAATTAGGCCTAGAATGTGAACATTTCAGTGTGTGCAAAAATCTTCCTTACGAAACAAAGAGCTACCCCAGGGCAGCGCTAATAATCTAAGCTTTCCTAAAAGTGGTCTGCCATTTGTGTACTTCGTATACTTGACTCTCTGTACTAATTTAAAGCAAAAAGAATCTGTCCCGCCATGTTGTCACGCCATTTAGTTTGTTCCGCCCGTCACATCCCGTCCCGTTGCCTCCCTCATGCCTTTTAGGTTCTCCCAACGTTTTTGTGTTTAAATATAACTAGAAAAGCCCGTTAATGGAGTGTAATAGATATACATGAACCTGCCCCCCCCCCCCCTAAAATGCAATGAAAGTCACATCTCACGTTTAGATATATGACATTTATGCGGTAGTAATGATAAGGCCATGAACATTTTTTAAAAAGCGAAACACAGGAAATGTCATGAAAATCACGGGTCATCTTGTAGGCTATTATATGACCTTTTTTGTAGTCGTGATGAAAAGTCCTGCAGCATCATTTGAATGAGAGAAAAACTGTACACCATGTGGCTATTTTAAAACAACATGTAAACATTCCAACTTGCAACGCAATTTGATCTTAACATACTGGTGAATCGACGATGCGTTAAAATTGTCAAACCAGTATTCTATTAGGATGCTTGCATTTTCCTTTTCCCAATGGTTAAGGCAGTGTGTATTTGCTCAAAACTGCCATTGATCTTCAATTTTTTTCAAATTAAATTATAAAATTTATTTATAAATAAATTGTCAAATTAGATTATAATATGTAAATGGCACTGCCATGAAATTCACGCAGCACTTCAAAGTTTTACGACTTACAGTGTTACCATAACTTTTATTTTTATTTCATATTCAATGTCAGTGATGTAACTGTTTCAAAAAATTAGGAAAGACAGATATATGTAGAAAGACAGATAAATATAGAATAATAGAGACATAAAATATATGATAGATACAGTGTAGATAGATAGATAGATAGATAGATAGCTAGATAGATAGATAAGTAGTAGTAGTAGTAGTAGTAGTAGTAGTAGTAGTAGTAGTTTATTTAGCCAATGTGAAATTGGAATACAATGTGCTGCATAAAGAGTATAGCCATACAAGAACAATTATCATACAGAGAAACACAAAAAAAAAAAAAAAAAAGTAAAAAGGTAAATTAATAGATAGATAGATAGACAGATATATAGATAGATAGATAGACAGGTAGGTAGAAATATTAAATAGATAAATCGGCCTAAGACTGATAGATTGATCTATAATCATCTCAATGGTAAAAGGCAGACAAAACTGAAGGCTGCCAAATTTAAGTCTAGGTTAGATTGTTGACATTACATAATAGCATAATAGTAACAAAAAACAATAGCATGATTTGCATTTAGATTAACTGCTCACTGTTACATAATCATCAGTTTATAATGATAATGTTGCTTTAAATCTGTTAAGTTTTCTTGTTGTCTGTTTTGGAATCACTTGTTTTTAATTTAATTTAGCTTGTCAAGGCTATTAATTAACTACATTTATTCCATAAAAATTACAGGTAGAGGGAATATTACTGGATTGAATTGAATTTTTAAGACACTTTTGAAAACGAATATGTTATTATTTTATATACGTAACCAAATCATTGATAATAAGCTTGACCTATTTTCCAACTGTGGACTGTTGATGTTGAGACCATCACTGCACAGATTTTTGAGTCCTCTCCTGCCCTCAATTTCGCGTCGCGAAACGACCTGCAGCCATTTCGCTGCGCGAATATAATTTAAACTAAGCAACATTAAAAAAGCACAATTTTGGAAGAGCTTAAAAACTAACTGGCTCACTATGAAAACTGTCCTTATCCATGTTATCATTCATAGTGAAATTTGATCCATTATCACCCAAAAGTGAGCTACATAACAAAAAGTCCTTACAAAATTTAGATTAATATGAGCCTTGTCTGATGAGTGAACCCTTTGTAGCTTGTAGTGGAAACTGGCCTTAAAAGTTTGAATCAGGGAAATTTCAAAATGGCCACCATTTGTTATTGCTCTCTGCACACGCTCAATAGGTCTGAGCATGCTCAGTGGAGTCAGGTCACACCCGGGCATGTTCAGTGCCAAATTAGGTCAGAGCAAATTTTCCGTTGCATTTCTATAGTGTGGTTATTAGTCTGGGGTCCACGTCCCAAATTGGGAAAAAGTTTGCCCCCAATTTTTGACCGACTGACATCTGTCAGTCAGTCTATGAAATCGGTCGTTATATCAATATACGAGGGGCGTTCAGAAAGTTCGAGGCTTTTTTTCATATGGATACTTTTTTTCAATCAAGAACTTTGAATTTTTTACAGGATAAAATTCAGCATATTTGGAATAGATTTCCAAAATTTAGACAATTTGGACATTTCTAAGTTATTCTGTGGTTGCCATGGAAACTGAAAGTTCAGCTTCTTGGGGCAGGTAACACTGAAAACAAGAATGCCAAGAAATTAAGACTGTGAGAGACTTCTCTCTGTCACTTGTATTAGCGAGATTGACAATATTTGCCACAAAAAATATGGTATTAGCTTCTAAGTATGCTTTCAAGCACGCCAAATGTGTGTATTCTTACACTGAACCCATGTAGGAAAGCACTCGTGCATGCCAGATTTGGCGAGGGAAATTCAGGAGGCAAAGGTGTGTTTCCCTGACTACATAAGGACTTGTGAAAGCATGGATTCACTAGTATGAACGAGAGACCAAAATGGACAGCATTATCCATCCTAGCTATTCCTGTGACATGCTGCTTTACATAAGTCCTGGTTTTCCCTTACTTTAGTCCATGGGGCTATAGTTTCAGGCACTGGAGGAGAAAAGGCTTTGGATGACCGAAATTCTTTCACAGAACTTTGTTAGGAGGACTTCAAGGAACATTTACTTCAATGGGTCAGGTGTATGAATCAATGCTTTTGGTGAGCTTGGGAGTATTTTTTAAGGCTAATATTATATTTCTTCTGTCAAATATTGTCAATCTCACTAATGCAAGTGATAGAGAGAGGTCTCTCACAGCCAAAATTCATTGGCTTTAGCGGTTTCAGTATTATCTGCCCCAAGAAGCTGAACTTTCAGTTTCCATGGCAACCACAGAATGACTTAAAAATGTCCAAATTGTCCAAAATTTTGCAAATCCATTCCAAATATGATGAATTTTATCCTGTGAAAAATTCATAGCTCTAGATTGAAAATAAGTGTCCATATAAAAAAAAGCCTCAAACTTTCTGAACGCCCCTCGTATGGATTTGTGTTACGTAATCTCGGAAATTTCGTCTGCAGTTCGGCTTTTTTTCGACGTTTACAGATAGCATATGCACTTCAACGTTACCTTCAGGTGCGTGAGGCAATACTAGTGTCACAATGAAAGTGTGGCTGCTTGAATTATGTGTGAATAAGTTGTTGTTTCGTCGTGTTTTTGTTTTTATCGTATGTCAGAATCTTGAAAATGCCATGTTTTTGAAGCATGGTGACCGGATGTGTACTTCCGGGACTATTGCGCATGCGCACACGAACTTTGCGCTAAAATATTTCGCGGTATTTCGCATGCAGTAAACGGATATGAATGAAAATAAGGTCCTTTCTGTGTTTTGTGGGCTCTGACATTGTTATTCTTTGAAAACAAACTCATAAAATGTGTTTTCGGGCACGTTTTCCGTGACCGGAAGCTACCGAACTACAATTGACAAATGGTGATTCTATCACAGTTGGTAACAATTGCACATATAATGTTCTGTGTTTTGTTGTTCGTTACGCACTAAAACTGGCACTATACCCCGTATTCAAAGCCCTATGGGCTGTGTATGTTCTAGTCCCCAGGGACTATTTTAATGGTGATGGTTTTTCTTGCCATAAACTATCATAAACAACCGTTTTTATCACTATTCTTAATAGCTTATGATAACAAATAGCAAATGAGAGCTGTCACGCATGCGCATCGGACGAGAAGACAAACTCTACTCCAGTGGGGGTCAACAACCGAAAGGTTACGGCCCAAACCAGTTACGAAGTTACGAAGTTATGAAGTTACCATGCGGTTGAGCAAGGAGGACGCCATTGCTGAATATTGAGACTGCCAGTCATAACGGCGATAAACCGGAAAAAATTCACTATAGCGGGCCGTGAAAATGACCATATTAGGCAAGTGAAAACGATCGTTTTTTTTTGTGGATAACGTGGGGGCTGCTAGTCTAGCCTCCTAGACCAATGCATTAGCGCAAGCGCTGCATTGGGTCTAGATCCATCCCCTTGACAAGAACAGGAATTATTTTGGTGTTTATAAAAGTATTGAGTGCAGGCTCGTTTGACAGGGCGTGCAGACGGCAAACGCTAGGGCCTACCTATTGCTAGCATATTTAAGTTCCTATTTGTACACTCTAACATGGTTGATGCTTCAATGCTCATGTGAAATTGATCAATTTTTCCAAGCAAGCCCCAGAGTTTGTGGGAGAGCAGCCATGTTTGAATAAACATGGAAGTAGTTCGTCAGACCACATGGTCAGTCAAAAATAATTTACTGGGAAAATAAACACTTATTTATATGTGCAACCCCACCTATGCAACAATACCAGAGTGTAAACTTTGCACTTACGGGTATATTGTTACTGTCCAAATCTATGATTAGTTGAGTAACGGTGGACTGGTTGTCTTATCTACAGTGTCAGTACTGCTGTTTCTCATTTTGGTAATATTTTGCCTTGAAAAGTTTTTGAAGTAGTTTAAATCTTCTTCAAAATTGTTTCTGTTCTTCAATGGTGATCTTGCTGTGATCTGCACGTACATTGACCAAGGGGGTATTCAACAAGCTGATTGTACTTCAAAGTTAATACAGTGCACTGCTTTACTTAATGTCGATAGTTCTGATTTTGGGGATTTTTAATAAGTAACTGCTTTGTATTTTTGGTTGTTTTGTGGAGTTAGTCACAAAGTTATTTAATTTGATTATGGCCAGCCACTCAAAAAGTACCAACCAATGGACAGTTAAACTCCTCTAGACCTCCTTCTTGCCCTGTCCCTCTCCCTACCAAGTGAATAAATACAGGACGTAAAGCCACCATCATCCATCCATGCCCTGTCCCTCTGTCCTGCATTACCCAACTGACTTGAAATAACAGTTCAGTTCAGTAGTGGTACTGGACGCAGGTCATGTCGACCTCTTTATCCAGATCAGAGTTGATGTATATCGAGCGTGTTCGGTGCGCAGAGGGGTGTAAAGAGAAAAAAGTAATAAATATATATTGTACATATATACATTTCCGGTTAAAATCAGGTTTCAGATATTAGAGGAAACGCAGTTGGGCCGCTAGGGCTGCCCAACATGAAATTATGTATCATTAATATAGCCTATGTACAGGATATTGTGGACAGGCCGCTGGGGCTGCCTGTTAAAAACACAAAAATATATACATGAAATGCTATGTATAACACATAATGTCTCATCCATCCTGCCAAGATTTCAGTTTATATATTCTCATTTTTAATGGTGGTGTGTAATACACATCTCCATTTATGCAGTCACAGTGACAAAATGGATAGTTTTGGCGGGAAATTTGAAATTTAAGCATTTTCAGAATGTCTTTTGGGCCCTGTCTTGGCTATTTTGTTTGGAGATGTTTGGGTCAAGAGATGTGGATAACTTGATTATAGAGCAAGCATCTGACATAGGAATGAATACCAGGCATGTTGTAATTAAGATGTGTTTTCCTTTTATATCTTGCTTGGATCCACTGCGGGCAGCTGCGCACATTGTGGATTGGCTGCTGTGCCTAAACTATTGCACTTGTATATATGATATTTGCACATGAATGGGTCTCACAGCATATATATATGAGCATTTTGGTGTTCATGTTTAAGCAATTGGTAGAGTTTTTGTAAAATATTGAAAATTTAAAAAAAATACAAATTTTTTTGTTTCCACAACAGAAATGTGAAATGGTTATACCTATGGGCATGAAATTCTACCATCAAATGCATTAAATACCCTTACAGTCGTCATCATGTACATCGTGAACAGAATTTAAACACTAGGGACGCCACTGTCAAATGATGTGACGTCATAGGTTTGCACAAGCAGATTCTTTGTTTACTTCACCAAGCAAATGACTGGACGTCAGAAATTGTCATCTAAAATGGAACTAAATTGTCGTAAATCGGCCAAAAAACGTTGCGAAACATCGCGAAAATGTATGAGGAAGTTATAAACAGCCAGCCAAAGCATGTAAGTGAAGGAATTTTGTTCATAGGGCTCCTGGTTGCTGAGATATCAGCAAAAACGAGTGTTCGCGAGTGATGTGACGTTGCCTGTAATATTCTTTTCGGGGGGTCAAAATGCTCTTACAAAAATTAATAACAGTAAGTTCAGCAAAAATGTGAGAAAAAAAAATCTATTTTTTCAATGCTCCATGATTCCGTCAGTTTTGCAGTTACACTGCAGAAATTTTGCATTTAGATGTCTAAATTATAGCTCGTTAAATGACTCAACTCATGTGAAGGGCCAATCATATGAAATTTTCATAAAAACAAAAAAATGGGAAAAAATGAGGATTTCTGATATTTTTCTCAAATTTTGGTATCTAAAAATTTATGGAAAATAATAAATTGGTAAACTTCAAAAATATTTAAATAATCATTTTGGGAATTTACTTTTGTGGCCATATTTCTATATAGTTTAGTGTAAAATTTTGTGTTGGAACTCTTTGTCAGAGCCCATTGGATTTTGATGGATGTCAGAAACTGTTGTATCCAGTGTTCCATACTGAGACAACTAATTTATTAGTGGATAAGAGTATGTCTATGATTCCTGGTCTTCTCATCTCATTTTCATATGATAATCACCAAAAATGGATGTATAGCTCCTTTGACTAAAAGGATGTTGAGCTGCCTGGCAGATCACACACGTTTCCATGCATCATTTTAAAGCTCTTTCAAAGTTCATCAATGAAAATGAATTTTTGTTCCATAACACCTATGCCACATTTTGCGGCTTGAAATGGATTAATTAATTTTAAAATTCTGAAATTAAGCACGCAATATAAACAACACCTAGTTCGGGCCACTTAGGGAAAGTCTTTTTCGGGGGATATGAAGTAAGACACTACACCACCTCCATTTTGAACCCCTGGGTTCTTGTTACTCATTTTCATTTCCATATTCAGATGCCTGTACTATAGTGACATCTCAACAACAACAACAGTTACTGTGAAGAACAAACCAGTCATTACGAAGTCCACCAGAAGTATAAATGCCGCCTTCCAATTCTGATATCTGACCACAGATAAAGAGCATTCCACCAGGACCCTGAACAACACCTAATCCAGTAAGTATTCAAGTTCACCTGAAAATTACAGTCTTCAATGCAACAACACTGCAATTACTTGTTTCAGTTTTACCTCAAGTGTCACAAATAGCTTCATTAATTAACCTTTGTTGCTCAAAAGTCAGCATTTTATAAATGTCATCCATCATTAGTTTTTTGAATATAAACGACAAGCCTCAACAATAGTAACAATTTGCAACTTCTTTCTACCTATTTCCGCATTCTACAAGTAATTTCCTCGAAGGCCAATTTCACTTCCATCTTCCTCACATTAACGATCCTTCACTTCATTGCCATGTCCTCCTCCTCTCTTAATTAGCATACCAAGCACATAAATACAGAATCTACAGCTCAACTCACCCATCCATCAATCCTGACATTTACAATCCCCAAAGATTCCCATTGTTCAATCCTCAACTCATTCTTCATTTTATCTCATTCCAGGTATTCCACGTCAACAATCCTTTCTCCATTTCCAGACCGAATTATGACACCTCAAAGCTCATGAAAGCACTAGGTCAATGCACCTTCATGACTTCACCATACAATTGTCTCGCCGACCACATCTGCCATCAAATCACAGAAACAGTCATTCCATGATTCAAAGACTCTTATCAAACAGTCCTTGTTCAAGCGTTTCCTCACTTAGCCCTGGCAAAATACAAATGCTGCATCATTGCAATGCAATTAACCCTGAAATTTAATACTTGTAAAACATATAATTCACTACTTAAAATATTCAAATAAACTCAAATAAATCTTCCAAATCAATATTTCTCCTCTTCCTTGTAACCTACAAATACCTCATTGCCATGTGGCTTGCATAACGTCTTAACTCTTGCTTCCCTCCCCATACACATCAGCGGCTCATTGGTAAGGGCACTAATTTACTTCGTCAGTCGGTTTTGAATCCGCGGATTCTTGTTATATAAAGAAATTCGGTGTCTTGAATAGGTAACAGGTTGAGCTTTCAGAATCTGTTAGGTGTCGCTCTGAGACCATTCGCATAAGGTTGCTATGGCAACCAAAACATGATAAAAGTGGTTATTTTAGAATTTCATCAATATTTTGCAAAATATCGAATAACAGGACAACTTTTAATGCTACATTCACCAAATTTTGGAAATATTTTCAGATTTTGGAGTATTTTATGACTACTTTGTTGTTTTGACAATACATTTTTAAAAACTTCCATTTTTTGGGAAGATAACTTTCAAATACCACTTTTTCAACTATGTGCTATTTTTCAAACTTTGCAGCTCGACCATAATTATATCATTATATATTCAATTTTTATCGTGCGTCAGAATGCCCTAGAAGTGGGCTACACATTTGGCATATAATAGCCAAGCCAAGCCTTTGCATTTCTGTTGCCACGGCAACATAACATTATACTTCAAAATTCAAGATGTCCAACTCAAAAACATGAAATGTGACATAACTCAAAGACTAGGGCATCTATCCTCATGAAATTTGGCAAATGTATGTAATTATTAGTTTTCCGTCAGGTAATATAACAATCTGATAACTTTCTTTTCAAAAAGTTCCATTTTTAGGTGAATTAAACCAGTAAATACCCCTTTTTTCCGCAATTTACTATATTTCCAGCACTGTCGATCAAACAAATTTTGATTTTATATTAAATTTTTATTGTGCATTAGGATGCCCTGAGAAAAGGCTGAAAATCTTATCTATAATGGCCAAGCCGGGCTGTTGGCCTGTTGCATTTCTGTTGCCTAGGCAACATAACATTATAATTCAGAATTCAAAAGGTCCAACCCTAAAGTACAAAATGTGACATAACACGAATACCAGTTGTGTATATATCCTCATGAAATTTGGCAAAGGTGTGAAATAATAAATAGTCCTTCCGTGGATACATCATTCAGGTGACTGTCTTTCAAAAAACATTCTATTTTGGGGTAAATATTACCCATAGATACCCTTTTTGAAATAACATTTTGTATTTCAAACCCTGTTGTTCAGCTATTGTATCATATATTTATCAAATCTATTTTGAGATACACATTGCTCTGAAAGTGGCCTATATATTTGACATATATTAGTTGAGTGAAGAAATTGCATTTCTGTTGCCATGGCAGCCAAACAATATATTTGAAAATTCAAAACTTCAAACTATTAAGCATCAAATATGGCATAACTCAAAAGCTGGTTCATGGATCTACATGAGAATTGGCAACTATGTAAAAATGAATAATTCAACAGCCTACACACAATTTCTATAGCTGTCATATGAAAACATTCCATTACGGGGTGAATTAGACCAAAACAATTAAATGTTTTATAATGACCTAATAAACTGAACCTAATTAAAAACGCAAAGCTATTTCCAGGCCTGCATTTCTCTCTATAAGCTTCAGATGGGCTGGTGAGTGTATGCATAAGTGTAATCAGGTGTCAAAGAACTCTGATGCATAAAATCACTAAATTGTGTCAATTTTTTGCATGTCTGTGGCCAAGTTTATCACATTAGGGTGTGGCCAGTGGACCGATATGTTACACACCTCATAGAGCAAATTTAATGATTTCATGTTAAAGTTTGAAGAAAATAATGCAAAAGGCCATAAAATTGACTTTAGTTGGCGCCACTTGACTTGCTAAAAATTTAGGTTTTTGAAAAGTCAGGTTAGTTTGTCACACACAAAGCTATTCCAATGCAAAATGCATCTATGGAAAGAAGTTGTTCAACAGCCTATTCGATAACTGCCGAATGGAAAAGGCTCAGGGTCCATCAGAAAGACCTCTTGCAACCTGTCTAACAGCTGCAGAGGTAAAATCAGTATTGTCTGTGCTCCTTGTGCTCTTCTCACAACCACAAATGGCACTGAAGTTTATCCAAGCTTGCTATAAAGGTTGTGCTAGGTCCTTTTAATAAACACTAAGCCTTTTCACGCTGTTCCATTTGTACAGGCGATTCGAGGACCTGTTTCCATAGTTGCATTGTTCCACTGGAATATCATTGTGTGTGACAAACTCTGACATGACTTCCAAAAAAACAAAATTTTAACAAGTTTAGTGGCACCAATTGAAACGAATTGTGTGGCCTTTTGCATAATTTTATTCAAGCTTTCACATGGAATCATTAGATTTGCTCTATGGTGTGCCTGACACCCCAGTCCATTGGTCCCACCCCAATGTGATAAACTAGGCTGCAGATTTGCAAACAAAGATCAGAATTGAGTTTATTTATTGAACTGAGTCCTTTGACTCCTGGTTATACGTATGCATTAACTCAACAGCCCATCTGAATCATATGCAGAAAAATAAAGCCCCTTCAATAGTTTTGCGTTTTTAATTTGGTCCTGTTTAAGTCTTATAAGACATTGCAAACTCTTCCAATCAACCATACTTCATATCATATCTAATCAATTTTGTTTTCAAAAAGAGAATGCTTGAAAGTTGGCTATAAATTTGACATACAAGAGTCAAGCAAAGCCAGTCTGTTGCCATGGCAACCCAATATATTTCAAAATAAACAAATGTTAAAACAGAAGCCTTAGGAAATATCCATTTGAAATTTGGCAAGTAGGGTCTACATAATGGTATCATTCTGACAAACAATCAGATAATTAAACATTGGAATGATTGTCATTGGCAAAAAACATTCTGTTTTTGGTGAATCAGACACATAAATGACATAATGTATAAATGTCAGAAGCCTGGGTCCTCAATTCAGTGATGTAGTCGAGGCCGGGACATCCGAGGCCAAGACCGAGACCGAGGTATGGACCTCCGAGGCCAAGGCGAGGCCGAGGCCATCAAAATATGGTCTCGATGCCGGCCTCGAGGACGAGGCCGGTCCCGAGGCCACCATCACTCAACCAAAGACACCTGAGACCGAGGCAAGGGTGAGGATTTGGCATCCGAGACCGAGCCAAGGCCGAGGCCATCAAAATAAGGCCCCGAGACCTGCCTCGAGGACGAGACCGGCCTTGAGACCTCCAACACTGCTCCTCATATTATTTTTCGGGCCACTTTGCAGAACTTTTTAGAGGCGATGCATCAGCCCATCGCTGATATAGTCTTAGTGATTCTATATATAGCCACTCGCCTCTGTATAGATGGCCACAGGCCTCCCGACAGGAGGCTTTTTCTAAGATTTAAGAATCAGTCTGTGAAACTTCGTCATCAGAACTGATGGCCAGCGTCGTAGTAAAATGCGGGCGGGCCAAACTTGCGGAACGGCGGGATTTCGCAATAAAACGCGGATTCGCGGGTGCGGGACGGCACGCTTTTTGCGGGATCGGCGTAAAAAAAACATGCAGATGAGGTCTAATTTGCTGAACAAGCTGAAATTGCTTTAAAAATCGCCTCTATTTTTTTTTTTTTAAATTTTCTTGTCCAATTAAGCTGGCACTTCAAGAATCAAGCCACTTCTCAATAATGTTGTTCAGTGTTGAGCCAACCTACTCTTTGCAAATTTCCCTTGTTTTCATACATGTTGTCAGTCTGTTCATTGCTTATGGTCAAGAGCGACTTCTCCTTATGGGTGGAGGGAGGTTTGTTCCTATCCCTTTCTTTTATAATAATCCTCATCGATACAGCACTACACTTTTACGGGCAATCCCGGTGCATTGTATTACAAACTCCATAGTTCAACTTGCCTATTTTTGACCGCCGTATACTAGTATACGCGCGGTCATTGTAATCGTTCGGTCATCAGTGGACGTCATTTTGACGTGCGCATCATTTTGACGTTCACAATTTCTGTCGTGCGCACACTGAACTCCCTCATTCACGCCAGGTGTCCCCTGCAACAAAGACGCCACCTGGTGTATTACTGAGATGAATGGCAATAGTGATCAGGCAATAGTGATCAGTCATGCAGGCAAGGCAGTATTGGTGAATGTTTCAGTGCAAGTAACAACATCCAACAGCCACTTATTTCATAAGGGGGCAACCATTTAATATCTACTAAGGTGCTAAGATAACACAAGTACATGCATGAATGAACCAAGGGGGCAACCATTTAATGTCTACTAAGCAATGATGATAGATAGACCATTTAATATAGATAGGATAACACAAGTACATGCATGAATGAACCAAGGGGGCAACCATTTAATATCTACTAAGCATTGATGATAGATAGATAGATAGCAGCCCATTCTCCACCCCAGAATGAAATACGTACTTTATGGACTTTTTGCACCTAACTATAAACACCGGTCTTCATTCTGAAGGAACAAGAAGGACGTCCTTCATTCTCGGTTATAGATCACACAGCTGTAGAGAATGAACACCAGTCTTTATTTCTGCACAATTCTACAAAATAAAAGCTGGTCTTCATTCTCCAAAATCAAGCTGAAAATGAAGGATGGTCTTCATTGCAAAATCAAATTAAATACAGTATCCATTATTTTTCCTATTGAAGAAAATGAAGGACAGTCTTCATATCCAGTCATTGTTATTACTCCAGACCAATGCCTGGTTGAATGAACATCACTCTATTGAACTTTGTTCTTTCTTGTACAAATAAAAGATCAAAATTATTTTTGTAAATAAACGCTGGGCTTTATCTTTCAGTAAAATACAATATTGAATCCTACAACCGTCATTTCAATAATTGTATTCGGTTTGTTAGAGTACGGTCAAGTCAATCCAGATGGAGTGGATCCAGGAATTTTCATGAAGGAGGGGGGGGGGCATATATTCAGTGTTTTTGTTTTTCTAAATAGAAGTATGAAGGTTATATCAGATTTCAGAGGGGGGGGGTTGCTGTCTCACTTATAAAAACTCACCTAGTTTTTAGTCAATATTTTACTCATCATGATGGTACTGCCAAACTTTTCAATGTGGGGGTGGGGTATTACTTTAAATGAACCCCCCCCCCCTTTTCTTGCAGCTGTGATACTCTGTGCCTGCTTTTTCTGGTAGGGGGGGTGTGGGGGGGGGGATTCATTTTATCCATAACTTTTCCACAAATATAAAGCCTTTTATTATAATGATTTTTTTTTAAATATCAAGGCTTATAAAAATAACATGTCACATACTTTTTTTTATGCTGGCTTCTTGAACTTTAGGACAAGATTTTTCATAGTACAGTATTGGCTATGCAGCCAGCATACTATACTGGTTGCCCCATACGGAAAAGTGTCAACCGGTTTGGTCCCCACCATTTAGTAATGTCAGCTAGAGCATTACAAAATATCTTATGATCACAAATACTTAATATTGTTGCATTGATGTATAAGTACACCTGCCAATCATTAATCGACCAATTGGTGCAGATACAATTGTTGCAGGACCTGAAATAATTGGGGGTGAGTTGTAACAACTGGGGGTGAATAGTAATGAGAGCAGTTTGTTCTATTTATAGGTAAATTTCTGGGTGGCACATCCTTGGGGTGATTAACAGACTGTTAGTGACTTACAGTTAGTGACTAACTGGCAGTTCAAGACTAACAAACAGTTAGTGCTTACTAACAGTAAGTGACAAACAACAGTGACTTACTAACAGTAGTGACCTACTGATGAACAACAGTTAGGGACAAAATGACTAACAGTCAGGGACTAGCAGTTAGTAACTTAGTTTCTTAACAGTTAAGGACTAGCTGACTTACATGACTAACAGTTAGTGACTGACTAACAGTTAGTGACTAACTAATGTTAGTGACTGACTAACAGTTAGTGACGTACTAACAGTTAGAGACAATTAGTGACTAATTAACAGTTTGTCACTAACTGACAGTTTTTGACTAACCAACAGTTTTGACTAACTAACCATTTTTGACTTAGGCCACACCAAATAAATTTCATGGATGACGGATTTTTGGGAGAAAAAAATGGAGCGAGCGAGCGAATTTTTTCTTTTAATTATTTTTTAGATTAATTTTTGAGAGATTTTCAAATGCAAGCGAGCGAATTTTTTTTTTTTAATTTAAAATTTACCTTGCGAAAAGGTGCAAATTTTGAGCGAGCGAAAAATTTAAAAGGTCTTCATGACGCTCGATTCCCAGGTTGAACACTTAAAAGTGAGTGACTGTCAGTGACAGCTTTTAGCTGTGAGTGTCTGTGGTTTGCCAGCTGTCCAACCAGACCAGTTGTTCTAATGTCATTATGACCTTCTGGTTGACCGTTCTTGCTTGTCGAAATATTTGCAATTTACAAGCTTCCAAAGGATTTTAAATTTGTTTAAATGAATTGTAATTAACTTATTCAAGGAAATAAATAGGTAAGTTCCAAACAATATGATTAACATTACTATGTGACATATAATTGTTCTTACCATTGGTATTTAAATTAGAAATATGATTCTTTTTTTCAGTGTTTTTCCAATAAAGAAAACCTGTTTTTGTGTTATATTTGCTGATGAACTATGGTCAAAATGATTTCTTTATATAGGGCTAGATCCATAAATATTTCTTAATATGTCTTTAAATTGGTGGCTTCTTCAAGTCTCATAAGATCTCTCACATCAGGTGAATGTGTAGCATTTCAGGGTTCTTTTCTCAACAATCAACTGGGCTTAGAGGGCTGCACTTACCATATCTACCTATCTGAGGCAGGTAAAACAGATAATGTTAACAGTAGCAGGCATTCAAATTGATAAAGAAAAGGCAAAAAGAGATTTAGTAAAGTTAGAATTGCCAAGGCAAGAGAGGGAGAAACTTTTTCCAACAATTAATTTTTTTAACTGTCTTTAAAACATTTAAAAGTCATCCATACAACTACTAATCTGCTTTGAGCAAGCTCAGCATAATCTGCGATTTCTAAAATTGGGTCTACCATTTTTTTACACCCAGTGGTTGTGTATTTATGTTCATTTGAGTTGGAAAAAATTATTTTTTCCCAGGCTCTCTAAATCCATGCGGGCGCAAAATTAATTTTGAAATTAATTTTAATTTTAAATTCACAATTTTAGGAGCGGCGATTCCGTCATCCATAAAATTATTTTGGTGTGGCCTTAACAGTTTTTGACTATAAACAGTTTTGACTACAAATAGTTTTGACTAACTAACAGTTCTTGACTAACAGTTTTAACTACTAACAGTTTTGACTGAATAACAGTTTTTTCTACTACAAACAGTTTTTGACTAACAGTTTTTGACTGACTAACAGTTTTTGACAAATTAACAGTTGTTACTGACTAACAGTTTTGACTACTAACAGTTTTTGACCAACTAACAGTTTTTGACTAACTAACAGTTTTTGACTAACTAACAGTTTTTGACTAACAGTTTTTGACAGAATAACAGTTGTTTTACTACAAACAGTTTTTGACTAACTAACAGTTTTTGACTGACTATCAGTTTTTGACACATTAACAGTTTTGACTGACTAAAAGTTTTGACTGACTAACAGTTTTGACTGACTAACAGTTTTGACTGACTAACAGTTTTGACTACTAACAGTTTTGACTAACTCCCCTTTCACTAACTAACAGTTTTTGACTAACTAACAGTTCTTGACTAACTAACAGTTTTGACTAACTAACCATTTTTGACTACTAACAGTTTTGACTACAAATAGTTTTTGACTGACAGTTTTTGACTAATTAACAGTTTTTGACAGAATAACAGTTTTTTTTACTATAAACAGTTTTTGACAACTAACAGTTTTTGACTGACTAACAGTTTTTGACAAATTAACAGTTTTGACTGACTAACAGTTTTGAGTACTAACAGTTTGACTAACTCCCCCTTTCACTAACTAACAGTTTTTGACTAACTAACAGTTTGACAAACTAACAGTTTTGACTAACTAACCATTTTTGACTACTAACAATTTTGACTACAAATAGTTTTTGACTAACTAACAGTTTTTGACAGAATAACAGTTTTTTTTACTACAAACTGTTTTTGACTAACTAACAGTTTTTGACTGACTAACAGTGCTAACTCACATTTTTTCACTAACTAGCACTTTTTTACTAGCTAACAGTTTTTGACTAACTAACAGTTTTTGACTGACTAACAGTTTTTGACTAACTGACAGTTTGTGACTTAATAACATATTTAGTGGCTAACAAATAGTAACTACCAAAACAACGGACTTAATGACTAACAGGTAGTGACAAACTGATGAACAACAGTAAGGGATGCCTGATTAACAGTTAAGGATTGACAGTCATATATAGTGACTTACTAATTAATAGTGAGTCATATTGAACCTATGCTCCCCCATATGAACTTGCCAACTCCAGCTAAACTGTCATAGGAATAAAAATAACGTGCAAGCACTTTAAGAGATGCTTGCAGATGGACTGCCTAAAGATTAAATGGTCGCCCCCAAAATGAGATAAAGATGAATTACTTCTAAAATTCAAACAAATAATTTGTGTTGCAATGAAAAATCCATAGAAATCAAAGCCCTGCTGAGCCCTCCTTAAGTAACTTTGATTTATAGATTCATTAAACTCAGTTAATTATAAATGCAATCAATAATTATTTGTAGCTTTGTGGCTTGAATTGTCAAAACTGATGACAATTAGGCCTAATGACAATTGACAATATGTTCACTCAGCCAGTTTAGTGGCAACTGTCTTTGAAAATACAATATATTGCAATCATCAAACTTACCTCCAAACTAACTGGGTTTTAGCACTGATAAAATGACAATCTAACTATTTACTAGATCGAGTAATCCAGAAGTTTAAACAGAGAAGCAGTCATCCCACCACTACGAATGACAACCATAGGCTTGGCCTAACTCATAGGCTTGGCCTGGCGAGAATTGTAAGATTGAATAAAAATGAGTTTTTACCCTGGGTTCCCCCAGGGTAATTTTATCTAAAAAACCAGTCTGAGAGATTTTTGGAAAAAAGTTTTCCCGGCCTTAATACAGGTGTGGATGTGGTCAAGTGGGCCGTTTTGTGTTCATATAGAACTGAACTAAAATGCGTTGTGGAATTCGGGATAGTTTGTTGTGATTTTTTTTCAATTTTTTTTTTTTTTTTTTTCAATAGTTTGTTGGTGTCATGGATCATTTGAGTCTTGAGGGGCTGTTTTAAAGCTGACCTTGCATTATAATATCGCCCACACGACGATCTTCCATGCGTTTCAAGGAAGACCAATAATGCATTTGGCAATTGCTTTTTGCAGTGCATCTATTCTCAGAAGCTGTCTAACAATGCAAATTGCAATTCTGCAAGTTCTAAAGTCTTTCTTCACCCTCAGTTTACCAAATTGCCGTTGAGAAAGAGCACTTGAAGTCAATCTGACAGGTGTCAAAGCTCATTGCATTCCGCAGTGTAGTGCTACTTTGATCTTGTATCCATGGATCTTATGCTTAAAATTTTGCTAATTCCCAACAGAACCCAGGGTTTGAATCCTCGGATTCTTGTTTGCCACTTCTAATTAAGATAGAGAATTGAAACTTGTCACTGACTTTCATTCAATGAAAGTTACTAAATTTAGGAAAGTTATGCTGTCTTTTTCAAGAGCTATACCCCATGAACTCAGCAGCAGTGAAAATATCGTAGTGTGGCCAAATAGGTCAGCTTGACCCAGTTAACTGCACTGCCGTGATTGACCTTTGACCTGCAGAAACTCAGCCTGTTTGTTTTCTTTATTAATTTTTCTATCTCAGAATGGCACCAAAAGTTTATCAACGCAAGTTAAATCTCTGTTGAGACTGTATGCAAAGTGTTAATGACAGAGATGAAACAGCACGACTTTGTGAGTTGTCATAAGTTTCCAAGCCTTCCAACCACAACAGAGATGCGCTTGCAAGCAAGCAAGCATCTCTAAAAATAACAGTCAGTTAGTGTAGATCAGCAGAGCAGGTATAAGAAGCTATAAGAGGATTTATAGATGAACCCATGATGTGTGTGTGTTCAAGACCTAGTTAGTGAGTGATATAGAAAAAGTATAGTTGGTGTCTCCGGAGTATCGCATGCCCCCCTTGGGATGAAGAGATAGAGAGGGTGAGAGATAGACAGATAGATAGATAGATCTATCATGGTTCATCTATAATTCCTCTTATAGCTTCTTATACCATATCATGGGTTCATCTGTAGTTTCTCTTATACCATATTTTAAAATTCTTTTGGCAAAACATACTCTTATTGTAAATTTTGAAATCGTTATCACTACAGCCAGCATATATCTTTTTTTTCAAAAAGATTTTCTTGTTAACATAGTGCATTTTTAAAAAACTTTTTAAAGATAGGTTCACTATAACAGTGTTTCCATTACCCCTTTACTGATTACCTAACCCTTGCGATATCCATTGTATGCATCATTTCCCAGGTCATTATCAGATTATTATAGGGGTGGTGTCTTATCTCATTATCATTTCTTCCAACCTTCCGTTGTAATGAAGGTACAATAGCATGTATTAGATAAGTATAGCTGACCTATTTACATATTTGTAAGTTATATTCAAAATTAATATAGTGTATTCTTATAACTACAGAATTGTTTTGATATAGTGTATTCTTATAACTACAGAATTGTTTTGATTGCAGTTCATTTTCTCATATTTTAATTATCATATAGGAGCTGAGCTACAAGGTGAAATGTCATCGTGTCGAACGTACAGCGCATGAGTAGTATTGAGTACATTCGACAGGATGACATTTTGCCTTGTAGCTCAGCTCCTATTGCACTTGGAGCTTTGGTTGATGGCTTGTCTGATACCCCTATTACCTGGCCTCATCCCTATTTAACAATGAAATAACTGAGGTGTAATGGTAGGGCTCCACAAGCTGCTAAAGTGTCAAATCTGTAAATCTGACTTTACAGAATTGCCCCTATTCTGGAAACTGAAACCACAAATTGATGCAGGTAATGCGCTGGAAGTGTTTATTAGGGCATTAGGGAGGACACAGGGTAATTACAATTCACTTGGAATAATTTTTTGTGCAGTCAATTCCGATATTTTTAATTTTTTCGGGCAATTTTTAGCAAAAAAAGCCAAATTCTGTTCCCCAACATTTACCCAGAAATGGCTATATCTTAAATATCAGGGACCTGTTTATGGCATTTCATATCCAAAATGGTCTTCATAGAAGATTTAAGTATGCCATTGAGCCTTCTGAAACCAAGGAAGCTGACTCAGGCCAAAAGATGGTCTAAAAAGGCATGCGAAATGGATGAAAATATGCATTTTCATAAAAGCCAGAGTGGCCCGGCACACGTCGCATGCCACAAAATTTTTTTTGCACAAATTTTCATTTTTTGGCCATAGCCAACTTTCTATACCACTGGCATATTGAAATTCCAAAAAAAGTTTTTTTCAGCCCACCCTATTGTACATGTACCTTCAGAATTAAATACATCCTTCATATTCAAGTGACAAAAGTCCATAAAGTACGTATTTCTTTATATGTGGAGAATGTGTTGATAGATAGATCTGATACATAGATACATAGATACCCCCAGGGACATACCCCCGGGGACATACCCCCGGGGACATGCCCCCGGGGACATGCCCCCGGGGACATGCCCCCGGGGACATGCCCCCGGGGACATGCCCCCGGGGACATGCCCCCGGGGACATGCCCCCGGGGACATGCCCCCGCGACATGGGGATAAGGGGGCGACCATTTAATATAGATATGGGGATAAGGGGGCGACCATTTAATATAGATAGGATAGGGGGCGACGGACATGGGGACATACCCCCGGGGACTTGGGGACATACCCCCGCGGACATGGGGACATACCCCCGGGGACTTGGGGACATACCCATAGGGACATACCCCCGCGGACTTGGGGACATACCCATGGGGACATACCCCCGCGGACATGGGGACATACCCCCGCGGACATGGGGACATACCCCCGGGGACATACCCCCGGGGACATACCCCCGCGCGGACATACCCCCGCGCGGACATGCCCCCGCGCGGACATGCCCCCGCGCGGACATGCCCCCGCGCGGACATGCCCCCGCGCGGACATGCCCCCGCGCGGACATGCCCCCGCGCGGACATGCCCCCGCGCGGACATGCCCCCGCGCGGACATGCCCCCGCGCGGACATGCCCCCGCGCGGACATGCCCCCGCGCGGACATACCCCCGCGCGGACATACCCCCGCGCGGACATACCCCCGCGCGGACATACCCCCGCGCGGACATACCCCCGCGCGGACATACCCCCGCGCGGACATACCCCCGCGCGGACATACCCCCGCGCGGACATACCCCCGCGCGGACATACCCCCGCGCGGACATACCCCCGCGCGGACATACCCCCGCGCGGACATACCCCCGCGCGGACATACCCCCGCGCGGACATACCCCCGCGCGGACATACAGTCTGGGGTCCAACCAGGAAAAAGGTGCATATTTAAAAAGTTTTTGCCCCCGATTTTTATATAAAGAAATTTGGTGTCGTTGGATAGATAACAAGTTGAGCTTTCAGAATCTGCTAGGTGTCGCTCTGAGACCATTCGCATAAGGTTGCTATGGCAACCAAAACATAATAAAAGTGGTTATTTTAGTATTTCAACAATATTTTACAAAATATCGAATAACAGGAGAACTTTTAATGCTACATTCACCAAATTTTGGAAATATTTTCAGATTTGGGAGTTTTTTATGACTACTTGGTTGTTCTGACAATAAATCTTAAAAACCTTCCATTTTTAGGTGAAAATAACCTTCAAATACCCTTTTTTCCGCTATGTGCTATATTTCAAACTCTGCAGCTCAACCATATATCATTATATATTCAACTTTTGTTGTGCATTAGAATGCCCTGGAAGTGGGCTTCACATTTGCCATATAATAGCCAAGCCAAGCCTTTGCATTTCTGTTGCCACGGCAACATAACATTATAATTCAAAATTCAAAATGTCCAACTCGAAAGCATAAAATGTGAAATAACTCAAAGACTAGGGCTTCTATCCCCATGAAATTTGGCAAATGTATGTAATTATTAATTGTCCATCAGGTAATATAACAATCTGATAATTTTTTTTTTTTAAAGTACCATTTTTAGGTAAATTAAACCCATAAATACTCCTTTTTCCACAATTTACTCTATTTCCAACACTGCCGATCAAACAAATTTTGATTTTATATTAAATTTTTATTATGCATTAGGATGCCCTGAGACAAGGCTGAAAATCTGATATATTATGGTCAAGCCAAGCTGTTGCATTTCTGTTGCCAAGGCAACATAACATTATAATTCAGAATTCAAAGGGTCCAACTCTAAAGTACAAAATGTGACATAACACGAAGACTGGTCTATATATCCTCATGAAATTTGGCAAAAGTGTGTAATAATGAATAGTCCTTCCATAGATACAACATTCAGGTGACTGTCATTTAAAAAACAGTATATTTTGGGGGTCAATATACCCATGGATGCCCTTTTTGAAGGAACATTTTGTATTTCAAACCCCGTTGTTGAGCTATTGTGTCATATATATGTCAAGTCTATTTTGAGATAGACATTGCCCTGAAAGTGGGCTATATATTTGACATATATTGGTTGAGCAAAGAAATTGCGTTTCAGTTGCCATGGAAACAATATATTTTGAAGTTCAAAATTTCAAACTATTAAGCATCAAATATGGCATAACTCTAAGGCTGGTTCATGGATCTTTATGAGATTTGGCAAGTATATGTAAAAATTAATAATTCAACAGTTTATACACAATTTCTATAACTGTCACATGAAAATATTCTATTATTGTGTGAATTTGACCCAAAAATAAAATGTATTGTAATGACATCGGACATTCCAAACTCTTCCAATGAAACATATTTCATATTATATCAAATTGGTTTTTGGAATTTGAATGCTTGAAAGTTGGCTATAAATTTTACATTAAAAAAAAAGAGTCAAGCAAATCCAGTATGTTGCCGTAGCAACCAAATATATTTCAAACTAAACAATTGTTGTTAAACAGAAGCTTTCCATAACTCAGACTTCTGCAAATATCCACTTGAAATTTTGTATGAATATAACAAACCATTACATGTAGGGCCAACAAGTCCGTTAACTAAACATTTTAAAATAACTGTCATCAGCAAAAACATTACATTTTGGGGTGAATGAGACACATAAATAACATAAAGTATAAACAATGTGGCAGAGGCCTGGATCCTCAAATAAATGTTCAGTCCCAGACTGTACCTGTCCCTCTGATTAAAAGCCTCCTCATCATGCCTGCAACTCATCCTAGGGAGCTTACTGTGTTTCATTAGAGGGATCATCCAATTAATCTAATAATTTTTAGGTAGTCGTTCGTATGAACGTCTACCTTTTGTAATCGGCAATGAACAAGTGGAAAAAAGCCCGCGAAAATCGGAAATTCGAAATACCGTAATGTAGATTTGTCTCAGAAATCGTTTGTGAGGCCAGGAACTGCCTAAAATAGAGCCTGCGTCACTAAATTAACTGAAATCAACAATATACGATCGCAATTACGATCGAGTAATTGATATCCACGCAGTCTTTTTGTTTTCTTTGGGTACCCGGTCAATCCGCCTCCCACCTTCCCGTCTCATGAAAACTCGCCCCACGGCCACCCTGCATGCCCTGGCCCCCGCCCAATTAAGCTTCAATCTCCCGTCTCCCTATTCACGCTGATTGCCCCGCCCAGGTGGCCAATTAAATGTTACTCAATCAGGTGGCCAATTAAATGTTACTCAATCTTTCAGGAGTTGACACGGCCCTCAAAACGACTTTATGTAACTCTCATACTGATTTTCTATTACATGTTATCACAGGTTAATCTTCTTTTAAAAAAAATGGGCTCACGAACTAGCCCCCAGAAAATAAACTAATAGTTACCTAGCATTAAGACGACAATCAATTGTTGTCCTAAAGGTTTGAACACATAGTCAGTAGGTCCATTCCAATGATACCAGTGTTTCATTGCCAATCAGTACACCATAAATGAACGTTTTCATTTGGTGGATAGAAAGCTTTTTTTTTTTTACAGATAGATAGATTGATAGAAAGACACCTAGACAGACAGATAGACATATAGATAGATGTCATGAAATGTACGTTTTTTCACTGTTTGATTTATTGTCTTCACCATAAAATAGATAGAACTAAAATTTAGAAAGAATGAGATTTAATGATCAAACAATGTTCAGCATTCCTTCAAGCATGGAATTCATGATATATCTATAGTGTCATTGCATTTGCATGTACCAAGGTGCACTGCTAGGTCAAAGCAAATCAAATTGAACATAATTAGGATTATTGGTATGAAAACAATGAACAAAACAATTAGCTAGTTCAATTGGGTAGCAAGCATTTTGATTTGTGCTGATGGGGTTAGCTCAAAAGGAACAGTTATAAAGACATTTTACATGGCAAAAAGCGATCAGTCAACTGCATGGGTAATAACTTCACTGATAGATAATTTGAAATGCAGTTTCCAATCTCTGAGATGCTCACTCAACATTTATAGTTTTTCATGTGTAATTAAATTGAAGAAAATCTACAATTCAAGAGGAACGTCTGACTGAATGGATGTGCTTAGTTCTTAATTAAAACTCTTGACTGACTATTAGTGGCAATGCATTGATGACGAATTTATCTTCTCTACTGTTTAGTATATACGTGTTTGTCAAAAATACTACAAAATCATCAACGGCTTCTCAGCACTACAACTACACAATCTACAAGGTAAATATGTTTTGGGGTAATTCATTATTGTAGATAAAGCTTACAAATAAAGTTCTAGAAGCGCCACATCACTAGGCCTAGCAAGAAGAAAGCATAACACATATATGAACAAATACCTTTTTTTGTTGAGACGTCCACAAAAGCCATTCAAGATCCCCTCTTCTCATCCTCTCAAATGCATGTCTGGCAGTACACTGACTCAAGAAAGTATCAACTCAATTGGCTTGAGTTGACAGCTAGGGTCTAATGACTGCAATTACTCATTGAGCTTGGTCAGTGTCAAAGGTAATACCAATTCATGGCAATTGGCTTGAGTTAATTGACAGCTAATGTCTAATGATTGCAATTACTCATTCAGCTGTGTCAGTGTCAAAGAAATATCAACTAATTGCAATTTGCTTTCGGGATAACTGAAGGTGTCACTAAAGGTTTTTGTGTGAAATTCAATTGAGCTGATGAAAGAATAAAAGTCAATTAAATTGCATCTACATGTTTGCTTTGATTTACTTTGATATATGTTGCTATTACAATTAAGCACAAATAATGATATTAAATAAGTGCTCTATTTTTATTGATTAAAACATAAATGTTATAAAAATATATTTGTTTTGATGATTTCAATATAATCAGGTTAGCCTAGTGGCTTAAATTAACTTACCTTTCCTAAGTAACCTTTTTGATTTGAAATGTTCATATTTTTGTGTTTCACACATTTTAGTTTTATCTTTGACCACATCATGATCATCAATAGCCAGTTTCTTTCTATTTCACCCCAACAAATCAACAATGGTCTAATGGTGTCATTGATTGACAAAATTAATGGTCCTGCATATGATGTTTATGCAGAGCAGTCAAAGCTGATAGCTAACTTATTATATAGATTTTACATAAATGAATAAATAAATTCTATTACATTGGTCATTCATCCACAATGCTTTTGTTGAGCAACTTTACTCACAGAAAATTTAATTATCATGTCATTGGTCAAAAACAGCAGCTCAATATGCTTCTACCCAACACAGGTCTGTTAAACTGTTCAACTTTCACTTATGAAATGATTAGTTTTGCATAATGTTTGATTAAACGAACAATAATAAGATGAGGAATTCTATGTCACTGAAACTACTTGAAAACAATGTCAGACCAGGGAAATAATTTCTTACCCTGGCAACTTAACCTGCATATGCATGCATCTTACATATTCTCCTAAGATGTGTCAAGTAAGCCTAAGTGTAAAGTGTCTCTTTAGGACTAAGATGAATTGATGTATCTATAGATACTATAGTTAAGGTGGCGATGCATATAACTTAACAATAATAAGTTATATGTAAAAGTTTCATTAACATTTTGAGAGTGTCATTTTAGACTTTCACAATAAGAAATTTTGAACAGTTTTTTAGTGAACAGTTTGTGTTACTGCTTATCTAGATTTGCAATTGAATAGAATTTAAAAGTTTTGACATTCACTCATAACAAATTTACCTGTAATTAACAAATAGGCCTAGCTTCGCAATTTACTTTCAACTTTGATATTCCATTTCCCAATACATAGTCTGATAACCTGACATGTTTGGTGAATTTTTATGCTATTTAGTATTTATAAACAAATAAACAAACAGGCCTGAACTCTATTTCATTGGCGTTACAGCCACAGTGCTGTTGTTGAGCAATTTCAGACAAGCTGATTTCTTCACATATATCAGACATTTAACTAAAAAACAACAGATTAACGAAAATGTGCAGTTGTAAAATGACACAGGTATGTGCAACTGTCAACATAGTATAATATAACAAGAACGAACACTCACAGAGTGCATACATAGGTCTGTCAGCCAGCCTGCCTTAATATACATGTGTATGTGTTGGCCTGTGTGTGTACATTAGTACATCTAGCTCTCTGTAGATGTATCTATCTGTCTATCTATCAATTTATCAGCCTATGAATCTGTCTATTAATCTGTAGCGTCAAAATTGACACTGCAGCATGGTGGAGGTCTGTATAAATTTATTAAATCACCAAATAGTCAATGTATAAGTTACGCAGATCTGTCATAATTGAAAAGAGCTCTTAGGTGTGCCACAAGAAAGCATACTGCAAAGAAATAGATCCATACAGTGCGTAGTTTTAGCATTATTTGGTGCAAAGAGTCACACACATGATAATCTGGTGCTTCACAATACATGTAGGTCTGCCCAGCTCTCCTGGCAGACCTAATGATAAGAAATATGTCACCAGTACAGATGTAATATAGAGGAGTATCACTATCACCCAGTCCATGTTGATCACTGCACCTTCAACATAATACCGAAACGACTACCTTTGAATCCGCGGATTCTTGTTAATTGTTGTGACATAAATAAGGGGATGGGGAAAGATCTTACCCTAGGGAGCATACTGTATTTCATGAAAGGGAGCATTCAGTTATTTAAATGCTTTTAATTGTTTTGGTAATAAATAAGGGGATGGGGAAAGAAGCATTCTGGTTCCAGACTGGATCAGTCCACATTGCAGAACCTTTCCGATAAAGCTAGTAACTGCTTCCATGTTCTGGTAGCTGCTTCCATGTTCTGATAACTGCTTCCATGTTATACAGAGATTTCAGATTTCTGGCACCATTTAATAAAAATGATGTGTTAATTGTGCTGGGGCTTTACCAATGCAGCTTGCTGTATTTGCCCTTTTCATTATGCTTGAACTTCTGACTTTGTAGGCTGTGTCTGAAGGACATGTAAGTGATTTTCAAATTGATCTCTAAAATCCATAAGATAGCATTCTGTTAGTCCTGGCCAAATTGCATTAATCTGACTTTTGCTTTTGAAAATATTTTCACATTTAAGTTTGGTGCAGATGTTGAGGTCACGTCTGTAATTGTCTAGCCAGATCTGTATGCACGGAGGAGGTGGGACACACTACTCCCCTCCAATGTATGCCCAGAGGGTCATGAGCTAAAAGTGGTTGCAACAAGTTGAAACAAAATTAATATAACAGCTCTCAAGAACCAAGGAAACACAATTTGATAAGGAAGCTTCTTATTTGGACCTTCTTATTACAATCCAGGATAACCAATCCCACACTAAATTATATGACAAAAGGGATGACTTCAATTTCAAGATTGTGAACTATCCATATCCTATCGTATCTAATATTACAGAAAAGCCAGCTTATGGTGTCTATGCTTCTCGCATCATCAGTTTTGCCAAGGCTTGTGATCATTACAGTGATTTCTCAGTGAGGCACATTTCATTATGTGATTCTCTCCTCAGGCAGGGATATAAATATAGGTTTTTATGCAAACAACCTCGCAACATTTACAAAAAATACGAAACATTATTTTTACAATATGCAAAGTCCATCAAAGAGATTACAGAAAAAATTCCTCTTCCGGTGATGGCATTTCGTGCTAGTTTTGTGACATTCACGTCTCTATCCAGAAGCTCTAGTTCTTAGATTCCCATTTCAGGGTCTTGTGTGGGAGGAGATGGATGGTTGGATGTCCTTAAAGGCCTTAACATCACATCTGAGTCCTAAGTCTCACATCTCCTTACACCTGACCCAGGATTGTTTTGGTTTAGTTCCTCTGCCCTTTGCCAGGTCAGGTTCTGGGATCTCAACACTTCGTAGTGCACCAGATAATTTGTTATCTTTTCTCTTGTAATTGATCGCCTATAGGCTGATCTCTGTAATTACGCGGTCACATGGCGGGTGTCGGAGTTTCATGTGTCGGAGGATTTATGTGTCGGAGATTCATGTGGCGTAGTCGTAGACAAAGGCAATCAATCTCCTAAGAATAAGGGGGCAACCATTTAATATCTACTAAGGTGCTAAGATAACTAAAGTACATGCATGAATGAACCAAGGGGGCAACCATTTAATATCTACTAAGCAATGATGATAGATAGATAGATAGATAGATAGATAGATACATAGATACATAGATACATAGATACATACATGGCGAAGAGAGTTACAGATAGATAGATAGAAAGAAAGATAGATAGATAGATAAGGGGGGTAACCCTAGGGGGTATCCCTTAAGGGTATCCCTTAAGGGTGGGATACCCCTGAGGGTGGTGTAATGTTGCCATTGGGTGTAATGTTGCCATTGGGTGTAATGTTGCCATTGGGTGTAATGTTGCCAATGGTGCAAGTGTTGGCAACGGGTGCAAGTGTTGGCACGGGGTGCAAGTGTTGGCACGGGGTGCAAGTGTTGGCACGGGGTGCAAGTGTTGGCACTGGGTGCAAGTGTTGGCACCGGGTGCAAGTGTTGGCACGAGGTGCAAGTGTTGGCACCGGGTGCAAGTGTTGGCACGGGGTGCAAGTGTTGGCACGGGGTGCAAGTGTTGGCACCGGGTGCAAGTGTTGGCACCGGGTGCAAGTGTTGGCACCGGGTGCAAGTGTTGGCACCGGGTGCAAGTGTTGGCACCGGGTGCAAGTGTTGGCAATGGGTGCAAGTGTTGGCAATGGGTGCAAGTGTTGGCACGGGGTGCAAGTGTTGGCACGGGGTGCAAGTGTTGGCACCGGGTGCAAGTGTTGGCAATGGGTGCAAGTGTTGGCACCGGGTGCAAGTGTTAGCACCGGGTGCAAGTGTTGGCACCGGGTGCAAGTGTTGGCACCGGGTGCAAGTGTTGGCACTGGGTGCAAGTGTTGGCAACTGGCGCAAGTGTTGGCACGAGGCGCAAGTGTTGGCACAGGGTGCAAGTGTTGGCACCGGGTGCAAGTGTTGGCACCGGGTACAAGTGTTGGCAACGGGTGCAAGTGTTGGCACCGGGTGCAAGTGTTGGCACCGGGTGCAAGTGTTGGCACAGGGTGCAAGTGTTGGCACCGGGTGCAAGTGTTGGCACGGGGTGCAAGTGTTGGCACGGGGTGCAAGTGTTGGCACGGGGTGCAAGTGTTGGCACGGGGTGCAAGTGTTGGCACCGGGTGCAAGTGTTGGCACCGGGTGCAAGTGTTGGCACCGGTAGCAAGTGTTGGCATCGGGTGCAAGTGTTGGCACCGGGTGCAAGTGTTGGCACCGGGTGCAAGTGTTGGCTCTGGGTGCAAGTGTTGGCACCGGGTGCAAGTGTTGGCACCGGGTGCAAGTGTTGGCACCGGGTGCAAGTGTTGGCACCGGGTGCAAGTGTTGGCAACGGGTGCAAGTGTTGGCACCGGGTGCAAGTGTTGGCACCGGGTGCAAGTGTTGGCAACTGGCGCAAGTGTTGGCACTGGGTGCAAGTGTTGGCACTGGGTGCAAGTGTTGGCAACGGGCACAAGTGTTGGCACGGGGTGCAAGTGTTGGCAACGGGTGCAAGTGTTGGCACCGGGTGCAAGTGTTGGCACCGGGTGCAAGTGTTGGCACGGGGTGCAAGTGTTGGCACGGGGTGCAAGTGTTGGCACCGGGTGCAAGTGTTGGCACGGGGTGCAAGTGTTGGCACCGGGTGCAAGTGTTGGCACCGGGTGCAAGTGTTGGCACCGGGTGCAAGTGTTGGCACGGGGTGCAAGTGCTGGCACGGGGTGCAAGTGTTGGCACGGGGTGCAAGTGTTGGCACAGGGTGCAAGTGTTGGCACCGGGTGCAAGTGTTGGCACCGGGTGCAAGTGTTGATGTGTCGGGGATTTATGTGTCGGAGATTCATGTGGCGTAGTCGTAGACAAAGGCAATCAATCTCCTAAGAATAAGGGGGCAACCATTTAATATCTACTAAGGTGCTAAGATAACAAAAGTACATGCATGAATGATTCAAGGGGGCAACCATTTAATATCTACTAAGCAATGATGATAGATAAAGAACTATAGATGAACTTGGTGTGAAGTATTGCCCAACAAATTCGCAAAACAAGGTTTTGGCTTGCGTATTATGTAACACAGGCGATCATTTAGTCCCTGTGGGACAGCATAGGCGATCCATTCAATCTCCACACTACCTCTAGTTTTATATGTAATATAACTTACATCTCAGGGACCACTGTACTTCTTATTGAAAATCCAAACGACAAGGTCATGCATATATAGGGGTCTTGAGTGTGGGGGAGGTGGAGAAATGCATTGGGAGCAAAAGAGTGGTACTTCGGATTCATGCAATTTTTTTGGGGGGGGGGGGGAAGCGGAGGGGCACGCACATACATACATTTAGTACTGTGTGTGTTAATATATTACACTTTTTTCTTGGTTGCACCTGACAGATTGGGTAGCACATGCCTCCTCTTTGTTACGCCGCTGTTGAGTTACATGTTAATGGGGTCTAAATGGTTCAAGGAAGAAGTATGTCCACCAAACCAGCTTCGAACCAAGATACAGTGCTGACTACTCTCTGTAATCATCTTTCCATACCAAACTAACTATTGCTCAACAAGTGATATCATCTGTGACTTGAGCTGGATAATGACTTCAAAGAAAGTCATTGGTAATGGCTGAAAGCTTTGGTGAGCAAATATTTCGCTCCCAATAGACTATAATTACTTCAAATAAAAAATGGGCAAGTTGAACTATGGCGTTTGTAATACAATGCATCTGGATTGTCAATAAAAGTGTAGCGCTGTATCGATTAGGATTATTCTGAAAGAAAGGGATAGGAACAAACCTCCCTCCACCCATAAGGAGAGGTCGCGCTTGACCATATACAATGAACAGACTGACAACATGATTGTATGAAAACAAGGGAAATTTGCAAACAGAAGGTTGGCTCAACACTGTTGTTGAGAAGTGGCTTGATTCTTGAAGCGTCAGCTTAAGGTGGCTCGATACTCGTGAACTTTCTAAGATAGGATTTCTCAAAAATAGTTTAGAATGATCCAAAATATAGTTTATAGCAAGGATATGTAAAAAAAAGTGGTCGCAACCAGCCTTTTTTTTGAAATATTTGAGGTTATGTACAAGAAAGTCAGTTCACGCAAACCTGAAAAACTCAATTTTTTTCTAATCTTTCTTTCTGTGAAGTTTGTCCTGCCATTCAGTGGTCATGCATCCCATATTATGAAATGAAGCATGGAATTGAAGAAAAAACTTCAATGGAACTGCTGATTACAATTTCAAAGAGATATATTTAGTTTAAAGGACTTTCCAAGGGGCTCGGAATAAAAGTTTTGATTTTGACAATTTTAATTTTTTTTATAAACCATGGCGCTAAAAAAAATTGACGGGATAGGATTTCTCATTTTTTTGTCATTAATTTCCAAATATTGTTAGGAACAATAAAATGTATAAGAGAAGGTTTGCTACCGCGATAGAAATTGAGATAAAAATTTATTTATATCTCAAAGTCAATTTTTAGAAATTAAACCTGCTTGCCGAAAATCGCGTGTAAAAAGTTTCTATTCGGACCATAAAGCTGAATCTCTGGCATGTCATAGTGTTGTTCATAGCGCATCTAATGCTTCAAACCAGAAGTTTCTAACCCTAATAGAAGTGACGCAAATGACAAACGAAGTGGCAGTCGCACGGAATTATAAAAAACCAAAAAAGCAGTCCACAGAGCTCAGCAGGCTGTTGTTGCTATGGTGACGCCGCCATTGCTGCTCCATGAGTAGCGAGCCACCTTAATTGGAAAAGTTCTGCAAAGTGGCCTGAAAAATAATATGAGGACAAAGGCTTCTGATTATTTATACATTATGTCATTTATGTGTCTCATTCACCCAAAACAGAATGTTTTTTGCCAATGACAGTCATTCAAATGTTTAATTATTCGATTATTAGTCAGAATGATACCATTATGTAGACCCTACTTGCCAAATTTCAAACGGATATATCCCAAGCTTCAAATAACGCCAGGCTTCTGCTTAACACTTGTTTATTTTGAAATATATTTGGTTGCCATGGCAACATACTGGCTTTGCTTGACTCTTGATTGTCACATTTATAGCCAACTTTCAAGCATTCTGATTCTGAGAACAAAATTCGTATGATATGAAGTATGGTTGATTGGAAGAGTTTACAATGTCTTGTAAGACTTATTAGGTCATTATAAAACATTTTATTTTTTTGGTCTAATTCATCCTACAATGGAATGTTTTCATATGACAGTTATAGAAATTGTGTGTAAACTGTTGAATTATTCATTTTTACATATTGCCAAATCTCATGAAGATCCATGAACCAGCTTTTGAGTTATGCCATATTTGATGCTTAATAGTTTGAAGTTTTGAATATTCAAATATATTGTTTGGCTGCCATGGTAACAGAAATGCAATTTCTTCGCTCGACTAATATATGTCAGATATATAGCCCAACTTCAGGGCAATGTCTATCACAAAATAGATTTGATATATATATGATACAATGGCTCAACAACAGGGTTTGAAATACAAAATTTTATTTCAAAAAGGGTATCTTTGAGTAATATTTACCCCAAAATAGAATGTTTTTTGAATGACAGTCACCTGAATGTTGTATCAACGGAAGGACTATTAATTATTACACACTTTTGCCAAATTTCATGAGGATATATACACTGGTCTTCGTGTTATTTCACATTTTGTACGTTAGAGTTGGACCTTTTGAATTCTGAATTATAATATTATGTTGCCTTGGTAACCGAAATGCAACAGCTTGGCTTGACCATAATATATCAGATTTTCAGCCTTGTCTCAGGCCATCCTAATGCACAATAAAAATTTAATATAAAATCAAAATCTGTTTGACGGCAGTGCTGGAAATATAGTATATTGAGGAAAAAAAGGGGTATTTATGGGTTTAATTCACCTAAAATGGAACTTTTTAAAAAGAAAGTTATCAGATTGTTATATTACCTGATGGACAATTAATAATTACATACATTTGCCAAATTTCATGGGGATAGAAGCCCTAGTCTTTGAGTTATGTCACATTTCATGCTTTCGAGTTGGACATTTTGAATTTTGAATTATAATGTTATGTTGCCGTGGCAACAGAAATGCAAAGGCTTGGCTTGGCTATTCTATGGCAAATGTGAAGCCCACTTCCAGGGCATTCTAATGAACAACAAAAGTTGAATATATAATGATATATGGTTGAGCTGCAGAGTTTGAAATATAGGACATAGTGGAAAAAGGGGTATTTGAAGGTTATTTTCACCCAAAAATGGAAGGTTTTTAAGATTTATTATCAGAACAACCAAGTAGTCATAAAAAACTCCCAAATCTGAAAATATTTCCAAAATTTGGTGAATGTAGTATTAAAAGTTCTCCTGTTATTCGATATTTTGTAAAATATTGTTGAAATACCAAAATAACCACTTTTATTATGTTTTGGTTGCCATAGCAACCTTATGCGAATGGTCAGAGCGACACCTAGCAGATTCTGAAAGCTCAACTTGTTACCTATCCAACGACACCAAATTTCTTTATATAAAAATCGGGGGCAAACTTTTTCCCAATTTGGGATGTGGACCCCAGACTAATACCCCCGCGCGGACATACCCCCGCGCGGACATACCCCCGCGCGGACATACCCCCGCGCGGACATACCCCCGCGCGGACATACCCCCGCGCGGACATACCCCCGCGCGGACATACCCCCGCGCGGACATGGGGACATAACCCCGGGACATGGGGATAAGGGGGCAACCATTTAATATAGATATGGGGATAAGGGGGCGACCATTTAATATAGATAGGATAGGGGGACATACCCCCGGGGACATGGGGAAATACCCACGGGGACATACCCCCGCGGACATGGGACATACTCCTGCGGACATGGGGATAAGGGGGCGACCATTTAATATAGATAGGATAGGGGGCGACAGACATGGGGACATACCCCCGCGGACATGGGGACATACCCCCGCGGACATGGGGACATATTACCCCCTGGGGACGTACCCCCGCAGACATGGGGACATACCCCGCGGACATCGGGACATACCCCCCGCTGACATGGGGACATACCCCCCGCTGACATGGGGACATACCCCCCGCAGACATGGTGACATACCCCGCGGACATAGGGACATTACCCCCTGGGGACATACCCCCGCAGACATGGGGACATACCCCGCGGACATGGGGACATACCCCCCGCTGACATGGGGACATACCCCCCGCAGACATGGGGACATACCCCCCGCAGACATGGTGACATACCCCCCCCCCCCCCCCGCTGACATGGGGACACAACCCCCGCTGACATGGGGACATAACCCGTGCGGACATGGGGACATACCCCCTGCGGACATGCTCTTATGATCCTAAACTTTTCACTTGTCAAACAATTTTGAATATCCTTTTGGAGTTCCTCTATAAAGTAAGACCTGCTACCAGTGGCGTCCCTACCTGTATGTGGCACAATATTTTGTTTTTTTCTTTGCCTCTGGGTTAATGTGAAATAGGCGGTCATTCAAGTCTCTGTGGGACAGCATTGCGATGCATTCTAAAGGCGGTCTGTTCAATCTCCACTCTAATTCTAGTTACATTGCCGACGGGTATTGTAGTTACTTTGGGGACATTAGTCCGTCGAGAGGTTACATTTGCACATAGTTGCACTCAGCAGCCCAGAAAACCCCTATTTTAA
The DNA here is from genome assembly GCA_026936325.1 of Platynereis dumerilii. Classification (NCBI taxonomy): domain Eukaryota; kingdom Metazoa; phylum Annelida; class Polychaeta; order Phyllodocida; family Nereididae; genus Platynereis; species Platynereis dumerilii. The sequence continues at coordinate 743,421 of JAPTHN010000056.1, forward strand.
TGTATCACACAAATGGCCGCCACTCTTGAACTGCCTACTGTGACCTTAATATTTGGTACAGGCATTGATCTGTGGGTCACGAACATATTGAGAAATCCAAGATGGCCCTCATTTGTGGTGGCCATTTTGGCAGCCATCTTTCTTCAGTCTTGAACTGCCCGCTGTGCCCTCAATATTGATGAAATTTGGTACAGATATTGGCCTGTGGGTATGGATTTGGAAAAGGTCAAGAAATCTAACGTTCTAAATAACCGATCTATGTCAATTCTTTTTTAATCAATACCAAAATCAGAACATACAACAACATTTTGCCCAAAATGACCAGTTACTGACTTGAACAATCAACGAGACCATCACTTTAACAAATTCAAGAGTTGGCAAACTTGTTTTGCAATTCGTGGATTCTTGTTTGTTAAACTTGTAAGGGTTGAGCCCTTCAAGTAAGATACTATGCCACCTCCATTCTGAACCCCTGGATTCTTGTACATCATCTGTGGCTGCATTTGTTTTTTAATTTCAATATTGATACATGTTCCATTGATGTTTTCATTTCAGGTGAGATTTGTCACCATGGTCATCCAAGACAAAAGTGGAAAGTCGGAGTATCCGGGTCCTGCGAATATTGAAAAAGATAAAAATGTTTCAACAAAAGTATTCATGACGCGAGAATTAAATCTCTTCAAGAAGTCGCACCTCATGATGGTTTTCGAATTATTGTTTACCATGAGCAAAATATAGGCACTAGTTGCACACCAAGTTAGGTGTAATGTCTTTAAGTAGGTCATGAGAAGCTATGTTTTTTTCCTTCCTTTGACTACCTGTATTTATTATGATAGGTGAAGTTTTGTCTTTCACTGACTACATTGTCCAAAAAAAAAACATTTTATTTTGATTATATATTGAAAAAGCAATGTTGTCAATGAATTTGAACTTCAGGAGATACTCTAATGTGAGAATTTTCATATAATTCACTTTTTTTTTGGTGTGTAATTATTTTTCGCACATAGCTTTCTGTCTGTCGCTTAACGGTCTGTGGGTTGTTTAACGGTTTGTGGTATTATCTTCAGCTGGTTGGCTGAGAGGTAACGGTTCAGGGTATTGATTAAGCTAGTGCACTCTGGGACCACTGAGTATGGTATTTTAATTTTACCTTCTCCGAAAATGGCGATCTCAAAATTTGAAGACTGAAGCCAGGATTTGACTTTGCTGAGAAACCGCTAATAAAACGTTTAAGACAGAGAAATTTTGCATCAAAATGAAAGATTTAGTTTATGTTCTATGCTGGCTACCACATTTTTAATGCGAAAATGTTTTAATTCCATGAATGGACAGAGAAAAGACCTGAAGCGAGAGACGGTAGCTTCAACAGAGGGAAACAGTAACTTTATCAGCAAAATAACTGAAGGAGACGGTAAATTTCGAGAGATTGACAATAAAACTGCCTTTTTGAGTACCTCTAGAAGGAAGACAAGTGAATAAATTGTGTTTGATCAAAGCAGGAAATGTTCGGAATTCAGATTGACTTGACAGCTTATGATATTTCAGCCACTAATCTCCATGGGAACCAAATTTTATCTGAATCTATTTATCATTTGAGTTTTTTTATCTATCAACATTTTCTTTTGGCCTGTATGATTCAGACAATAAGTCAGTCATACCATGTAGTTGTCCTACAATAATAAGATGTTTAAAAAAGCCATTTCCATTTTGCCATGATTTTCGGAATTAGTTTCCATTTTTACCTTCAGCGAACGAAGTTCGAAGAAGGTATTGTAATCACTTGGGTAAAAATGCTGTCTGTCCGCCGGGCGGGCGGGCGGCGGGCGGATAGATCGTTTCCGGCCCGGCACTCGGCCTCTATTGAATGTATGGGGATGAAATTTGGTACACATCTAGCCTGTATGGTCTAGTTGTGCCTTTTGATGGTCTGATGAATAGATCTTAAATACTTTTTGAAATAATTAACAAAATATAAAAAAAAATTTTTTTCGTTTCCGGGCCAAGGCTCGGTCACTATTGCATGTGCATGGATGAAATTTGGTACACACGTGGCCTATATGGTCTAGTTGTGCCTTTTGATGGTCTCATTGACAAATATTCTATACTTTCTGAAAAAATGAGAAAAGATATAAAAACATATTTTTTTTGTTTTTTTGGCTAAGACTCGCTCTCTATTGCATTTACATGGATAAACTTTGGTACACATATGGTCAATATGGTCTAGTTGTGCCTTTTGAAAGGTCTGATGGAAAATATGATATACTTTTTTAAATATTGAAAAAAACATAAAAATTATCATTTTTGTTTCTGGCCCAACATCCGGTCACTATTCCATATACATGGATGAAGTTTGGTACACATATGGCTTGTATGGTCTAGTTGTGCCTTTTCATGGTCTGACAGATGGCTATTCTATAGTTTTTGTAATATTGAGAAAAAATATTTTAAAGAATTTTTTTATATCGGAGCCAAAACTTCCCCACTATTGCATATACAGTAATGCATTTTTCTAAACAAATCACCTATGCAATTAATTTAGCAGTGCTTTTTGATGCATATAACACTTTATGAATCATTGGAAAAATAGAGATAATGGAAGGCCACTACTCGACCGCTATTGCATACCTATAAGCAATTTCGTAAACGCACCAATTTTATGATATTATTGTAATCTTCTAAAGGTGTTATTCGCTGAAGGTTTGCTGCTGCGCAGCCTATGTTTTAGGAAGTTTAGAAATCAGCAGTCCTACTCAAGAAATGATTAATCTAACAACCATGGTGTCACATGTTGTAACGTTAATGACATTTCTTGTTCCTTCTATATCAAACCTATAAATGGTTCCAAATAATGGTTGAATTTTTTACTGAAATGCTGAATTAACCGTCTCTCTAAAACTGTTACTGTTCTCCATATTTTCTCTCGCATGAATTTAGCGTCTCTCGCTTCAATTTTAAAATGATCGTATATTCAACAAATTCTTCATTACAGACAAGTATATGTGGGTCTATATCTTTAGAGTGACTGTAGCTGACATGCCGCATGTCTAAATGACACTTAGATGTGCCATAAGACATGTAAATTCAAAGTAAAAATCACGACTTTGAAAGTTAGGAAAGCAGGTCGCCATTTTCGGAGACGGTAAATTAAAATATCGTACTCAGTGGTTCCAGAGTGTACTGATAGTTTTGGTAATTTTAGCTAATATAAATTTTTGCTATATACAGTGCCGCCTTTAAGTAAGTGAAATGCATGAAATGGTGCCATTGCTTCAATGCTAAACATCCTCAGCAAAACTGCTTGTGGAAGAATGGATTCTCATCCGATGAGCGGAAAACATACTGGGTCATAAAGGCCGATATGTGAGTCGATGTCTGATAACAATGGCAGCCAATTTTCTCTGCTGTAGTCGGATTTAGGTATAAAAGTCTTTGATAACCACCCTTCCCTATTAAATAACATTGGGCCTGTGTTTCACTTACTTATCAAAGACTTTGACCCATACCTAACTCCGACTACAGCAGAGAAAATTGGCTGCCATTGTTATCCCACATGCGTCACATATCAGCCAATATGTTTTCCGCTCATCGAATGAGAATTCAGGCCTCCTCAAGCAGTTTGGTTGAGGATGTTTATCATTGATGCAATGGCACAATATCATGCGTTTCACTTACTTACAGGCGGAACTGCAAATGTCCATTTTTAGCCTGGCTCACCAGGCTAATTTAGGAGTAATGGTCTGAAAATATTGTCTGTCAACGCTACTGTTCAATAACTATAGGTTCAATATATCTGTTTTTGTGTTTTATTGGTTTGTTAGGGTAGCTAGATGTATGGAAATTACTTTTTTTTTTCAATTTCAAAAAAAAAAATTTTTTCCCAAATTATTTTTTTTCCAAGATTTGAAAAATAAAAATAAAAAATTTCAACTTTTTTTCAATTACACTAATTTTTTTTTTTCAAAAAGAGGAAATCGGGAAACTTCTGTTTTTCAAATTTAAACATTTTTTGTTCCAAGGTTACAATATTTTTTTCTAAATTAAAAAGAAGTGTTTTCCTAGATTAAAAAATAAATTTTTTTTTTTCAATTTCGCCAATTTTTTCAAAGGAGGAAATTGGGCGACTTCAAGATTTAAAAAAATTGTACACATTCTTTTCTTGGTTATTTGGATATTATTTTGTAGGTACATGGAACAACCACAATAACAACACTTCACTTGCCGCAATTCAGAACCACCTTTCTCTGCCATTTCCAAACCATAAAGTAGACTTAACTATTTCACCAGCATTGCTACATATTTTGCCGTCATCACTGCCACATGAGCTAGGCTTTGAATCCGCGGATTCTTGTTTACTTATATTATTTATTAGCAATTTTAGCATCTACCACCTCCATTCAGACGGTTGTGAGTTCTTTTTTCTATTGATAATCTTGCATGATTAATTTTTACCTGGACAAAGTCCAGGTTTTGTTGTAGCTCCCTGTAACTCACCACTCACAAAACTAAATGCAATCTTGCATCATTGTTGAAAGAGTGAAAAAGTTCACCAATTATCTATTGTCAATTGGTCTCTGAAAGATACCTCACTTGCATGTTATTTTTAGCTTGCGGAAAAACAGGCAGTAGTCAGTGATTTTAATTGAATTTACCAATGCTACTACGGCTTTTTCTTTGTAGTACTCACAGGGTTACCACACCAACCGGGAAAACCGGGGGTTGCTTTTCCCGATCGGGAAAAGACTGAAAAATGCTGTGTTTCTGTCAAAAACCTGGAAAAGATCGGGAAAGTGGGATATAGAAAAACGGAGCATCAGCGCTCTCCCGTAGTCACCACGCATTGTAGCGGCCTAGAGTGCAAAGTAAGTACCAGCGCTATAGGTGAATGGATCTCCAACAAAGATTGCCTTGCTTTCATGAATCAAGCAGCATGATCATGTCGATTACACTTGACTATAATAATGGCAATTGATGGGAGGATGGATCTTAATTGTAATTAGGTAGAGAGAAAGGAATTTTCTGGTGAAGGACAAGATGTGTGAATTTCACTAAGTGCAATTCAGCAATTTGCCATCAATAGATCAGTTGTACCACTGGCTAGATTGGTAGTTGTTTGGTGTAAATGTTTTGAAACCGAATTACAGGGAACAATGGATATTGTGTTTAACCAAATACATTTTATGGTCATCTTCCATGAATTATGTAGCAAGTCACAACCATTGCTACTATTGCTAAGTGCAGGTCACAACCATTGTTAAGTTCCAACTTTGAAATGATTTCCATAAATGAGGGAAAAAAATATATTTAGCAGGCCTATGTTATAGACAGTGTCGATGACATAGGCCTGCTAAATATATTTAGTTGCTCTCCAAAGTAAAGAACAATAAATAAATTTTAAAAGACAATGAAGAAGATGCATTTAAAAACTAAACACAAAAAAGTCTGGAGTTTTGTATTGCAGACCGATGGCTGACTCATTGATAAATGTGGTTCTTGTTCTTCCATCTTAGGTCAAGTGGTATTAAAAATTCTGCCAAATTTCATATTACATGTATTATATAACCAATTGGACTCCTCACCATCAAAGATTTGTATAATATATCCTAATGAATTGCCAGTTAGGGCTCCTGTGATTTTAATTCACGCAAAACTAGTGACCCTGACATGGGGGTTGTTTAGTCATATTATCTTTGTGCTTTGTCCAGGTTTGAATCCCCGGATTCTTGTTATAAGATGACAATCAATTGTATAATTATTTATATTTTTGTCACCCCATATACTTATAGTATAAGGGGGGATTATGTTTTCATCCTACTGTCGTATCCAAGAAAAATTGCCTTGAGGAGATCTGAGGGCTAGAGATCAATTATGTCTGGCCTCATGGCTCAATTCAGCTCCAGATGGCACTTCGAAAATGTTGGGCTACTGCGCCCCTGGTGTAAATTCTCAGCTGAGACCATATTTCATGATTGACAGATTGAGCTGACACATCAGTGGCAAACTTGCCACCTAAAAACGAAACAATGGCAAATTATTCTAATTAGTCCTTAACATTTTCTTTATTTGTCAACAGACAAATAAATGTGTTGACATTTATTAATTAATTTATTTAAACCTTTATTGCAGACAACAACATGTAGGGGTCATTCTCAAATTTCGGGACAATTTGCGTCACTCTTGTTCCCTGACATTAATTTGAATGCGATTAATATCTGAAGCATCACTATACATCTGTTATTCATATTTCTATTTAGAACCACTGCATTTGGAAGAAAAAGTCATTCATTAGACTTTTTTTTTGGTCATTATTTCCAGTAATCCGTGCAAAATCAATGGTTTTTCCCTGTCACTGGACCTGACTTGACAAAATCAAGTGTTCATTTTCCTCCTAATGTACCATTATTTTCAAAGTTTCTTTGCTCAATTCATGAGAATATAAACTTGAATTTATATCTAGTTCCTATTCAATTTTTTGTGTGCATAATTTCATTGATTAAATTGATACAATAGACGTGTCACTATTTTATGTCAATTTTTTTGTGCGCTCCGTTACTTGCCATAGTTCGGTTCGTTATTGTTTTTTATGAGCTATTTTCACTGAATATCATCAGACGCATGTGCGCCATAGTACCACTGCCTTGCAGACTTCATAAAACATGTATTCATTAAATTAAGACATAATATTCATAGAAAATGTTTTTGGTCTCACCAAAATGTCCACTGCATGACCTTCGTTCTCAAGCTTACCAATGATAGTTGGTGATTTCATGTATATATTGCTGAAGGTGACAGCTATTAATAGTCTGCAATTATTTAATCTAATCTCCAAAATAAAAAGCAGTGTTGAGGGAAAAGCAAAAAATCGTTCCTCTCTGTTACCGTCCACTCCGTTACCAGATCTTAAGCAAAAAATCTACATTTGGACAAAAAAATCAACTGATATGGGATGAAGTACTTCTGCAAATAATAGTTACATCAATCTTTTATTGTTTTTCTTTTTGTTGCTGTTCCGTTACAGGACATTTTTCCTACACTCGTCCTGAAATTTGAGAATGGCCCGTACATATAACAATATACTATTGTAAAAATAAAACACTAAATAACTAATTAGCACCTGCGACCAGTGTCGTCGTAAAGTTGAAGTCCAGCGCAAATCACTCTGCAATATTGCCAACACAAGGCTGTTAGAAGACTTCTGTAACCTCTGATTAAACTTGTATATAACATTTCTAATAATACATGTACTGTTTTTAATTCTATTCGTAACAAAGATCTTAAATTCTGCTATAAATTGAACAGTAATATGCTTCCACTATATATATATATATATATATAATTATTCTCATAACTACCCCATACGTCACTCAAATAGAAACCTTCCCATCCCTGCTGTGAGACATGACTTCGCAAGAAATGGAATGAGTTACAGGTACCCAATAGTTTTTAATGATAGGGCAAGTTGACCTAACTTCAGCCTACTTTGGTTTTTGATTGCTTGTCATTGGCTGGCTATTCATGGGAATAACATGTAGCTGTGGACCTAACCCCAGCCTTCACTCCTCTTTGAGACTATATTGTAAAAAAACAACCACATGCTTTATAAGGCAGTGCAAATGTGTTCAAAAGACAATAGTGGGAAATGTACCTAACTTCAGCCGCGTTGTACCTAACTTCAGCCTAGAGCCTAGGGTGTACCTAACTTCAGCCCCGCACCTAACTCCAACCAATTGATCCTATTCTGTCATAAAAAACAGCATAATGATTAAATTTGGCCTTAATTACTTACCTTTATATAAAACATGACAGTCTGGAAAAAATCAATGCTCCAAAAATTTATTTCAAAAAAGCTTGGAAAGAAGTCATCGTTTTCACGGAAAGAGGATAAAAAAAATTTTTAAACTTGAGTTCAGGCAACTGGTCTATTCCAGTATGCCAGATGTCAAAATGCTTTAAAAATTAAATTTTTGGATTGATAGATATTCAGGAATGAATAAACAAACTTCTCATGTGAGATGTATTGGCTGGAGTTTGGAAAACCTGGGGGCTGAAGTTAGGTCATATGGGGGCTGAAGTTAGGACCATGGGGGCTGAAGTTAGGTAAGATTGACATGTCTTATAAATCACCTAATTCATTGAATGATCAAGTAGAAAATATTGAAAAAAAACCTTAATTTATGGAAGATTACTAATTTTTCCTTGTGATGAAACTTTTTTTGGGTTGCTCCTGCTTTGGTGAATTGGTACTGCCAACTGACAGATTTAACGTTTTATCAAACTTTTTTTCATTTCGTGTTGTATTCGCGTCGCAATACAAGCAAGATGCGGTCCACCAAAAAAACATGTAAAATTCCTGATTCATTATTATGATGGTCATAACTTTTTGATAATTTATTCTAAACACATTGACAATAACTTTAAACCCAAATACTGGCACCTTGGCCTCATCAAAATTTAATTACAAGGAGTTTTCAGTAGGGGGGCTGAAGTTGGGTGAGAGGCTGAAGTTAGGTCAACTTGCCCTATGTCTTCAAAATATAAGGATAAAATCTTCACTCACAGTTTTGATGGTTTTAAGTTTTACGTCAAACAGAATCTTACAGATCAGTATGAAACTAATTGTTCAATATCAAATTGTTATGTTTGCGGGTCATTAGTCTCTTGTGAGTGAGAAGCTGTCTTGCATTCAGGTAGGTAAAGCATTGCCTCATTATCGCTAATATCATTTCACTTTCATAATCTTGATTGATTTATTTTACAAAATTACTTCAAAAATAAACACAGATTGCCATGGTTTGATCAAAAGTAATAAGCATTTACATCATTAAACTGTAAAATAATATCCTCTTTAGTACATTAAGAATAATTTAAACAATATTTTTACCACAAGGTGACCCTCCAATAGCGACAAGAATTTTGTCTTTGGAGGTCTCCTGGCTCCTTAATTATCAATTTTCCTGTAAAACTATATATATATATGTATTCTATATACTGTACACTGTAAGAGCTAAATAAAATATGTGTCATTGTCATTGTCACTAGCACTACAATACTTCGACAATCTCATCAAATAGCGAAAATGTTAATATGTAAATGGCACTGCCATGAAATTCGCGCAGCACTTTAAAAAGTTTTTGTAGGACATATAGTTTTACCATAACTTTCATGTTTATTTCATATTCAATGTATGAAAGGAGTTATATAACTGTTTCAGAAAATTAGAAAGACAGATACATGGAAAGACAGAGAAAAATGTAGAATAGCAAGATAAACTAGACAAAAAAAATAATAGATAAATAGATCGATAAATATATCGATAAATAGATAGACAGATAGATATAATGACTGACAGATAGATAGATAAATTGATAGATAGATATATATATTAAATAAATGGTAAAAAGGCAGACAGCACTGAAAGCTGCCAAAGTCAAGTCTATGTTAGATTGTTGATATTACATAATAGTATAAATATATAGTAATACAAAAACAATAACATTGCATGTAGATTATCTGTTCACTGTTACATAATCATCAGTTTATAAGATTATGTAACTTTAATTTTGTTATGTTTTCTTGTTGTCTGATTGAAATTTAATGAATCACATGTTAATAATTTGATTTAGCTTGTCAATGCTAATAATTAACTATTTCATAAAAAATATTGGTACAGGATATATTACTAGAGAAAATTGAATTTTTAAGACACTTTTGAAGATGAATATGTTATGTTTAGTTAAATACGAAACTAAATCATTGATAAGAAGCTGGACCCACTTGACCTAATTCCAAACTGTGGACTGTTGATGTTGAGACCATCACTGCACAGATTTTTGAGTCTTCTCTTACACTCAATTCGCTTGGCTCAACGGCCTTCGGCCGTTTCGCTGCGCGAATATTATATGCAACAACAAGCTTCTGCATAGCACCTTTGGTAAAGTTTCTCCACAATTGGCAAGTATAAATTGAACGAAATGTTTAACTTTTGATTTACTTTTTTACTTCCTGTTCAAATGTTAAATTAGGGGTGACAATTTTGTCCCTATGGGACAGCATTACATGTGTCGAACAATTCCCTGTCCCATGCTGCATCTAGTTTCAATTGTAAATAAATATCAAAAGCAAAACAATTTATATATATATTTATATGTATGGTGATATTGGATATATAATTATTTATATTTTTTCAATTGTAAATAAATATCAAATGCCAAAACAAACAAGGGGTATTTTTCCCCTTTTTGACATCAAATTTACACTTACATTATGTCCACAAGTCAAAATAGTAAGCCTGTGCAAAATTTGAAGAAGACCGTCCATGTCAATCACAGGTTATAATCATTTACCTATCTAGTTTCAATTGTAAATAAATATCAAATGCAAATATATAGGTCAACTCACCATTGCTTCGCAATTCACCATTGTTTGGCAACTTTTTGACTTTACAGTACAATATTTTTGCATTGAAGCATGCAAATGCATAGTCAGTGGGTCAGAATTGTTCAACAAATAGTTTTTAACATTTTTACTGGCTAGGTCTTTGTTGCTCAGTTATTATGACGTCACAATTGATAGTCATGTGACTAAACAATGGATTTTCAAGTTTTTTGCCATTTTTTGCGACTTAAAATGACTTTGTTTCACAAAAAGCTGGTTTTCAGCCTTAATTTTTTAGCAACTACCATGAAATTAACGACCTTCTAAAGTGTTCCATTCACATGACTGGTCAGTTAATTTCAGCAGATGACAAATAATTGCAAACTGAGGGGCACCATTTATGCAAAATGTTGCCAAGCAATGGTGACCTCCCAAAACAGAGAATTTTACAATTAAGTATCTCATACAGGAAAACGACTTTGCAGATTAAATCCACCAGATTAGTTCTCAAATCTAGTGCAAAAGTTGCTTATTTGGTAGAGTCAGTTTATGCAAAAAAAAATTATCAGATTCTATCAGCCAATTTCTCAATATTATCAAATTAACTGCACAAACTTGCTAGGCAATGGTGACTTGACCTATATATCCTATGACTCGCAAAAATCCTGTGCTCTGATTCAGTGATTGGCTGATCACTAGCAGGATATATTTCCATATCCACCTCATAAAGTATGCAGGTAGCTGGATATGAAATATATCCACTCATTGTGACGTCACCAGATTGACCAGCTCTGGGATTTCGGGAGAAGCATTATGCAGCATTGCATTGCTCCTCTTTCATTAGAAGCAGCATTTATTTAATGACATCAAAATTTAGCAAATTTTATTTTCATCAACATGCAATAGGTCCTGATACAATGACATTATCATATGTGAAAGCTGTCAGCCACGTAAATACATATTGTCAATGAAAAAGTTTCACCATGCATTATTGCTTATCTTGTTATCAGATGTAGAAAATCATTTTGACCATTGTCAAAGGATATAAATATTGTATAGCAAGGTCACAGTATAACATAAAATATTTATATATGGTGATTTTGGATATGTAATTATTTATATTTTTTCAATTGTAAATAAGAATCAAATGCCAAAAAAAAATAAGGTAATTTACCTTTTTTGACAAAAATCAATTTGTATTGCGGCTACAAGGGTTAATCATGTTGAAATACTTTAAAACTTTGCATAGGTCCTTTTTATAGGTTATATCACAAAATGAGGGGGTGTCCCATCAAAAATTAGGACTTTTTTTTTTTTGGGACACCCTATTGCGCAGGTTTACTATTTTGACTTGTGGACATAATGAAAGCGTAAATTTGATGTCATGGGGTAATTTACCCTCTTAATCAAGGTCGAAAGGGGTGAATATGTATTTTGAACAGTTCTTAAGTCTTTAATGTTGTATTAGACATCGATTGACTCTTGCCTTTTCATTACTGATGTTACCACCTTATTCTGTGCATATTATCACATTTTTTAATGTCGAATCATCCCCCGACCTTTTAAGGTTGGAGTCCATGGGACCCTAGTTTATTTAATTTTTTTCCAATTGTTTATAGTCAAATGGGAAAGAAAAAAGATATGTGGTGATTTTAGCATTGTTGGGTTATACAATCAATTGTATTGAGGGTCAGCATTTTAAGCAATTGGAATAAAAAGTATTTGCAAAGTTGGCGTGCTGCGACAGGCTGTTAGATACAGGATAATATAATTTAGGAATTTTTGCAAATAGATTATTTGATTAATAGTGTGTCTATTAAATACTCAGCCATAGGAAATGTGACATAAGAAAGGTAACTTACTTTGCTTGACAATGACTTTCAGTATACATTGTATCAGAAACATATTTATTGTGTTGAATCAGCTATCTCCCTCATTGTACCTTAAATATAAATTTATTGTGTTAAATCAGCTGTCCTGAACATTGTACCGGAAATGTATTTATTGTCATTAAATTTGGGCTTGGTGATATCTGGTTTGTTTTCGTTTTCGTTTTATGGAAGTTTCTTAGGATCACACAAAGAATGGTTTGGAATTTATTATTCCAGAAACCTGTGATTTTCAGGAAGTCGTTCGTGAGAACGACCACCTCTTGCAGCCAGCAGGCAATGGACAAGTGGAAAAAAGCCCGCGAAAATCGGAAATTCAAAATACTGTAATGCAGATTTGCCTCAGAAATTGCGTGCGGAGTGGAGTTTGCTAATTTCCCGGTTTCTGGGAAATCCGGGAAATTAGCAAACCCCACTCCGCGCTCAATTTCTTCTTTACCGATTGCTTAAGCTTAACTTCACTTTCACAGTTTTCCTTTTTGCTGAAGCCATGATACTAGTAATGCTTTCAGAGCTAGAGCTCAAATGAACTTAACACAGGGCCATGTTAAAAACTAAATCTCTATCCCCCTCCCCTTATCCTAACAACAAGAGTCAGTGTCAATTTTGTATGCTGTCTAGCATTAGGCCCTAAAAATGTTTTATAGAGGTTTTGTATGTGACGTCACACTGACCCAGTTTCAGCATGCAGCCCTGCTGAGTGGCAAGAGGGGTGCAAACATACCCCCATATACAGTGGTTTTCATACTAGTTTGTCACTTTCCCCCGCTTTCTGTGGCAACTCTTGACCTTGTACTAACTAAAAATATGATAATGCCGCGGCATAGAAGACGGGACTTGTTAATACTCCATTGGTTGACAATATTCAAGTAAATGGCAAGCATAACTTTTTTGCTAATTTATTTTTTTGGGAATCTTTTTTTTCTTTCTTAATTTTGTTTTTTGTGAAGAAGTTGTTTTTTTTTCGGAAAACAGTTTTTTATTTTGGAAATTTTTTTCTTTTTTTTTTTTGAAAAATTTTTTTTTTTTGCGAAATATCAAACAGAAGAAGAAGAAACGTTGAAGTCACGCGTGAAGAGAAACAAGTGCCGGGATCATATTATGGGATGTCTGAATCAAAACGTCTGGAGCACTCCACTCGCCTAATAGCCATAAGGGACGAGACACCTCGCTTCGCTTGGTGAGCCGGTGGCTCTGTCCCATCAATACTGCGGTCCCGCGAAGCTTATCTACCTGGCGGCGCTGTGACACAACTCAGTCCTGCAAGTTGACCTACTTTCTCTCGTGAGCTTTGCAAACATTGACTCGGTTCACATGCAGCTGATTATAAACTGTCAATCATTCAGGCTGATTTTGGTTGCACAAGGACAGAAGGGTCAGTGTAAAATGTGGACCATCCCTAAAACAAACAAACGTGGCTTCATTGTCAGGGAGGCTACACTAGTAATACACTGTGGTAAACCATGCGGACCAAATGCGGACCAGAATAGCTGTGCAGATCAAATGCAGACCATGCAGTGTGCAGACCAGATTGAGATAATTTAAGAATTGAATCAAATACAGGCCTAGCTACATCGCTAATACAGCTTCAGTTCATGTCAGATAGCCAGAGGATGGCCTGGTAGATCATGTCTACTTAAAAAGGCTTTACCAAATAAAAATCAAATTAATCACTTTTTAAACGGCCTAAGGCCGGTTATTAGAGTAGGGCTTAAACGGATTTTTGGTGAAATGGGACTCTTGTCCACTTGTCCATGTGTCAATGTGTCCTGTCCATGTCCATGTCAATGTCCACTTTCCTTTGCCCCTCTGAACACACTGCTGCAACCTGAATTTGAAAATGGGCAGCGTCAAAGAGGGACATCCAGTATGGGACACCGGAACGGACCCAAGACAAGTACCTATGGCTGCTGTGAGGGCCCGACTATTGACAGGAAGATATCCGCTAACTGGCCTGAGTTGCGCAGGAAAGCATAGAGTAGACATCTGCCCTTACTGCACCGAGAGGGAAGCAGAGACAACCGCCCATTTCGTACTGAGATGCAACCTCCACAACGCTGACAGGGCATCATATATCGGCAAGTTAGAAAACATTACCAAGAAGAACATAAATGGTCTCCCCGAAGATGAAAAGATTCGCATCCTGCTTGATCCAAGTCATCTTACGACATCCAGAGAAGAAGCCACTATCCTGGAGAAGACAGCTACAGGGTGTCTACAGAAAAAGAGGACAGTCACTTTTTTCCTTTTTCACACTCATATAAGTTCAGAATTTAGTGATAAGTCTAACATAAGAATGGATTTGATAGTCAGCCTTATTAGGTCTATTGCAAATATGTTTATTTGTGAATTAGATCACTACTAAAGGCAAAATGCAAGCATGATATGCAAAAGTGCTTGCATTGCTCTAAGCTGAAAAAGGTCGTCCTGTTTTCCTCATTCTTGAAAAGAAATTTTTGCACCATTTATGGTGCTTGTGAGAGTATGAATGATTCATGCGTGAGTAGTGGGACATTGGCTGATGCTCCAGCAGCCGATAATTCAATTCAGGACCTAACACTTGGTCTTCAACATGGAGTCATCTGATGACAAGAAAATCACAAAATTGTCTCAAATGAACCATTGACCAGAGTACCGGAATCAATGCAAATGTTTATAATAACATTCTGAAATAATCTGGGGTGCCATGACGTCAGACGAGAAACTCTTTTGTTGGCAAAATCATCTTCCTACAAGGTGCAGCACCTGTTCATACTGCAAAGAAGATTCAGGAGTGCCTCAGAACAAGCCTCCTGAGCCAGGTAGAGTGCCACCCCTTGTCTCCTGATCTGGACCCAGTGGGTTATTCAGTATGGGCAAATTGGGAGACAGAATCCAGCAAGTTATCGCAAACCTCGCATTAAAGTTAAAGGCCTCCGCCTTGTCTGCATGGGGCAAAATGTTCGTGGAGAGCTTGAAACACGCTTTTGCATCATTAATAGTGATGCAGACCGGACCACTTTTTAGAGGGTGGTCCGGTATTTACAAAAGTGGTCCGGTCCTGGTCTGGTCCAGGGTGAGGTGGTCCGATTTTGTTACTGGACCGGTCCAGAAGCGGTCCATCGGCATTTCGAAAATTATGATAAAAATGAGGGTTTAAACAAGCTGTATGACATAAATTTCATTTTTTGATATGACAAAATTGATGCCACACCCTTCATGACATGAAAAATCAATGGACCGGTCTGGACCGGCACTTTACCGGTCCGGTCCAGCACTGGACCGGTTTTTTGTAGGTGGTCCGGTATTTTGGCGGTCCAGGGCTGGACCGCGGACCGGACCGGTCCAAGGCGGTCCGGTCTGCATCACTAATCATTAATTTCTCATCTGCAGAAAGTTACCACATCAAGGGGTGCGAATAATGGGTAATTTGACTGTTCTGAATATACTGTTCATATACAAATCATGTTTTGTTAAATAATGATGCTTGGCACAAAAAAAAATGAAAACAAATCCAATTGTGTTGACTGTCCTCTTTTTCTGTAGACACCCTGTAGAGCAACCTACTTTAAAATGCACCATAGAAGAGCGATGAGAGATGGAAGAGGGTCAATGAAAACCTGGATCACAAAGAAAATACAGAGAGGGTCCCTGTCGAAGAGGCGTCGCAAACAAAAATGAAGCAGACGATGGTACCGAGGCAAGCAGTCGAGAGCGAGGCAACCAGTGACGAACCAGATGAAAACGGTGCTGGACCGGAAAGTGAGAGAAGTCTCCCCCCCCCAACCTACAACATAACCCCCCCTCCCCTACAATGTACCTGGATGGCCAGGGTTCTCCTGAATGAAGAGGAGGAAAATACGACACAAGTATGCAAGTAAGTATGCAACCCAGTGAGCAATGGGGGCCAATGACAAATATGGACCTGCCCATTATAAATTGGGGATTCAGTTAGCTGTAAGGGGTTACCATGGTTACAGGTGCAATGAATAGCTGCAGCCAGCAGTGGGCCTGTGAGCCTCATTGGAGAAAGTACCCAGGGCTGTGTCAGGATTGCTCATAATTCCAAAGCACTGTGAGAGTCAAACCATTTCAGTACTGGTGTTTTAAAATAATTGTTCATGCCTGAATGAGGCATGGTTGCTCAGTGGATCATTATATTTGTATAAACCCTTGGCATTGTCTACTTCTTCACCAGCTTTCTGTACAGTGCTATGATGTAGTTATGTACCATTGCCAAAGTTATAGTATGTATCAAATGCCCGAGATGTGCCTTTTGGGGGTCTAAATGCCCTAAGCCAAACAAAAAGTTGCACATTTTGAAAAAATAAGAAAAATTATAATCTTATTTCACTCCACAAGCTACCTGATCCCCCCATCGTCCTAACATGAGATAGGCCACCGCTGTCACGTGCTTCACTTGGTTCTCCGCTGTTGACGAGACCAGTTGGTTCTGTATTATTCGCTTTATTAGAGGCGACTAGAACCTGTTTTGTGAACCAATTGTTGCATAATTAGATGCCCTTGGTTCCGTGACCTTTTTGGTTACATTTGTTCACAATTAGACCTCGATTGATCGATGGTTTTCTCCTTTTTCTGCTTTGCCTGTCGCACTTTTCTTTTTTCCGCTTGATTAGTATCAAGGTGGTTACCGCGTTTTGACGCTTCTGATTGGCTACAGGCGTTAGCGCGCTCATTTGCATAACCGCGCCATCATTAGTATGCGAAACTAGCTTTCCTGTCCTTATTTGGTAGTGCGTCATCACGTGACTGCTACGGCCCTTTCTGATTGGTTGAACCTCGGGGGCGCCGCTTGGTGATTCGGCGTGTGACGTCATTCGATACGGCGCTCTCATTGGCCCTATACGGGATTCCACAGTGACGTCATTTCACGCTGCGCTCTGATTAGTTGATTTCGAGATTCCGGAGTGACGTCATTTGACGCGGCGCCCGGATTGGCTGCGGCCCCTGCGGGCTTCCCGCTCTTTTGTCGATCGAAGCGTGGGCAGGAGAGACAAAAATCAGACACGAACGGATTTACCAAATTTGCGAAATGCCGAAGAAAGACTAGACGGGAGCAAGACGACTGTCTCCGCGGCTGCAGGCCGAGATTCACCGACTCCGGAGGCTGATCTTCGATTGAATACTGGCCCGAAATTGGACAATCCGTCCAACACGGTTGATGTCGGTGGCTTACTCCGGGCGGCTGTCCCGCCAGTTCCTCCCCCGGGCACTTGTCGAAGTGTTTTGGCGTTGCCAACCGACCTTCTACTAAACCGTCCGTATGCGGACGACGATGACGAGGATGATTACGAATACGTTTATGACGATGAGGATATCCCTATGGATGACGAGCCCTTGCAGATACGCAATCCGGCGCCGGAGGTTGTACAGGTCCCTCTTCCCGGCCCGCCGGACGGCCTTCACGGCCTCCTTGCTTCGTACCGTCAGGATGATCATTGCCATGCTGCTGTCCGGGAGGATGTTTTCTCGCTGGCAAATTCTATCTGGTGCACACAGCAGAAGCTCTCTGACGTATATGAGAAATTTGGCAGACCGGCTAATGTTGACATTTTTAAGACAGACGTAAATGAGAATTCCTCATTCCCATGGGCGAAGACAGCAACAAGGCCGTCCGGACTCGGGACATGAAGTTGCGGGCCGGGCAGGGGGCCATTGCCGGTGCAACATGGTCTACCATCGCCACGCTAAACTCGCTTACGAAGCTGGAGGCAGCTGAAGAAGGACAGACCATGAAAACACTAATGCCAGAAATCGTTGAATCGTCAGTAGCCTCACTGAAATTTTTGAGTTATGCCAATTTACAAGTGAATAACTTTCGGAAGGCTAACTTGCGTTCGATCATCAATCCGAAGTACCATACACTTTGCAAAGATGGGACCACCCTTCCCTCACCGTTCTTGTTCGGCTCGGATCTAAATGAGAAATTGAAAGTCATGGGGCAAGCTGTTCGAGTGGCGCGAACTGGACAAGGCTATCGGAGAGGCCGACCTGGAGGACGTGGCAACTTTGGACGGTACGTGCCTTACACACATCGTCCGCGTAATTCCTATGGCTCCTATGGCTCCTATGGTCAAGTTAAGACATTTTCTTTAATATCAGACAAGAAATTTGATGAAAATTGTTTAGATTTTGTAGAGCCTATGCCAGCACCATTGCCTCAACTTTCAGGAACTGATTCTGTGAATTCTGTTGTTCATTGTGAAATTTCTTCTCATTACAGCTCCCCGAGGGAGGTTCAGGAAAGTGAGGAAGGCGAATGCCAACACCACCAAGAAAACCCAGAATTAGGAGCCGATGATGCTGCCCCCCCCCCTTTACAGGTGGGTACTCAGGTGTCTGTTACACCTTGTCTATCTTTTAAAGCAGGCTCTGTTGCTGATCATGTACAGGCATGGGCTGAAATTACTTCTGATCCGATTATTCTGAAACATATCCGTGGCCTAGACATTGAATTTACTGACATTCCTGAACAGATCCGTGCGCCCAAACCTTTGCACTTCTCCTCTGAGGAGCGAAAATTTTTAAATGATGAGATTCAGAGGCTTTTGAACATGGGGGTGATTGAGACTGCGAAACACGCTCCAGGAGAATTCATCTCCCGTATTTTTCTGAGACCTAAAAAACAAAAGGGGAAATTTCGATTGATTTTAGATTTGAAATCTTTGAGTGACGATGTTCAATACCATCATTTCAAAATGGATACTTTAGAGACAATTTTGAAACTTGTCACTAAAGATGCTTACATGCTTAGTTTGGATCTTCAGGACGCTTATTACTCGTTACGCATTCGTCCTGGCCACAGGAAATTTCTTAGATTTGAGTATGCAGGGCAATTATATCAGTTTACTTGTTTGCCCAATGGCTTGAGTTCAGGCCCAAGGCTCTTCACAAAGATACTTAAAGTGCCGCTTGCACATTTGCGAGAGAGTACAGGCGTAGACATTGCAGCCTATATTGATGACATTTTCTTGATTGACCCTACATTCAGCCAATGCTTGGACTATGGCCAACAGGCCGCGCGGTTGTTTGAAAACTTGGGATTTCTTATAAGCCCTAAGAGTGTTCTGACTCCCACACAATGCATTGAACATGTGGGCTTTGTTATTAACTCAGTGAATATGAAAGTATCATTACCTACTGCTAAGATTACAGCTATTATTCAATTGGTCAATGACTGTTTGAATAAACATGAGATGTCTATTAGATTTGTTTCACAGGTATTGGGAACATTGGAGGCCACCAAGCCGGCAAACAGATATGGCCTTCTGTTTACTAAGAGTCTGGCAGTGGCTAAGAATGAAGCTCTTTCTGAAGCCAAATACAATTTTGATGCTAACATGACTTTAGATGCTGAGGTGCGAGCAGATTTGAGGTGGTGGCCTGTCAATTTACCTACAGTTTATGCTCCTGTGTTCGTTGGCCAACCTGATTATGTTCTGTTTACAGATGCTAGTTTGGCAGGTTGGGGCTGCAATTTCCCAGCTTTAGGTCAGAAATTTGGTGGAAGATGGACTGTTGAGGAATCTCATAAGCATATTAATGCCCTTGAATTACTTGCTATTCTTTACAGCTTGCAAGCAGTTTGTAGAGACATGAAGGATCTACACATTCGTATTATGACAGACAACACTACAGCTAAATTATTGATTGAAAACCAAGGCTCTGTTCGTTCCAAGCCATGCAATGACATTACTAGAAAGATTTGGTTGAGAATCAGGATTTTAAGAGAACAAAGAAGGCTCTTGCCATTCTGACCTCAGGCAGTCTCGTGTCGTTAAAGATGAGGAAGCTGTTTGTACAATCTTCCATCTATTTGAAGATTGGATAAACCCCTTTGCTGAATCCAAGGACATTATCAACATCTCCACTGCCCAAACTGCAACTCCATGCACAAGAGAAGTGCTACAAAAAATTTAAGGAAGAGCGACTTGATAGTGACTGCCCTGTGATATAATTCTATGAAAGCATCAAGCTGAATAAGCTAAAAACCTTCACCAGTATGTTACAAAAGAAGCAAGAGAAAATGCAGTGTGGCAGAACAATGATCCTAAAAGCTGACCGCTCACTGTTCGGAAGAATTCTGGTTATTGCACAAAGCCGAAAACTTCGCATGTAGGACATATTGTCTTATCTCCTTGGTCCACTGCCATTGGCTCTAGCAACTCCAAAAAGTTTTCTGAGGAAAACAAACAAAGCAGCATTGGCTGCCACACTGCAGAAAAACTTCACTCCGGCGGAATGCATACCTGATAATTCTGCAACCATTATAGATGGCATGAATTTGGTGCACAAAGTCAGTGGAAATCAGGAAACCTTTGGAGAGATTGCTGATACCATTTTGAGCATGATTCTCCAACAAGGAAGCCCCAGTCACCGGATTGACATTGATTGAAATTTCTGTGTACTTGTCAAAAACAAAGAAATTGAGCGCAGACTGCGTGGTGACCAAGGTGGCCAAAGGCTTCAGAAAATTGCACCTAAGCACCTTGTGAGGCATTGGAGATTGTTTATCACAAAGACAATAGTCCGGCAGTGGAGGGGTGGTACCCAAAAGTTTCGGTTAAAGTTTTTTTCTCTCTTGATCCTGTATCTATATGGTCCAAGAAACATTTTCAGGGGGGGTGTGAAACTCTCACCCTTGAGCATTCCGAGAAATCCAAGATGGCGTCCAAAATGGCCGCCGGACCCGAAATTGGTCATAAATTGGCTCCTAATTCACCTAGGATGATAAATAAAACATCAAAATAGGGGTTTTGAGGGTCAAGGATTTCAGAAATAGATAAATCAATCTCATAAGATTGCAATTTTCAGCTTAAATGGCCTAAATTATGCATTAAAACTGTAAAATTAGGGTTGAAAATCAAGGTTAGGCATATGTGACCGGCTCCACCAAAATGTGCTTAAATAATAAGCAAAGTATCTATTACTGTGGCTTCCCCTGAATCTACTTGAGAGGTGCTTTCAAATGAAGGGTCATATGTGGGTAGTACCCACTGGGTACATGTCAATTGCATCCAAAGTAATGACATGTCAAAAACCGTGAACAATGTAAATAATGAAGCTGCAGAATTTGAGAAAGTGGCCTTTACATTTCAAGCCAAACAATGTCAAACAACCAGAGGTTGGTTGATTGTTTTCTGAAGAATATGGATTAAAATGCACTAAGATAATGCCTCTTACAATAGTAAAAATATCCTTAAAGTATGACTTTTGAGATATATGAGCAATGCACATTGCTCTTATCTAGACCATTTCCGCATTCTTGAGAACTTCACTTACTTTTGTTTCTTTTAGCGGACCAGCCAATGTACATGATTCTTTACTGTTAGAGGCTCTATTGTTAATGGAAGGTATCTATGCCAGTTAGATAGATAATAGGTTTGACAAAAGGATAAGGGTTGATACCACTTATGGATTTGAATTTTAAGGTTAATTTGTGGTCGTTAAGGTCAACAAGACAAGGGTGCTTTTTCAGCAAAATTGAAAATAAAATAAAAAAAGTGACAAAATTGTACATGCTTAGGCTAGAACTACACCTCAAAGTACATAATGAACTTCACTATTTTGATACTTGTAATTGCAGTTCTCCCTTCATGATGTATTTTACAAGGACAAAATGATTGCCGGGCGTACTCCAAAGAGCATCCTTTTTTTCCATTTCAAATCTCCTCCGAAATTTATCTTGCCAAATGCTTGCTTAAACACCTTTGTACATAAGTCTTTTCCTGGAGTTAGGCTTTTCCAGGAGTAAGGCTATCTAAACCAATTAGTTAGTACTCTAATTAATTGACTCATTCACATGAAACTAACTCTGCCCTCACAAAAGTTGCCAAAGACAACAATTGAAGCAGGTCAGAGGGGCCCCTCTGTATCCATGTATTTCATGGGACCAAGTTTTTTATACCCTTTAAAATAATTAAATGTCATTTGAACAAAAAAAAAACATTTTTGACAGGACTGTCAATATCCACAGCCATTTTGGTTGGTTAGGAATGAATTGTCCAGTGATTGGGATTGGTGCAATTGAGAATATCAGGGTGGATTTTGTGTTCTTCAGTGGATATTTTCGACACTGACAGCAAGATGCATTTAACTTATGGACGGTTGACTGTTGTAGAAAAAAGAAAACCAAGGAGCCAAATAAAAGCTGACATCAAGGGCTATCCATCCACATCCATTTTGGTTGGTTAGAAATTAGTTATCCAGTGATTAGGACCGGCAAAATTGAAAATATATGGGCAGATTTTGTGTTTCCGAGGAGATTTTTGACACAGACAGCAACATTTATTTAGCTTTAGGAGGGTTAACAATTGTAGTAACAAGGAAAACAAGTTGCAAACTGAAAGATGACATCAAGGGCTATCCATCCCCATCCATTTTGGTTAGTTAGGAAGGATTTATCTAGTGATTAGGACAAGTGGAATTGAAAATACATGGGAGGATTTTCTGTTTCCGAGGAGATTTTTGACACTGACAGCAACATTTAGTAAGCTTTTGGAGGGTTGACAATTGTATTAACAAGGAAACCAAGGTGCCAAATGACAGCTGACATCAAGGGCTATCCATCCACATCCATTTTGTTTGGTTGAGATTAAATTACCAACTGATTAGGAGGGGAATTGCAAATACATGGGAGTACTTTCTGTTTCCGAGGATATTTTTGACACTGACAGCAACATTTAGTAAGCTTTTGGAGGTTTGACAATTGTATTAACAAGGAAACCAATGTGCCAAATGACAGCTGACATCAAGGGCTATCCATCCACATCCATTTTGTTTGGTTGAGATTAAATTACCAGCTGATTAGGATGGGGGAATTGAAAATACATGGGAGTACTTTTTGTTTCCGAGGATATTTTTGACACTTACAGCAATATTTATTCAGCCTTTGGAGGGTTGACAGTTTTACTAGCATGGAAACCAAGGTGCCAAATGAAAGCTCACATCAAGGGCTATCCATCCACATCCATTTTGGTTGGTTAGAAATTAGTTATCCAGTGATTAGGACAGGCAGAATTGACAATCCATGGGAGGATTTTGTGTTTCCAAGGAGATTTTTGACACTGACAGCAAAATTTATTAAGCTTTTGGAGGGTTGACAGTTGTAGTAATAAGGAAAACAAGGTACCAAATGACAGCTGACATCAAGGGCTATCCATCCTCATCCATTGTGGTTGGTTGGGATTAATTTACCAACTGATTAGGATGGGGGGAATTAAAAATACATGGGAGGATTTTGTGTTTCCGGGGAGATTTTTGACACTGACAGCAACACTTATTTATCTTTTGGAGGGTTGACAGTTGTAGTAACAAGGAAACCAAGGTGCCAACTGAAATCAAGATTAGGCATATGTGACCTGCTCCACCAAAATGTGCTGAAAGAATAAGCAAAGCATCTTACTGTGGCTTTCCCTGAATCTACTTGAAAGGTGCTTTCAAATAATGGGTCAAATGTGGGATTGCGGGTACATATCAATACATCAAAAGAAATAACATATCAAACCTGTTAATTATGAAGCCCGGGAAACCGAATAAACAACTGTTAAATTTCAAGCAATCGACACCAAAATATGTCAAACTAACACAGGTATGCTATCTGTTTTCTGGTGAATATGGATAGCCTTTGATGTCAGCTTTCATTTGACACCTTGATTCCCTTGCTAATATAACTGTCAACCTTCCAAAAGGTTGCTATCAGTGGCGAAAATCTCATAGGAAACACAAAATGCTCCCATGTATTTTCAATTCCACCTATCCTATTCAATAGATAACTCATTCCTAATTAACCAAAATGGATGTGGATGGATAGTCCTTGATGTCAGCTTTCAATTAAACCTTGATTTATTTGTTACTCCAACTGTCAACCTTCCAAAAAGCTTAATAAATGTTGTAGTCATTATAGAAATTCTCCTCCGAAACACATAATCCTCCAATGTATTTTCAACTCCACTATCCTAATCACTAGATAAATCTGTCCTAACAAACCATAATGGATGAGGATGGATAGCCCTTGATATCAGCTTTCAGTTGGTACCTTGATGTCCTTGTTACTGCAATTGTCAACCCTCCAAAAGCTAAAATAAATAAATGTAGCTGCCAGTGTCAAAAATCACCTCGGAAACACTACAGTACAACCCAAAATAAAGTACGATTAACCCAACAGGAAGGAAGAATCAGCCACTACTTAACCCTTTCACACCTTTTGACTACCTCTGAATCACTTCCTACTTTTACCTACTTGAAACTACCTTTTAAAATTACATTAAAATCACATTCAAACAAAACCAATTTAAACTCAATCACCCCCATTGTGTTTTGTTTAATTGATATTTTGCACCTCTGCTAATTGCAGTTACATTGGTAGCTGTCTAAATAGAGTTCTTAATGAAGGGTAAGGTTGTTGTAAGGAGTCAAAGGGAGTTGTGAGGAGATTTGGGGTGGAGAGGAGAAAAGAGGACAAAAAAGGTAAACAGAGGACTTCTGGCAGAAAATTTTCTTACTTTATTTTGAGTTGTACTGTAAATCCTCCCATTTATTTTGAATTCTTCCTGTCCTAAACACTGGATAGTTAATTTGTAATCAACCAAAATGGATGTGGATGGATAGCCCTTGATGTGAACTTTTATTTGGCACATTGGTTACCTAGTTAGTACAACTGTAAATTCTCCAAAGGCTAAATAAATGTTGCTGTCAGTCCCAAAAATCTCCTCGGAAACACAAAATCCTCCCATGTGTTTTCAATTCCCTCGCTCCTAATCACTTGGTAACTTAATCTGAACCAACTAAAATGGATGTGGCTGGATAGCCCTTGATGTCAGCTGTCATTTGGCACCTTGGTTTCCATGTTCCTCCAACTCTCAACCTTTGAAAGAAGCTAAATGAATGTTGCAGTCCTTATCGGAAATCTCTTCGGAAACACAAAATCTTCAAATGTACTTTCAATTCCACCTAATCCTAATGACTAGATATATCCTTCCTAACTAACCAAAATGGATGAAGATGGATAGCCCTTGATGTCAGCTTTCAGTTGGCACCTTGGTTTCCTTGTTACTACAACTGTCAACCCTCCAAAAGATAAATAAGTGTTGCTGTCAGTGTCAAAAATCTCCCCGGAAACACAAAATCCTCCCATGTATTTTTAATTCCCCCCATCCTAATCAGTTGGTAAATTAATCCCAACCAACCACAATGGATGAGGATGGATAGCCCTTGATGTCAGCTGTCATTTGGTACCTTGTTTTCCTTATTACTACAACTGTCAACCCTCCAAAAGCTTAATAAATTTTGCTGTCAGTGTCAAAAATCTCCTTGGAAACACAAAATCCTCCCATGGATTGTCAATTCTGCCTGTCCTAATCACTGGATAACTAATTTCTAACCAACCAAAATGGATGTGGATGGATAGCCCTTGATGTGAGCTTTCATTTGGCACCTTGGTTTCCATGCTAGTAAAACTGTCAACCCTCCAAAGGCTGAATAAATATTGCTGTAAGTGTCAAAAATATCCTCGGAAACAAAAAGTACTCCCATGTATTTTCAATTCCCCCATCCTAATCAGCTGGTAATTTAATCTCAACCAAACAAAATGGATGTGGATGGATAGCCCTTGATGTCAGCTGTCATTTGGCACATTGGTTTCCTTGTTAATACAATTGTCAAACCTCCAAAAGCTTACTAAATGTTGCTGTCAGTGTCAAAAATATCCTCGGAAACAGAAAGTACTCCCATGTATTTGCAATTCCCCTCCTAATCAGTTGGTACGAGGGGCGTTCAGAAAGTTCACGGCTTTTTTTTATATGGACACTTAATTTCAATCTAGAACTATGAATTTTTTACAGGATAAAATTCAGCAGTTTTGGAATAGATTTCCAAAATTTTGGACAATTTGGACATTTTTAAGTCATTCTGTGGTTGCCATGGAAACAGAAAGTTTTGCTAGGTGGAGCAGGTAGTACGGAGATCAAGCAAATCAGTGAATTGCGGCTGAGAGAGACCTCACTCTGCAACTTGTATTAGTAAGATTGACAATAATTAACACAAGAAATATAATATTAGCTTCTAAATATACTTTCAAGCATACCAAATGTTTGTATTCTTACAGCGAACCAATGTGGAAAAGCACTCCTGCATGCCCGATTTGGCAAGAGTGATTCAGCTGCAGAATGTGAGTCCTTAACTACATCAGGACTTATGACAAAGCATGAATTCACTGGCATGAGCAAGAGACCTAAAGGGACAGCATTATCCATCCCGGCTTTTCCTTTTACATATAGCTTTACATAAGACCTGGTTTTCTATTACCTTAATCACTGGGGGCAATAGTTTCAGGCAATGGAGGAGAAAAGGCCTTGGATGACCGAAATGCTTTCACAAAAACTTTTCCTGGAGGGCTTCAAGGAACATTTATTTAAACGTGTCAGGAGTATGAATTAATGCTTTTGTAGTACTTGCTAGTATTTTCAAAAGGTAATATTATATTTCTCGTGTTAATTATTGCCAATCTTACCAATACAAGTTGCAGAGTGAGGTCTCTCTCAGGCGCAATTAATTGATTTTCTTGATCTCAGTACTACCTGCTCCACCTAGCCAAACATTCTGTTTCCATGGCAACCACAGAATGACTTAAAAATGTCCAAATTGTCCAAAATTTTGGAAATCTATTCCAAAACTGCTGAATTTTATCCTGTAAAAAATTCATAGTTCTAGATTAAAAATAAGTGTCCATATAAAAAAAAGCCGTGAACTTTCTGAACGCCCCTCGTAATTTAATCTCAACCAAACAAAATGGATGTGGATGGATAGCCCTTGATGTCAGCTGTCATTTGGCACCTTGGTTTCCTTGTTAATACAATTGTCAACCCTCCAAAAGCTTACTAAATGTTGCTGTCAGTGTCAAAAATCTCCTCGGAAACAGAAAATCCTCCCATGTATTTTCAATTCCACTTGTCCTAATCACTAGATAAATCCTTCCTAACTAACCAAAATGGATGGGGATGGATAGCCCTTGATGTCATCTTTCAGTTTGCAACTTGTTTTCCTTGTTACTACAATTGTTAACCCTCCTAAAGCTAAATAAATGTTGCTGTCTGTGTCAAAAATCTCCTCGGAAACACAAAATCTGCCCATATATTTTCAATTTTGCCGGTCCTAATCACTGGATAACTAATTTCTAACCAACCAAAATGGATCTGGATGGATAGCCCTTGATGTCAGCTTTTATTTGGCTCCTTGGTTTTCTTTTTTCTACAACAGTCAACCGTCCATAAGTTAAATGCATCTTGCTGTCAGTGTCGAAAATATCCACTGAAGAACACAAAATCCACCCTGATATTCTCAATTGCACCAATCCCAATCACTGGACAATTCATTCCTAACCAACCAAAATGGCTGTGGATATTGACAGTCCTGTCAAAAATGTTTTTTTTTGTTCAAATGACATTTAATTATTTTAAAGGGTATAAAAAACTTGGTCCCGTGAAATACATGGATACAGAGGGGCCCCTCTGACCTGCTTCAATTGTTGTCTTTGGCAACTTTTGTGAGGGCAGAGTTAGTTTCATGTGAATGAGTCAATTAATTAGAGTACTAACTAATTGGTTTAGATAGCCTTACTCCTGGAAAAGCCTAACTCCAGGAAAAGACTTATGTACAAAGGTGTTTAAGCAAGCATTTGGCAAGATAAATTTCGGAGGAGATTTGAAATGGAAAAAAAGGATGCTCTTTGGAGTACGCCCGGCAATCATTTTGTCCTTGTAAAATACATCATGAAGGGAGAACTGCAATTACAAGTATCAAAATAGTGAAGTTCATTATGTACTTTGAGGTGTAGTTCTAGCCTAAGCATGTACAATTTTGTCACTTTTTTTATTTTATTTTCAATTTAGCTGAAAAAGCACCCTTGTCTTGTTGACCTTAACGACCACAAATTAACCTTAAAATTCAAATCCATAAGTGGTATCAACCCTTATCCTTTTGTCAAACCTATTATCTATCTAACTGGCATAGATACCTTCCATTAACAATAGAGCCTCTAACAGTAAAGAATCATGTACATTGGCTGGTCCGCTAAAAGAAACAAAAGTAAGTGAAGTTCTCAAGAATGCGGAAATGGTCTAGATAAGAGCAATGTGCATTGCTCATATATCTCAAAAGTCATACTTTAAGGATATTTTTACTATTGTAAGAGGCATTATCTTAGTGCATTTTAATCCATATTCTTCAGAAAACAATCAACCAACCTCTGGTTGTTTGACATTGTTTGGCTTGAAATGTAAAGGCCACTTTCTCAAATTCTGCAGCTTCATTATTTACATTGTTCACGGTTTTTGACATGTCATTACTTTGGATGCAATTGACATGTACCCAGTGGGTACTACCCACATATGACCCTTCATTTGAAAGCACCTCTCAAGTAGATTCAGGGGAAGCCACAGTAATAGATACTTTGCTTATTATTTAAGCACATTTTGGTGGAGCCGGTCACATATGCCTAACCTTGATTTTCAACCCTAATTTTACAGTTTTAATGCATAATTTAGGCCATTTAAGCTGGAAATTGCAATCTTATGAGTTTGATTTATCTATTTCTGAAATCCTTGACCCTCAAAACCCCTATTTTGATGTTTTATTTATCATCCTAGCTGAATTAGGAGCCAATTTATGACCAATTCCGGGTCCGGCGGACATTTTGGACGCCATCTTGGATTTCTCGGAATGCTCAAGGGTGAGAGTTTCACACCCCCCCTGAAAATGTTCCTTGGACCATATAGATACAGGATCAAGAGTGAAAAAAACTTTAACCGGAACTTTTGGGTTAGGCCCAAAAAGGGCATTTTACTGCCGGACTACAATGAGCAAAAGCAATCTCATTGAGTTTCTGGTATGCACATGGAGACAACCAGAGTGTAGGAGCAAGCTTGGAGATAAGATGCTGTATGCAACTGTTGGTGATAAGTGTTTCCTGATCACCAAAGATGGGAGTGGTGAGGTTAGTGATCTCTCTGGTACACAAGAAGCAGCTGATGGTCGGTTGCTCCTGCATGCAGCACATGCAGAAAGGGCAGGATATGAAGTGGTGGTCATTTGTTCAAATGACACAGATGTTTTCATCTTGAGTTTGGCTCTGAAAAACGAAATTGGCTCTCAGATTGAAGTGTGGAAGTAAAACTCAGGTCAAGTGAATCGACATCAGCAGGGTGGCCGCCAAACTTGGAATGTTCAAAAGGTCTCATCGGTCTACATGCTTTCACAGGGTGCGACAGCGTTAGTGCCTTTGCTGGCAAAGGAAAAGTCAGTGCATTGAAGTTGATGACCAGTAACCGTGATGTTCTCCAAGCCTTTGATAAACTTGGCCAGCAGTGGAATGTTACACCTGAAACTGTGGCTGAGCTGGAGGCTGTTACGTGCCAACTATATGCCTCCGAAAACAACGACCGTGAGTGTTAATGACCTGAGATACCATTTGTTCTGTGTCAAGAAGGGTGAAGTGGAAAGTCATCAACTTCCTCCCAGCGCAGACTGCTTGGAACAGCATGAGCAGCCTGCCAATTATCAAGCAGCAATTTGGAGACGTTGCCTAGACCCAATGCCTGAAATACCTGAACCAATGGGACATGGGTGGACACTTGAAACTACTGAAGGACATGATCGCCTTGCAGTGAAGTGGATGGAAGGTAATCCAGCCCCAGAAGCCGTACTTGATCTCGTCTCCTGCAAGTGTACCACTCGCTGTACTCTACCTAGATGTGTTTGCTTGGCAAATGGATTGAAATGCATCAATATGTGTAAATTGCAAGACCGTGATAACCAAGCTACTGAGGATGCGGACTGTGATGTTGACGATCTTACAGATGATCTTGATGAGGACTAGGTGTCCAAAAGATACATTTACTGCTGAAGTAAAGGTAGCACTAATTAGCAACTTCCATTATACTAATGGCAACATCTTATATGCAGTTTTGAAGTTCACATTTCAAGCATTGATTTGAGGCATTGCAAGCCTGGTTCCCTTGAATACATATCAAGAGAAACTACAATCTTATCCACCTCTTTATTCATTTTTTTGTTCACAAAATCGCCTTGATTATCAAAGTGTTATTGTAATTGGTCATTAATGAGCATTTTTGTCACAGAAAAGTTATATTACCATGTACCATCTTAAAGCACACATTCCTAGCATTAGTTCTGTGCATGTATAACTGTCTATATATAATTTGGTTATGAGAAACACTTAAAGTTATCAGAATATTTTGATTTTTTTCCAATTTCAGAAGACATCTGAGGAGTTCGTTAGCACTAATTGGCTATTTGTGTTATCATAATGGTATCATATTGCATACTTTTGGAAAGTACATATACCTGGCTTTAATTTAAGGTATTATAAGTCCATTTCCATCAAGTACTTGCTGTGTGAGTAGCAAATATTATTACCAATTTGAATTTTTTTGCTACTCAAAAACATCGCAGCCTCGTTAACACTAATTAGTGATATCACAGGGAAGGCAAAGAGCTAGGCAATGCTATCATACCTTTTCGGAAACCTCAGACATAGGGCTTTCATAAAATCTTACTCATGTTTGACCCCCCCACCCAGTTGGTACTGAACAACCCCCCTGGCTCAAGGCCTATAACATACCATAAACAGCTACCTTGAATCATTGGTATGTCTCTGCTGTTGCAAGCTTTTTGAGGAGCAGAAATGTGACATATTTCGTAACACAGCACTATGATCCACTGTTGGAAGTCTGGATGCTCAAGGTTGACCATTAGGGTGATGCAGATTGCACAAAAAAAAATAAACTTTTGAATTTTCAATGGGGCACCCCCCAAATATGTTTCAATATATGAAAAGAAAATTCAGTAAAAATTTGAGCCAAATCGGACAAATTTTAGAGGGTGCTACCGCAATTTGAAATATAACATTGTATTGCAATGGGCGAAATCCCAGTTTTATGGGTGCTGGGTGAAAGAAGTTGTCCGACTACTAGAGTGATGGAGATTTTTTTCCTATTTCAACTTTCCACTATTCTCATCACAAATCCATTCATATTTTGCCAATATCCGGTCATTTCAGGCTACAGGGCTCTTCTGAAGCAACAAATTTTGCCCGATTTTTACAGCATTAAGGTTAGACGCGGTATTGAATAACATAACTAGCAATAAAGGTACACAAATATAAGTTACACCATCTTATTAAGCAGGAAAAGAGCTTTCCATTGAATACCAACATTACTATGTTGCTATATTCTACAGTATTACGACAGTGCTGTGAATATTGGGAATTTTCGCATAGAATTGTTAATGACAAATAAGCTAATTCAACGGGGTCAGGCGGTCAGAATATAGTAATGTTGGTATTCAAATTAAAGCTCTTTTTATGCTTCATCTAATGAAGTAACTTTCATTTCTGTGACTTTGAAACTCGTAATGTTATTAAATACCGCGAATTCGTTATATTTTGACTATTTTATCTTCGTTAGTCTGGTGGTAGCAGCATGGAGAAGTCAAAAATAATCCAAATTTGCATTGATCCGCTGTTCTGACAACCAGACCCAAAAATTATGACCATGTCGCATTGGTTTGGTGCACCGGGTATAGTTGAACTCGCTACATGCCATATAATTGGATATTTTTGTATTGAATACTAATGTTAATTTTGATGATGCGGTAGCACCCTCTAATTTTTGTCCGATTGAGCTCTAATTTTTACTGAATTTTTTTTTCATATATTGGAACAACTTCAAGGGGTGCCCCATTAACATTTCAAAACTTCACTTTTTTGCATCACCCTATTGACCATGTTACACAAACATTTTAATCTTATCATATGTTATCATTTTGTGAGGAAAAAACCTTAATGAAACAGGTTTATGGGTGTTGTTCACAGCCATATGCAATATTACCATACTTCGTAACATTTGGCTGCAGTCAAGAAAGGCTTTGGTGATGGGGTGATCTCCAAAGCGGATATGTGTACTGATGATATATTTCAGCTATACACCATATGGCTATTTCTAAACAACATATAAACAGTGCAGCAAACAACTTATTTTTGTTTGGTAACATATATATTATAGCTGATTTTCAAAATTTAAAAAAAAATGCATTCAATGAAAAGATAAACATAGAGATGTTTTGGCATCAAATTTACGCAGCTTCTTTATCATTGCTTTTCCTCGCAGACTAGCATGTATTTCTGTTTTATTGTGAGTAATTCCAAGTAGCTAGTACTGCTTTTGGAAATATTTTCCAGTCACTTCTTTGACCCCCTTTTAGCAGCATGTCCCTATAAAATGTAAATTTCCCCTTTTTATACTCTAAATTGCTAAGTCAGATCCAAAGAACAATAGGACCCTAGGACAAACTATATATCAAATTGACCGTTATTAGACAAGCTATCAACTGATGCAATTTCCAAGAAATTAAGATAAATATTGAAAAACATATAAGCTCTAGAAGCTCCCGGAAGGTGAATATACACATTCCCATGCTACAAGCCTTAGGCAAACTGAGAATGGTCTAATTGTCTTATTTGACCTTAAAAACATTTGGATAGACACCTCATTTGTTAAGCAAAGTGGAATATTAACTGAGACATGACAAAAATGAGATTTTTTAATCATGACCGCACCAATTTATGTTTAAATGGCATTATTAAAGCACATGATTCTTGAATAATTGTGAAGATTTACCATCTGTTGGGTAGCCTACTACACAGCTCATTGGTTGCTAACACGATCATTTGAATTTACACACTATAACAAACAAACTTCTGGTTCTGGGAAAAATTCCTGGAATTTCCGATACTGTACAAACTTTGTTCATCTCAAATAATAACAATGTAGCAGACTTATGAATCACCTGTGCAAATTAAGAATGGTCTAATTAGTTTTTTTTTAATACAGCATTTATACAGCGCCATATTCACAAAGAATCTATGCTCTATGGCACTTTACAATGGAGTCTGGCTGGAGGTGTTGCTGATCACACCTGACAGGAGGGTGACCCCTGCCTACACAAGTGGCCATCCTCCCCGGCCACAGCCACAACCAACTCACTCCAATCGAGTTCCAGGAGCGGGATTCGAACGCGTGTCCCATGTGCCATTAGATTCGCAGTCAAGCTCTTTAACCATTAGGCTATGGGAACTCTCTTTAATTGCGATTTTTTGACAAATATATAATTTTTTCGGTAGGCCTAATAGCGGCCCAATTTTGTGTTGAAATTGTGTCATATGTCTTCAATAATAATTTATTCTTTATCAAAATGGCCAATATAGGTGATGTATTCACCACTTGTCCAATTTCTATGAAGTTTCACTGATTCACTTTGGGTGAGGGCAATCAGGGCATGATTTCATTAAGCTGAATCTGACAGACTCGATGACGGCCATTTTGGAAAATGTCTGAAATTCCCTCTTGGGATATTTTGACGTGGCTCCCTATCTGGATTTACTTTATTCATAAAGAAAAACGTTTGTGCCAAATTTCATGCTTCTATGACAATTTGCAGAATCCTTTACATTTTGGGCACTCACCTACCCCACTACCCTTCTGGACAATTTCCTTTGAGGAACGTTGGTCTGAGGAAGCATTAAACCTCCAATCCACATCGGACCAAACGTTTGAAAACTACGCATTTTGTCGACAAATGCTTACGACATTATTACGTACGTATATATCGTATTTGTTGCGTATTTCTCCAACCTCTGATATCAACGCACCCCCCACGTTAAAGGATCGGTCGTTATACGCCTCTGGGGCGTCAGGCGTGGCAGGCCAGCTTAGCGCGCTGTGTCTTGCGCATGCGCAAACATCCGACAAGATGGACGCCATGGCTCTCCATGCTTGTGTGGATTGGAATTCCAACGGTCAATAACACCTTCTATTCCATCGTAACGAAGTATTTAACCATGGCCGATTGATTCTAGGATGTGTATGGATCAAATGACTCTTTCGGATGGACTCTGGCTGCTGTGTATGCTTCACAATCATCCTGTCAATCGGCGATGTGGAATATATGTGGATTCATTGTAGTCGGCCAGGGGCGGATCCGTCGGGGGGACCGCCGCATTGCTCCCGACGGCCCAGCCCCCGGCCAGGCTGCTGCCCCCGTGGAATAAAAATAAATAAAATAAAGCCCTTGAATATTGGTCCTCATTACGATCGAATGAAGAAGCTCATCTGATTTTACAGCAGGATTTATTTGGAGGGGGGGGGGGATTTCAAGATTTTTTTAAAATGTCAGGTCTTGACTCGAGGAGATGGGTGCTTGGTGGACTTTTTGTTGGGAGATCTGCAAAGAGAAAACATGAATTAAAACAGCGAAGAGAAGAGAAAAACAGAGCGAGATAGAAAGAAGCAGAGCCAGGCAGCAAGCACTGAAGGTGGCTCCAAAATTAGTAGACTTTTCTTCCTTGTTTTACCAAGCAGTCTACAGTCCATTTAAGGACTATAATAAATAATAAATAAGAATATTCACTTACCTTGTAAGGGATTAATGCTGCAACTCTGAAGAGTTGGAAAAATCCCAATCCAAATTGGCCTGCTGGATAGGTGGCATTCAGTTGCAAGTAGTCTCAGTTCAACTCCGGTCTTAACTGATTCTCTCTTGCTCGTTTGTGGTTGAGCAGTACTTCAGAATTATTTTTTTTGGCCTATGTAATCTTTCATATTTTAAGAGATATTTATTTGGTAATTTTTGTTACTGGTCTAGCTACTATTTCTTTATGGCTTCATCCAATTATCACCAGCAAGCATCCTGTTGGAGGTTTTATATGCTCAAAGTTACCAGATAGCTTGGAATAGGTATGGGAATAGATGGCGCTACAAGGTTCTCTGTGACTTAGGATCCCAGGTTCTGCAACTTTGTGCAAACCTTCAACAAACCTTTAGCAGATACGTATGATCAGACGTTTGCCCTGAACATTACTTTCAAACGTTGTCCATACATATCAAAAACACGTTGGAGAAACCTTGGAACTTACGTATTGCCAAATGTGCGACCATACCTTTGATAAACCTATGAATCAAAGGTATGGTCATACGTAATAGTCTAAGGTTGTAAAAACCTCTCAAATGAATGTTCAACAAACCTATGAATCAAAGGTATGGTCATACGTAATCGTCAAATGTTTTTTAAACCTCTCAACCAAAGGTATGACTTACGTAATAGTCTAAGGTTTTAAAAACCTCTTAAATTAATGTTCGACAAACCTATGAATCAAAGGTATGGTCATACGTAATAGTCAAACGTTCTTCAAACCTCTCAACCAAAGGTATGATTTACGAATGACTGACACGTTTAGCCAAACATTACAACCAAACGTTCTTCCAACCTCTCAACCAAAGGTATGACTTACGTGTGACTCAAATTTTCGGCCAAACTATAAAACAAACTATCTGCCAACCTCTTACTAAGGTTGCGACCTACGTTTGGTTTTCCATCTGAGTGCAACGTTTTGAAATTACCTTTGTCCTACCTTTGTCATACGTTGTTTGGCCCAACGTTTGATTCTAACCCAAATAATTACATAGCGAAAGGTTTGATTTACGTTGCTGCTCAGGAGGGTAGGGCCCTGGTGAGCCGCTCACCCCTCATCCATTTTTCAGATTCATGTCAATGTCAAGAAGAATATATATTTAATTTCAGGAAATATTTTGAAGGATCAGTGGATACAAACCTTCAAAATGACACAATCAAAATTTATACTGATCCAATATTAAACATTTGTGTCCTTGAATTTACGATTTTACTTTTTGAGGCACAAAAATACATTTTTGCGCATATTATATCAGATGCACAGGTCTTTCTAAAAAAGACGATGTCAGACACATAGTAACACTTAACTGCTGTATATTAACTTCCAGGGGCAGCAACAACTCAATATCACAGATGACTTTTTAATAAGTGGCAAGCTTCCACTACCTCATACTGTTTGATGAAAAATAGAACCATCACTTTGAAATGGATACTTCCATCACCAGTCAATACAATACCTTTGCATTGGAATAACATTGAAATTGTATTTATATGTAATATAAAGCCTCTCTTGTTAAAAAAAAATCATATCAGGACTAATTCACCTTCACAGGACATCTTTGCAATCACAATTTTTTAACTAGACACATCATCAAAAGTGTTATTCTATTGTGGAGAGCATAGGTTAACAGAAAAACAAGATTATTTATCATGGAATAACCTCATTCACAGTTTCATAACCAGGACTATATTGGAATGGCCTGGTTTGGCCAGTAGCCCTCTGCCTCACATCGGTTCGAGATCATTTCATTACCCTACTATGCATAGCATGGGCGGTAATTACACATTATTAAATGGTTCCTGAAACCGCTTCACTGGGGCCTCATGCCCAATACCATGTGCGGCCTCTCGCCCCAAACCCACATATTTGAATTTTTCCTCTATATTTTTTAACTAAAATGCAAAAAACATGATCGAAATCATATTTATGTGATAATCATAGAGTGAAGCAATGCAGATATCCATTATACTTTTAAAAATTTCCAAAGTTATTTCTGACAACCCCTTTCAAATA
The DNA here is from genome assembly GCA_026936325.1 of Platynereis dumerilii. Taxonomy (NCBI): domain Eukaryota; kingdom Metazoa; phylum Annelida; class Polychaeta; order Phyllodocida; family Nereididae; genus Platynereis; species Platynereis dumerilii. Next base: position 780,237 of record JAPTHN010000056.1, read on the forward strand.
ATTAATCAAAGTTACAAAAACCATGCACATTTTTTTGTCTCTTTAATTTCTACTATGTTGGTGCTGTTTGCCCCGAAAATTGTTGACATCACCTATAAACATAGGCTGCGCAGCAGCAAACCTTCAGCGAATAACACATTTAGAAGATTACATTACATCATAAAATTGGCGTGTTTACCAAATTCCGTATATTATAGGTATGCAACAGTGGTCGAGTAATGACGTTCTATTATCTGTTATTTGCCTGCTGCCCTGCGATCTACCTGTGTGCTTGCCAGGGTTTGTAAAAGCAGGGAAAGGCCTTATTATACTAATTTACTTATATTATGGAACGGTTTTATGCATGTACAAAGTTTTTCAAATCATTCAAAAAGTGTTAAATACAAGTAAAAAAAACACTGCAACATTTTATAGGTGATACGTGTAGGAAATGGCATTGCTGCATATGCAATAGTGGGCACGTTTTGGCTCCAATAAGAAAATAAGTATTTTTAATATTTTTTCTCAATATTACAAAAATTAATAGAATATGTATCAGTCAGACCATGAAAAGGCACAACTATACCACATAAGTCATATGTGTACCAAACTTTATCCATGTACATGCAATAGTGACCAAGTCTTGGGCCAGAAACAAAAAATTTATTTTTTCTCTTTTTTTTAAATATTTCAAATAGCATTTAATATTTTCCACCAGACCTTTCAAAGGGCACAACAAGACCTTATGGGCCATGTGTGTACCAAACATTATCCATTTACATGCAATAGTGACCGAGTCTCAGCCCAAAGAACCAAAAAATACACATTTTTCTATTTTCCAAATTTTTGCAAAAAGTATAAAATATCCATCAATGAGACCATCAAAAGGCACAACTAGACCATATAGGCCACATCTGTACCAAAATTCATAAGTGCACATGCAATAGTGACTGAGATTTGGCCCGGAAACGAACAAAAATAATTTTTATATTTTCTCAATTATTTCAAAAGGTATTGAATATCTATCAATTAGACCATCAAAAGACACAACAAGACCATACAGGCTATATGTGTACCAAATATCATCCATGTACACTCAATAGAGGCCGAGTGCTGGACCGGAAACGATCTATCCGCCCACCGCCCGCCCACCCGCCCGCCCGCCCGGCGGACGGACAACATTTTTACCCAAGTGATTACAATACCTTCTTCGAACTTCGTTCGCTGAAGGTAAAAAGCCTCTAGCTTCAATTCTATCAATAAGACAACGCACCAACAAAAAAGTAAGTTAAGATATAACCCTGGGGGGGGGGGGCGCCTCTCACCTTAGCCGGGCTTCTTGCCCCACCCTACTCTATACACAAAACATAGACAAGATAGACTGAAATGCATGCCCACTAAACGTACTTATAGCTAACATAAGAGAGATGAGATCATTAGAAACTTACTGGACAACAATATGCCCCAACGAAGAGAGAAGTTCTTTAACTTTCTTGGACTGCATGTCTCTGTCGATTGACGACATTTTCACAACCTGCAAGAACAAAAAATTACATGTTATTGGTTTGATTCAAAGCCAACATAATTAATTATTTGAAGTATGATTTACCTATATTACACTCTAAACTGTCGAAAGCAGCACAGATGCCAAATATGACATAATTGCTGATGCAATGCCTGTACAACTGATATGTCAGTTCTAATTCATTCCAATTCTCATGTAAATTAATACAACTTATGCTTGACCCAAATCTCATAACTTATTGAACATTGAGTAAACAAGTAAAGTCATAAATATGTGAAATACAAATACCACACATGGGCAATTCTGCAAAGTCTGAATTAGGGACCCAGGGCACATTGGGACACGGGGCACATTGGGGCACATTGGGACAGTGGGGCACAATGGGACAGTGGGGTTTTCTTGGTTCCTGACAAGGTTTATGATATGGTAGGGCCATCAAATCTTGTAAATTCCTATCTGATGTTTCCATCCTATTATCGGCAAATTACGGTCACATGCAAACGTATGGTGAGAAAAAGTTTGTTTTGCTACTACTCAACTAAATTCGAAGGGGTTCAATTCAAACCATTATCTGGACAAACCATGAAAAATGAGGTTTTCCCAATGCTTGTATGAATTTGATACATCACAACAAACAGTTATGAATTGCTATCCTGATAAAACACACTCACTGGTGCCTGAGAAATTAGCATTTTGGTGTAAAAGTAATATCGGGGCTCATTGGGCCAGTGAATTCGGGGCACATTGCGACACAATTTATATGGCATGATGTAAGTGTCCAAGTTAACTGATATATTCAGTGAGGTGAATATATTTTATATGGCTCGGTGGTACAGTGGTTGGCATGCCTGCCTTGTACACATGAGGATTTGGGTTCCGTCCCTGCATGTCCAGCGATTAAAACTATAATGATTGGTATGATTGCCGTTCAGTACTATGGTGCTGGTGAGCAGGTTTGTCTGGAATGGGCGCTATATAAAATCATACTTTATACTATATAATGTATATTTCAGATCAATCAACCAGCGAATATGGAAATATATACTGTGCCTAGTAATTAGCCGATAAGAGGACAGGAATTTTGCTAGATGTAGTATATTATGAGGTTATATCATGGGTAGGTGCAGTACATCCCTAGTATACTCCCCGAGACCCCAGTATATCCCGAGACCTGAAGGGTCGAGGGAATATACTGGGGTCGACGGGTGTATACTGGGATGTACTGCACCTACCCATGGTATGACCTTTTTATCCCATGTCTAGGCACATTTTTCTATTTAATTAAATTGAAATTAGTACCACTGCAAGATAAACAGTCATCCATCTGTCTTTCAAAATGCTTTGAACCAGGCTGTGACTGACTTATACACTTTACATATAGCAACTCCATAGCCTATATATAAAATACATTGATAAATCAACCAATCATCAATTAAACCATCTATCTATCTATCTATCTATCTATCTATCTATCTATCTATCTATCTATCTAGCTATCTATCTAGCTGTCTATCTAGCTGTCTATCTAGCTGTCTAGCTAGCTGTCTAGCTATACTGTTAGCATTACTATTCAAAAATAGGATTGGCTGTTTGACAGGTTGCGAATAGATTGCTGATTGCATTATGTATAGCTTTTTATAGCCTTGTGAATGAGTATTATGAAAAATAAAGTGCTGTTGAACTGCCCACTATTTTCATCATGACATTAAAATAGTATTTTAAAAAATCTGCCTGATATTTATTACTGATTCGATGTAAAATTCAACTTTCAATAAAAACAGAAATTGATAAATCAAAGTATATTATACACTTCAAAACAACAGAACTGTGTGTTTTCAGAATGAAGTGACTTTGAAATTGATTTTATTACTTTCAAAAATAATACTGTAAGAGAGCCCTTGTTTCATTTTTAAATTAACTCTATCTGCACATTTTTATTCAAATTGGTGACTCTAGTTGCTTTAATAAAATTACACAATGTTATCATGCTCCATGAAGTCTAATCCCAACAATGAAAACACAGGAAAACTCTGTGCACAGTGGTGGAGTGGTGGATTATTGATTTTTTTCTTCTGTGCAGCCATGCATGAACTCTGGCTTGTCTGGCTGAGCTGAAAGTGGGTGTGTCACATTGCTGCACTGTGATTGGTTAATGAATCTAAAGTCAGTATACTCTCTGGCGAATACTGGTCAGCTGACCATATACTGGTTTTTCTCCCCGATACTCACTTTTTCCCTGCTGTATTGGCCCAGTAAAAAACACAGTATCGGGGAGAAAATGTGCCTAGACATGGGATAAATATATTTACGATACGATACGATAATAATTTATTGTCACTGTATACAGTAAAATTTGTTGTGGCATATGATATTCAAACAACAATAGTGAAAGGAATTTACCGTACATTATGGTGCCATTGGTGACATCAAAATTCAACACAACAGCTAAATTCGTCATAAACAAACTCACATAACGGCTGCTTAATACACTGAAAGCATGGAAATCTAGTGGAAATTCTCAGAAATAATGCTATTCTTTCATCCCTAGGGCGAGCGAATTTCCGAATGCACCCTTCCGCCCCTAGTGGTTGTGTCTAATTTTATTGTAAGTCAAAAAATCGCCTGAAATCGTCGATTCTCTTGTAAATTTACTGATCAATCATCGACTTGGTTGCATTGAATGAAGGCTATGCAATGAGAGCCTGCAAGTCTTGGTTTGGAAATCTATACAAGAATCCAGGGATTCAAAGGTAGTCGTTTCAGGATTATATTGAAGAGGATTGATTAATATGGAGTGGGTGACAGCGATATTCCTCTATATTACATCTGTGTTGGAGACATGGTTATCATATTGACATGTGAATAAGTGAGAGAGCATTCTTTTTGGACACTTTTCTTACAATAACTTAACATGCATAATGGTAGGCCTATACGTAGATTGAATACATTCAAACTTCTGATCAGTAAAATGATCCCTCTCTCAGGCAAAGTTTATGCTAAAGTTTCAAAAGTTTCTTTTGTCTCATGATTTCCAAACATTTTCATTCAAGGCAGAGTATCTTTGCCAGAAAACCATGCTTTGTGAAAGTAGTCTGGCGTAGTAATGTGGACACCTGTTGTACAACCTGATCTTGTGACCTGTCCAAAACAGATCAAATTAATGTTGACCCAATACGATTTAACAGGGACTGACAGCACTCTGCTGCCACTTGTCAGTCCCAAACAGAAGCAGACATTAACATCAATTTTGTCATTCAATGAAACCATTAGAAATTTGTTGGTTTAAAAAAAAAAGTTCCGGGTGAAAAACAGAAATAACATCAACAAGTATTTATCGTGATGTGGAAAAATGGGAAATCAAAATAATGAAACCCAGAAATATCAAATAGTTCAAATCCAACCTGGAAGTGTGGCTGTAATTAGTGTAATAGTAAAGCTACATGTATGGCCAAATATGGTAAAAATCAAAATTATTCAGTTATAACATATTTTGATCAATCAAAATAAAGTATTTATTGCATAAAATTGTGCTCTATTTGGCTATCATTGTACTTGACATGAGAACAAAATAAATCAAAAAGATATACTAGCAGACTCGAATTGGCACTTTTTCTATGATCAGCTCAATTGGATATTACACAAATGAACATTTTATAAATCATTTACTCTCACTCATACTGAAGTGTAATTTACAATATAAAACATAAAATAATTACAATTATTATATTCTGATAATCTGGCATGCCGATTGCAATGATTTTGATATTTTCTCTTGACACTGGTCAATGAATAATTGTAATCATTAGACACTACCTGCCAACTCAAGCCAATTGCCATTTTAAAACTGATATTACATTTGACACTGACTGAGATCAGTGAGTAGTTGCACTTATAAGACATGACCTGCCAACTCAAGCCAATTGAGTGGATCAATCAAGGAAATAAGGTAAATTAAAAAATGCTCTTATGTTATAATTTCTACTAAGCCTACTGATCTTGTGTTGGTAGTGTTTTTAAGCAGATGTCCATTTAATAGCACCTTCCCATCCTACTACTAGTACTAGGCTAGCCTAGAATGTATATCATGCTCAGAGACAATGTTCCAAGTTGGGCTTCACCTGTTGCTTATATAGTAAATATTACATGATAAGAGTAAAATCATGCTAATTAGTAGACTTTTTATTTATTTTTTATTCACCGCCATATTTGCTATAGCATAAAGTAGAAAAGATAATGTCTCACTGAATGCTTGGACAGTCACAAATATTCATCTAATGGCATTTAATAGTTTGGTCTATAACAAACCTGCTGTCTGTAGAGGGAGCGGTTAATAATTTCAATTAACATACAAGAATCCGCGGATTCAAAGCTAGCCATTTGGTTTTATATTAAAGGGGCAGTGATTAACATGGAATGGGTTGATAGCAATTTTGACCCAATCTTAAGTATATAATATATAATAATAATAATAATAATAACTTAATATAGCGCTAATTCCAGTAAACTGCTCATTAGCGCTTCTCGGGTGAGATTAATCATAGAATTTTTTTAACAAGTAGGTTTTCAGGTTCTTTTTGAAACCTTCCAATGTTTTCATCATTCTACACGTAACAGGCAATGCGTTCCAGAGTTTAGGGGCTACATGTGAGAAAGCTCGGTCTTCAAACTTATTTTTATTGCATGAAGGAGGTTCTGCTAACAGGCATTTGTGGTTGCTTCTCAGATCATGATTTTGTTCGGTTTTGGCTTGAATCAGTTCTTGGATGTAGACTAGTGCTTGGGAATCACAGCCTTCCATGTGATTATCATCAGTTTGAACTGGATTCTTGCTGGAATTGGTAGCCAATGAAGCTGTTTCCTGCTGTGACTTACACTGTCATGTCTTTTCAATCTCTCAATCAATCGAACAGCTGAGTTTTGGGCAACTTGAAGCTTACTCAACATGCTGTTCGTTATGCCATACAATAGTCCATTGCCATAGTCAAGGTGTGGGGTGACAAGGGCGTTCACTGCAGTTTTAACAGTTTCTTTATCTAGGTTCTTTCGAAGTTTTGATACATTTCTCAAATTAAGGAAGGCATTACGGCACATCTTATTGATTTGTCGTTCCATTGTCATGTTTTTGTCAAACAGCACGCCTAGATTTCTAACATGATCTGCTGTTTTAATTTCAACATTGTCAACGTTGATTGAAGATACTTGAAGTTTCCGCAGCTGATTTGGTGCACCAATCAGAAGAAGCTCAGTTTTATCACCATTGTTGCATAACTTGTTATCATGCAGGAAGTCCCTGATTTCTGATATACATTTTTCCATTTTCCGTACAGCATGCTCTTGATTCAAAAAGGTTGGCTTGAATGAAAGAATAAGTTGTTCATCATCAGCATACTTTTGATCATTCACTTGATTTCTTTGTGCAACCTCACTTACTGGCGCAATATAGGAGTTAAACAAGATCGGACCAAGTTTCGAACCTTGTGGTACTCCAAACTTGAGCGGAAGTTTGCTTGAGGTTGTGTCATGTATCATAACTGACTGTGATCTCTCGGAAATATATGATTTGAACCATTTCAGAGCAGAGCTTTGTACTCCATATCGGTTTTTCAACCTGTCAAGCAAAATGTCGTGATCAATTGTGTCAAACGCAGCAGATAAGTCTAACAATACTAGCATTGTCACCTCTCCTTTGCTCATATTAAGCATTATGTCATTGTGGATTTTTGTCAAGAGGGTTTCTGTACTATGGAACTGTTTGTACGCTGATTGTTTTTCATCGTCAAGTTTGTTTTGAGTGAGGTGATCAACATATTGTTTGATTATAGCACTTTCGATAAGTTTACCGAGAAAAGAAAGGTTTGAGACAGGACGATAATTCTTTTTTGTCAGTTCAAGGCCTGCCTTCTTTAATAGTGGTTTCACAAGTGCATGCTTCAAGTCAAGAGGCATTTCTCCAAGTGTCAGTGATATATTGACAATCTTTGTCATGACTGGAAGAAATTCATCAATGCATTCAAGCAGTAGCCATGTGGGCAAGGGATCAAGTTGACAGTGTTTTACTGCCATATCAGTAACAAGTTTCTTTACTTCCATTTGTGATAAAGCTTTGAACTGACTCAGCTTGTGACTAGGGTTCACTTGTGCAGCAGTTGTTTTCTTTGAATAGGAGTCTAGCTTTGATCTGATTGTTTTGATCTTTTCATCGAAGTAACTGTTGAAGTCATTTGCAAGGTCCTTTTCATTGGTGTGAATTGGTAGTGGCAATTCCTGTTTTCTGTTAAGGCAGGAATTGAGAACTTTGAACATTGCTTTCGAATTCCCCTTTGTGGCTTGAATCTTAGACTTAAGGTCATCAGACTTAAGTTGATGTAACATTTCATTGAAAGCATTCCGTTTTTCTTAGAAAATTTCCCAGTCTTTTTGAAGTCCGGTTCGCCTCCATAATCTTTCTGCCTTTCTCTTAGCCGTTTTGAGGGGCTTTATGTCTTGATTTCTGAATGGATTGGGTTTTCGTAAAGTCACCAATTTCGTTTTCAAAGGGGCATGCTTGTCAAAAACTTCTCGAGTTGAGTTGTAAAGAGTCACAAGGTTGTTCAAGTAGACTGATCGATCATGATGTTGTAATTTTTGGGAAAGATGTAGCTCTATGTCCTTTCTGAATTCCATTAGATTTATACTCCGAGTCTTGCGGAAGGCAATTTCCTTTTGAGGGTTTTTTCCTTTATTAACTTCAATATTGAAAAGCACACAATTGTGGTCTGAGAGCAGATCACTGACAACACAGTCTGTCAGAGATGTGGTTGTGCTTGTTATAACAAGATCGAGTATGTTTCCATCCTTGTGTGTCGGTGATGATACATGTTGTTCAAGGTCAAACATTTCAAGAATGTTGTTGAATTTAATAACTTTGGCATCATTTGGTTTGTTTAAGTGAAAGTTGAAATCTCCAGTAACAATAGTTTCATGGTTGTATGATTGATAGTGTGAGAGAAAATTTGTAAATTCGGTGAAAAATTCAGATAAGCTGTATTTATTCTTGTTGGAGGGTTCGGGCCTGTACACAAGCACAAAAGTGATTTTTCTGCCATTAATTTGCAACTCTACTTCCATGTGTTCAAAAGTCTTTGTAAACATGCTTTCCTTTTTGGTTGCTTTTATGCCTGTTTTCACAATGCAGCCTACACCGCCTCCAGGTCTGGAAGCACGGGGTGAGTTTAAATAGAAAAATTCTCCATTTCTTTCCAATTCCCCAATTTCTACTTGGTCATTTGCTTTCAACCAGGTTTCAGTGAAAAGAAATATGTCCAGATTAAATTCATCTCTGAAATCTTTCACAGTATATCCATTCTGAAGACATGCAAATAACAATTTTAAGAATGTAAATAATATAAATAATATCATTAAATCCTCAAAATAAAAGTCAACTAGGAAGCTTCTTGTAAATTGGAGGGGAAAGAATAGAATAAAATGAAATAAGACAGATAAATAGCTATTAATATAGATAGGCGGATGGACTTGAAAGATGGAGCTTCCATCTGAATAGGAAGGAATGTGTAGTAGTATGTAGTATATATTTATTTTGCAACAAAGTATACAGTAGTACAATGTTGAAATGTGCGTGACAGACAGAAAGAACAGGCATAGATTATAAGTTGAGATGATATGAACTCTATCATTTTAATGCAATTGAAGTACAATTAAAGAAATAAACCCATTTCACTGAGTGGCCTGAACATTGGCCCCAAACAACTTTTTGTTAAAACAGTGATTCTTAACTTGCTTTCCACATGAAGCAGACATAGCACTTTAATTCCAGAAACACAACTTTCAAAATTTAAACTAAAGGAGTGACCAAGTCGTGAAGCCTTAAAGTTGCATTGAAATTCATTAAACATACTCCAGATTGTCTCTTGGCTGGACCAATCAGAGGCATGGTCAGGAAATTTATCAGCTAATGGGATTGATAGATTCAAGCACTACTTTTCCCCTGGTGTTAACTGATAGAATTTCCATGAAGCTAAAACTGTGGGGCCCTTCTTTTTAAAAAAATCAATTGTTGATGTGGTAAAATAGGAAAAAAATGCATGAACGCCAAAAATCTCATACAATCAAAACACACATTTTAGAGGGAAAAGAAAGTTGTACAATTAAAGTTTTATACCAGGCCAAATTTGGGAAAATTTAAATCAAAATGATTTTAAAAACTTTTATGTTTTCATCAATAAAGCCATGGCACTAAATCATTATGTTCACTGTTAAGTTCTAAAAATAACGTGCAAGCATTTCAAGAGGTGCTTGTAGACAGAATATCTATTTATCCATAATCCATTGCTGGTTAATTGCATTTCAAGTTAACACCTGACCGTATTGACACAGGAAATCCAATGTATTGTATTGTATCTAATTACACTCCTGAAAGGTAATTGAGCTGTATTGCTCTTAGACATGTCAGGGAATGAACTCAAGATACTGCAAGCCTTATCCACCAGAGGGCCATTCTGAACACATGCAGTGGACAGTGCTGCCACCTAGCCTATTCTAGGTTCACATGTTTATTGTTTTTTGTTGCAGTGTTTACGTGGTTTATGGTTTTCAGAATCCCATACACTCATCACCCATTCCAATAGCTACGCCTATGGCTAGCTAAAAATGCATAAATAAACTGTTTGAAATTTCTTAAATTTGTTATATTTTTAATTAAAGGATTGTAGTGAGTATTCATTAGGTAGTTATTGACTAAAATTCCTAAAGAAAAATGACGTTTTTAGAAGCATTAGTAGCGTTGGTTAATTCAGTTAAAATCACTGATTGCTGACCGGCACTCCCACCAGGAATAACCCAACGGGATCCCAAACAGCACCACTGGTAGCGCTCACTTGCCTGAGCGTTGCGCGGAATGCGCGTACGTTGAATTTCCAAAAGCAGCGCTACGTGAATTCCTTTCAGCCATAAATCGCATGCAAAATGGTTTTCCGCTCGTTGCTGATGACGTAGACGATGTGAGAGGCAAATCTGCATTACGGTATTTCGAATTTCCGATTTTCGCACACTTTTTTCTCACTTGTCATTGTAAAGAGGTAGTCGTTCATGAACGACTACCTCAAAAATTCATAGCAAAAAATCTTAAGGTGGCTCGATACTCATGAACTTTCCAAGATAGGATTTCTTAAAAACAGTTTAGAATGATCCAAAATATAGTTTATAGCAAGGATATGCAAACAAAAGTGGTCGCTACCAGCCTTTTAAAAAAAATATTTGGGGTTATGTACCAGAAAGTCGGTCCACGCAAACCTGAAAAACTAAAAAAAATTCTTATTTTTCCTATTGTGAAGTTTTTTCTGCCATTCAGTGGTCATGAATCCCATACTATGCAATGAAATATGAAATTAAAGAAGACACTTTCATGGAAAAGGTGATTACAATTTCAAAGAGATATATTTAGTTTAAAGGACTTTCCAAGGTGCTCGGAATATAAGTTTCGATTTTAACAATTTTAACTTTTTAATAAACCATGGCGCTAAAAAAAATTGACGAGATAGGATTTTTCATTTCTTTGTCATTTATTTCCAAAAATAGTTGGGAACAACATGATGATATAGACAAGCCTTCCTACCGCACTTCAAATTGATATAAACATTTATTAATATCACAAAGTCATTTTTGAGAAATTAGACATGCTTGCCGAAAATCGCCTGTAAAAATTTTCTCTTTTGAGTATCAAGTTGAATTTCCGGCTGTATATAGTACTCGTCATAGCGCATCTAATGCCCCAAACGAGAAGTCTCTAACCCCAATAGAAGTGGCGCAAATTGCAAACGAAGCGGCCGACATACGAAATTCCCAAAATTAAGAAAAGATCTTGAAGCAGAGTCAGCACAGTGGTGACGCTACGATAGATAGGGCCTGCCTGGCTGCGCGTGAATATGTGCAGGTGACATAATTTCGTGGGTAGCGAGCCACCTTAAATGAACTTTTTCTCTTTAAAGATTATTCCCAAATAGCCACAATTAGTTGGGCGGCTTAATGTAATACTTTAGGAGAATCGTGCATTTTGTGATAGACCTACCAAATTTGGCACAGAGGTAGAAATCAACTAAAGTGGCAAAATTAGCTATGGTGTCATTCTTGATTTTGGCTTATATCTCCATGGCAACGGTTTCCATAGCAACCATTAATTTTTTTGTAAATATTTATAATAGATCTTATATCTCAACAAATATGGCATCAGTGTTAAATTTGATGATGGATATGTGTTGCTGAGAAGTACAAGCTGTTTTACTGTGGTTGCCATGGTTACCCTTTTGTTTATTTTTAAGTTATCATTGATGTCTCACGACAACTTGACTGTTATGGTAATTTTACACTTAGTGAAATCAACTGCAAAAAAACACCTTTATAAAAGATCAAGCAAAGTATGTACCGATTGTTTGCCATGCTCTTTGCTGTGAATTGATACATGGTATTACCCCCAATGCTCAATAGATACCATAAAGTAACCAATTCATGTTAATGAAGTCTCAAACTTGGGAGGACGTGAATGTCATATCAACTGACCACGGCGTATGATTCAGACATTGCTATACGTAATAGGAAAGTTATCACTGTACCAAATTCACCACAGGGGTAGAAGTCAACAAAAGAAGCAAAAATATTTATATTATGACATTTGTTTTTGCATTATATATCTCCATAGCAACCATTTTCATGGCAACCATTAAAGTTTCGTAAATCTTTATAATGAAGCACATATTTTGGAAAATTATGGCATCTGTGATCAATTGTATTATGGATATGTGTGGCTGAGAAGTATATTGCTGTTTTACTGTGTTGCCATGGTTACAAATTTGTTTATTTTCAAGGAATCAAGGAAATTTCATGATATTTTGTCTGCAATTGTAAGTTTCACACAACTTAAATGCAGCAAAATACCTTCATAATGAACAGGCAAGGTATATAGTTATATATTGGTACATAGCCTTACCCCAGGGGCACCCTAAAGTGGCCTTTTCAAGGCAATGAAAACTCAAAACTGAGTGAACGTAAAATGTCATATATCGAGTAGTTATGGTATATGATTCTGACAATGCCATACATTACATGAATGGAAAGTTTTTAATTACTGTACAAATTCAGCAGAGCTCAAAAATCAACAAAATAAGCAAAATTAGCTATATCTAAAAAATTTGGACAGATGATTAAATAAAAACGATAGGAAATTAATGATTTCCAGGTAATATCATTTGAAATGCCATTAAATTTAAATCTTTAAATTCGGGCAAATGTCGCTCGCCCCTCCAAAAACCGCGCGCCCGGTACGCCTATGAGCAGAAATTCATTTCAGGACTGCCAGGAAAGAATTAATCTTTTTCGTTGTGGCTGGAAAAAAAATCCAATCTATTTCATTACGGGCTTCGCTATATGTGGCTGTTTGAAATTATACTACCAAGCTGCAGATAGATACTGTGAGCTGCTGAGTTGCAGGGGTCCAATTTATTAGGCAGTGGCTTATTTGTGTTATATCAAAGCTATTTGGAATATTTTTTTAGATAGAGATGAGATTTTGTCAGAAATTTTGCGTCATTCCATTTATGTTTTTAAGTCCGACACTTTGGTGTGTGAAGTTAATGATCATCCTGTACTAAATGAAGAACAAGGGGCCGCCAAATAATGTCTCATCCAAAAGACATCCAGCTGGGATTTTGCTCACGAATGTCCACTGAAAATTGCGGGTTCCCAAACTGAGGTTCAAACCCATGCAGGCACATACCTTCAGCGGAGCAGGCACCTTAACCGCTCGGCCATCCGGCTGGAGAGAATAGCAATTGTGTTGCTGGACATTAATTTTGATTTTGTTTTCTTTCAGGATCTGCAAAGTTTCAAGATCGGAACATTTCACAGAAACAAACTGTGGAAGAACTTGGTTGAATACAGAACATCCCTCAACCATGACCCAGCCTCTCAGATCCAAGGGTGAGTAGGCCTATAATTATTTTAGCTTTATATTTCTTGTCTTGTCCATAATGCTGAGCTAAGGGCCTGCTTTGCGACCAGCAATAAAAAAATTGTTTTGGGATATTTTTACCTGCTTTTTGCAGACATATAACATACAATGTAAACAAAGCAGATTACAGTAAGCAACACTTGTGCTGTCATCAAGTGGTCTTGGACTGACTTGTTTTGATGTAAAATGGGAATTGGTTATTCTTGTTTTAATGCATTTTTAGCCGGCTTATGCCACACAAATCTTGGAGCCACAAGCAGCCGTATTGGTACGGCTCAAGCCGGCTAGCTAGCTATGAACTTATATGAGCCGGCCGTGCTTTTAAAATTTCACGGCTGACAGGTGTAAGCGGTCTTTCTTGGTTGGCCAGTCTCTTCTGAACGTGAAAATTGCGCTAAAAACATATAAGTCATATAAGGAAGGCAGTCTTGCAACAGGGTGTCTTATGATGCAGGTAACGTTATGTAAAAATGGCTGTTTTCTGCTGGTTTTTTCGATGGTGTTTTCAATTAATTTTTCCTTACTTTTCAGATCTCACGCAAGCGCCTCCTCGCAAAATTCACAGTCATTCCGTCCCGGTTATTTTGAAGTGACGCGCTACACATTTAAGCATACAGTGTCCTTCAGCAAAGGAGACCACAACTATTGCTGAATATGGCACTATATCCATGGAAACTAGTGCCAAGTCATGTTTCCATGGCAACTACACCTATTGACTGAAATCATGGTAGCTAGTCGCATTATATGGACACTATATACCAAACAATTGACTGTATCCATGGTAACTATAGTGCCAAGTCACAGTAACCATGGCAACAATATGTATTCCTAAATAATTGACTGTAACCGTGGTGGTTTCCATGGTAACCGTTCAGCAAATGTATAAACTCACATATATAAACTGGTTTATGAAGAAATTTGATTGAATTATGAAAAATGTATTGATTGGATTTTATTGAAATCCATTGATTTGTATTGATTTGTATAAATGTGGATTGAATTGTATATTTTTCATGATTGTATTGAATGGTATGACTTATATTAAATTATATGATTTGTGTTGATCTGAATCAAATTTGTTTAATTTGAATCAAATTTGTCTGATTTGCATAATTTGCAACTAATGTGCTTCATTTGTTAGAAGTTTTTTTTATGATGAACATATTTATCTCTTTGTTGCAAAATTTATATATATAGAAGTTTCTATTCTATGATGCTTGTTTACTCTTTGCGGTGTGGAGAAAATGTGTAGCATATATATGTTATATGATTTTTCTCATTGTGAAATGATATTAAATAATGCTCATTTAAATGTCTCCTAAAAAAACTGAAAATTTGAACTTGCAGATTTAATAGTCGACTTGCATTTACTCGAAAATCATGTAATTGTGCTCCATAAGTTTTGAACATGTTTTTGCCAGTATCCATGTATATATTTTTTATTATTTTGCATGTTCACGAATTCGTGGAGGTGTAAAAACGAGCATGTACGAATTCGTGGACATGGAAAAACTAGCATAGGTACTCGTGTACATGTAAAAACTAACACTCCTGAATGTGCTTTATTATTCATTTGTGTATCTGCCAATACTATCATTCGTGGAAGTGCTATATAGTTAGGGTTTAGAGTTAAAATTAGGTTTAGAGTGAGTTTTAGCCAAGTTTAAGGTTGCAATGTTCGTAATTACACATACACAAATTTGTGAATAGCAATATTTCACACTTACACGAATGCTAAATTCGTGTATATGTTCGTTTTTGCAGGCTTACCAATTCGTGCACATGCCAAATAGTGAAAAATATATGTACCTCCAGTATCTGGTATTATGAAACAAATATTTTTTTTTCCATGGGGATGTGACATTATTAATGTTTGGGAAATTGCTCTAATGATTAATAATTAGTGATGTAAACTGAACCAAATAAAAAACGCAAAACTATTTCTAAGGATGTATTTCTGTGTATAAGTTTCAGATGGGCTTTTGAGTTTATGTATGTGTATAATCAGGTGTCAAAGAACCCAGTTGCTTAAAATCACTCAATTGTGACCATTTCTTGTGTGTCTGTCACCATGTTTGTCACATTGGGTTATGGCCACTGGAAGGGGGTATTAGGCAACCCATGGGGGCAAATCTAATGATTTCATGTGAAAGTTTGAAGAAAATGATGAAATAGGCCACACAATTCACTTCAATAAGTGCCATCTAACTTGTTAAAAATTTAGGTTTTCGGGAAGTCAGACCAGAGTTTGTCACACACAATGATATTCCAATGCAGCAATGCAGCAATAGAAACAAGTCCTCAAACTGCCTGTACAATAGCTTTGGCATCAAAAAGTTGTAGGGTCTATCAGAAAGACCTAACACAATCTCTATAACAGCTTCACATGTAAAAATTGGCATTGGGTGTGCAAGTGTGCACTCCTTGTGCTATTCTCACAACCTGACATCAGCCCCCGCAATAAAAGTCATGAGGAGGGTACACTTGGTACTGCTGCTTGGCCTATGGCTGCTATACAGGGTATAAAGTCTTTTTGATGGACCGTAAGCTTTTTACCACTCTCAGGCTGTTTTAGGACCTGTTTCCACAACTGCATTGTTTCACTGGAATATCATT
Organism: Platynereis dumerilii; assembly: GCA_026936325.1. Lineage (NCBI taxonomy): Eukaryota > Metazoa > Annelida > Polychaeta > Phyllodocida > Nereididae > Platynereis > Platynereis dumerilii. The sequence goes on from JAPTHN010000056.1 coordinate 796,355, forward strand.
GTGTGTGACAAACTCTGACATGACTTCTCAAAAAACAAAATTTTAGCATGTTAAGTGATTACTACTGAAGTGAATTTGTGTGGCCTTTTTCATCATTTTCTTCAAGCTTTCACATGAAATCATTAGATTTGCTCTGCGGGATGCCTAATACCCCAGTCCACTTGCAATACCCCAATGTGATAAACTTGGCCACAGACATGCAAATAACGATCACACTTGAATGATTTTTTGTAACTGAGGCCTTTGATACCTGCTTACACACATGTATACAATAAATAACCCATCTGAAGCAAATACAGAAAAATAAAGCCCTGGGAATAGTTTTGCGTTTTTTATTTGGCTCAGTTTATGTATTTGGGTGGTAATAACCAGTCTTTTAAAGATGACTGCGGCTTCCGCAAAAATGGGAATAATGAAGTGGGCCCAGAGATCTGTATTTCTTCTTTTTCTGCCCATTGATATTTGAATTATGCGAAATTTGTTTGATTTTTAATTCATAGAACTTTTTTTTTTGGTATTTATACGCAGCTGTAACAATTGATGATATATATTTTGTATGTTAAAGAATTTATTGAACTAGTGTTTCCGTAGAATTATTTCATAATTACTTAAGATCTAATTGTAACATCTTGATGATATATAGGAATAGGTTAATTTTTGGCCAAAAAAATGAATATGGACTTCTATTTTTTTGCCTCCAAAAAAAGAGATATTGTTCCGTCAATGTGTCTGCATTTTATTGTAATTTTCTCCCATGTGTTTGAAAGATCATTTAGATGAGAAGTCATAATTCACTCCCTGAGAACAGGAGCTATGGAATTTAAAACATAAATATATTATTATATTCAAGTTATGTTATATTGTCCTTGTATTCTACATTTTGAGGAACATGGGCAGATTTGATGTGTCTATATTAAGCGGACCTCTTAAATTGTTCAGGTAAACCAGTCATTATTCAATGTTTTTTTTTTGGGGGGGGGGGTAACTATGCTCCTGCTCATAATTATGGTTGAATCATGGCACCCAACTACTTCTCAGCTATCGCTGGCGAATTATTTTAACAAGTGTTGTTTGTCATTAATTTTGTAAATTCATTATGATAATTTGTTGTGCCAATGTACACGTAAAATATAGATTAATTCCTGGGCCTCTCTAGGGGGGAGGGTTGGTCTAGTGGTAGCGTGCTGGGCTGCCAATCGATGAGTCCAGGGTTCGAATCCAGCTCTTTGCCACGTCACCTGGTCCTATGTTGGACAGCTATTTCAATCATCCTTCACATCATTGCCGCGTCCTCCAGTCGTAATTAGCCTACCAAGTGCATGAATACCGGACGTAAAGCCCCAATCATCCATCCATCCATCCTGGGCCTCTTTTTTCACTATGTTGCTGGATCAACCCCTGTTTAACTTTCTGAGTTATACCAAATCCATTCCTATATGTAGATACTAAAAGATACATCATATCATATTTATGATAATAAATTTATATGATGGTCAGATTATACAAATTGTAAGTCTTAAGAAATGTTTGAAGGCCTATCCGACATGACATATATCTTCCTTGTAAGACTACTGGCACAATATATATATATATATATATAGATCTTTTTATTTTTTGTTTCATTTATTTACTTTGTATTGTTAACTTGCATTTAAATTGTGATTTGATATGTCAATTGTATTCATGAATATCCTAGGACCTAGTTTGTTTTGAATTTGACTACTCATTTTTGTCCTAATAAATTAAAGAAAGACTAAGTAAAGACATTACAGGCTTATCTTGGTTATTCCTGAGCCAGATATATGATTTAGGAAGTATAATGGTGAAATGACAGGAATTGAATTTCACACATGCTAAAATGTAATTTCGAAGTCGGTTCCAGAAGCACAAATGCATGCACTTCGCTTGGACAGGGTTGCCAATGGTCAGAGAAAAGTTGGGGAAATTGGAAATTAGTCAGGGAAATCTGCGATTGTGTGAAAAGTCAGGGCAATTTTGCATAAAACTAATAATGGTGATGGTTGCGAGATAAGAATGATGAATTATACATTTGCCCATCTAACCTATTTTTGGTAACACCAAAACTAGCAGGCATAGCCTGGTATGCACACCCATTTATACAAACCAACAGACCGTTTTTGAATTAGTGGCAGTGGTCGAAATAGGTCATGTTATTTGGGGGGGGGGTCTCTTGAGTTGCAAGGCCCGAAGGGTTGAAGCCCTTTAAGCTGGTAGTCTTCGGGCCGCTAGCAGGCCTCCAGAGGAGCCCTTCAGCAGAAGAGTTTCAGATGTTCTAAAAATGAATTCTGGGCTTTATAAAGGTATGTTTTATAAATCTCAGAGATTAAGTTTTGAATACCCTACTGCTTTTTTTTGTTTAAGAACACTCCAGACCCGATCCTCGTGTTTCCCGGAACCAGAACAGGAAAGCATCACTCGAGCAGGAACCAGTTTCTGTCACGTGGTACGACTCTCGAGACCCTGGTACTCCCCACATTACGGGGAGTAGCCGGAAACACTATACTCGAGAAATGACGTTGGCACTTCTAGGAATCACGAGGATCGAGTTTTGCGTGTTCGGAAACAAACCCTCGTGACTAGTGTCACTCGAGTTACTCGTGTAACCTTTCCGAACACATCCTTAGTGAATTTCTGCTTTAGTTGACCGGTTTACAAAACTGTGTTAGATTGTGATGCCGCTTGTCAGTCAGAAACAGACAGACATTAGCATCAATATTGTCATTCAATGAAACCATTACAAATTTGTTGGTTTAAAAAAAGTTTTGTGTGTAAAACAGTAATAACATTAACGAGCTATTATTGTGAAGTGGTAAAATGGGAAATCGAAATAATGAAACCCAAAAATATCAAAGAGTGCAAACCCAACAGGGAAGTAGGTCTATGGCTGTAATAGTAAAGCTACATGGCCAAATATGATAAAAATCAAAATTATTTAGTTATAACATGTTTTGATCAATCAAAATAAAGCACATATTGATAAATTGTGACCTATTTCGCTATCATTGTACTTGACATGACAACAAAATAAATCAAAGATATATATATATAAGCGCACTTGAATTGGCATTTATTCTATGATCAGCTCAATTGGACATCACACAAATGAACTCTTTTTAAAATTATTTACTCTCACTCACACTGTGGTGTAATTTACAATATAACACATAAAATAATTACTATTAATTAAAAGCATTGTGTTTTGATATGTCAATTGTATTCATGAATATCCTAGGACCTAGTTTGTTTTGAATTTGACTACTCATTTTTGTCCTAATAAATTAAAGAAAGACTAAGTAAAGACATTACAGGCTTATCTTGGTTATTCCTGAGCCAGATATATGATTTAGGAAGTATAATGGTGAAATGACAGGAATTGAATTTCACACATGCTAAAATGTAATTTCGAAGTCGGTTCCAGAAGCACAAATGCATGCACTTCGCTTGGACAGGGTTGCCAATGGTCAGAGAAAAGTTGGATCCTAGGGAGGCAAAGTGAACCAACCCTGAATTTTGCCATTTCCATGTTTCAATGGTTTTAGGCATAAAATTGTGTCCTCTATCTGATGGCTAGATGACCTACCTTAATTTCCAATAGCGAGGCTGTTTTTATAGGGGGGTGAACCAACCCAATGCGGCCAAAACTCAGTTTAGTCACAAGGCAAAGTGAACCAACCCACACATCTCAAGGCAAAGTGAACCAACCCATACATTTCAAGGCAAAGTGAACTTACCAAAGTTTTGATCATTATTGCAGCAATTCCACTCCTTAGAATGAGGCTGATTAATTAATTTATAACCAAAGACATTTAGTGCCCTCCCTGGTTGTTGTTGGATCACTTTCAACCATCTGGCTGACCAGCATTGCCATTCATTGGGTCGAGGATTCAGAATTAAGGTAAAGTGAACCAACCCAAGCAACCATCATTTTGCGGCAAAGTGAACCAACCAATATTTTGAACTTTCTCTGAAGAATACGCACTTCAGAGTGAGGCTAATTAATTAATTTGACACCCGGAAGTTGTGATGGTCATGAAAAATCTTAAACTAAGTGCAATTATTTATCTATTTGGCCAATTTGACCCAAAATCATCATCAGGTTCCAGCAAAATATGGGTTGGTTCACTTTGCCTTGCGATGGATGTTTTCATTAAAATCGCCATGTTCCGGAAAAAAAATTAGATCATCTCTCTATTTTTAAAAATAGTTAATTTCAAAAGCCCTCATCAGGTTGTTATCATTGTTAAACATGTTACTGAAATAGCTTCAAAACCATGAGCATTACAAATACGGTCAAAACTATCTTTGCTGTTTCCCGAAATTTTGAATTTCAGGGTTGGTTCACTTTGCCTCCCGGAGATCCAGTTGGGGAAATTGGAAATTAGTCAGGGAAATCTGCGATTGTGTGCAATTTTGCATAAAACTAATAATGGTGATGGTTGCGAGATAAGAAAGATGAATTATACATTTGCCCATCTAACCTATTTTTGGTAACACCAAAACTAGCAGGCATAGCCTGGTATGCACACCCATTTATACAAACCAACAGACCGTTTTTGAATTAGTGGCAGTGGTCGAAATAGGTCATGTTATTTGGGGGGGGGGGGGTCTCTTGAGTTGCAAGGCCCGAAGGGTTGAAGCCCTTTAAGCTGGTAGTCTTCGGGCCGCTAGCAGGCCTCCAGAGGAGCCCTTCAGCAGAAGAGTTTCAGATGTTCTAAAAATGAATTCTGGGCTTTATAAAGGTATGTTTTATAAATCTCAGAGATTAAGTTTTGAATACCCTACTGCTTTTTTTTGTTTAAGAACACTCCAGACCCGATCCTCGTGTTTCCCGGAACCAGAACAGGAAAGCATCACTCGAGCAGGAACCAGTTTCTGTCACGTGGTACGACTCTCGAGACCCTGGTACTCCCCACATTACGGGGAGTAGCCGGAAACACTATACTCGAGAAATGACGTTGGCACTTCCAGGAATCACGAGGATCGAGTTTTGCGTGTTCGGAAACAAACACTCGTGACTCGTGTCACTCGAGTTACTCGTGTAACCTTTCCGAACACGTCCTTAGTGAATTTCTGCTTTAGTTGACCGGTTTACAAAACTGTGTTAGATTGTGATGCCGCTTGTCAGTCAGAAACAGACAGACATTAGCATCAATATTGTCATTCAATGAAACCATTACAAATTTGTTGGTTTAAAAAAAGTTTTGTGTGTAAAACAGTAATAACATTAACGAGCTATTATTGTGAAGTGGTAAAATGGGAAATCGAAATAATGAAACCCAAAAATATCAAAGAGTGCAAACCCAACAGGGAAGTAGGTATATGGCTGTAATAGTAAAGCTACATGGCCAAATATGATAAAAATCAAAATTATTTAGTTATAACATGTTTTGATCAATAAAAATAAAGCACAAATTGATAAATTGTGACCTATTTTGCTATCATTGTACTTGACATGACAACAAAATAAATCAAAGATATATATATATAAGCGCACTTGAATTGGCATTTATTCTATGATCAGCTCAATTGGACATCACACAAATGAACTCTTTTTAAAATTATTTACTCTCACTCACACTGTGGTGTAATTTACAATATAACACATAAAATAATTACTATTAATTAAAAGCATTGTGTGATACCTTCAAGATATTCGGATAATCTGGCATGCTAATTGCATTGATTTCATATTTTCTCTTGACACTGCTAAATGAATATAATTGCAATCATTAGACACTACCTGCCAACTCAAGCTAGTTGCCATTAATTGATACTACCTTTGACACTGACTGAGCTCAATGAGTAATTGCAATTATGAGATACAGCAGTTTTCGAGCAGGCTTGGTCGGTTCACTGAGAAGATCTTTTAGACTGAAAGTTTGTTAATGTCCACCCTGACATCTGGGTAGACCCATAAACTGCTTTACTGACCTTAAAAGTTGACCATTGGCTACTTAAAAACAAAGACATTTCTCCAAGGTCAACCAGTTGCAGTGTCTTGACTGATGTTTTAATGTGATTTTAATAGCTGGTGAGTTGCTTGATGGCTTTAGTCTGGGCTATTTAGTCAATGATTTGTAGGGAATTCTCAGTGAACCGACCAAGCCTGCTCGAAAACTGCTGTATGACCTGCCAACTCAAGCCATTTGAGTTGATCAGTTGATATTTTCTTTGACACTGCTCAATGAGTAATAGCAATCATTAGACACAACAAGCAAAAGTTCTGTGAATGTGCCACTGCTTAATAAATATCTCTCTCAGTCATTGTACAACAACAAGACATGCTTTGAGAAGAACATTCCAAAGAAGATGAGAAAAAAAAACAGGATAATGGCTTTCAAATACATGTACATCTTAAGGAAAAAAAAGGTAAATTAAAAAAATTATCTTATGTTATAATTTCTACTAAGCCTAGTGATCTTGTGCTTGTGGTTGTTTTTTAGCAGATGTCCATTAGCACCTTCCCATCCTAGTAGCCTCACCCAGAGAATCTGCTGAAGTGAGTAGCCTAGAATGTTGGCCTATATCATGCTCAGAGACAATGTTTGAGTAAAATGATGCTAATTAAAGAGTAGGCTATTTTTTTTATTCACCCCCCCCCCCTATATTTGCTATATATCATAAGTTGCATATAAACGTCTGTCAAAATGCTTTGACAATCACAAATATTAATCTAATGGCATTTAATAGTTTGGTCCATAGCAATGCTGCCATCTGTAGAGGGAGCGATTGATAATTTCAATTAACATAAAATGCATAAATAAATTGTTTGAAATTTCTTAAATTTGTTATATTTTTAATTAAAGGATTGAAGTGAGTAATCATTAGGTAGTTATTCAATAAAATTCCTTAAGAAAATGACGTTTTAGAAGCATTAGTAGCGTTGGTTAATTCAGTTAAAATCACCGATTGCTCCCCAGCGATCCCACTAGCAATAACCCAACGGGATCCCAAACAGCACCACTGGTAGCGCTCGCTTGCCTGAGCGTTGCGCTTACGTTATTGTACAGGCGTGGATCTGCGTAATTACACCATTCCCAGACGTAATTGTGTTTGCGGACCTTCCCTTTGAACCATAAAAGGTCCGCAAAATGGTTTTCTGATGGTTTCTGATGACGCAGACGATGTGTGAGGCAAATTTGCATTACGGTATTTTGAATTTCCGATTTTCGCGGCCTTTTTTCCACTTGTCATGGTATCAGGTAGTCGTTCATGAACGACTACCTAAAAATCATTAAAACCTCAAATCATTATGGTCGAAATTTACATGAAACAATATTCAACGTCAAAGCGATGACTTGGAACTTATATTAGATAAACTGAAAGATAATTATACTAAACTGACTAGCAAATTTTGTTTGACTGTTCGAGCAAAATTGTACTTTATTTATTTAGCTGGCCTCAGACGTGTCTCGACACATATCCGAGGCACAAAGGCTCCGAGTCCAAGGCCGAGGCAACCAAAATGGGCCTTGAGGCCGGCCTCGAGGACTCCAACACTGATTTGAAACTTTATCAAATGCCCACATAAGAGAAGTCAAGTAGGATAACATCTGTTTTATTTGTTTCTTGTCATCCATTGATTTTGCTGTCTTGGACCGTGATTATAGTCCAGTCATTCTGCTGATGAACCCAACCACAAATTGTATCGTAATGATTGTAAAGTCAAAGATAAAAGTAAAGCTGGGGGTTTATAGTCTGCTTCAACGCTGATAATTGCACATTTATTCATGCTCAGCCAACTTTTACTTTTACACAATACCTTCGGCCGACATGCTCACTGATCAGTGTTACTCTCCTGGGGGACATGCAGCTGGCAGCCTCACACGGTGCCATCACTGATCAATCTTGTACCTGCTCTGCCCATAGCCTACCTTCCCATCTAGGTACAGTAATTCAAGGAGGATCTGCTCTTTTCCTCCCTGCCCTGGCCAGTTTTGAACCCACAATCGTGCGTGTGTGAGCCTGGCATCATACCGACTGAACCATGGGCACCAAATTAGTTATCAGAAAAGTACTTTCGAAAAGTCTCCCCATAAAACTGAGCATTTGAACAAGAACTAATAACTAATAGGTCTGCCTCCATTTGTTGTTATGAATTTATGTGCAGGTGGTGTCTCCAAGCAATAGGAGCTATCATGGAATCCCCTTTGCCTTTCAACAAGGTGATTGGTGTTGTTGACCATGCCAAGGAGTCTGACTTAATAAGTGTGCTTGTTGAATGTTTGATTGTTTGGGTCAGCTATACTGTATTGATTATGTTCTCAAAATAGCAGTTCAACAGAAAAATGTGTTGTCATCATACAGATTGAGGGATTATAACATGTTAACAACCAGATTATTAATAACTGTTGGTCACAGGATTTCATTTACTTTGCAAACATACCAGATAATATGTCATCGGGTGGGCTTCCCCAAGACAAAAATAGCACTCCCCCCTTATCACACTGCCGTCTATCGATAATACCTGTCGTAATCCTCATGATTATGGAGACAGACCTATTGAGGTTAATCCAAGATGGCAGCATTAAAAATCATGTTTTCTGCAAATAACTTGGAAACTAGTAGGTTTAGGCCCCATATTTTTCTGAAACATGAATATAAACTAGGGACAAATTGGATGTTACAAATATTTTGATACCATTCCCGTCTCTCTATATGTTATAGTTCTCAATATATGACATATTCAAATATCTCAATCAAATCTGTGAAGCAACCAAAAAACTTAATTGCTGGTCTTGAATCTTGATTCCTCATACTTGATGATTTTTGTTTCATCCATCAAGGGTCCAAAAGGAATACATATTGAGCCATTTCACATCTCAACCAGGATTGTACATGTACCACTATTCCGTTTTTGTGTGTTGAAGACATACCTTAAAATTGCATTTTTTAGTTAAGAGATGACTGTGCAGGATTCATTTGGTGCAGTGAGGTGAAGCAAAATGCCAATATAGACATAGCCCAGACAAAAAGCCAACTAAGGCCAACGATTTGATATAAAACTTGCTTGCTCATTATGAAAGTATTGGAGAGCAGTTGAAGAAATCAAGTGGTGTAAAACTTACAAATTCGAAAAAACGTATCTTGAAATATCCACGATACTTTGAGAATAAACAAATTGGTAACCATGGCAACAATACTAATATAGCACATACTTTTCAGCCACACACATGCTTAATCAAATTTAACATTGATGCCTTTTTTCTCAGATAACCATGCTCTCTTATTTCAAAAGTTTTATGATGAATTTACTGGTTGCTATGGGAATGGTTGCTATGGAAATTGAGGATGCTAGTTTTGCTTCTTTTGTTAATCTTTACCCCTGTGCTGAATTTGATGAAAAAAACTTCCTGTCATGTACAGTATAATTGTCTGAAGGACGCACCATCGTCAATGGGAATGACGTTAACGGCCACCAAAGTTTGAGCCTTCATTGCCATAAAATGGCTGCTTTAGGGTAACTACTGGGTAATGGGGGTAAAACAAGGTACCATTGCTCAGCCAAGACCATAGCAAACAATATGATATATAACTTGCTTGTTCATTGTGAAGGTGTTTTTGTGCAGTTAATTTCTCTAAGTGTAAAACCTACTTATACAGTCAAGTTGTCATGAAACGTCCATGATTACTTGAAAATAAACAAATTGGTAACCATGGCAACCACAGTAAAACAGCTCATACTTCTCAGCAACACATAACCATCATCAAATTTAACACTGATGCCATATTTTCTGAGATATGAGCTCTATTATAAACATTTACAAAAAAATTAATGGTTGCTATGGAAACCGTTGCCATGGAGATACAAGCCAAAATCAAGAATGACACCATAGCTAATTTTGCTTCTTTAGTTGATTTCTACATATGTGCCAAATTTGGTAGGTCTATCACAAAATGCACGAATTTGCGATAAGCTGCCCCACTAAATCATTCAGAACAACACATACAGACCTTAATGTTTCTAATTAATGCTATTGCTGAATTGAACTGAAAAAATAAAGGTTTATGAACTTGCCAGATTGTCCATCAACTGCACTTCCTGCTATTTTAAAGCAAGAAGTGCAGTGATTCTTTGACTTTTCTTCATATTGTGCACTTTAGTGAGGTGATCGTACAGGTTGTGTAGGAACTTGTGGCATATGCCACAATACTTCCTTCTCTTGCCTGAAAAAAAGAAAACAAAAACATGAAAGAAATCAGACCGCTTAGAGCTCTTTGTAGATCGGGCCAGCTTGGGGGTGCATCAGCAAAGTTATTGAAGCCCATTGCAGAGGTGGTACCTACACAAAAAAGATGATCATTTAATTATGAAAAATTACAGGCCAGTCAGCATCCTACCTGCCCTTTCAAAGATCATGGAACGTGTGATACATCATCAACTTACTCCTTTCTTAGACAAGATATTAAATCCAAGTGTGGCAGCATACAGAGCAGGTTACAGCTGCCAGTCAGTATTAGTTCAAATTACAGAAGATTGGAGGCGTCACTTGGAAGAGAAGAATCATGTGGGTGCTGTGCTAATGGGTCTCAGCAAGGCTTTTGACAGCCTACCACATCAGCTCATCGTCTCCAAACTAAAAGCCTACGGTGCTTCTGATAAAGCCTGTGCCCTAATTTGGTCCTATCTCTCGACAAGGAAACAGCGTGTGAGGCAAACCGAACAACAAGTGAATGGTGTGAACTACAAAAGGGGGTCCAACAGGGCTCAATATTTGGCCCTGCCCTATTCAACCTATATGTAAGTGACATTTACGCTGTTATTAAAAATTCTAGACTTTACAATTACGCGGATGACAACACCCTTTCTGCCTGTGGGACAACAAGAAATGAGGTCATATCAACCTAACCTCTGAAACCAGTAAAGCCATCAGCTGGTTCAAGGACAATTTGATGGAGGCTAATCCTCAAAATTTCAACTTATCATGTTAAAAGATTCGAAAGAAGATACCCGCACAAGCCTAAATATAGACACATTAAAAATTGACAGCACAGAAAGTGTAAAACTTCTAGGTATACACCTCGATGAAGACTTGAACTTTTTTAATACACAAGTAAAAGAACTCTGTCGTAAAGCAGGTTCTCAGTCAAATGTCCTGCAATGCATGACTCGATATCTAGACTTCGACAGCAGAATGTCCATCTTTAGATCGTTCATCCTAGCGAATTTGAATTTTTGTGAACTAGTGTGGCATTTTTGTGGTGTAGGAAATACAAAGAAGCTGGAACGTATACAGCACAGAGCTCTGAGATTTTTCTACCTAGATTTCAGCAGCTTATACGTAGAGCTGCTTGACAGAGCCAAACTACCCACTCTACAGCTGCATACTCTGATCCCAGAGCCATTTCGTCGATGTGATGTTAACAAAGTCGGAGTGCTGGAACATCCAATCAGTAGGGGCGGACTGGCCTATGTGGCAGAGTGGCAGCTGCCATCGGCCCAACCATTCAGGGGGGCCCATTCAAGGTGCTAAAAAAGCAAAAATAAAGAAAAAAGCCAAATTTTCTACTTTGGGAACCAAGTTCATGACTGCATGATACAATCAAACTTAAAAGTTAGGGCCCCAATGTGAGACAGTGCTGTACAGGAAAGGGTCCTTCTACCTTGGAATAATGGGGAAATATCGAAAATAGGAATGCAGGGGCCCAATAACTTAATTTGCCACGGGCTGAAATGCCGCCAGTCCGCCCCTGCCACTCAGTGCTACACCTGGACCAAATGGTCTCCTATACATTACAGATTACACCAAAGGCCAAGTCATCCGTGCAAGGTTGCACTACCCAGTTGAAGTGGATTTTGTTGAAAAATCTTTTGCCAAGCTTACTGGGATCTGCTACAGCGATGGACTTCTCTTTTTTTGTGGAAAGTGGAATTGGGGCAAGATAAAAAACTATGAAACAAATGTGTGTGTGTGTGTGTATGTGTATTGGTGTTTTACGTCTCATCAGCACCTTATTGGCTATTTAGAGACATCCTTGGTGTGCGTCAACTATCAAGGGTGTTGATAATTCAGTTGGACGGGTTGCTAATTATTTTGTTTTTTGCGTCTTTGTCTTTGCAGTCATCCGAGGATATGCCAATATTTGGTGTTTCATCCCCAATGCTCCCCACCTAGGCCCAACAAGGAGAGACCAATATGGATAGGGCTGAGCCCAGTACCCTAGTCCCAAGAATATATGGGGGATATACTCATAGAAGGCTAAATATTCTTTTTTTTTTTTCAGCCTGCACTATATCGTGCCGTGGAAACTATTTCGACAAAAGCTAAAGGAAGCACACAAAATCAGTTCACCACTAGAAGCAATGCCACTGAAGAGCACCATTGATTTGGCGTGTAATGATTACATCTCAATATTCGAATTGGACGTCTTCACCAGGTATGTATTAATCAATACTTGTTAGGAAATAACCCATGTTGTAATGCTTGGTGGTTTGCACACAGAAATGGCCGTATGGATTTCACAGACTCCTTTTTCTCATGTGATACTCGAAATGGAGATGAAACAAGCAGTGACGAAGAAAGTGGTGAGACAAACAGGGATTGTCTTAATGAAATCAGGAACAAGTATCCTTAATACTTGTTTATTGCATACCTGAACATTAATAGCCTCAGGCACAAGATTGTAGACATTCGGGACAGCCTTAGGACTGTACCTGTCGATCTATTTGGCATTGCTGAGACGCAACTGGACCACACCTAGATCAAGTTACGTCACAGGCGCAGAGGTGCCTTTTATGAATAAAAGACTGAAACGAGTAGTTCGAGACAAGAAAAGACTGCATAAACAGTACCAGCAACACCCAGTCTGCCAAGACTGGAAAAATATCGTTTACAGCGAAATCTCACGACCAAGATACGTAAAGAAGCCATGAAAGACTACTTCAAGGACAAGTGCAATGGTGGAGCGAAAAACTCCAACATTTGGTCGACCATCAAGCCCTTCCTAACTAATAAAGGAGGAAAGGCAATGATAACGTCATGCTACTGGTAGACGAAAACATCGTAACAGACCCCGCTCAAGTCTGCCAACATCTCAATGACTACTATAAAAACATAACATGAGATATTGGGGAAACATTGATTTACAGCAGACTACCAAAAGTAATGAAGATTTTATAACTGCCTGCGATGAGTATTTTAAAGCCCATCCAAGCATCAAAAACATTAAGGAGAACATGGAGACTTCTAACTTCTCCTTTCACAACTCTTCCCCAAAAGAGGTGGAAAAAATTATCGAGAAGATTGACACCAAGAAAGCAACCGGTGAAGACCGCATACCAGCAAAGTTATTGAAGCCCATTGCAGAGGTGGTACCTCTACAGAAAAAAAGATGATCATTTAATTATGAAAATTACAGGCCAGTCAGCATATCAACGCATATCAACGGATATGGTGGAGTAGCAGACATGGTTGGTCATGCATCTGTGTCAGCTCCAATTAACTGAAAAAAATAGCTGATTCTTACAGACAGGACTAAAATCTAATTATCACCACAACTTCATGAACCATCAAGGACTATCCTTATACTGCTCAGAGTGTTTATCTACTTTTATTAGTTATTATATAATTCATCAACTGACATTAGCCTTTATTACAAGAAATTTTTGAATTGTCATTTAGACTGTTTGTGCCATTGGATTGGTTTATTACTGCTGTTGTTGCATGGACTTCTTTTATCAAGGTGGTATTGAATTGCCTACTACGAATTAAATTATAACTGAATCTGAACTACCAGGAGGATTGTTGATGTTTAAAATGTTTGTGAAATTAACTGCGTGCAGTGCTCTCCCCAAGTCCAAGATGTTTTTAACTATCATTACTAAGCATGTTTACCCAACCTCAGACAGCTAGCTCAGTGGAGCAGTGGTCAAGAACTCTAGCTCTGAATACAAACATTGCAAGATCGAATCTGCATGAGACATGATGTTTAACATCGTTTTAGTTTACATCACCTGCACTTAGATTAAAATGTTTTTATTTTCCACTGGGATTATGTCAAGTGCTTAACTGATAATAAACAATTGAAAATTCATGAAGTGCCTGCTGATGGTCATTGTTTGATCCATGCAATAGGAAATTACGAAAGAATTTATTTTCCCTTAGAATATTGAAACCAACTAAGGATGTTAACAAAACCTGGCCACAGGCCAAGAGGGCTCCTGTGTTACAAACTAAAAAATTTGACTATCATGAGTACAAGAAAAAACATCTAAATGTCAGTGCAAACTATCCAGTATGCAGAACTTTAAAAACCTGTAACAAAATACTCAGGATATCAATAACAGTGATGATGTTGCATTATCTACCACTAGATTTACCAATGATTTGGGGAAGGACTATAATGGGGAATAATTAACCCCCCCCCCCCCCTCTACCTGCATGGGCATGTGGCCCCGTGTTGCATGCTGAGCATTTGAAATAGCATTTGAGTAATAATTGTAATATAAGTAAAGATTGGTGGTAGAGGAATTGAAGTTACAAATGCACTGCCATATGTGTTGGTGTAAGGTACAGAATGGGCTTGAGAAAGGTGAGAGTGAAGTGTGTGGATGTTTTTGGCGGGAAGGCAGACGGTGGCGCCAGTCCTAAACGTTAGCTATAGCGGAACTACGATGGAGATGCATGCGCCCCTGGTGGGGAAAAACAGTAGAGGCAGAAAATGTAAATAAGGGAGCTGTTTCACTGTTATTTGCTGTTATCAGAAGGACAGGATAGATCAAAAACAAACAATTGTGATCATTGGGATATATCGACCACCGTACTCAGTAAAGAATCCAGTGACAATTTCATCATTCTTAAATGAATTTGGTGACTACTTGGAAGAAGTTATTATGAATGCTGGTCACATGATAATAATGGGGGATTTCAACTTCCATATAGATGACACATCGGACAACAACGCCATCAGATTTCTGGACCTTGTGGATACCATAGGTCTTGAAAATCATGTGAAAATACCAACTCATAAAATTGGACGTACGCTGGATCTAATAATTACACGGAAATCGGATGATATGATAATACATAATGTTGAAACAACTTACTTCATATCTGATCACAGCTTTGTGTGTGCTTCTACCACCCTCAACAAACCAAACACCCAGTTTGAGACTGTGGCTTTCAGGAGATTAAAGAATATTGATATGATTGCATTTAAAAATGATCTGAAGAACACCCGATTGTGTACAAATCCATCAGAAAATCTTGATGAACTTGTTGATCAGTATCACAAAAATTTTGAGAATGTCCTCAACATTCATGCTCCTGAAATTACCAAGACTGTAAAGGTCGTGAGTAAATCACCATGGTTCACCCAGGAACTAAGAGACATTAAAAAGAAGAAAAGAGAACTTGAATACAAGTGGAGGGCTTCGCAACTACATAGCGATTACGAGGCCTTTAAAGATGCAAGAAACGAGTTCACCCGTAGCCTGAATTTGAGGAAAACGGAATACTACAATGCTGAAGTAGACCGATGCAATGGTGATCAGAAAAAGCTGTACAATCTAGTTGGAAAACTGACAAAAGGTTCAAAGGTGAAACCGCTACCTGACCATCAGACAAAGCAGGAATGAGCCGATGACTTCGGAAAGTTCTTCAAAGATAAAGTGGACAAAATGAGATCAGGCATTGATGACATTCTCTCTGATGAAGATATTCCTTCGGCTGTTTCTTATAATAATTGTCAGCTTTCCAGCAGTTCAAATATGAACTCATTTAAATCTCTTTCTCAGAAAGAAGTCAAGAAACTTGTCATGCAATGTTCATCAAAGTATTGCATGTTGGATCCTGCTCCGACATATATCATCAAAGAATGTCTAGACATTCTTCTTCCATCAATGACTAAGATCGTAAATATGTCTCTTACTAGAGGTCATTTTCCAGACTGTTGGAAGTGCTCAGTTGTAATTCCACTGTTAAAGAAATCTGATCTAACCAGAACACTGAGCAACTACAGACCTTTTAGCAATCTGCAATTTATGTCTTAAGTTGTGGAATCTGCGGCCATACATCAATATCGTGAATACCTGGGTGAAAATGAACAAATGCCGAGCAACAATGAAGCATACAGAAAACATCACAGCACAGAGACTATTTTAACATGTGTGCACTCTGATATCTTGTGCAACATGGACCAACAGAAGATAACAATTCTTGTGTTATTAGATCTGTCAGCTGCATTTGATACTGTTGACTATGACATACTGAATCAAATCTTTGAACACAAGTTTAATATAACTGGATCTGTCGCCGATTGGTTTAATTCTTATTTAAGAAACCGAAAGCAGCGTGTGGTCATTGATGAAGTAAAATCAAAAGAATTTGAGCTCTGTTGTGGTGTTCCTCAGGGCAGCTGTGCTGGGCCTGTAACTTTCCTGTCCTGCTTGTCATCTTTGTATGAGGTCATCGAGAGTTTTTCAATTAAAGTTGGTGGATATGCTGATGACAACCAACTGTACACAACCTTCAAACAATGCTCAGACAGGATCGAGGAGGAACAATCAATTCAAAGAATGAATGACTGCATCAAAGCAGTAAGGGAGTGGATGTTACAACACAAATTGAAAATTAATGACAGCAAGACGGAGTTTATGATTATTGGCAGTCCTTATCAACACAAGAAAGTTCATGATATTGCCATCACTGTTTGACATTCAGTTATTGGACCAGTCAAGAAAGTGAGAAATTTGGGAATGATATTCGATGAGCAAATGACAATGAAAGACCATATCACTAAGGTGTGTCAGACGGGTTTCCATCAACTGTACAAGCTGAAGCAAATTAGGAAGTATTTTGACACAAACACATTAGAGAACCTGATTCACTCCTTTGTCACGTGCCATATTGATTATGGCAATGCCATGTTATTTGGGCTTCCTGAGATGAGCATAAAGAAACTACAGAGGCTACAAAATGCAGCAGCCAGGTTAATAGTGGGAGCATCCAGAAGAGACAGCATTTCAGGGATACTTAAAAAACTCCATTGGTTGCCTGTCAAATATCGCATCAAATACTAATTGTGCATGCTTGTCTATAAATGTATGGATGGAAGCGCACCTGGTTACTTGAGGGAACTTTTGGTTCGACAAGAACGACCAAGAACTCTGCGGTCATTGGCAGACAATCTGCTTCAGCAGATACCAAGAACACAAACAAAGACATATGGCACCAGTACAGGTCTTTCAAATACGCAGGTCCAAAGACATGGAATGATGTGCCATTCTTAATAAGAAACTGTGCTACAATTGACATTTTTAAAGCAAGACTAAAAACTTATTATTTCAATCAAGCATTTATGTAAAAACATATTACACAACAATTTTTCACATTTTATATTTGTAAGCACCGCTGAGTATTTTATATATTGAGGTGCTAAAATTCTATGATAATAATAATAACTAGTAGACGTAACCGCGAGCGGTAACAAAACTCACCTACTGCAGTACCAGTGACTCGAAATAGATACAGGTAGATGAGCATGTAAAAAGTACATGGAAAAGGATACAGGAATCCTACTGTACTACATTGCAGTACATGCAAGTATCCATAGACCTGTACATGAACCAAGTAATGCTCCAGTACATTCACCAGTACATTCACCAGTACATTCACCAGTACATTCACCATTACATTCACCAGTACATTCACAAGTACATTCACCAGTACATTCACCAGTACATTCAGCAGTATATTCACCAGTACATTCACCAGTATATTCACCAGTACATTCACCAGTACATGTACCAGCACATGTACCAGCACAATGTATCATTAAAATGCATTTTGATATTATTCATCGTTTTTGGTAATGGGTTGGAACCCTCACAATGGCTCCTCACATTGTCATCACACTGCCTGAGTTACAATGACAGGAAAACGAAATGTGGAAATTGTAGTCCGAAGGCCTGAATGCAAGTTATCTTGTGATCATGGCAGGGAAGGGGGGGGGGGGGAGTAGGGGCCTTGCTGGGCAGAATATCGCTTGGCCAAACTCAGTACCCCCATGCACTGTATGGTCACTTTGGTGCCCCCCTGCTATCCAAATGGCTGCTGAATAGTGCTGATCTTTCTTTTAACTGTGATTCTATTATAATTAAAATCACATTCAATTTGCCAGGATTATGTAAATAGATCTCAGAAATAGGTCCAGAGACTCCAGACAGGTTGATAAAAAAAGGATGATTCCTTCCTTGTCAAAATATTGATATATTGTGAAAATTTGACAAAAAACATGAAATTTTCAGGGTCGGGCGATATTTTTAACCGTCGGAGCTACGCCAAAATGTTTAGAAAATGAAAACTAGAGGAGAATTTGGGCTTTCCAAATCTGTTTTCAGATTCTCTGTATCTTAATTAGGACCGGAGCTACGGCCGTTTGAAGTTACGCTATCTTTGAGAAATGTGAAAAAAATATCATACATTTTTTGGTCGTTTTTTGACCTTGTGACCTTTACACCGCAACGTAGGTAAATCTGAGGACCTTGAATATTTACAAGAAGCTTGTGGAGTATTGTAGCAAGCACGCCTACCATTTTTGTAACAGTATCTTGATTCCTTCTCTGTCAAAAAATATTAAATATCAAAAATGTAAAATTTTTTGCCATGTTTGACCTTGAGTTTGACCTTTAAAAACATTTTGTAGGTCAAAATAAATATGATTTTCATAATGGCATTCTGTGAAAAAGGGGGGGTCAGCCATGCATTGTAACCCTGTACAATCAATATTTCCTTGTCAAAAACGCGGAAATGTGTCATTTTTTAACATTTGTCGGTTAGCAATATTTAAAAAATTTTCGTAAATCCGGAGACCAAGGTAATTAAAATATGATTAGATATTATGAATAAACAGGCCAATGCTCATCTGTCACCTGTGAATCACACTGATATCTTAAACATAACATGGTAAAACAAGAACCCAGGGGTTCAAAATGGAGGTGGTTAGTAATCATTAATAGACTGTGATAAATTTCAGATTTTAGAAATAATCCATTTTCAAGCCTCAAAATAGCCTTGTGGTATATATGCGATATGGAAAAATGAATACATTCTACGAAAGAACTTGGAAAGAGCATTGAAATAATGTATGGAAATGTGTGCGATTAGCCCGGTAGCCCAACCTCCTTTTTGTGGAAGGAGCTGCACGTTCGTTTTGGTGACTATCGTATGATAATGAGATGCTAAGACTGGGAATATTAGACATATACTCCATTCACTTATAGAATTATTTAGTCTCTGTATTGCGCACTGGATACAACAGATACTGACATCCACCAAAATCCCATGGGCTCTGAAAACTGAGTCCCAACACAAAATTTGTATTAAAATATATTCAAGAAAATATCAGAAATCCTAAATTTTTTCAGATTTTAGGTTTTTATGAAAATTTCATAAGATTGGCCCTCCAAATGAGTTAAGGAGTTATAATTCTGACATCTAAAGAGTTATAATTTATACGTAGAGCTGCTTGACAGAGCCAAACTACCCACTCTACAGCTGCATACTCTGATCCCAGAGCCATTTCGTCGATGTGATGTTAACAAACTCGCAGTGCTGGAACATCCACTCAGCAGGGGCGGACTGGCCTATGTGGCAGAGTGGCAGCTGCCACCGGCCCAACCATTCAGGGGGGCCCATTTAAGGTGCTAAAAAAGCAAAAATAAAGAAAAAAGCCAAAGTTTCTATTTTGGGAACCAAGTTCATGACTGCATGATACAATCAAACTTAAAAGTTAGGGCCCCAATGTGAGACAGTGCTGTACAGGAAAGGGTCCTTCTACCTTGGAATAATGGGGAAATATCGAAAATAGGAATGCAGGGGCCCAATAACTTAATTTGCCACGGGCTGAAATGCCGCCAGTCCGCCCCTGCCACTCAGTGCTACACCTGGACCAAATGGTCTCCTATACATTACAGATTACACCAAAGGCCAAGTCATCCGTGCAAAGGTTCCACTACCCAGTTGAAGTGTATTTTGTTGAAAAATCTTTTGCCTAACTTACCGGGATCTGCTACAGCGATGGACTTCTCTTTTTTTGTGAACTTGGCAAGGACCAAATCCGATACATGGACATTTTGAGAAAAATATGTTTCTCAGCCCAAAAAAGATGAAGAAAGGAGAACTGGCATCTGCCATTCAGGAAAATGTAATTGGGGCAAGAGAAAAAACTATGAGACAAATGTGTGTGTGTGTGTGTGTGTGTGTATAGGTGTTTTACGTCTCATCAGCACCTTATTGGCCATTTAGAGACATCCTTGGTGTGCGTCGACTATCAAGGGTGTTGATAATTCAGTTGGATGGGTTGCTAATTATTTTGTTTTTCCCGTCTTTGTCGATGCAGTCATCCGAGGATATGCCAATATTTGATGTTTCATCCCCAATGCTCCCCACCTAGGCCCAACAAGGAGAGACCAATATGGATAGGGCTGAGCCCAGTACCCTAGTCCCAAGAATATATGGGGGATATACTCGTAGAAGGCTAAATATTCTTTTTTTTTCTTTTCAGCCTGCACTGTATCGTGCCGTGGAAACTATTCCGACAGAAGCTAAAGGAAGCACACGAAATCAGTTCACCACTAGAAGCACTGAAGAGCACCATTGATTTGACGTGCAATGATTACATCTCAATATTCGAATTGGATGTCTTCATGTATTAATCAATATTTGTTAGGAAATTACCCCTGTTGGTGGTTTGCACACAGAAATGGCCTTATGGATTTCACAGACTCCTTTTTCTCATGTGATACTCGAAATGGAGATGAAACAAGCAATGACGAAGAAAGTGGTGAGATAAACAAATGAAATCAGGAGCAGGTATCCTAAAAACTTGTTTATTGCATACCTGATCATTAATAGCCTCAGGTACAAGAGTGTAGACCTTCGGGACAGCCTTAGGACTGTACCTGTCATTCTATTTGGCATTGCTGAGACCACACCTACCCCAGTGAGCAATTCCACATCAAAGGATATAGAATGCATCGTAAGGATCGAGACCAGAATGGAGGAAGCCTTATAACCTATGTTCGTTCCGACATACCGTGTCGGCAAGTGAGGCAATGGGAACTGGCGCAAACAGAGACTCTGCTTTTGGAACTCCGGCCAAGCCCCAACTTCAAGTGCCTCATCGTGGTGGCCTACAAACCACCAAGAGTTACAAGCAATACTTTCAGTGTCGAAATCACGGATCTTCTCTATCACACAACTTCACAGTACGAAAGTATATGGATTATTGGTGATTTAAACTTTGATATGTTGATAAATACCAAAAGTGAGACATTGACAACAGTGAGCAAATTATATGATTTGACACAATTAATTTCTGAGCCCACAAATTACATTGTACATGGGCACTCGCTTATTGATGTTATACTGACTACTACACCCCACAAGAAACAATCCTCAGGATGCATTGATACCGGACTCAGTGATTCCCATCGTTTGATCTTTACCACCTTGAAGGTGTAGCACCTAGAAGACCTATGAGAAAGATTTTCTATCGGAGCTATAAACATTTTAATTCTGAAGCATATGCTAAAGATGTGATGCATATACCTGCAATTGTCACTCAAGTCTTCGAAGACCCATCAGATAACTACTGGGCTCTTCAAACGTTACTCAAAGAAGTGATAGATGATCACGCCCCGCTGAGATCAATTTACGTCAAAGGCGCAGAGGTGCCTTTTATGAATAAAAGACTGAAACGAGCAGTTCGAGACAAGAAAAGACTGCATAAACAGTACCAGCAACACCCAGTCTGCCATAACTGGGAAAAATATCTTTTACAGAGAAATCTAACGACCAAGATACGTAAAGAAGCCATGAAAGACTACTTCAAGGACAAGTGCAATGGTGGAGCGAAAAACTCCAACTTTTGGTCGACCATCAAGCCCTTCCTTCCTAATAAAGGAGGAAAGGGCAATGATAACATCATGCTACGGGTGGACGAGAACATCTTAACAGACCCGGCTCAAGTCTGCCAACATCTCAATGACTACTATAAAAACATAACATCAGATATTGGGGGAAACATTGATTTACAGCAGACAACCGAAAGTAATGAAGATTTTATAACTGCCTGTGATGAGTATTTTAAAGACCATCCAAGCTTCAAAAACCTTAAGGAGAACATGGAGACTTCTAACTTCTCCTTTCACCACTCTTCCCCAAAAGAGGTGGAAACTAGAGGTAGTGTGGAGATTGAATGGATCGCCTATGCTGTCCCACAGGGACTAAATGATCGCCTGTGTTACATAATACGCAAGCCAAAACCTTGTTTTGCGAATTTGATTGGGCAATACTTCACCAAGTTCACTAAAGAGCATTACTCAGCACATCTGACATTTTCAAGCAAAAAAAAAGCACAAAACCCTTATTTACATTATTGGTCTTTAACTTTTTTAACTATTTGCACACAGACCTGATACATGTATTTGGTATGTCTCCATGAAAGAGTTCAAGGTACTCATAGGTATAATTAGCCCCTTATGGGGTTGGAAACCCAATTCAGTTGAGAAATTACGCTGTAAGGGTGATATCTAAATCCAAGTACAATGCCCATACTGAACCACTTTTTAAGCAGCTTTGTATCTAAAAACTAACAGATGTCCTCAAAATAGAAGAGTGGAAGTTCTACTATAACCTATTTCACAAAAGCATCT
Organism: Platynereis dumerilii; assembly: GCA_026936325.1. NCBI lineage: Eukaryota > Metazoa > Annelida > Polychaeta > Phyllodocida > Nereididae > Platynereis > Platynereis dumerilii. Next base: position 819,033 of record JAPTHN010000056.1, read on the forward strand.
CAAAGTATTTTTAGAATATATCATTGCTGCTTAACCATCAAACTAGAAATTGCTCCTTACTAGCCGTTCCTCGTCTCAAATACAATACCTCTAAATGCGCAATTTGAATCAGACTTCCCTCAATTATAAACTCTGCCCCTTCATGTGTCACTGACAAAATTCAAACTCACACCATCCATGGTTTTGAAATTTTATCTGAAAAGAACATATTTGAATATCTATAGCAACAATTGTTCTGTTGTGAATTGCTACATTCTGTAGGAATGTCAACAGTACTTAGGCCTAAACCGTAGTATATTACTAACCATGTCAAAATCTGTAATCATGCTGATTGTCAATATTTCATTTATTTATTATCTTTTTGTGAACTCCTGTGTATACATACACTGCGTTCCCAATTATTATGCAACTATGCTTTTTTGCAATATCTCAAAAAGAAATAACACTATTTGGATATCCTTTACACACAATGACACTTGTGCCATTAAGCGAATATTCTGTGACTTTCGTTCAATTCTGTTGTTTCAGTGAGGAGTTATGCTATGTAATCAGGTTTTTGGGGTGTTCCCAATTATTATGCAATTGTTTGAAAATCATCCATTGCCACCCAAAATCAACCAAGTTGATTATGAAATGACATTAGAATATACCTCATAACACTAAATAAAAAATGGAACCATCATTTCAAACGTGGATGCCTTCATGACCAATAAATCAATATAATACAACTGCATTGAAAAACCATTGAAATAGGCTTTTTCTCAATAAAGAAGCCTCCCATGCTCTTAAAAAATTTAATATCAATCAAATTTCAGCCTAGAATACATCTATAGCACACTATAGTCATACTGTGCGATGAAACACCAAATCTGGTATCTCTACAAAATATGACAACAAATCAAAAACTCAGACTTCAGTTTCCCATTGTAATAGCATTGGCAATTGGATGCGCTAAATTCATTTCAAGATATTTTTCAGATACAGTGGTGCAACTTAATTGCCATTCATTTACAGGAGAGTTCTAAACCTGAGGAAAGTGGAAAATGAGTCAGGTAATGATTTTGCACTTTGGCTGGATAACTGAGGCTTTTTACTGCAATAAAACTGTAATTTCAATGTTATTTCAATGCAGGAGAATAACATGGATTTCTTGGTTATGAACGCATCTATGTTTGAAATGATGGTGATACTTTTTCTTTTGTGTTATGGATTATATGTTGATGGCATCTTCAGATGAGTTTGGTTCATTTTGAGTGGCCATGGATGCTTTTCAAAGAATTTGCATAATAATTGGGAACACACCAAAACATCAGTATATAGCATAACTCCCAACTGAGCCAATGGAATATAGGACAAAATTGATAGGATATTAGCTCCATTGTACACTTATCATTATGTGTAGAGGATATCCAAATAGAGTTATTTCTTTTTGAGATAATGCAAAAAAGCATAGTTGCATAATAATTGGGAACGCAGTGTATAAATCCTCTCCTGTCTCTGTTAACCGAATTATACATTGTAAGTTACTTTAATCATATGATAATCAACAGCCTATGCAGATGTCTAATTTATTGTTATATGTTTGCTTCTTGGTGGCCCACTTGATAGCGGCAGTAACCTTAATGTGGGTCTCCAAAGACCATATATATGTAATTATTTTGGAACTATTTCATGTTGTATTTCTCTATGGGGTGAAAGCACAGTAAGCGCCTCAATGTTTGGCCCCTATGACCTAAGAATTATTTTCATCAGAAGTGCAAGTGGGCAGTTTTACGGTATTTGCACTCAGCCGATTTTCCATGTTTATGCAATTATTACGCGAAAAGTATGATAGGTATATCAAAATTTCTGGCAGTGGCAATCTTGTCCTACACTGACATATAAATGCACCATATTTTACCCTTCGGCAATGCTTTGTTTCGAAGCTGTAAGGAATTAAGGACAAATTTTGACACATTTTTATGTCTCACAGACTTTTTTGCCAATTTCATGGATGAACAGAAGAAAATATTCAATCAGTTGTGATTCATGTTAATGATACCTTTCTGGACCTAGGGCTTGGGTATAAAATACAACAGGTTTCATGTGAATAAGTTATATACAACATGACTTGGGTCCTAAAATGTAAAAAATGGCGGATGTCAAAAATTTTGTTTTTGATGGACCATCAGTTGCTTTATATGCTGTTATGAGTAAGTATCAAAGAATGTGTACACTGTTTGTGTAAATTTTGAAGCTTGAGATATATCTGAAGGTAAAACAGAAACATTTGTTTCACTAACCATAATTGGTTTTCAGAATGTGAGGCTTGAATGTGATGTCAAAAAAAGCATGTCCTCTCCAACCCATAGAAAAAACACTAAGTGTTTTGTAGGAAAAACAAGCTATTTGTGTATCTTTTGCTCAATCATGTGCCCTTACAAGTATGTGACAAATACAAGTTAAAAAGATATCCAGGCCACGTTCATACATTTTCTTAGAAATTAAAATCAGTGATGTCAAAAAATGTCCTCTCCAACCCATCAGAAATTTTGCTCTGATTTGTGCATTTTAACACTGGATTCATTGAAGAAACGGCCATGGTTATACAAACTAAGTAAACCTGGATGCCTAAAAAGGGTTTTTATAAGTATTGAAAATGTCAAATATATTATCTTTCGTTATCTATTACACTATTTTGAGAAAATCATAATTGAGAAAAAAGTTGATTTATTTGTGTCATACATCAATATAATTGTAATTTTTCGCTATTAACTGAATGACTTTAATGGATAATAACCAAATATCTTGTTAATGGAGCCATCAGAGATGATTTTTCCGAAGGTGCCTGATTTTTGGTCATTTTCAGCGGTTTTTTGCTCCAAAACACTATGTTTGACACAGCCGAACACCATGGGTTTCAATCGTACAGTAACAAAACTTGACATGGGGTTAATAGGATACCTATTGATTATTGACCATGGAAATCATGTGTCTTTTGAGACTAGTACCCTACTCAACAGAAACTTTCGGGGTAATGGCAAGCCAGATTTCTGTAATTTCATAATAAAAATGGTAAAAAAGAAAATTGTGGCATGTTTAATCAAAATTTAAGTTTTGTATTGGTTTTGATGTTCCTATGCAACAATGTGGCTTGATTACCAAGAATGAGAATGGGTGAAAATTGTTTCTGGACGGATATTTTTCCTGATAAACAGTTTTTTCAAGAATCAACCTTTGCCTACTTTAAGTAGTGGTATTTTGGTAGTAAACCACCAAATCACTTCAGTCCTCTTTGATTATAGAAACAGTAATATGTTAATTTTATGATAGAATGATTGAAATTCTCGAATTTCAAACTTTATTTTGACCCCCCACGAGACACTTTGAGTGCAAATACTGAAAAACTGCCCAAGTGTAGTACATCAATTTTAACCTAATAATGTGTAGAATACATAATTATGTTTGTCTAATAAATCAAGACAGGTATTTGCTGGGCTGCTATGAACTACATTATAAAAGTTCCATGAAAATCTAGGTTTTTCTGCTGAAATGGACCATTGGCTTTTCGACAGTTTTTGCTGATGTGATATGGACAGTTTGCATGAACTGTGACCAATTCAATTTTTGAGCCTTGTCAGCATTCACTAAAATAATCCAAATTTGTCACTAAACATGGTATCCCTGCTTTATTTGTGACATACCAGACCTCCAAACATCAGTCCTCAGACTGATTTGAACATTTTTATGGACGTAATGGACGGACATTTACACTTTTTAGCCTGGTGTCCAGTGTATAAGTCAGATTCATTGTGTTTTTAAGTTTTTCAGTGGCATACATAGGTAGAGAGAGAGAGACATGTATTTCCATCTCAGTTGATGTGTTAACTGGTCTTCAATTACCAAAAATTCAGTTGTGGACGTAATGGACGGACATCAATTTTAGCCATTAAAGCTTCTTGTATCTTACAATCATCAGTGGCCATTGGAATTTTTTGCTTAAATTCATTAAACCAATATCATATCTACGCAAAAGCACCAAATTTGGCTTATTATTACATAAAAATACCTTCCAGCCAGCCTTTTGAACTCCTGACTGTAAATTTGCAAAAATATGGTTACAAGCAGACCTTTCCTTTTGACGTCATGGATGCCATAATAATCATATTGAAAAGTCGGCCAACGGTCCCTACAGAAGGCCAGGGAGGCACAGTAAACAGGTAATGTCACCGGCAGAATGTGAAATAAATATTAGGCTACAGCATTGCTGCAATAGACGGTGCTTCAGAAAAAGGGCCACTGGTTACATGCTAAAATTGACAAATTATACCTACTTTAAAGGTCTGCCCAGAGCATGGTTTTAATTGCATGCTCATGAAAAATGCCTAAATTTCTCAGATTTACTTGTTGATCAAGCTTAAATACTGCACTGTTTCTTCTTTATGTGAAAAATTGGTTTCTAGGACCCTAAATTTACTTTTATCTGATCAAAAAGCAATTGAGGCCTTTACTGTGCTTTCACCCTATGGTCAAATAAATGAATATTGTCTTTCTGTCTGTCTGTCTGTCTGTCTTAGGCATCAACATTGAATGCCTCAATCTCATCTTCTTCACTGCATGCCCCAGTTGAATTTCTAGTCCATCAGATTGAGTCTCAGTTGAACTTCCGTTATACAGAGACGCAATCTCTCAAGGCTGCTTGATCAATGGGAGTTCTTAATTCTTGGAAAGGATGATCCCACTTTATGTCTCAAGATTTTTTAATTTTAAAAATTATTAGCAGAAGCCCAGTATGAGTTATCACACAATGTCTTGACATGTAGCACAATGTTGCTGCAAAAAATTGTTACACATGTTGAGGCAACATATAGAGCTATCTCCTCCAAAGGTGCCTGTCAAATAAATAAACATTTATTATAATTCATGACTATGTTTTAGTCATTGTCAACCTTTTTGTGCAAATGGCTTTGACTATATTGTCACAAAAAAATATTTTCTTACCTGCACTACGATTTCTGGGTCAAAACATACTCACATTGTGTTGACATAAACATGACCCATTTTTAGAACAATAGGTACGACATTGTGATGTAGCACCCGGTGTATGAAGTCGGTTCTCTTAGTGTAAAGCCTCTGGGTATACTATATTTATATATACTCTGTCCTTATTTGTGCCACATCGGTGTTCGATCTGTGGTGTTTCTGAGAAAATTTTTTTTTAAAACTTATTATGTCTACTCTGTTTCTAGTTAATGCTTGGTTTGAAAAAAAAAAGGAAAGAAATAATAAGGAAGGAAAACAGGAAGAAAGGAAATGCATGTAAATGTGTGACACTTCTGTCTCAAGGCTTACAGATGTTCATATCCTACTTTCCTCAACAAGCCACAGAGACTCTCCAGTGGAGCTCTGCTTCACACAGGTGCTGTGGGATGACTTTTGGAGTTTCTCTTTCCTCAATTTCCTGTCTCAATAGCTGAACACATCAATACTTTTTTCATCAATGTTGGAAACAACTTGGTTTCAAACCTTCCAAACTAACTGACATCTACAGTGCCTTCACAAATTACTGTGACAATTATTGCTTATGATGTTTACCTCCAGAGCAATATACTGACTGATCAACAATATGGATTCTGGCCAAAAAGATCAACAACAACACAGCTACTCCAGGCACTGGATGAATGGACAGAATGGATTGATGAAGGAAAAGAGTTTGATGTAATGTATATGGACTTTGCCGAAGCTTTTGATTCGGTCCCACACAAAAGGTTGATGTCAAAAGTGAAGGCCTATGGCATGGTCGGAAGAATATATAAATGGATAGAGGATTTCCTAACAGGAAGAAAGCAGAGGATATCAATCAACTCTGCACACTCATCGTGGCAGGAAGTTAAAAGCGGAATACCACAGGGAAGTGTCATGGGCCCAATATTGTTTATTCTATATATCAACGACCTTCCAGAGCAGCTAGACGGTAAGGTCCTGATGTACGCTGAGGACACCAAAATATATGCCATAGCCAACAATGCAGAAGAAAACAGGAAGCTACAAGAATATCTGGACAAGGTACGAGCATGGGCAGACACATGGCAACTGAGGTTCAACCTGGACAAGTGCAAGGTGCTTCACCATGGAAGAGTGAGTGAGTTGGTTTTTTTACATCTCATCAGCACCTGAGTGGGCTATTTAGAGACATACTAGGTTTGCATCAAGCTGGATGTGTTAAGTGACAAGTGCTTTTTTGTTGCTTGTCATTTTTCTCCTGTCTATGCAAGGAAATCGTGTATCTGTTGAGCTGTCTCGATTTGTTGTTTTGGATGGTTTCTTGTACTCAGAAGCCAAAGTTTCTTTGGTTGTTGGAGTGACATTTTTGTCCGTAGAGCAGAAGGAGAGGATGGTTGACTTTGTCGAATAACTTTTTACTGGGTGGTGCACTTAAGTCAGATTCAGGATATTTCAGTTTCTCCCGTCTTTGGTCGGTCTGGTGAAGGCGTTGTCTGAAAGACATCCTTGAAAAGGTTCTCAAAAAGTTGAATCCTTCTCCGTGGTGACAAATGTAAAACTGGTCTTGGGTAATCTGTGTCTTGGTCAATTTTGTCCATGTCCTGTTCAACTATGCGCTTGGCTTCAGGAAACGAACATCCTCTGTCAAACCGAAATTGTACAATTTCTTTTTCTCTCTTGAAGACTTCACAGTTGTGGCTAAATGCAGAGTGGTACCTTCTGCAATTGACACAATGCGAGGGCCTGAAGCATGGTGTGTCTCTTGTGTGAGTGTGATCTCCATCACCACAATTGGCACAAATTGTGAACCGTCTACATGTTGTGCTGACATGGCCATACAATTGGCAATTGAAACAGCATTTTGGTCAAGCAAAGAGTGGGCAAACTCTGCACATTTCAAAAGCTACAGGTACTTTCTCGGGTACATTGTTGTTTTTGAATGTCAGTTTTATGGATTCATAACCATTTCATTGGGACAAACGTTTGAATTGGGTAATGCCATGTTTTTGGAACCACTTTGTGAGTTATGACTCGGGGCATGTCTTGCTCTCTTTCGAGAAGATAATGCCTTTGCCTGGTTTTTTGGAAAGGTTCAATTGAGACTTGTGTATTCGCTATTTCTTTGACAAATGTCAATTTCTCTTTATGTGTGTCATTCTGTGGTTGAATGAGAAACGTTCCATTGACTTGATGCTTTAGTGTATATCTGCTACTGTGTTTTCACAAATGTCTGCAAAAATTTCGTACACAGCGCTTGCTGATAGGTCCTCTAGTGATTTTTCAATACCATTTATCACAAAGTAATTTTCATCCTTTGACATGTGTGAGGGGCGGTCAGGGTCAATCAAGTCTTCCAAGGATGGTCTTGTCCGTGGGAATCTTGGTAGTCCAAATTTTCAATCTCGACCTGGTTTCCCACTGAGGGACGCTCACCTTGGTAACCCAGTTGACGTACGATCCGGTTTGGAATTATGGTAAATGACTTATTCATTGATATTCCCCTGTAAGGTAGGGGACACACTGTGCATGCGCACTGCCTCATGTTGGCCACTAAGGATAGAGGTCTTCACCTTAGTGTTACCACCCACCACCACGAGGAGGCCCGAGACCTGCGGGGGCTTCACTATGGAAGAAACAACCAGAGATACAGATATTAAATGACGGAGGATAGGAATAACACCATGGAAGTCACAGATGAAGAGAAAGATCTAGGAATAACCTTCACCGGAGACCTGAAATTCTCGGAACAAGCTGCTAAGACAGTAAAAAAAGCCAATCAAATGGTAGGACTGGTGCGAAGATCATTTAAATACATGGACAGGTATACTTTCAATAATATCTACACGGCAATAATTCGCAGTCAACCGGAGACAGGAAACAAAGTTTGGTACCCTATCAACAAGACAGACGCGGATCACCTGAAAAAGGGCGAAGGAGAGCGACAAAGCTGGTGTACCAGATCAAGAACCTTCCGTACGAAGAAAGATTAAAGAAGTTAAAATTAGAAAGCCTACTATACCGAAGACGGAGAGGAGACATGATCCAGGTTTATAAATTTGTGCTCGGATTAAAAGACATCACTTCAGCAGAGCCTTCAGTGAATCAATCAGACACGCCCACAAAGATGGCCAATGAACAGGTCTTCACACATGTTATGCAAATGAGGCCGATTTCCGGATTCGCTCACTTACCGAAGTCGTATAGACATAATTCTTAGATAGGCAGATAGATCTCTCTCAGAGCTTTAAAATGGTGGTAATAACGCCTCTGTAGCTCCAAAACTCGCTACGCAAATTGCCGGTAAACTTTTGAAGTGGACAAGAATCCTTGGCGCTGATTGGCCAAGACGCTCGTGACGTAAATCTATGATAATATTGAATTTCTAACGGATTTGTCTAGGGTAGATTCTCTGGGTGAAAGACATGGGAAACAACAATTTTAATAGAACAAGCCAAAAGTACAACTGGAGGGCTCTGTTTCAAGCTCGCAAAACCGAGATGCAACACAAGACTAAGACAAACTCTTTTAGACACAGAGTCATCAATGATTGGAATCAGAGCAAGTGGTGACAGGACCGAGTATATACTCATTAAAAAAGAAGCTAGATGCCCATTGGACTCACCTCCACTATACCTACTAAGATGGCTAGATTCTAATGTATAAAGAATCATAAAGAACTCCAAATTGGTGATATATTCAACCTTGCCCGAAGACTCACCGGAACCTGGAACCCGCAATACTTCTCACTCAAGAAGAAGTTTACAATCAGCAACTGGTGCAGTGTCTCGGTTGAAATGTATTTGTCTTGATGATAAATGCAAAGAAACACTTCATAATTTGACAGTCCTTAGTACTTCTGATAATATTCTTCAACTGGCACAGCTTGACAAAGAACTGGGTATGACCTTGCGGGAACATCAGACCTGATTGCTACACAAGGCAAATGCTTCAGAAATTTGTCCAAAAAAAATACAAGAAAACTGCAATGGATTCAGACAAGGAAGATTTCTAACATCAATTTGCCTACATTTGGGCTTTGCATGATGAAAAATATACAGTGGGGTGCGAAAGTTTGGGCACCCTTGGAGTGGGGTCACATTTTTTCAAATTTGAGACAAACCATTTGCAGAATCTTTCCAACGTGAATTGTGTGAGTGAAGGATACCCATGCACTCAATTTTACCCTGAAAGAACAACGGAAATATAAAAATATAAAACAATATAGGTATTTTTGTTAGATTTTACATGTGCAAAAGTTTGGGCACCCCTGCAGATTCTGATCTTGCTTTTTGTATAACTCTACATTAAAGCAATATAAAGGCTCTAAAATGCTTTGGATAATAATGTAAACATCCCAGGACTTCATTTTGTGTGAATTTTTAGTTTTAATCCCCAACCAAATGACTGCAAACTTGGCAGATTGGAGGTACCCAAGGTACGTCAGATCATTAAATAAAATTTCTATTATTTTGAGTCCAGGAGCTGAAAAAGTTGATTTATCATGTTTATTTTTCATTACCTAAACATGACAGATTATTCTTTGATGACATTGCGGAGCAGCTCAGACCTATATCCAACTAAAATACCTAAAATGCCACAAAAGTTAAACTTTCTGGGCATTTATGTCAGAGTAACTTGACTTTTCATGTTAAAATATTTCTGAAATCTGCTGTTTTTGAGTTGTGTTGTGTAGAAATGACAATTTCAGAATTAATACAGCTGTCATCCATAATTTTCAGCCTGCCTATTCTTGCCCTTGGAGAGTCAAACTTGTTTATCACATTCTGGTGTATCGGAGAAATTCCATTTCAATGCATTTTTTTACTCCCTTGTCTCAAACACCACAATGACTGATCCAGAATGCTTCCAGATAGCTAGATGGGTCCTTTGGCATGACTCAGACAGTCAGATTAAGCTATGTAATTTTTATACCTTGTATAGCTTGGCTTTTCACATCTGCATGCTGATGGTGTAACGATGCACCCCTGTCGAACACGTTCAGTGTCACACCTGTGGAGGTCTATGAGGTTGACATAAGATTTAATTGTTACAAAATAGCAAAATAGACTAAATAGAAACAAAATTAACCCCAACTTGAAATTGTTTCAGCAAAAATAGTCCCTGGCTGGTAACACAAAGTTGAACTGCTCACCAATATTTTTAATTTTTCTGGATATTGACCTAAATAAATAATGAAAATCTTAAAATATTTTTGGTTATTTTAGATAAAATGTTAGTTTTAGGTACAGGAGAGGCTAACCAGGTCTCCTGGCCAAGAAATTTTCAAAACTCTCAGTATGACTGGACATGTGCAATTGATGCCATAGGTAACACAAAGATGGAACGTTTGGAGTCTCTCTGTTGGGGAGCACAATAAAAAGTGCAAAGAAATGAAGTCCTGGGATACTTACATTATTATCTAATGTGTTTTAGAGCCTTTATATTGCTTTAATGTTGAGTTATAGAAAAATCAAGATCAGAATCTGTAGGGGTGCCCAAACTTTTGCTTATGTAAAATATGACGAAAAGACCCATGTTTTTTTATATTTTTATATTTCCATTGTTCTTTCAAGCTGAAATTGAGTGCATGGGTATCCTTCACTCACACAATTCACGTAGGAAAGATTCTGCAAATGGTTTGTCTGAAATTTGAAAAAATGCAACCCCACTCAAAGGGTGCCCAAACTTTCGCACCCCACTGTACTGATTGAAGAATGATTGGCAAAGACACTGTTGTCTGCTGTGTGACTTTCAGTTGGATGCTGGTGGCTACAGGAGTCATCATTTCAAGACAAAGCTGAACAATGCGCTTGACGATAATGCTGTATTTGTTAATTCACTTAATCCAATTGAACTTACGTTGGTATTACCTGAATGACTGCCGACACAGCATTTTAAAAACTGGATGTCACACAAAAATGACGCTGAATGTCAAGTTGTTTTGAAGATTAAGGCAAACATCAGAGACTCTCCACACCATGACATCATTGGTGGGATAGATCAGCAATATGTGGAGGGCCAGAGGCGGTAGTTCCTGAGAGTCTAGTCTCTGTACAGTGTATGGGCCATTCTCAAATTTCGGGACAAAGGGTATAGCAAAAATGTCCTGTAACGGAGGGGACATTGTGGTAACGGAGGGGAATTTTGATGTAAAAAATTGACTGCAGGAACAACAACAAAAGGAAAAACAATAAAATATTGGTGTACTATTATTTTCAGAAGTACTTCATCTCATATCAGTAGATTTTTTGGTCCAAATGTCGATTTCTTATTTTGATCTGGTAACGGAGTGGACAGTAACGGAGGGGAACAATTTTTTGCTTTTCGCTCATTACTGCTTTTTATTTTGGAGATAAGATAAAATAATTGCAGACTATTAAAAGCTGTCACACTCAGCAATACATACATGAAATCACTCTTTAAAACTATCATTTGGTAAGCTTTGAAATGAAGGAAACGGAGGGGACATTTTGGTGAGACCAAAAATATTTTCTATGAATATTTTGTCTTAATTTATTGAATACATGTTTTATGAAGTCTGCAAGGCAGTGGTACTATTGCGCACATGCGTCTGATGATATTCATTGAAAATAGCTCATAAAAAAGAATAAGGAACCGAGCTATGGCAAGTAACGGAGTGGACAAAAAAATTTAGATAAATTAGTGACACGTTTATTGTATCAATTTAATCAATGAAATAAGACCCCAAAAAATTGAATGTGAACTAAATATAAATTCAAAGTTATATTCTCATGAATTGTGCAAAGAAACTTTGAATATAATGGTACATTAGGAGGAAAATAAACACTTGATTTTGTCATGTCAGGTCCAGTGACAGGGAAAAACCATTGATTTTGCACGAATTCCTGTACATAATGCACAAAAAAAAGGTCTAATTAATGACTTTTTGTTTCAAATGCAGTGGTCCTAAATAGAAATATGAATAACAGATGCAGAGTGATGCTTCAGATATTAATCGCATTCAAATTAATGTCAGGGAGCTAGAGTGACGCAAATTGTCCCGAAATTTGAGAATGACCCGTATATGGTCTTACACCTCCGGTGCATGGGATACATTTATAATGACTCAGACAACAAAGAAGACAGAGCCTTAAACTCTAAAATCCTTAGCACTCCTCAAGATAACGATTACCTTGCATCTGGGGGTATCAGGCTGACACCAGAAAACCTCAGAATTGGAGTTACTTTCCAATGAGTCCATCAAGCCAGAAGGTCTGAAGACCTTGAGTCGCTACTTCATGTGGCAGGACCCAGCATTAGCAATGAGTCGTTATTAAGAGCAGACAAAACAATTGAAAATGAAGCAATCAATCAGTATGCACAAGGTAGGGCAGTAGGCCCACATGTTCCCCTGAATTTTGAATATAATTTTGTATACAAATTATAAAATTGACATAAATGAGGATATTTGAATGGCAAAAGTTTTTCTCATGCTTCTCAGACTACTGCTTTCCAAAGGAGAGAACTGCAGGAAACCAGCTCAAAGTTGAAATTGTCTTGCGAAGTAAAACCAGTTCCAATTCCATCTCAGATGTTTGAATCAAAGGGTGATAAAACAGAATTCCATAAACCAGCTCCTAATTTGCATTGTCCAGTAACTATTGAGTCCTATAAGACGGATTCATAAGAGAATCAAGCAATCAGGGCCTTGCTTGGGTTTTGTGAAGGCTGGAATGTACAGACGGATCATCAGATTACTCCTTCCTGGAGCAGTTTCAACCATCTGATGACAAAATCAGATCAGCTTTTGACAGTAGTTGGTTTGATGCAGTTGAACTGCAAAGCCAATATGATATAGTGGCAGCTCTCAGAAGAATGTGAAAAATATCATGTAGTTGATTTTCATGTAAAGATGAACTTTTCCATGGTCATTGGCCAGCATTTGTCTGACTCTGGTCTGCAAGATATTCGAGAGCAAAGTGGGGTACTTCACAGGAATACGACTGCGAACATCATGAAAGGAAAGGGATGGAACCATGTTGTTTGTGCCCGCAAACTGGCATGCAAAGGACTTTGGAGAGTTTTGTGACCAAAATGGCTTCAATATATTGAAGAAAATGAAGAAGACCTTGACAGCTGATGGTCTGACCCTGCAAACATCTCCAGGATGTCAAAATTTAGAAGGCACGAGGAACATATAAAGATCTGCTGCTAGCCATTGAGGAGATGCAGGACCACCTTGAAGTATTTGATTCTCAGCCTTTTTGTAGTTGTAAGCCAATCTTTTTGCTGTGTTCATAGCCAACATGAATCAACTTGCAGAGCAGCACCAGAAGTTTATCAGAGTCTCCTGTAAGCAGATTTTGGTAAAATCTGAACCCATTACAACTCGGATCATCTTGACTAGACACGGCGTGTTATCACATTTGTTTACACTAAGAGTGGGTAAAATTAGCCAAAGAGTGGGTTACAACAAAACATCTGTGGAGAAGTAATATCCTATTTGTGGGCTGATTGGGTAAAATGGAAATAATAGTCTAACATTGAAAATAAAGATGAATTGCATACGCATTTCGGCAATTTATTGTTTTTTTTTCATAAAATTCAAGATTTTGAATATGTCATATCTTCGAGAACCATTAGAGATAGAGAGTTGGGAATGATGTTAAAATCTCCGCTATTACCAAAGATTATATTCATGTTTCATACAAATATTGGGTCTAAACCTAATAGTTTTTGAGTTATTCAGCAAAAAGACATTTTCCTTGTTAATTACGGCTAATTATGAGCGGCCTATGAATATTTAAAGATGAAAACCCCCCTAATATTTTTCTATGGATCCCTTCCCTCCAAAAAAAAACAGTTGTCTGCTTCTACCCAGAGGCGTCAGCAGATCTCACTGGGGATCTTCTTTTCCAAATTGGCCTCCCGACTGTGTTAGATCATCGTGACATGTTTAGAAACTGAATCACATGACATGATTTTCTCCTTTCCAAAAAAAAAAGCTGTGGAATGACAATGAAAGGCTGAAAACCACAGTAACTCCAACAATGTTATTAGGATCCAATGAGATTGTATCATTTAACAATTGAAAAGATTAGTCTTCCAAAATATTAGCAGCTGTGAAACGTTTCATTGTGGACTACAACTAATAGGACAGGTTTTTACCATGTGTTCATCAAAGTAAATTTAAAGTTTGTATTTGATATATTTTGGTCAAATTTCAAGCAGCTAAGTTCCAATAAATGAAAGGACAGCCAAGCCAGGAACCATGGAAGTAGACAACGTTCATCAGTGAAGATATTTCACACACATTTTAATGAGATTCAGATGCCACTGGACTGACATTTTAATGCTGAGACTATAATATTCTATATCCAGAGATATCCTCACCAAAGTAAAATAAACCTTTGTTTTTTGGATCGTCGCGACAGATAATGTTCATAGGTTAATATATTTCTCACACATTTTAATGAGATTCACATGCCACTGGACTGACATTTTAATACTGCAGAGACTATAATTGTCTATATCCAGAGATTTATATCCTCACCAAAGTAAAATAAACCTCTGTATTTTGGATCGTTGCGACAGTAAATGAAACTTTGTATATTGGATCGTTGCGACAAATTCAAGAAAAAGAAGAATTGTGATAAAATGTTTCTTATTTTCAATATTCAATGCCATAAAGAGAGCATTGAAATGCTGAAAACCACGGTAATGCCAACCAATTTCGGGAGCCACGAACGTGATAGCATTCAACCAAAGAAAAGATCAGTCATAGAAAATTTCAAGTAGCTGTTAAGTTCCAATAACTGACAGGACAACAACAATGCCAGGAACCACAGAATAGATAATGTTCATCATTTAATATATTTCTCACACATTTTTATGAGATTCACATGCCACTTGACTGACATTTTAATACTGCAGAGACTAGATCCACAGATTTAAATTTTCACAAAAGTATAATAAACCTTCTTATTTTGGATCTCCGTGACAAGCAACCAAGTTCAAATAACTGTCACGGCAACAGCAATGGTACCAGGAAACATGTAAATTAACAAAATTCATCAGTTAAGACATTTCTCACACAAGTCAATCACAAAATCATCGGACCAAATCTCTTGCATACATTTTACCATCCAGCATATTGAACAACTGTAGAGAAGGTTTCTGGAATCACAGGTTTATAATCTATAGAAAGATGTCCCAATGAAATTCATATGGCACTTGAATGCCATTTTAATGAGATCTTTTCAATTGCATGAAAGACATTGAGAGCTAAAAAACCAAATAATCAAATTAAAACGGAAATCCTCAATTGCACATTTAATGAAATTCACATGCCACCAGTCTGACATTTTCATGATAAACATTAAACCAGTTCAGATCAAACTCAAGATTGCAACATTGATAATGACACACCAATTATATTAGTTGCAGTAATGCTCATAAATGGTAAAACCAACTCAAGTGATTATATTTAACATGGAGAAGATCAGTCATCGAATATATCAAGAAGCTAAGTTCAAACGACTGAAAGGACGAGAATGCCAGAAACTAGGTAACATTCAACAATTGAGATATTTATCACAACATTTAAAGAGATTAAAATGTCTCTAGGATTTAGGTCAAGGTAAAATAAACACTTTGCATTTCAGATCGTCGTGACATATTTAGAAACGAATCACATGACATAATTTTCTCCTTTCCAAAAAAAAAAGCGGTGGGAAGACAATGAAAGGCTGAAAACCATTGTAACTCCAACAATGATGTAGGACCACTGAGATGGTAAGAAAAGATTAGTCTTCCAAAATATTAGCAGCTGTATTTCAATGACTGTGGCAAGTTTGTCAGGATGGAATGACAAAGAAGGTCGAAAGGTCTACAAAGTTTTTAATGTAACATGTTGTTCATCAAAGAAAAAAGTTAAAGTTTGTATTTGATATTGTTTTGACAAATTTCAAGCAGCCAAGTTCCAATAAATGAAAGGACAGCCACGCCAGGATCTATGGAAATAGACAACGTTCATCAGTGAAGATATTTCACACACATTTTAATGAGATTCACATGCCACTGGACTGACATTTTAATATTGCAGAGACTATAATTGTCTATATCCAGAGATTTATATCCTCACCAAAGTAAAATAAACCTCTGTATTTTGGATCGTTGCGACAGTAAATGAAACTTTGTATATTGGATCGTTGCGACAAATTCAGAAACAGAAGAATTGTGATAAAATGTTTCTTATTTTCAATATTCAATGCCATAAAGAGGGCATTGAAATGCTGAAAACCACGGTAATGCCAACCAATTTCATGAACCACGAACGTGATAGCATTCAACCATAGAAAAGATCAGTCATAGAAAATTTCAAGTAGCTGTTAAGTTCAAATAACTGACAGGACAACAACAATGCCAGGAACCACAGAATAGATAATGTTCATCATTTAATATATTTCTCACACATTTTTATGAGATTCACATGCCACTGGACTGACATTTTAATACTGCAGAGACTAGATCCACAGATTTAAATTTTCACAAAAGTATAATAAACCTTCTTATTTTGGATCTCCGTGACAAGCAACCACGTTCCAATAACTGTCACGGCAAAAGCAACGGTACCAGGAAACATGTAAATTAACAAAATTCATCAGTTAAGACATTTCTCACACAAGTCAATCACACAATCATCGGACCCAATCTCTTGCATACATTTACCATCCAGCATATTGAACAACTGTAGAGAAGGTTTCTGGAATCACAGGTTTATAATCTATAGAAAGATGTCCCAATGAAATTCATATGGCACTTGAATGCCATTTTAATGAGATCTTTTCAATTGCATGAAAGACATTGAGAGCTAAAAAACCAAATAATCAAATTAAAACGGAAATCCTCAATTGCACATTTAATGAAATTCACATGCCACCAGTCTGACATTTTCATAATAAACATTAAACCAGTTCAGATCAAACTCAAGATTGCAACATTGATAATGACACACCAATTATATTAGTTGCAGTAATGCTCATAAATGGTAAAACCAACTCAAGTGATTATATTTAACATGGAGAAGATCAGTCATCGAATATATCAAGAAGCTAAGTTCAAACGACTGAAAGGACGAGAATGCCAGAAACTAGGTAACATTCAACAATTGAGATATTTATCACAACATTTAAAGAGATTAAAATGTTTCTAGGATTTAGGTCAAAGTAAAATAAACACTTTGAATTTCAGATCGTCGTGACATATTTAGAAACGAATCACATGACATAATTTTCTCCTTTCCAAAAAAAAAGCTGTGGGAAGACAATGAAAGGTTGAAAACCATTGTAACTCCAAGGTTTTAGGACCCACTGAGATGGTAAGAAATGACAATGAAAGGTTGAAAACCATTGTAACTCCAACAATGTTTTAGGACCCACTGAGATGGTAAGAAAAGATTAGTCTTCCAAAATATTAGCAGCTGTATTTCAATGACTGTGGCAAGTTTGCCAGGATGGAATGACAAAGAAGGTCGAAAGGTCTACAAAGTTTTTAACGTAAAATGTTGTTCATCAAAGAAAAAAGTTAAAGTTTGTATTTGATATTGTTTTGACAAATTTCAAGCAGCCAAGTTCCAATAAATGAAAGGACAGCCACGCCAGGAACTATGGAAATAGACAACGTTTCATCAGTGAAGATATTTCACACACATTTTAATGAGATTCACATGCCATTGGACTGACATTTTAATACTGCAGAGACTATAATTGTCTATATCCAGAGATTTATATCCTCACCAAAGTAGAATAAACCTCTGTATTTTGGATCGTTGCGACAGTAAATGAAACTTTGTATATTGGATCGTTGCGACAAATTCAGAAACAGAAGAATTGTGATAAAATGTTTCTTATTTTCAATATTCAATGCCATAAAGAGGGCATTGAAATGCTGAAAACCACGGTAATGCCAACCAATTTCGGGAGCCACGAACGTGATAGCATTCAACCATAGAAAAGATCAGTCATAGAAAATTTCAAGTAGCTGTTAAGTTCAAATAACTGACAGGACAACAACAATGCCAGGAACCACAGAATAGATAATGTTCATCATTTAATATATTTCTCACGCATTATAATGAGATTCACATGCCACTGGATTGACATTTTAATACTGCAGAGACTAGATCCACAGATTTAAATTTTCACAAAAGTATAATAAACCTTCTTATTTTGGATCTCCGTGACAAGCAACCACGTTCCAATACAGCTCATCTTCACGAAGCAGACACACTTTTAAAACTACAACAAAATCTTGGAAGTGTCATAAAGGAAGCTAGGAAACAATTTAAAGAGGGTTAAAGAGCCCTAAAACTATTGACCAAATAACCTTTTTCTCATGACCTCAAATGTGTTTTCTTGTCTATTTTACTTCTTAGATAGGAAAATCTGCCAACAATGTGTGAAAAGGCTTATTGGTTAATGTGGAAAACAACTTGGTCAATAGTTTCAGGAATCATTTAACTCCATTTAAATTGCTATATAACTTCCATTTTGGAACATCCCAGATTTTTGTTGAAGTTTTAAAAGTGTGTCTGCTTCATGAAGTTGAGCTGTAACTGTCACAGCAACAGCAATGGTACCAGGAAACATGTAAATTAACAAAATTCATCAGTTAAGACATTTCTCACACAAGTCAATCACACAATCATCGGACCCAATCTCTTGCATACATTTTACCATCCAGCATATTGAACAACTGTAGAGAAGGTTTCTGGAATCACAGGTTTGTAATCTATAGAAAGATGTCCCAATGAAATTCATATGGCACTTGAATGCCATTTTAATGAGATCTTTTCAATTGCATGAAAGACATTGAGAGCTAAAAAACCAAATAATCAAATTAAAACGGAAATCCTCAATTGCACATTTAATGAAATTCACATGCCACCAGTCTGACATTTTCATGATAAACATTAAACCAGTTCAGATCAAACTCAAGATTGCAACATTGATAATGACATACCAATTATATTAGTTGCAGTAATTCTCATAAATGGTACAACCAACTCAAGTGATTATATTTAACATGGAGAAGATCAGTCATCGAATATATCAAGAAGCTAAGTTCAAATGACTGAAAGGACGAGAATGCCAGAAACTAGGTAACATTCAACAATTGAGATATTAGCAGCTGTATTTCAATGACTTTGGCAAGTTTGTAAGGATGGAATGACAAAGAAGTTCGAAAGGTCTACAAAGTTTTTAACGTAAAATGTTGTTCATCAAAGAAAAAAGTTAAAGTTTGTGAATGTGAAGTGTAATGAGATTCACATGCCACAGGACTGACATTTTAATGCTGATGTGACCATAATAGTCTATATCCGGCGATTTATATCCTCGGCAAAGTGGAATAAACATTTGTGTTTTGGATCGTTGCGACAAATTCAGAAATGGAAGAATTGTGATAAAATGTTTCTTATTTTCAATATTCTGCCATAAACAGGGCATTGAAATGCCGAAAACCACATCAATGCCAACAAATTTCTCAGTCATAGAAAATTTCGAGGAGCTGCTATGGTCCAATAACTGACAGGACAACAACAATTCAATGAACCACAGAATAGATACTGTTCATCAGTTAAGATATATCTCACACATTTTAATGAGATTCACATGCCACTGGACTGACATTTTAATGCTAATGAGACTAGATCCACAGATTTAAACTTTCACAAAAGTATAATAAACCTTTTTATTTTGGATCTTTGTGACATGTAGCATCGTCTTGCTCCATCATATCTTCTGGAACTGATTCTCCCATATATTCCATCTCGTAGGCTGCGTTCAAGTGACCAGTATCTTCTTCAAGTGCCATACACCTCGTCAGCATTGATTCAATCAAGGGCATTCAGTGTGGCTGTTCCACATCTTTGGAACTCGCTGCCATATGCATTACGAACTGTTCCATGCATTGAACTTTTCAAAGCCAAACTTAAAACACAATTATTTACTCAACATTTTAACTCTTTATAGACTTCATCATATATTTCCAACATTTTTACATTGTACAGCATGTACAGCGTTTTTAGCATATTTTGTGGAACTAAAGCTTTTTAAAATAAATAATTATTATTATTATTGTGTAGCCAAGTTCCAATAACCGTCACGACAATAATGGTACCAGGAAACAGGTAGGTTAACAACAATCTCCTGCAAAACATTTTGCCATCGACCAGCTATTGAACAAGAACTTCTGACAACTGTACTGAAAGTTTCTGGAATCACAAAAGTTGATAATCTATAGAAAGATGTCACAATGAAATTAATATGGCTCTTGGGTGCCGTTTTAATGAGATCGATTCATGAAAGACACTGAGAGCTAAAAAAACCAAATAATTAATTTAAAACAGAAATCAACAATTGCACATTCAATGAAATTCACATGCCACCAGGCTGACATTTTCATGATAAACAAGTTCAGATCAAACTCAAACCACAGTAACTCCAACAATGTTATTAGGACCCACTGAGGTGGTAAGAAAAGATCAGTCTTCCAAAATATTAGCAGCTGAATTTCAATGACTGAAAAGACCCCACAATTTTCCCAAAACACACCCACACGCCAAATTTTTTCTGAAATATTAAGATTATAGTAGGCAGCTCAAAATGAAGAAAGATGGCAGCCAAAATGGCTGCCATATTGGATTTTTTGACATGTTCTTGATCCATACCCACTGGCCAACCAAATTTCATAACTCCCAAGTGAAATATTAAGGTCACAGCGGGCAGTTCAAGAATGAAGAAAGATGGCTGGAAAAATGGCCGCCATCTTGGATTCGTCAACTTGTTCTCATACCCACAGGCCAATACCTGTAACGAATTTCATAACTCTGATAATATCACAAAAATAAGCCCAGGTAACCCAACCAGAGCTCACAGCGCAGTGAACTAGGAAGCCCAAAGTGCTTGCAACTTAGCTAACCGGCACCCCCTCCCCCCATTTGATGAGAATCACATGCTCGTCAACAATTAGGCAAGCAATTTAATAATTACAATACACTGACATTATAACTTATTATGGAAGGGATCGACTGCAGTGACTGTATAATATTATGGTACCTGGCCTATCCCTGCACTGTAATATCTGCCTGTTAAGAGACCAATTCCCATTTCGCAACTACTTTGCTCCATTTCAGACTCAAGTTATTGAATTAAAAAAAATTCTGTTTGAGTGTGCTGAAAACATAAAATTTTTATTTCATGAAACATGATTGAATAACTTGTCTAAAATAACATTGAATAATTTAGCCACCTTTCCTCTAATGCACAATGCAATTAAGGGCCTTTGTGGATGTAAGCAGCATCAGACCGTAAGTTTAGACCACCTATCACACATATTCAAGTAAGAGATAAAAATAGATCAAGTTTTCTCTATTGTAGAACTTCCCTGATACATAGGCAAGAAAATCCATGCAGAATTTTTCAGATGATCTCCTAATTTCCATTATATTAACAAAAAATTGATGTGACCTAAACTTTCGTCCGCTACTGTACAAGCGACACTGTACAACACTTCTTTTTTTTAAACTTTCATGCAGCCAGGGAGGATGTAGAATTACAGTAATAGCTATTTCATCTAGATACTTTAGTTATGAACGATTATTAAGAATTAAGGAGTTAGTTAGCAAATCCATTTCTCTTGATGTAGTCAATATGATTAAAAAAGACACTAATCAACCCACACGGTTGCAAATATAACAATCTTGAACAAAGCAATTTTCATTATACGACTGTATAAAATTGTTTTATATAATTTTTAAATCCATTTAAAGTGTGAGTAAAAATTTTTGACTTTAAATTTGGATTCATTTCATTGTAAACTTTTGGAAATTTATATGATGCTGTTTCTTGCAAATTTGTGGCTCACAGCAGGCAGACGATAGATACGTCCAAGACGTTCATTTGCATTAAACGCATAAGTATTTCTCGGTAGTATTCAGACAAAAAATTTTCAGGTAAAGCATTTTTTGCAAATTTGAAACAAAACTTCAAGTCATGCAGTGCACACAGGTCTTGTACCTTAAGAATTTTCAACTGTTTAAAGGGTGGAAAAGAATGAGCATTGTATTTACTTTTTGTAATAACTCTGACTGCTTTTTTCTGTAATTTGAAAATTTTATTACAATATACTCCTCAGATCATAATGCCAAAATTGAGATGAGGTGCTATTAATGCATTGTAGATATTTAGTAGCAACCTAGAAGGTAGAAGATATTTCATCTTATTCATCACCCCTACTGTCAGTGATATTTTCTTAGCCACATTGTCAATGTGAGAATCCCACTTAAGATTTTGATGTAGATGAATGCCAAGAAAATTGAAACCTTCACCAAATTCAACTCCAGTACCGTCTATTGTCAATGTTGGAAAATTCACGATTCTTCTGGTTGTATGAAACATCATAGCTTTAGTTTTTTGAATATTTAATGAAAGCCTATTGAGTTTCATCCAATTTGATATACCATCCACTTCATCATTTAGATTAATACAATCATTCTGGTTCAAGTGAACATTCAGAGTAGCACATAATATATAAAGTTGTGTCATCCGCATACAATATTCAGTGGAAGTAATTCGTAACTATTGTTATGTCATTGACGTATATTAGAACAAGAACCCAGGGGTTCAACATGGAGGTGGAGTAGTTTCCTAAGTTCATATCCCCTGAAATAACTATTTCCCTGAGTGCCCAGAACCAGCTGTTGTTATATATATTTATTTATACCATACTCGCTGATAAATCCTTCAATATTTACCAAGATATATCTCGCCATATATCACGTATATTTAGTGGTCACGTGACAAGTGGTGATGTCACAATGCACAAACACTGAATCAGCCAATCAGAAGCCAGCATTTGAATCATGACGTCATGACAGATGCCATTGAGCCTCACTCTGGAGTTTACAAGAGTTTTGTAGCTTGAACATAATTTAAGTTATTGACACTGGAATATTGATCTAAAAAATAAGTTGTCAATTTTGTTAAATAAAGAAAAATTTTATGACCATTTTGGTATCTCTGGTAATAAAATAAAGACATTTTTAGTAAATCGGTCTTTATCTCCAAACACATGATAACAAAATAATCCTCTGAAACAGCGAATAATGGTATAAATCAGTTATACCAAAGGCATATTTGTGGTATACGGGATATATACAGCCTCGGTGGTAAATATAACCCTCGGGCTACGCCCTCGGGTTATATTTACCACCTCGGCTGTATATATCTCCGTATACCACATATGCCCATGGTATAACTACTATATATATACATATATATATTGTGAGCTAATTTTCAGAATTTTACAAATAATCCATTTTCAAACCACAAAATGGCCATGTGGCGTAAGTAATATGGAACAAGAATCCAGGGATTCAAAGGTAGTCGTTTCGGGATTATATTGAAGGTGCATTGATTAACATGGAGTGGGTGACAGCGATATTCCTCTCTATTTCATCTGTATTGGAGACATGGTTATCATATGGACATGTGAGTAAGTGAGAGAGCATTCTTTTTGGACACTTTTCTGACAATAATTTAACATGCATAAATGATAGGCCTATAAGCAGATTGAATACCATCAAACTTCTGATGAGTAAAATCATCCCTATCTTCGGCAAAAGTTTATGCTAAAGTTTCAAAAATTTCTTTTGTCTCATGATTTCAAAACATTATCATTCAAAGCAGAGTACTTGATCTTTACCGCAACCATGCTTTGTGAAAGTAGTCTGGCGTAGTAATGCAGACAGCTGTTGTGACACAGTTGTGTGACCTGATCTTGTTACCTGTCCAAAACATGACCCAATTTATTCGATTTTCCAGGGACTGACAGCATTCTGCTGCCACTTGTCAGTCCAAAACAGAGACAGACATAAACATTAATTTTGATGAAACCATTTGAAATTTGTTTGTTTATTAAAAAAAAATTGTTTTGGGTGAAAAACAGAAATAACATTAACGAGCTTTTATTGTGATGTAGGAAAATGGAACATGAAAAAAAAAAAGAAACCCAAAAATATCTTCAAATCCAACAGGGAAGTATGGCTGTGATAAATACGGTAAAAAATATTTATACAGTCATGTTTTGATCAATCAAAATATAGCACATATTGCAGGCTTTTTTTTTTTTTTTTTTTTTTTTTTTTTTTTTTTTTTGCACTCAGATTATGCGTTGTCCATTCCTCTATCCAATTTAACCATTCTTTGGACACCCAACTATTTTGGCACCTGTTTTCTGCCCTTGATGTGGTATCATTTGCTTACTAACAGGTACCTTATTTTTGCATCAAGTGTGATAGCTAGTCACAATATCATTTGCGCGGTCATGGGAAATAGAATTTTGGACAAGCAGCTTTGCATATCATCATTGTACCCCAGGTGATTGTGCATTTTAAAAATTATTGCATACCATTTTGAAGGTAGCCATATTGTTAATATATTTACAATTAAAATAATGGAAAGACCTTGTATTGACGACGGATTTTCCATTAGTGCAATTTATTCCTAAACCACCCGGGTGTTTTTAGTCTTAAATGTAGGTATTTTAACCTTTTTGAAATGCCTTGCATGGAAAAAGGTGTTATTTTGTGTTTGTCTGTTTGTAGCCAAAAGATGTAGCGTGAAGTTTATCATTCAGTATGTTTGCAGTACTGTTTGGGCATATTTTTTTTTTTTTTTTTGGGTGATATTATAAAAGCAAACCTAAGTATTCCTGGGTCTTTAGCCAGGAATGATAAAAACAGGAATAATGAGGGATGGGACTTCATGTGTTCTACCAGGTTCTCAACCTAAAGTAGATCAGAAGTGTGAAATGTATGACAGGTGGAGACATTCGAACATATTGCAGGCTTGTGCTCTATTTTGCTATCATTTTACTTGACATGACAACAAAATAAATCTTAGACATATATATATATATTTATACCACACCTATGAGCCAGCAGCCAATCAGAAGCCTGTATTTGGCTGGTATATTTCATATATTCTTTGTTGTTCACTTATACGCCCATGGGAGTATATAGAATATATAAGCCTCATTGTTTAACAAAGCTCAAAACACAATCAGCAAAACTGTACCAAACAGGATATTACTAACAAAAATTAAACAAAAGTATTATAAAACAACACGCCTGCAACAAATCCGTAAATCCTCAAATTTGACCCCTTCAGATTTTAATATCAAGAACACAACTAATAAGGATAAGGGGTCAACCATATTGGATCTCTAGGAGGAGGAGGAGGCTTTGATTTTTTTTTATAGATAATTTTTTTGTCCAGTTTAGGTGAAATAAATATTTCCTATAGAGCCGTCTTGAATATATAAAATAATTGCTGGTGGTGGAGGTACTTCTTAACATGGTTTTGTTTAATTCAAAAAGAAGTATTTTAGGACATCATTCACTAAAAATAAATAGGCCTAATTACTGCTGCTGTTATTATGAAATAAATGATTTCCTGTCTATTGGAAAATTAAAATTCCCAGCACCCCCCCCCTTTTATATCTGATGGTGATCCCCAACTATCCAAATGCATATATTCTTCTGATTTTTAACTTTTTTTCCACAATTTTTTCGTTTGCCTGCTTTTTTCCCTGTTAAATCTGTTTTTAAATTCTTCCTCCCCCTAAATTTTCAAGAAAATCTTTTGTTCCAAACTTTTTTTTTTGCAACTCCCTCTCCCTTCCAAATTTTGTTTTCTGATTTTTTCTCAAAAATTCCCCCCCCCCCCAAATTGCAAATTGTATAACCCAATTTTTTTTAGAATTTTTTTGTACCACTGTTTTTTTTTTGGTCAAATTAATTTTCTTTCCAAACATCCCCCCCACATCTTCCGAGGGGGGGGGATTTTTTTTTCTCCACTTTTAAAAATTCAAACTGTTTATTTTAAATTTCCCATCCAAACATTTTTCATTATAATTTTGCAACTAATTAGCTTATTACAAACTATTGTCTTTAAAATCAATCTTTTGGATATAGGCAGCACGGTCTTCAAGCTTTGGTATATACACCTGTATGTTATTTAAGCATATATATTAAAGGTAGTAATTGGGAGATACCAGAGTCCGCGAAAAGTGCCGGTTTGCCGGTCAAAACCGGCAAAAATAGCGTGTGACCGGCAAAAATAAAGTGGTTACCTGCCCAAATGTCCGATTGGCTTGTTGGAGAGTCAATGAGCTGATACAGCAATCAGAAGCAGTGAGCAGACGCCTTTGAAATCTCCATTGCAATTGGCAAACATCAATGACAAAAATTGATGACAGAAGTGTCAAATGAGCTCAATTGGATTGCAATTAACCATTTTAAGAAGTGTCAATACATCAGGATTGCAATTAGGAATGCTCAGCAAGTGTCTACAAGATCTGAGGCCATTCAAGGTTGCAATAGTACTAGTCAGCCATGCCACAGATGTTAGCAGGGAAGTGAGGGGACCAGTCGGGTTTTCTGGAAATTCAGTGAATTGTAAACACACAATATTGCTTTGGGATAGACTGGTAAGAATCTATTGTCATGCATTACATGAAATTGGTTTTAATTAAATATCATATTATCAATAAACCCGACCTGGTCAAGCAATGGCTGCAAACGTATGCTACTAAATGCAAGAATTTTTTTAATGTTAGGCCTCTACAGTTATCTAGGTTAGATCATCCTTACCAATGGGGCAACATAAATAAACTCAATTTGGGTTTGGGGTAACTTCATAAGTTCATATTAATTTTTTAGGCTCAGTGACACTAACTCCAGATATACTGGTTGAAAGACTAGAATTGGAATTTCGGGAAGATAAGACCACATTCGGGCAGGTGAAATTCAGAATCTACCTGCCCGAATGTCCTGTGTGTCAAAATCACTTTTCGCGGACTCTGGGAGATACTATCCCTGTATTTCAAGTAACTAACACAATGTCAAGGTCCACAGTATTAAAATCAGTTGTTTTCTAAATTTATAACCAAATTCTAAAAATGTAAGGGATGTCTCTGTAGCTTTTTTAGTGCGTGATTGAAAATTTCAAATACCTTTCAGATGCATTAGCCTTGTATATCCAAGAAAATGATCAGAATATGTATAAATTTCATATCATATAATTGTCAACTGTGATTCCATTTGGATTTTTTTTCTTCAACTGATACTTTCATGTGATTAGATTAATCCCACTTGGCAAATTGTTTGTAGCAGTTTTCTTCCTCTTTCCGTAAATCCTTCTTGTTTTATTTTCTTTTTAAAATCTCTTTGTTTTGTTTTATTTTGTTTTGTTTAAGGTATAAGTTAGTTATATCCCTTGTTTTCGTGAATATGTGATAATCCTCGGCTACGCCTCGGATATATCACATATTCACTCAAACGCGGGATATAACTGGCACATATAAGTCCACTTGAAGTGGCATTTATTCTATGATCAGATCAGCTCAATCGGATATCACACACGTGAACACTTTTTAAATCATTTACTCTCACCAGCTCACTCACACAGTGGTGTACAATATAAAACATAAAATAATTACAATTAATTTAAAGCAAAGTGTGATACTTTCAAGTTTCAATATATTCTGATAAGCTGTCATTCTAATTGCAATAATTTGATATTTTCTCTTGACACTGCTCAATGAATAATTGCAATCATTAGACACTAGGCTACCTGCAAACTAAAGCCAACTGCCATTAATTGATATTACCTTTGACACTGACTGAGGTCAATGAGTAGTTGCAATTAGAAGACATGACTTGCCAACTGAAGCCAATTGAGTTGATCAATTGATATTGCTCAATGAGTAATAGCAAAGATAAAACACTACCTGGCACCTGCCAAAGTTCTGTGAATATGCCACTGCTTAATAAATAGTACATAAAGACCAGCTTTGGTATCTGTCAGTCAGTGTACAACAAGACAGGCTGTCAGAAAAACATTCCAAATCGCACATTAACTTGGATAGAGAAATGGACAACGGTCACAACGCATAATCTGAGTACAATAAAAAAAAAAAATAGGATGAGAAAAAAAAGGGAGGACAATGCCATTAATGGCTCTCAAGTACATCTGAAGGAAAAAAGGTAAATTAATAAATTATCTTAAATGTTATAATTTCCTCTAGGCCTAGTGATCTTGTGCTTGTTTTAAGCAGATGTCCATGAGCACCTTCTCATACTAGCCTAGAATGTATGTCATGGTCAGAGATACAATGTATGTTTAAAGTTGGGCTTACCAGCTGAGCAATTATATTATGCCTGCATAAAAAGACCAGACTATACTCTATCATTATTGTCACTGCTTGGACAGTCATAAATTTATATTGAAATATTAAGCTGTTGCCATTTAATAGTTTGGTCTATAGAAATGAGCTATCTGTATAGGGAGCGGTCGTTATTTCAATTAACATAAAATGCATAAATAAATTGTTTTCAATTTCTTAAATTTGTTTTATTTTAAATTAAAGGAGTGCAGTAAGTAATCATTAGGTTGTTATTCACTAATATTTCTAATGAAAAGGACGTTTTCGAAGCATTAGTAGCGTTGATAATTCAGTTAAAATCACTGATTGCTCCCTGGCGCTCCCACTGGGTGCACCCAACCGGATCCAAAACAGCACCACTGGCCGCGCTCACTTGCCTGAGCGTTGCGCGCACGCTTCATTACAAAAGCAGGGATGCGTGGATTTGCTTTCCTCCCTCTCAACTTTGATTGTTGCTTATTCCCTTCACCCATTAGTCACCCGTAAAGTGGTTTAACGATGGTTACTAACGACGTAGACGATGTGTGACGCAAATCTGCATTACGGTATTTCGAATTTCCGATTTTCGCGGGATTTTTTCCACTTGTCATTGCAAGGGGTAGTCGTTCATGAACGACTACCCAAAAATAAATACATTTCATTGAAGAACTTGGAAAGAGCTCTAAAATGATGCATGGAAATGAAAAGGTTTGTCATCTGCCATGTAGCTCAACCTCATTATGTGGAAGGAGCTACACAATTATTTTGGAGACCATCGTGTGATAATGAGATGAGAAGGTTGAGAATCTTGGACATACTCAATCCACTGATAGAATTAGTTGTCTCAGTACGGAACACTGGATACAACAGCTACTGATATCGATCAAAATCCAGTGAACTCTGACAAAACTGAGTTCCAACACCAAAGTTAACACTAAACTATATAATAATAATAAAAACAATAATAATAGTAATTTATATAGCGCCTCTTCCAGTAAACTGCTCAGAAGCGCATCGGTAGATTATTCGTAGTATGTTTTAAATAATTTGGTTAATATTATGGATATAAAAGTTACCTAAACATGTTAAACTAAAATATTTGTTTAGTCTACCAATTTATTCATTACCATAAATTTGCGAGAAACCAAAATTTTAGAAAAATATCAGAAATCCTAATTTTTCCATTTTTTAATGAAAATTTCATAAGATAGGCCCTCCAAATGATTTTAGTAATTTAAAGAGGTCCAATCAAGATATATCTGAATGCAAAGTTTCAGAGGTCTAACTACAAAATAGACGGAATCATGGAGCATTGACAAAATAACATTTTTTCATTTTTGCTGATTTGCTGCTATTAATTTTTTAAAGAGCATTTAGACCCCCAAAAGGCACGTTGAGGGTATTTTACGCATATTATGGTAGATTTCCATGCCCATAGGTATACCATTTTGGAATTCTGTTCCTCAAAAAACTAGTTTGGCTTAATGTTCCCTAATAACCTCTCAACACAAAGCAGACCTCATGAAATTTATATGTTTTTAGGTAAATTCCCTCCATTCACAAGATTGTGGAATCCTACCCTCCCCCCCCACCCAAAATGTTAGAGTCCATGTGGTTACAAGTTGGTGTCACATGACCTACACCCAGTTCCCTCATTGGTCAGCCTACTACCACTACTAGGTAAACAGCAAACATGGCAAACATTTGAAGAGGCAAACATTTAGATGTTCCACAGAAATAACTATGAAACTGATGATATAACAACATAAACAGATGTCATTGCTATGCCAGAACTTCATTTGTGTCACACATAAATGGTCACATGAAAAATTTACACAGTTTGTTGGACATTTGCCAAGTTTCAGGCCAATCTCATAATTAGTCAAAAGCAGACAACCCACTTTCAATCCCCTTTTCCCTTATCACTTCCCGACCCCCTTTGCCCTCCTCTAATAACCGCCAAAAGGTCGGTTAAAAATAGTATTTCCATATTTTACAAAAACTGTACCAATTGCTGAAATATGAACATCAAAGGGCACATATATGATTTCAGAAGCATTCATGTGCAAAATATCATATACACA
Source organism: Platynereis dumerilii (assembly GCA_026936325.1). Lineage (NCBI taxonomy): Eukaryota > Metazoa > Annelida > Polychaeta > Phyllodocida > Nereididae > Platynereis > Platynereis dumerilii. The sequence goes on from JAPTHN010000056.1 coordinate 849,329, forward strand.
AGTACCATAGTTTAAGCTTAGTGGCCAATACGTCTACGTGTGATGCAGCCTGCAGTGGATCTAAGCACGTTGTAAAGGAAGTCACGTCCAAATTACACACAACATGCCTGCTATTCATTCCTATGCCACGTGCATGCTCCATAATCAAGTTAAGGTGGCTCAATACTCGTGAACTTTCTAAGATAGGATTTCTTAAAAATAGTTTAGAATGATCCAAAATATAGTTTATAGCAAGGATATGTAAAAAAAAGTGGTCGCCACCAGCCTTTTTTTCAAAATATTTGAGGTTATGTACAAGAAAGTCAGTCCACGCAATCCTGAAAAACTCAATTTTTTTCTTAACTTTTTAACTGTGAAGTTTGCCCTGCCATTCAGTGGTCATGCATCCCATATTATGCAATGAAGCATGAAATTAAAGAAGACACTTTCAGGGAAAAGCTGATAACAATTTCAAAGAGATATTTTTAGTTTAAAGGGCGCTCCAAGGGGTTCGGAATAAAAATATTGATTTTGACAAATTAAACTTTTTTTATAAATCATGGCACTAAAAAAAATTGGCTGGATAGGATTTCTTATTTCTTTGTCATTTATTTCCAAATATTGTGAGGAACCATAAAATGCATAAGAGAAGGTTTGCTACCGCGATGGATTTTGATATAAAAATTTATTTGTATTTCAAAGTCACTTTTGAGAAATTAGACCTGCTTGCCGAAAATTGCCTGTAAAAATATTCTATTGGGACTATAAAGCTGAAACTCTGTGGGATTGCAGTCCTCTTCACAGCGCATGTAATGCTTTAAACCAGAAGTCTCTAACCCTAATAGAAGTGGCGCAAATGGACAATGAAGCGACCGTCGCACGGAATTATAAAAAGACAAAAAAGCTGCCCAGAGAGCTCAGCAGGCTGCTGTTGCTATGGTGACGTCGCCATTGCTTGGCCACGAGTTGCGAGCCACCTTAAATGCATACCTTGACATCAAACACCTCCAAACAAAATGACCAAGCCAGGGCCCAAAAGACATTCCGAAAAAGCTCAAATTTAAAATTTCCCGCCAAAACCGTCCATTCTCTTACTGTGACTGCATAAATGGAGATGTGTACACACCTCAGTAAAGGGCCCGTAATGGAACCTTGAGGAACTCCACATTTAATTTCTAAAGTGTCGGATAATATATCATCATATTGCGCCTGTTGTATTCTGATAAGGCCCTGTCATACCTAGCCGATTTAGATTGTGTGTTCACAACGTGCTTAACACGCTGATGAACGTTTTGTAGAAGTTGAGCAAGTTTTAGGTACGTTTTTCAGTCGTTCGTTATAAACACATTGATACACCCTGAAATACACTGTCACACGTCCGGTGAACGGAGAATTATTAAGCATGTTCAAAAATTGACGTTATGGATAAGTTAGTGTAGAAGCGGTAATAATACGTGTTCTATTGGTAAGAGCAGTAGGTCCTTTCTGGTCAGTCTCTAGTATTCATCTAATTGAGATCCATGCACAGCGCTCACTTCTGGTTCCATGCTTCCCACTCCTCCCCTGTTGTAGAACTCGCTCCTCTCCTCCTGGGAATACACCCAGTGGGTCTCCTGGATCATACGACCCTGAGAGGGGAAGGGGATCTGTCACGACACAGGACTTCATATATTGTCACCTCAGGCTCAGGGAACATACGAACTACGCCCCGAGTCACAAAACACTTCAACAGCAGAAACGTTGTCATCCCTTGTCAAATATAAATTTTGGGCATTCATCAGTTGTAGGGCGGTTGTGCCAACTTCCATCTGTGGCCTGGAATCTGGGGTTTACTCCCATACGACAAATTGTTACCTCCTTCAGTCATCAGTTTCGTGATTGGCAGGGTATACACCCTGTCCGCTGCCTCACCAGTGCGTTTCACAGCTCAGTTGTGACATGACAGCGTTCCTGTCCTTTCCTGGCAATTCCACAGTTAAGTCCCTCTAATTCAACCTGGGAGGGCATTGCCTCATCCAAGAGTTTAGCACTTGTTACAAAGACATCATTCTCCTCCTCCCGTTTTCTGATAGGTGGTTGGCTGGTAGGCTCATTTTGTTCAGTGATGGGACTTGGGTCACAGCTGAACTTTGATGTTATGGGATTCTCAGGTCCCTGAGCTCCAGTTGCCACACCGGGATACTCACTCACCATTTCTCTGAATTGACGCTGCTCCATTTCGTCCCAAAGTGAGCACTTTCCCGACGATTCAAGTTTGACCACCAGACTTCTCCTAGCCTCGTCTTTCTTCCTCTTTTCCTCCACTGTCTGCTTTTGCACAATCCCGTTAAACTCTGGCTCCCTACATCTTTCACTGCTTGATTCCTGGTACTGTAAATCCTCGGGCGGATTACCGTCCATTCCATTGTCGGCCTCGACATTCCAAGGTGGTGCAGTGGCAGTGGCGCCACCAACATTGCTTTGTTGTTTTTCAGTCATGGACTCTTCAGAAGTCCATGAGCCCCTTTCGTGGAGAAGGCCAAATTTGTTTACTCTTCCAGAATGGTGACCGTTGACAATGGGATACTTGTGGCCTTCATGTTCATGAATATCTCTGATCGGGTCATCACATCGGAATACTAATCTTCCTTCATTTCCTGGGAATGGCCAATTTATGAGTCCGGTTGGCAGTTGACCAACACCTTCACAAATGAGGACTACATCTTCATTGATAATAGGTTGAGACTGAGAGAAAACCACTTCCCTGCTGTTTCTTGGAAAAATGAGCATCCAAGGCTTCCACTGATGGGCGCATATCCTCCAGGCATCGGACTTCCAGTTCGTAGGGTTTACTCCTGTCTGCGTAATACTGATGCTGATTGCAGCGTACATGTTCGGATGGCTCACTGGGTAGACTGGGGCATTCCACATTTGGCCTGAGTGTTGAGGCCGCAGCCTTCCTGATATCCCTACCTCCTTTCAGCTCTGTCAAAATACCAGCTCTTCTTCTTTCTCCCTCTTCGGCCTTCTTGACTAGCTTGGTGGTCGGGTCTACGCCATAACCAGTACTACAACCAGTAGCATGACCAGCTGGAGGGATATGACTTCCCTGCCTGCTTTGCCTTGCATCCTCTTAAGCATCCTCTTCAGTGGGTTTACTCCTACCTTTTAAGAGGCTGTTTCCTCCCCCAGATTGAGGAGATTCGGAGATGAGATCCTCCCTCCCCTTGCATGCATGGGACTCATCAGAGCCAGAGGGACCTTTACTGTCTGTGCCAGTGTCTGTGAATCTTGCAGCTTCCTTGGTGGGTTTACTCCCACACAAGGAGTCACCAGCTCCATCAGATTGAGAAATCTCCACCTTGGGATTCATACGTCCCACATAGTCTGGAAATTCTCCAGTATGGCCTTTGCTTGCTGAAGCCACTCTTGCAGCATGGGCCTTCTTCCTGGCATAATAGGCATCCAGAGCATTTAGTGCTTGCTGGAGAAGTTCATCAAACTGGGAGTCAGCCATAACAAACCAGATAGACAGATCTTTAGATACAGTGCTTACAGCTTTTTAAAGAGCGATTATCTGAGAAAATCAACCCGCGACCGGAATGTGGTACGTCACAGAATCGTTTTATATTTTGTGGGATGGAAGTACTATGGCATGAGACTTCAGAAAAAATTTTTTGGTCCGGTCAGATTATTGGTTGCCATGGTAACCATGGCTTCATTATCTTGGACCAAATCAGCAAATTTGCAAAAAATGAAAAGTCAAAATTACGCATTTTTAGCTCATATTTCCGCCTTAAAAGTGGTAATATATCGCAGCACTACCCATTTTGTCTGGAATAGTCACTCTTGAACTGAGTAATGGCATTGTATTTTTAAATCTTGGGTCAATGGGGTCTGTGCAATTACGGCCTAAAAAAGGTATCTTCGAGGCTAAGGAGAATTTAAAAAATTTCCCATATTTAAGGGCCTCATATCTTCTATGGAGGTACTAGTTGAGCAAAACCAAGCAGACACATGATGAAACGGACCTTTCCTCTACAAGAATCAATAATAAAATCACGGTGGAACCATAGATTGAGCTTACGAACAAAGGTGGCGCCACCTATGTTTTTGGATATTTTGAAATTTGGCAAAAAAGGCTTTCGATTAAGTGGTGCCACATATACAATTATTGTTTCAGAAATCTCAGATTTATTTTTGGTACATTTCAATTATAAGTCTAACATGGCAGGCCATCACTGTTGCCATGGCAACATTGTAAAGTCAGTAGCAGCGCCCCCAAGTGAGCATGTTTGCCAATTTCCTCAAAAACGCCACTTTTTCATGAAAATAGGCAAGTTTGAAGCCACTGGTACCTGGGTAATGGTAATATATGGCTATATTATATATTGTACCTGGACTGGTCACTCTTTAACTATGAATTGGTATTGTATTTTGAAATCTTGGATTAATAGGGTCTGTGTAGGAAGGGCCCAAGAAATCTATGATCGAAGCTAAGAAAATTGCATAAAATTTCACATTTTTAGAGCTTTTTAGGGGCTCATATCTTCTATGGAGGTATTAGCTGGTGGAAACAAAAGGTACAAACTATGAAACTGACCTTTCCTCTAAATGAATCAATAATAAAATCACGGTGGAACCATATATTTAGCTTACAAATGAAGGTGGCGCCATCTATGTTTTTGCATGTTTTAAGATTTTACGAAAAACGCTTACAATAAAGTCATGCCACATATACAATTATTGTGTCAGAAATCTCAGATTTCTTTTTTGGTACATTTGATTTGTTACTCAAATATGGTAGGCCAGCATTGTTGCCATGGCGGCATTGGTATGCCAGCAGCAGCGCCCCCAAGTGAGCATATTGCCAGTTTCCTCAAGAACGCCACTTTTTCATGAAAATAGGCAATTTCTAAGCCATTGGTACTTTGGAAATGGTAATATAAGGCTAAATTATACATCGTGCCTGGACTGGTCACTCTTTAACTATGTATTGGTACTGTATTTTGAAATCTTGGATTAATGGGGTCTGTGTTAGAAAGGCCCAAGAAATCTATGTTTGAGGCCAAGAAAATCGCACAAAATATCACATTTCTAGAGCTTTTTGGGCGCTCATATCTTCTATGGAGGTATTAGCTGGTGAAAACAAAGGTACACATTATGAAACTGACTTTCCTCTTAATGATTCGATAATAAAATCATGGTGGAACCATATATTGAGCTTACAAACGAAGGTGGCGCCATCTAGGTTTTTGCATATTTTGAGATTTCGCCAAAAAAGGCTTTCAGTGAAGTTGTGCCGCATATATAATTATTGTGCCTGATATCTGCAGTTTTTTTTCGGGTACATTTCATTTTTTGTCCTAACATTTATATAGCAGGTCATCAACATTGTCATGACTGCATTACTAAGTCAGCAGCAGCATCACCATGTGACCATGTTTGCCAATTTCCTCAAAAATGCCATTTTACATGAAAGGATAAAGATTGCTTGAGTCGAACATTTGGAGGTATCACTTTGATTCGGACACTTTGCCCGATCCATTAGCCAAGAGATTGCTATCCAAGTACTGCATTAAGTGCAAGTATTTTGTTCATGACTTCCTTTGTGATCAAAATCATCAGCACTGATATTATCTTAGCATACTCATAGTGTGTTTTTCATATCCTTAAATTTAGGTTCAAATGAGCGGTTGTGTCGAAATCGTATGCTGAACATCGTTAGACAACACAATTTTCTGAGTTCTAATTGTTCAATAATTTTCAAATCTGTCACAGACCTCACTGCTGGTCTTACAATGCATATTGGTAACTTTTGTGAAATATAGTTCACATTTCGCCATATAGCAATAATTCTAGTGAGTTCTTTTTGAAACTTCAGTTCACTCATTGCTCTTCAATAGAAAACTCACCAATGAAAATATTGGTTTTGTTGCATATTGAATTGAATTATTCTTATGAAATTTTAACATAATCGGTACAAGACTTCCAAAAGCTCTCCATTGAATGTTTTTGGAAAAAAATATTAAGGATAAAGCAGATTTTGATGAAGGTGCATTTTGATACTACAAGAGGATGTACGGTTTTAAGCCATTTTGCAATGTTGCGTTTTTAATGGTGTTCAGTGTAAGTCAGAAAAGTTGTATTTCAGTCAAATTGAAGGATCTTTCACAGGCCTGTGGTGATGATTTGACTTGAATTTGTGTACCACTTAGTTGGGACTGAGGTCAATCTACCTCTTGCTCTAACATGGACTTTTTCAAATAAAAAGTTCTTAAACAGCAGCAGATCCAATGTCTTTTTAAAAGAAAGAGCTGTCCGACGCAAGCATACCCTTAGCCTCTTATGATTCGTATCTGTAACCTCCATATTGTCTGTTTGTTTTGAAAATGCTCAATTTTCTACTAATTCGAGTCAGAGAAAATGTTTTTAAAATTTGATGTGCTGGTTGATTTCTACAATATACTTTTCAGACACCAGGAATCTTACCCAGTGGAAATCAGGCCTCATAAAGAATGCTTTGGCCAAATTTCATAAAATTCTTATCTATTTGAAATTTTGTGTGAAGTGTGAGATTCAACTTTAAGAATACCTAAAATTAGAATAGCAAATAACATATTGATATGGGGTAACAGGTCTAAATATAAATTAAATTGAAGATATTGTTGGAAAGAAACGGTTTTCATTAAAAATTTAAATTTCTTGTTATATTTGTCGGTGAGAACCAGTGTCTCGAATTGGGCCATTTTCAAGAAAAAAAGGCATTTTTGAGGAAATTTGTCTTGGGGGTACGGTTGACAAGCAACAGTGATAGACTGCCATGTTAGGGCAACAAATGAAATGGTACATATCATGTACCAGAAAATAATCTGAGATTTCTGACACAGTAATTGTATGTGTGGCACCCCTTTATTGCAAGATCTCAAAATGTGCAAAACATAGGTGGCGCCACCTTTTTTCATAAGCTCAAACTATGGTCCACCATGATTTTATTGTTGATTAATGTAGAGGAAAGGTCAGTTTTATCATGTGTACCCCAAATTTCCCCTTGCACACAAATAGAAATATGAGGCTTAAAACATGTGCAATTTCATTCCCGTTTTTTAGCCTCAAACGCAGATTTCTTTGGCCCTTCTGACACAGAACCCATTTATCCAAGAGTTCAGAATACAACACAAATACACTTGTTAAAGAATGACCAGTCCAGGCACAGTACTAGAGATAGCCATATATTACCATTTACCAGGTACCAGTGGCTTCAAACTTGCCTATTTTCATGAAAAAGTGGCATCTTGAGTTTTCTAAAACAAAAATTGTATATATGGCATTACTTCATTGAAGGCCTTTATCGGAAAATCTCAAAATATGCAACAACATGAATGGTGCCACCTTCATTTGCAAGCTCAATATATGGTTTCACCATGATTTTATTATTGATTCATTTAGAGGAAAGGTCTGTTTCATAATATTTACCTTTTGTTTCCACCAGCTAATACCTCTAGAGCTCTAAAAAGGTCATATTTTGTGCGATTTTCTTGGCCTCAAACATAGATTTCTTGGGCCTTTCTAACACAGACCCCATTAATCCAAGATTTCAAAATACAATACCAATAAATAGTTAAAGAGTGACTAGTCCAGGCACGATGTATAATTTAGCCATATATTACCATTTCCCAGGTACCAGTGGCTTAGAAATTGCCCATTTTCATGAAAAAGTGGCGCTTTTGAGGAAACTGGCAATATGCTCACTTGGGGGCGCTGCTGCTGGCATACAAATGCCGCCATAGCAACAATGCTGGCCTACCATATTTGAGTAACAAATCAAATGTACCAAAAAAGAAATCTGAGATTTCTGACACAATAATTGTATATGTGGCATGACTTTATTGTAAGCGTTTTTCGTAAAATCTTAAAACATGCAAAAACATAGATGGCGCCACCTTCATTTGTAAGCTAAATATATGGTTCCACCGTGATTTTATTATTGATTCATTTAGAGGAAAGGTCAGTTTCATAGTTTGTACCTTTTGTTTCCACCAGCTAATACCTTCATAGAAGATATGAGCCCCTAAAAAGCTCTAAAAATGTGAAATTTTATGCAATTTTCTTAGCTTCAATCATAGATTTCTTGGGCCCTTCCTACACAGACCCTATTAATCCAAGATTTCAAAATACAATACCAATTCATAGTTAAAGAGTGACCAGTCCAGGTACAATGTATAATATAGCCGTATATTACCATTACCCAGGTACCAGTGGCTTCAAACTTGCCTATTTTCATGAAAAAGTGGCGTTTTTGAGGAAATTGGCAAACATGCTCACTTGAGGGTGCTGCTACTGACTTTACAATGTTGCCATGGCAACAGTGATGGCCTGCCATGTTAGACTTATAATTGAAATGTACCAAAAATAAATCTGAGATTTCTGAAACAATAATTGTATATGTGGCACCACTTAATCGAAAGCCTTTTTTGCCAAATCTCAAAATATCCAAAAACATAGGTGGCGCCACCTTTGTTCGTAAGCTCAATCTATGGTTCCACCGTGATTTTATTATTGATTCTTGTAGAGGAAAGGTCAGTTTCATCATGTGTATGCTTTGTTTTGCTCAACTAGTACCTCCATAGAAGATATGAGGCCCTTAAATATGGGAAATTTTTTAAATTCTCCTTAGCCTCGAAGATACCTTTTTTAGGCCGTAATTACACAGACCCCATTGACCCCAGATTTAAAAATACAATGACATTACTCAGTTCAAGAGTGACTATTCGAGACACAATGAGTAGTGCAGCGATATATTACCACCTTTCAGGTGGAAATATGAGCTAAATATGCATAATTTTGACTTTTCGTTTTTGCCAATTTACCTCATTTGGCCCTAAATAATGGAGCCATGGTTACCATGGCAACCAATAATCTGACAGGTCCAAAATTTTTCTCGAGAACTCCTATCCCATAATACTTCAATCCTACAAAGTATGAAACGATTCCGTGACGGGGCACATTCCAAATTTTCTGGAAATCGGTTGATTTTCTCAGATAATTGCTCTTAAATAACAGCTTTAAATAACACAGATCTACGTCAATGCTATTATCAATACTGAATGAAACTGCCCAAGCACAGCATATTCAAATCACGATGTCAGTGGCCGGATGTGATCAGCTGATTTCAACAAACAGCTGTCAAAACTTGAAAAACGAATTCTGAAGTTTCAGATACACTGTACAGCATATAAAACGTGAGATGATGATACTGACAATAAGTATCACTCCTGACACCAAATGTAGAAGCAGTTATAATATCGGTGGTAAGAGCAGTAGGTCCTTTCTGGTCAGTCTCTAGTATTCATCTAATTGAGGATCGCTTTCCCATGCCTACCTGCTCACTTCCGGTTTCACGCTTCCACATTAGAAGGTCGTTGGGGGAAAGTTATCATCGTTCTGTGGTCGTTTCTCAATCATTTTGCACGTTTTTCACTCTGAACGTTTCTTAGTCGTTTCTAACACGTCCGATTTTGTCCTAGCTTTTGAAACGAAAACATCATTGTTTTCTGACAAGCCAACCATAAGTTATCCACAAGTTTTGTATATGTTTTTTGCTCGTTTTATACATGTTTTCAACGTGTTTTCAATTCGTTTTAGACACGTTTTCAACTCGTCTTACCGGGGTGAAACAGCCACAGATAAGCTATAGTAAAACGTTGCTTGCAAGTTACGTGGACGTTCCACAGGTTGTCAAGATGTGACAGCCACTTTACTGAGATAGTTCTTCATTAGTTTTGACGAGGTATCTGCAAATCCGTAATACTTCAATTTGGATAATAATATCTCATGATAAAGGGTGTCAAAAGCCTTTGAGAGGTCAAGATATGTACATATTAATGGGCAGATAGTTTATTATCATTGAGTGCGTTATGTGATCAATTAACTCAGGTGTAGCTAGTTCAGTGAGTGAAATTGCCTGAAACCATATTGACTCTTATAAAATATCTTAAGTTCTGAAAAGTATTTATACATTTGGTTATAGCAGATCCTCTCAAAGACTTTAGACACACAAGGAGACTGGTCTATAATTACAAAATAAGAAATCCTCATTTTCTTGTAAAGTGGAAGTATCTTAGCTTGCTTTAGTAAATTTGGCAAAGGCCTTGCTGTATTGATTGGTTGCAGATGTCAGTTAATTTCGGCACTATTTCATTTTGGACATGTTTCAAAAGCTTGTTAGAAATGCCATCTAGGCCATAACTTGTTTTTATAACTGTTTGGGTATCAATGGTTTCAAATTTAAAAGTAGGTGGATAAGGATTTTTTAGGAATTCCCTAAAACTTCTACCTTCAGGCTGCGGAGTTGATTGTGCGAGCTTTGGTCTAATTTCAATGAAATACTTGTTAAATTAATTTGCTATACTTTCTTTGTTTGATATTTTTATGCTATCACCCTCAAAATAGTCTGGAAACATTTCTTAATCTCCTTTCTGTTTACAACTTTTTCACATCACCTTTGAATTTGTCAAAACAGTTATTGTAATATTTTTTTTTAGCTAAGTTGATTGATTGCTTCAGAATCTTAAACCGCCTTCCCAATTGTTATGCAACCACTGTATTTTATGATATCTTGAGGCGAAATAACACTATAAGGATATCCTCTAAACAAAATGATGTGTGTGCCATGGAGCCTATATCCTATAAAATTTTTTCCGTTTGCTCAATGAGGAGTTACACGTAAACCTGTAACGAGCGAGCGAGTTGCTCGATTATCGCACACCTGTTCCTAAAGTCGATTGAAAGTTGATCAGATCGAGTCAAGCGATTTTAACATAGAATACACTAAATTATGAAGTTTATTGTTCAAAATCAAAAAATCTATCTCTCTCTGCCGCCATTTGTAAACACGCGCTCAACTCAACTCACGTTTTGGCGAGATTTCGTGAGACAAGAAGAGCAAAATGGCGGCATCGGGATGTAAACAATGTGGATTCGAGTTGACTTCTTGCAATTTTGACTAATACATACGGTAAATTCGGTTTTATTAGCATCATACGCATAGTTTTACAAGCAAACATTCATCCGCCACTTTATGTTTTCGTGTCACTTCAATTAAACGCATTTTACACACAAGTTTCATTAAAATGGGCCACTTGTCATGTTGTCAGAAGTGGGCTCTTTCAGGCTAGGATAGTATTTAGAACAAAACTCGAAATGATTCGATTATTGATCGATTTGGGGCTGTCAAGTATCTATTTTGAAGGGTACCCGTGATTTACAGCCTTAGTTACACCATATAATAACATTTTGCGGTGGCCCCAATTATTATGCAATTTCAAGAAAGGACATCCATTACCACCCAAAATCAATCAAACTGATCTTAAAATACCATGAACACTTACCCCTTGACACTGAATGAAAAATAGAAGCACCTTTTGAAACGTTGGTGTTTTTACATGTACGAGGGGTTTTCCATAAGTTCTGTCCAACTAGTCATAACTTTTGCTAGATTTGATGTAGAAACATGATATTTGGGTCAGATAATATTGACGTAATTTGCAAATAACTTCTAAAAAATCAGATCATAAAATTAAAAATAAATGCTTAATCTGTTGCCATGGAAACTAGAAGTCATGAAATGCGGCCCAGACTTTGTAGTTTTCACTAAAAATACCGTGCAAGCACGTAAACCCCGCTGGCTCTATGTGAAGCCATTGAGACCATTCGGATCCATGTGTCCGTCGGTATGGACGGACACACGGACGTACGGACGCACTGACGGACGGCCGGACACACGGACGCACTGACGGACAGCCGGACGGACACATGGACGGACGGACGCACGTACGGACACACGGACGGCCGGACGGACACACGGTCCGTACGGACGCACGGACTTGTCATTCCCATCTGCATGACAAAATAAGATAACAGGCAAAATTTGAATGAAATATGAGCAACACAAAGTGAGTTATGCTTGACGAAATCCCCAGCACATTGAGGCATTGAGGACTGCAGTACCCCGTAGGCTATTACATAGCCAGCGGGGTAAAAATGAACTGAACAAGTATTATGACCCTGCAAAGGCACTGACTATTCAGGTGGATGCATCTATACAAGGACTTAGAGCAGCCCTACTACAACCAAACGGTCCTATTGCTTACGCCAGCAAGTCACTTACAGAAACGGAACAAAGATATTCAAATATTGAACGTGAAATGCTGGGTATCCTATTTTGGTTGGAAAGGTTCCACTATTATGTATATGGTCGCCGAGTCACAGTCGAAACCGACCACAAACCCCTGGTAGCAATTCATAACAAGGCGATTGCCAATGCACCTCCCAGAATTGCACGCATGCTGTTACGGATTCAGAAATATGATGTGGAAATTGTGTATAAGCCTGGCAAAGATATTGTAGTTTTCACTAAAAATGAACTGAACACCTGCTTGCATTATTTGTGTCTTGACATATTAAATTGAAGTATATTCATAATTTTTTTTATGAAATATAATAAGTTAATTGTAAAATCATTAATAACAATGGAAACTAGTATTTTTGTTACATCTCAGTTACTTTACTATCACTCATGAAGTTTCTCAGTTTTTTACAAGATGAGCAATTTTTTTAGATATGGATGACATCAAATGTACCTGTTACATTTTTTCATTTTAATTGGATAAAACTATCAGAGAGTGTAAGAACCTTTTATCATACATACAAGGAAGACAGTATGAGTGACAGAACCAAATAAAGATTGTACAAACTATCTCTGAATGAAGAGAAGACACAATGGAAAACCTAAGAAAAGAAGAATGGAAAATGCCAAAAGTGACCTTGAACATGAAGACTGAGGTATCATACTCAGAAATGGATAGAAAGTATGAGAAAACGTATTTACAAGGTCCCAGTCATTATTTTTAGAAGTTGTGAAATGACTATGAATGTTTTAGAAAAATTCTGTTCTGTACCTCTTGTAATAATTACATATTTTACACGATATTTCAAGTATGTGTCTGTTAACAAGCTCTCGGTCGCATTTCATGATTTTTGGTTTCCATAGCAACAAATCAACAAGTTATTTTTACCTCTAAGATCAGATTTTTTGGAAGTCATTTTCAAATTATCTCAAAATCAACTGACCCAAATATTATTATGACCGCGCCAGCAGGCTGGCCGGTCATTTTATAATCAGCACAGGTTGTCCCATTTTACGCACATTTTTGCGGCAGGATAGAACAACTTCCACTCAATACACAGACATGAAAGTTGCTGTATACACGTAACTTTACACCCTTCAATCGCGCTTCACAAGACAAAGTGGCGTCAGGCAGTCTTTAATATAGTTCTCACATTCACGATTTTATAGTCAAAACCTCCACCTTATTGTTTTTTGTCCATCTTTTCATGTTTCCAAACTACTTAAGTCCATCCTCCGCTTGCGAGGGTGCTGCTCAACACACCGCTACATCTCTCTCTCTCGCCAATTGCTTTAGACCGATGCATCTGGCTGTTTCCCTGGATATTGACAAGCATGCATTAATTGCATTTCATATACTTTTGTACGTTAACATCATTTTAAATTGTTTTTTGGATATATATCCTAGTTTCTGTTATGCCACTTGTCATGCCATACATAATTACATATATATATATAAACTTTTATTTTGACAAACCGAATATAAAAAAAGATACATGTGTGATGTGTCATCAATATCATAATACGAAGCAAAATCAAAGTCTACACTAGTCTACAGATAGTTAAAAACATGGTTAAGTATATTATAATTACAATACTGGTCCCAGTTCTATTGATTAAACTGTTATAAATGTTTGTCGTTTTTTCTATCTTTCTTTCTTTAAAGAGTGTCAAATGTCAGTTTAGATTTATTTATCAAGTAAAATATAGTTTAAAAATGTCCATATACATGTAATATCAGTCCTTAAAACATTATACAAAAATATGTCGGATTGACCAGCAGCAACTGCTTAAAGGCCCTCCAACATAAAATTAGTCCTGTAGATATTCCTAAACAAAAACTACATCTAGTTAGCAACTTACATATCATTCACACATTATAAGGTATACAATTGTTAACAAAAATGTAATATATTCTGAAAGATATGCCTTACACATATCTAGCATTCAAACATAAATTTAGTACCAAAATTAATTTTGCAAACTCGTAACTTTAAATACAGAGGAGGAGGAAGAAGGCCAGCATTGTCCATTTTCCAGGAGTCAAGGGAGAGGCCAACATTTCGGATTAATCCCACTTGGGCTCAGCTAATATAAGTTGCTATGGCAACGCAATGGCCTCAGTGGGCCTCTGGCCATGGTAGTGAGCACATGGAGGTGCTGCTGAATTTCTGGAGAAAAAAAAATGGACAATGCTTTTTACAAATACTACAAGCCTATTGTTCAGCTATTGTTGATTGCCTTAATTTTATCTGCACATGAAGCCTATAGTACTAGGTGCTGTCCTAGAATACAGGTAGTTGCATCCACAAAGCTCTGGACACAGTGCACAGTTGCTGGAGGCACAGCACAGCAGCATATTTCTCTGAGAGCAGAGAGAATAGTCTCTGCATGGTGTCGCCACTGCTGCTGGCCAGAAAATATCTGCCAGATTCTCTGAAAAGTGTCCCAACTGACTTGGTCAAAACTACCCTTTTTTCCCCATGATTTTGGCCCCAAAAAGGATTAAAATTAAACAATTTCTTTATTGCAGCATGCAATATAGATGTGAAATATGACGTATATGAGGTTTTATGACTTTGGTGAGATATTCTTAAATATTAGATTTAATGGTAAAGTTTTCAAAGTTAATTAATTTTACTTTCTGGCTTGAATACGCATATGGGAGCTAGTGTCTGATGGGCAATATAGTTGGCTTTAATTTAAGGTATAACTCAAAATTATTGATCCAGGGAAAAGGCAGAAATAATTTTATTGGTCAAAGTTCCTGATCAGCATCATTCGCCGAAGGGCCTATATACGGCGTTATTATTGGCTAAAAAGCCAATCTGTTAGATGGGCTGAATTCTAAACTAGAAGGCAAATTGCAATTTGCATATCTGGACGCTGATAATTGACCTGAACATTGTAACATTATCTTGGTCTGGTAGTCTGGTAGGCTGAATTATAATAGCAGTAGTCAGAACTTATTAGGGCATAATGCCCAATGGGCCTTAAGAGACAGAAATAAATGTATTGCTAAACAGCGATGCATGGAAGTTTTTTGATTGATTCTTGTTCAATTTGGCCAGCACAGAATAAGTTTCCATGGGTGATGGAGTTATGTGTTGATCAACTTGACATTTTTGTGTTAAGCTGACAGAGGAGATACACACCAACAGCTCATCATGGCTTTGGACATCTTAAGCTAAGGTAGATAAAAATTATTTTAGAATTCTGTAATCGTGTAGAAGATGAATATCTCATTCAATATATTTCTAATATATGTAATAGCTTCCAGAAATTAAGCATCCAATTTTATTATATATACTACAACCTGCTGGGAAAAACTCAGATCAGTGCACTACATCTGTTACCTGACACTTAACTGTGTGATATAGATATTGTAGGCCTATATCCAAATTAAGACTAAATACAATTATTTTATTTTTCCATGGATCTATAACACAAGCCACCAATCATTCTGAAACCCACCAGTCCCCTATATATATATAATAGTTATAAATGTAGGCTTTGGGAACGGGGGTTTGTGTAGAATGATTGTAAGCCCTGTGATATATAGGCCTAAGTTAAACTCAACATGAGACATCAAACTGATGACAGATTTTGTTTTTACCATATATATATACTAGAATTACCCGTTGTAAAAGCCCGGGTTATAAATAATGATATTTAGAGTATATATATATGTGCCCTCCTTATATATAGCTCAGAATTCATTCCAGACAAGCTATACTTTAGACCTGCATGTATGCTAGTTTCAATCTAATGATGCAGTTGTTGAACACCTGCAAATCTATATTGCTCTCTCAACCAATAGCACTAGTGCGCATTTTGCATGCTAGGTGGCTACCATAACGTGGTGACGACAGGTGCGTGCTGAAGCATCTCTAGTTCTGGCAGACTGGTCCCCCCTACCTGCTGTGCCATAGGGACAGTACATCAGTTATAATTCTAGTATGGTGTTTTATTTAGAATCCCTTCAATTTTGCATGATTGCAACATAGATTTCCAGCTATTCTCGGTGTTAAGGACCAATTCACCAGGCGTTATCTCTAGATCTATTCACTATCTGTTTGCTACATCAGTCTGAGTCGCAGGGATCACGTGAGTGCAACATAAAGTAAGTTTGATGAGTTTACTGTGCACATCACTATGTGTAATGTTCAGCCAACAGGAAACTGAAAAACACGAGAAAAGACAGGAAGTAGCGCGTTGTGAAACAGTATCTGGACGCCAGAGGCGTCCAGATAATTAAATTTTGATGCATGCAGCTTTTTGAATTTTTGAAATTGACCAATGTTAACCAATTTAGCAATCTCTTTCCATAAATCAGACTTCGAGCACTGAACATGCATGCATTATGGGGAGTGAAGAAGCACATATATGAGCCTACACAATACTCGAGTATCGAAATCCCAAAATTTGTTTAATTGTTTAATTCATTTTAATATATTATGAAACTTCACGTTGTTAAACGGAGGGAATTCAAAAAATGCCAGCTTGATGACAGCATCAAAGCTGTTCAAGACATACAGGCAACTAAAAGGAAGGACTCCATCAAAGCTATTTTTACAAACAAAAAAAGAAGTTCAAAGAAAAACGTGATGTTGGTCAGTAGAAGTAACTCAAGAGTAAAATTTATAGGCCTGTGAATAAATTAAGCCACAAAGGTCTATTGCCTTGTGAATATTAAACTATCGGGTATGGTCCATATATACTAAGTTTTTAATCTGACTTACACTATGTACTAGATCCCATCTGACGACTTTTTTAAACTCCACATTTAATTTAAATACTCTTGACACTTAAAATTTTCAAAATAAGTAAATTATTAGCGAATTTAGAGCAAAAACAGCCCAAGATCTTTGAGAGTCGCCTCATCAGTTCACTGAAAATTTATGCCGACACTTGTGTTTCTTGATGTTCAACAAGTACTGATTTCACCCCCATGGTCAATTTCTTTAGTTTCATGTAAAGATAATTATGTTCAGAGACGTGAAACAAAAGATTGAGAAAAAAGATTCATTTAGTGCTGAGATAATGACTTGGGACGCTTTTTTCAGGAATTTGACTTTTTTTTCACTCTGTGACTGACTGGATAGGGTCACTAAAAATGCCTCTGGAGCACAATAGGGATTGCAAGTGGCATAAATGATGACCGATTTCATTAATTGACAGAATATTTAAAGATGGACTATTCTCCCTACGGAGAGCAACAGTTGCAGCAGTCAGCCAGTGGCCCATGATGAATGATAGCGGTGCTCCAATAGTCCATGAACCAGTGTCTCAAAATGTTGTTTAAAAATTCATATTTTTTGGAATCGCCCAAATTCCAGGCAAACGAAAGAACAAATATTTAACAGGTGGAATTTTAGAATATCAGAAAAATTGTATTGAACTTTGTTGAGGCCCAGTTGGTTTTGTGTTCTTGTATCTAAGGCTACATATATGTATTCACATTTCAAAAAATTTTTTGTTATATCTTTTTTTTAAACAAGATTTTCTTGTTCTATTATTGAGACACATTTTCCCGACGTTGATACGTATAATATAAAGATGTTGATACAACCTCTCCATACCATATTATCAACTGCGTATCATTGCGAAGGTCCCCAGACCTATAAATAACATTTTCCCACCAATACATCCAGACCGGGCGAAACTAGGTCTAGTAGTGCATTGTGGGATATGCATGGTGCATTCAGTGGAAAAGAAAATGTTAGTGAATGTTTTTGGATGGTTTGCTTTCTACGAAGGAATGTACACATATACAAGTGTAATCAACCAGACATTAAAAGCCTGGACAGTGGTAGCCCAGCCACTGGTTGAAAGGGGGAGGATTTAATTATTTTGACACATACATGGGTGTCCACACACGCATGGTCATCCACACACACGTGGTCATACAGATGGGCGCGCCCATACATATGGGCACTCACACACAGATGGGCGTGCGCGCACACATGGGCTGACACACACGGCGGGCATGCTCATATGGGCGTATACATACAGTCAGATGGGCGTACATATGGGCATGCGCACACAGATGGCCATACTTATGGGCGTACTCACGAAGGCCGTGCACGTACAGATGGGCGGACACACAGAGATGGGCCTACACACACAGATAGGTGTACAGGTCGGCTTGCGCACAAAGCTGGGCGTGCACTCACAGATGAGTGTTCCAACACAGATGGGCATACACTCACAGATGGGCATATAGGTGGCCCGCGCAGGGGCGTATCTAGAAATGGCTTGAGGGCCTCTATTTAAGGGGGGCTTTTATTTGAGGGGCCTATATTCAAGGACTCCGACAAGAAGCCTCTATTCAAGGGAGGCGCATATGCGAGAAAGGTCTCTACTCAAGCGGGCCTCAATAGATGGGCTCTTTTGAAGTATTTAGCCCATGTAATGGTCCCCCTCCCCCACTATGCCATGGACAACAACAACCGTATATATCTTTTTATTATTATTATACCCTGGTAACCCTGGTAAAAATTAAATTTTTTGACAAGATATAATGAATATGTGTCCCTGATAGTGCCCTGGGCCGCATTTCATGACTTTTAGTTTCCATGGCAACAAATTAACCATTTAATTTTGTTTCTTTGATCTGATTTTTTCAGGATCATTTGCAAATTACTTCAATATTATTTGATCCAAATATCATGATTCTGTATTAAATATTGCAAAAGTTATGGCAAGTTGGACAGAACTTTTGGAAAACCCCTCGTAAGCAAATGATAATATTCCCTTGCTTTGAAATAACATGGAAATGGCAATCTTTTTGCAATAAAAGCTCTGTGTCTGCAAGACAAATTATGGAATCACTATCATCCTCATACTCTGCTTCCCTAAGGTCTAGAACTCTCCCTCAAACCAAAGAAAATCAAATTTCTCCAGTGCACTTGAACAATATCTTGCAATGAATTCAGGTCATTCCCATATATATATACAATGCTATTTCAATGGGACAAAATTATGGTTGCATAATAATTGGGAACGCAGTGTAGTATATGTGCGATAATTTACTAGTTTAGCTTGATATCGGTCACTATCAACTGATGTTGCTTTAAGTTTTGCATATAATTTATCCTTGAATAAAATAGACCTTAAAATTCCTGGCGTTATAGATACTATGACTTTCGATGTTTATATCAATTAAACTTAACATATTTAGTGGAAAAATGTTTCATTATCAAGCGTTTTATAACTGTTGTTAGAATTATCTGATAATATTCTTTGACCATTTATTATTTCAGCATGCAGATCTTATTTGAAATTGTCCATGGATAATGTGTTGGGTGACAACAACTTTATGTGCTTGGTAGCTTGTTTTGAGTAATTCAGATAGTCCAAAGTGATACAAGAACCCAGGGGTTCAAAATGGAGGTGGTGTAGTGCCTTACTTCATGTCCCCTGAAAAGACTTTCCCTGAGTGGCCAGAACCAGGTGTTGTTTATATTGTGTGCTAAATTTCAGAATTTTAAAACTAATCCATTTCAAGCAAATTTGTACATTAAACTATATAGATATATGGATACAAAAGTAACTTCCTTATATGATTAAGTAAATATTTGTTGAAGTTTACCAATTTATTGTCTTTATATTAATGTGTGATTCTAAGGATTCTGGGATAGCTACCAGGTGGTTGCCGTTTTCCATAATTTCAGCATTCCAGGTTCATTGTTCACCATTCTAATATAGCCACGTGCGTAGATTACTGTTTTTCCTATCCCAAAATACCAAATATGCCCATAATCATGCTATATTCTTGTTGTTATCTTGCTGGTACGTTTCTTACCGAGAAACTTTCTGCAGCCATTGCTCATTATTCACACAACCCTCAACACACTGTGCATGCTCAAACTGACCTATTTCCCCCACCCCCCACATTCCTGAGAGATCCAATGGTGTTACATTGACCACCTGCTTTTGACACAAAGAAAAGTATTGAAAAGTTTTCAAATTACCTTTTCTAATTCTTGACCCCAAAAAAAGTATTGAAAAGTTTTCAAATTCATGTCACTGTGACATTAGTGCACAGCAGCAGTCAGAGTGATTCTTTACACATTGAATCAAACACTTCATAACACATAGGCCTATAGATAGAAGGCAGGGAGGGAGGGATGGCTTTAATAAGTGGCTTAAGTAATGAAGGGATGAAGGAATGAAGGAAGGAAGGTGGAAGACAAAAGGATAATTAGGTAGATAGATACAGGCCTAGTTTACCATTAATTTGAGAGAAACCAAAAATTCGAGAAAAATATCAGAAATGTTCTTTTTTCCCAGATTTTTGCTTTTTATGAGAATTTCCTAAGATTGAGCCTCCAAATGACTTTAGTCATTTAAAGAGGTATAATTTATACATCTAAATGCCAAATTTCCACAGTGTAACTCCAAAATTGACGGAATCATGGAGCATAGGAAAAGTAACATTTTTGCTGAATTTACTGTTATTAATTTTTGTAAGAGCATTTAGACCCCCCAATTAATTTTCAATATTACACAAAAACTCTACCAATAGCTTAAATATGAACACCAAAATGCACATATATGCTGTAATACCCATTCAAGTGCCAAATATCATATATACAAGTGCAATAGTTTAGGCACAGCGGCCAATACACAATGTGTGCATCCGCCCCCCAGTGGAGCCAAGCAAGATGGCAAGGAAGTCACGTCGTAATTACAGCATGCCTGGTATTCATTCCTATGCCAGATGCATGCTCTATAATCAAGTTATGGTCATCTCCTGACTCAAACATCACCAAACAAAATAGCCAAGACAGGGCCCAAAAGACCTTCTTCAAATTTCAAATTTCCTGCCAAAACTGTCTATTTTGTCACTGTGACTGCATAAATGGAGATGTGTACACAGTAGTACTACACACCTCCATTAAAAAAAAAGGTAAATGGTCTAACAAATCATTCATCAGGATACCCGAAGTTGAGTTGCTGAAGTTTTCAGTTAATTTTACAAAAATATTGTCAATTAACGTCCCTTTTCTATTAGTTAATCGGGTAGGTAATGTAATTCTTGGAAAATAACTATTTGACACCATTAAATCAAGAAATTTATTTATACTCTAGTTCTGCTTAAATGCTAGTAGATTAAGATTGAAGTCTCCAGTAAGCATAACATTTTTATAATTCCGCAAACTACTCATGACTGGATTTAGTTCATTCATAAATGTTCTAATATTTTCAGCAGTATTTCTGTTGACAAAGTCTGAATTTTCTACACAAGGCAAATTTTGAAACAATGCTGGTTCGTTAGTATAATCCTCAATATTAAATTCATTCCCATCAATGAGATCAACAAGAGAAGAGGTATCATCTGATAGAGTATATTGTAAGTTACTTATATTTCTATCGTTCATGATTTTGTAACTTTGAAATTCTGAAATTCCATTAACTATTACCACTGGCTGTAATTCCATCCCCACCGACTGCATGAATTCATTACTAACAACAAAATTGACGATAGAACTGCAATAACAAGAACAGAAAATTAAACTGCAATTCATTTGATACATAAAAAAAAGAAAATATAGAAGCAACAGAAAGAGCAACCAAGTAAAAGAGATATATGCGCTATTTCTTGGGAGTGCATCGTTTTGCACCAAATTTGGCAGTGTGGGGAGATCTAGGTTGGACTCCGAGTGAAATAAGAAGAAAAGTTAATATGGTCCGCCTTTGGTGTAGGTTGATTAGATTAGATGATTCTAGGCTAGTAAAAAGAATATTTTTACATGATGTTGACCTGTGTAAATTATTGAATTTAAAAAATTGGGCCTGGGAGGTTAAACAGATTTTTGAGGCTACTGATCAGCTTGACTTATTCGAATCTATGTCTGATGAATTCTGCTTAGATCGTGTATTGAAAGTTACCGAAACTGGGTTAGTTGAAAGTTATAAAAATCGATGGAAACAGGATCTTGCTAATTTTCCAAAACTTAGAACTTATCTTTTATTCAAAAATGATTATAATGTGGAATATTATGTCAATAGAGCAATTAACCGTTCTGAGAGATCATTTCTTGCTCAATTCAGGTTAGGAATATTGCCCTTGTCAATAGAAACGGGTAGATTTACTTCTCCTTTTACTCCATTGGAAAATAGAGTTTGTCCAAATTGTAATATAAATGAAATTGAAGATGAAAAACATTTTTTAATGACTTGTACATTGCACACTGTTCAAAGAAATAGTTTGTTCGAGAATTGTGTAAAATTTATTGACAATTTTTCAAATTTGGATGAATTAGACCAATTCAGATCTATTTTAAATTGTAAACAATTATGCACATATCTAGCAAAATTTATAAAGAATGCTTATAAATGTAGGAGATGAGGATTTTTAATTATTCATACTGATGTTTTGCTTTGTTTTTGCATGTGTTTTTTCTGGCCCACCGGATGACTTGTAGGCCTTAGAGGCCGGGCAGTGTAAACTGCAGGTCACTTTAATAAAAAATATTTGACTTTGACTTTGACTATATCATTAAATTAAAGAAAGAAGCACCATTGTATGCATATTTGCAATGCATAATCAGCAATTATCATATACTAGAAAATAATAACATGAACTGTGTTAATCTCAATCGTATTCAATAGATATGACAGCAAATAGGCTGCATATTATGCTAGAGTGTACCATGCATATAGTATCATAAAAAAAGTTGAGCTTAAGAGAGAACTTTATAATTTAATTTCAAACACTGTCAAAGATTGAAGTCATCTAAATTTTCTCTCAATTTTGTACGCCAGTCTTTATGGTCAATAAATCAAATCAAATCAAAATCAAAATCAAAAACAAAGTAAGACTTATTACCAACCATCACTTTACTAAAGAACAAAATCAAGGTGAATTTGAGAAAAATTAATAAATTGACTCAGCATAAAAAATGCACTCATCTTTAAATATTAACACAGGACAGGTGATGCATTTAAATGTAAGACTCATCTTAACTATAAGCTTAAGTAAAACAACTAAAATGAGTGTTGTAAATAGCAACTTAAGATTTCAAATAAAGCATATATATATATAACAGTTGTTTGTGGAACAGGATTTAGAACGGAGGCTTCAAACTATATAATGTAATTGTAAACATTATTTAAAAAACTCACAAGTAATAAAATTTAGTTAACCTATTTTTTCTTATGAAATGACTCACTATAATAATTATCCCATGTTTAAATCCATGACAAGGAACACACATCAATATAGAAACATAAATGAAGTTATTATATTAACAGACTAAATTGAATAAAATAATGTGGTTACATGGAACATAAATGAAGTTATTATATTAACAATAATGTGGTTAACTATGTCAAATTTAATTCAGTAAATATTAATAAATCAATTAAAAGCAAAAATAATAAAATTTACTTCTTCTAAAAGTTCTTACACAATTATAGTAGGTCAGGGCAAGAAGCCCGGGTTAGGTGAGAGGTCCCCCCCCCCCCCAGGGTTATATCTAGACTTACATTTTTGGTGCATTTTCTTATTGATAGGATTGAAACTAGAGGGTTTTTAGGTGATGTCACAAATTTTCAGGGCAAACAGCACCAAACCATAGTAGAAATTAAAGAAACAAAAAATATGAATGGTTTTTGTAACTTTGAGTAATTCTTTGAAATTGTTTGTCAGAAATAACTTTGGAAATATTTTAAAGCAAAATAGATATCTGCAGTGCCTCACTTTATGACCAACATGTAAAAATGATTTCGATCTTGTTTTTTTGCATTTTAGTTCAAAATGTAGAGGTCAAATTAAAATATGTGTGTTTGGGGCGAGAGGCCCCACAATGGTATGGCGCATGAGGCCTTCACTTGGGCCTTAGGCTGCTTCAGGAACCATTTAATAATGTGTACTTTACCTTAAATCTCCATAGAATAGCTTATTAAAATAGAAAAAATTTGGCCAAAATTGAAACAGGGCAAAAAATATTAAAAAATAAAATTATAAACAGAAAAATTCTGAAATTCAGAAAAAGTAAATATAATGCCTTAAAATTGACAAAAGAACCCCAAGAAATAACTTTCAAGCTGAATGCGCTTGCAAAACAATTGCAATAGGATTATAATAGGGGGGCTTCTTGCCCGATGGGTGGGGTAAGAAGGCCATTAGCATTTTTTTTTACAAAAATGGCTCTAGCTCCTTTATTAAAATTGGTAGACATTTGTTTCACTAGTTATAAGTAGAGTCAAGTGATCCCTTCCTGACAGCATAAGCATTTAAATAATCGACCTTAAAAAGTAGGTCAAATCACACCTCGAAGTAAGGGGGGCTGCATGCCCCGCGCTACTCTGAGTCTTAACAAGTGACTACAGAATATTGTTAGCTAGAAAACTCAACTTAATGCCAATCTTAAACTTTGTTAGATGTTATGAGTAGTCACTTAAGATTTCACATAAGACATATAAACAAAACAGTCACATCAGTAACAAATCAAAATATCTTAGTCTTTAATCCTAGCAAAACAATCAGATAGCTAAGTTATGAAATAAGATATTGTACCATTAGCAGTCAAGGAAATTACCATCTGCTCATGACAACCAATGTCTCCAGCCCCACATGACACTCACCCCAGCACTGTCATCTCTCTCCCATGACCTTCTCGAAGTGTCATGGTCCAGCCATGACTTAAGCAGTGCTCAAAATCATGTTTGACAGGCAATTTTAGAATAACAGCTGCTACTATCACTTCCAAACTTGGCATAAAGTTGTATCACAGTGTCAACTAACTCTATAAATTTTGGCAGGCTTATACATTACATAATGAGGAAAAGAACCCGAAGGCTCCAGAGAAATTAGGAAATTGTCATCAGCTGCTGATGACTTTGCAGTACCCCCGAAATAGGATAGAATATGACCCGCTACTGTCATGCTGCTGTGTCATGAGGATTGGTGCACAGAGATAAGACTTCCTTTTGATACCTAACTGATCAACCCCCACACACTCAATCATCCTGTTAGGGCCAGGACGTAGCGGCAATTGCAATTGTCATCATGTGATGGCAATTTCCCAGACTGATTCGGTTAAATAACAAAATTTTCAATTTTTCATTAAAATGGTAAGGATAACAATATAAGTTCACAATATCTCAAATTCAATAAGTGACCCTTCCTAAAAGGCCCGCATGACTTAATTCTTCATAAAACGTGTACAACATAACACGCTCCTCAGTGAAACTTATTTTATCGTAATTTACTACTAATTTAATACAGAATTATCACAATTATTATGACATACAAACGCAAAATATTTACAAGAACCCAGGGGTTCAAAATGGAGGTGGAGTAGTTTCCTAAGTTCATACGCCTGAAAATGACTATTTCCCTGAGTGCCCAGAACCATCTGTTGTTACAGGAATTCGCGTTAAAGTTGACATGTTGATTTCTATAGATGTGATCTTCAGCAAAAATTGTATTTTCGATATTGGGCTAAAACTATCAAGATAATTATCATTATTTTTTTTCTGGCAATAGGGCATGTTACTTTAAAAACAATACCCACTAAGCACTGGGTTCAAGACTGGAAAATAAATTAGTTATTGCAAATTAAAAATACATCTACATGACGTATGGAAGCCTACATGACGTGTGGTAGCAACACTGTCCATTGCAATGATTAATCTCAGGTGTTGTACACAGATATAAACATACCAAGCTGTCAATGAAACTGACAAGCAAATTGTCGAAGACAAACCATAACTGTGAAATTAAGCAATTTTTACATGATGTCAATAATTCAGTCTTTTGTAACACTGAAACTTTGATTGGTTGACACATGAATTTTGATTATGAGCCTGACTCACACCTGTACTGTATTTGAACATCTCAGATCGCATTTTGACGGGCCTCTAAAAAATTGAGTAAGATCAATGGGCAGATAGTCAGGAAGAAATATAATATTAGTTAGAAGGATTAAAAGATAGATAGATAGATAGATATATAGATATATAGATAGATAGCTAGATAGATAGATAGATAGATAGATAGATAGATAGATAGATAGATAGATAGATAGATAGATAGATAGATAGATAGATGGATAGCCCTTTCATGATACAAGAATCCATGTACCCTATGACATAGCTAAGAATTATTTTTTTAATTTATAAGGTGTAATTACTTTTCCAAAAGGCACTTTGTGAACTAACTTTTTTTTTTGTGATTACAATAGGCCGTGATAGTGGACCTCTCCTTTTTCCAGCTCTCCTGTGTTGACGAGCAGAATAAAACTATTTCCGGGAACAAGCTGCCATTTTGTACCATTGCTGAGTCAGTGAAGCTGGCATTCCAGGCCCCAGGGCACTTTTAATCCATTGAAAACATTACGGATTTGCATTGCCGATTCTTAAAAGGAATTTTTAGCATGGATTGCCACCATATTCCAGTACTGTCAGGTTGATTAGACTTTGTTACGGACCTTAGAAACCCCGGCTCCATTGTAAATTCCCAGGCTGATGTTTCCGGAAATAGTTTTATTCTGCTCGTCAACACAGGAGAGCTGGAAAAAGGAGAGTTCCACTAACGCCCGCTATCATCTGAGTTATACTAACAGTAAATTAAATTTATTTATGGACATTTCAATTGATTTGAGTCCGACAGAACAGCTTAGCCCCAATTACACCAATTGGACATAAGAAATTTCAATTGATACAATGTAATTGGGTTGTGGGTCTTCGTCACAAAAGTGTTAAGAAAAATATATATAGAAGAATGTACCAACCTAAAACTACTTTTTTCTTGCAGGAGATGACGAGAGGTCAGGATGGAAATAGATTTATTTGCAATTTTTTTTGAAAAAAAAAACAAAATATCACTGGCCAAAAGAAATTTCAATTGATACAATGTAATTGGGTTCTGGGTTTTTTCGCAAAAATGTTCAAGAAACTTTTAGCATCTGTTTGAGGAGGACAATGAAAAAAATAAATGTAGAATCATGTATCAACCCAAAACTACTTTTTGCCTTGTGGTATATAATAAGAGTATGGAAATAAGTTTATTTGCATTTTTTTTGGAGAGAGAAAAACAAAAAATACAAAAGAGCATCTGTTTCAGCAGGCAACTAAAACATTGAAAGTTTGAGATGTCTGCAAGAGTTTTTCTTCAGCTTCATACAGAAATTCTATTAGTTTAGAATTATCCATATGAAAAAGCATTGTTATTTATTTCAGCTGAAAAAAAAAATTGAAAATTATTCGGTCCAGAAATGCCTATTTAAGCTGGCATTGGGTAGGTCAAACAATCCACTATCACTGCACTTTCATGTCCAAGGGTCCCAATGCTCTGCTGATCTACATGTACTGATATGAGAAATACAACTGTAATGTTTTTTGACTCTCTTAAAAACCACACTTGTAACTAAACAATCCTGACCACTTAGGGCTAAATAATCAACTACCAATGATTAGGAAAGTGGTATGCACGTTTTGGGCCAAGTTTCAGGTCTCTAGCCCAATTATTTTTGAGATACTGCATTTTTGTCAATTAAAATACCAAAAATGTGTGTCACTAGCATCACGCCTATAACTTGAAATCCGCACCACTTAGAGCTGAAGAATGTATTACCAACGTATGGGAAAGTTGCTATTCTACACACATTAAACTATATTTCAGGTCTCTACGACCGATAGTTATTGAGATAGAACATTTTCTTGAACTAGAAATTTACGAACAGAAACAAAAATACTATTTTCACCATTAGTTTGGATTCTGAATAAGGAAGATGATCTCCACTACTCCCTCAAGTGCCCAATGTTACTGCTGAACCATATTTCAGATGCTACATCATGCTAGACAATGATAAAATGTCATTGGCACCCCATATTTGATTAGTAACTTCAGAGGAAAATGCCAGTCAGTATGTAAAGTTTCTTTTTCTTTGTCTTTTTATGTCTCTCCTTCTATCATACGTCTTTTGCTTTATATCATGATTAAATTCTACATCATGTCTAATTAATTAATGTATGTAAATTTCAATGGTGGCCCCTCGATAGTGGCTCCAGGGAGCCTTAGAGGGGTCTCCAATGTTCTTATTCAATGTATATGATAAGACAAATAAATTATTTTGAATCTTGAATCTTGAGGAGCATCAAACTTCATACTAAGCATGTCAGATTCAAGGAAAATGCAGAAATGTCATGTAATATTCTGTTGAAACATTTATTGATAATACATATCCAAACAATTTCAACTGCAGTGACTTGCAACAAAATTTTAGTGAGTTAAAGGCAATAAGTCGTTTTGGACATGATGCTAATGTCAGCGTGATGCTAATGATAATTAAGGTAAAAATATGCAAAACTGGCAGTCTAGGAAAATGTGCATGCAATGTACTTATGAACAACAGAAACATGTTCACAGTGATTCTGGCCCAGAAATATGCAGTCAAAATAGAGCAGAAAGGCGTTTGCTAATGACAAATTAAGATAGGACAACTGACATGCCAACAGCAATACTCAAATATTGTGGTTTACATAAAAGATGCAGAGCTACAGATAGTACAGTCATTTTCTAGGGTTCTCAGAAAACATCAGACACAAGGTTTTCTCACCGAATGTGTGTCCCTTTCTTTTTTATTGTAGGGACCATCTCAGATCTGTGTTATAAGCTCCAAATAAGGAAAGATTTGACAGTGGAGGTCCCTAACTAAAGGGGCAAAAATAATCAGCCAAGTGCTATTTGTCATCAATTTATGTGTACTGCAGTGGTGGAGCTTCTTGAGTTTCTGGAGGGGGCCACTAGGAAGTTGGCCTTGCAGATATACTTTCCCTATAGCAGGAGTACCCTCCAAATTTACCTCCAATATTAGGAGATTACTCATGCTACAGCAAAGGTAACTGTGACTACAATTTACAAATCAAGTATATGTTTGCCCCTCTTTATGCTCAGTAGCTCCTTCACTGCATGACATTGGGAGCTGTCATGGTTGAGTGATTGGGGACCATATCCAAAGCACACCTGGAGCATAATACATTGGGGACCATATCCAAAGCACACCTGGAGCATAATATTATCCCATAGAGATTTCCTTCAAAAAATTATATAGCCTAAGTGTATAAACATTTGAGACAACATAAGACAAGTGATAAAAGAAGAAAACACTGTATGAGAACATTAGATATTCAACTTCTCACAAACTGGCCAGTCTAAAAGTGTAATAATCCAAATATTATGCAAGCCACAATTAGTTTGTTGTAATGGAAATAGAAATTTCATGTTCATGACAAAGAATTTAAAAGGGCTTCTCATTGCTTGGTTTGCTGTCTATGTTAATAACACCTGTAATTAGGCATGCCTAATCATGATGTAACATGTATTAGGTTTGTTATATCACACACTCACAGTGGTACATTGGAGGTATAGATGCAACTACACATACATAAAACATAATTTGAACATTTGGAAAATAAAATATGTGTTTGAAGAAACCTCAGGTCCCTACAATTCTTTTTTTAAAGAATTTCTTGTTAAGAAACAAATCTGGTGTGATGCTACTGACGCAATATTGGGGCCATTGACACAACAATCTCCTGCTCTTATACAGAATATTATTTCAGCTCTGGTAACTAGATTTTAGAAGGGTGATAGTCAAGTCTCAATTTATGGAAGAGTTTGATTGAATCAGGATTCTGTACTAGTTTTTGTGATGCGATCTTTCAAAGAAAATGTTGGTGGAGACAGGCCATTTTCAGGGGGGTTGGCCACTTCAACGCTATTTTTGGATGGGACAAAAGTAACCCGTGACATATTTTCTGTGATACAATTTTTGCTAATATCCTAGTCTATGACAAATAACAACCAGAGGTCCTGCCTTTGCCTTCCTGTCATCATAAATTATTGTTAAACACTGGAGACAAGAATTTCAGACTTACCAAATTTTAACCCAGAAAACAGATTCGGCCGAATCCGGACTGAATCTGATTCGTCTTTAATTGTTTGCTTATCAGCAGAAATCGAAGGTGGGCACACGACGTCTCTGTCTTGCCAACAATCATTCGCTTTGCCAATAAACAAACACTTCTCAATCCAAGCCTTATTGCTGTGATATAAAGGATTTACGCTTCAGTCTTTTTGGTCATGTTAGTGCCCCACTTTGTACTTCAATTGCAGTGCCCTAAATTGTTATAATCCTGAACTATCTATCAGAAATTGTTGTATCCTACTGAGCAATTCCATTGAGTACCAGATATGTGCACTTATTGCCTTATTTTATTTTATTTAGTGAAATGGATTTGAAAAAAGGTCATGTTAAGTTATGGTATAGATGGCACCACATGTTGCATGCTTTGCTACTTTTCAAGTTGTGGATTGCTGTGCAGATATATATTATAACAAGAATCCAGGGATTCTAAGGTAGTCGTTTCGGTATTATATTGAATGTGCAGTGATTAACATGGAGTGGGTGATAGTGATACTCCTCTATAGATATTACATGTGTACTGGAGACATATTATTTATCAGCAGGGCTGGGCAGGCCTACTGTGATGCACCAGATTATCGTGTGAGTCTGCACCGAATTCTGTTAAAACAACACACTGTTCGGATATGTTCTTTGCAGTATGGTTTCTTGTGGCAAACTAAAAGCTCTTTTCAATTAGGACGGATCTCCGTAACTTCTACATTGAATATTTGGGGATTTAATAAATGTTCACAGACCTCCAGCATGCTGCAGTGTCAATTTTGACTCTACAGATTGATAGACGGATTGATAGGCTGAGAGATTGATATCATGCAGAGCATTGAAAGTTGATATTATTATTGAAAGTTGGTATTATTGTATAGATGTTACACAAATGAATGTTATTGTTAAGTTATATCCATCAACACCTTAACTATAGAGTATCTATTTAGGCTTACTTGATACATATTTGGAGAATATGTAAGATGTAGGCCTACATATATGCATGTTAAGTTGCCAGAGTAAGGAATGATTTCCCTGATCTGACATTGTTCTCAAGAAGTATCACTGACATGAAATTCCTCATCTCATTATTGTTCACTTTATCAAACATTTAATATGCAAAACTTATCATTTCATAAGTGAAAGTTGAACGGTTTAACAGACCTGTGTTGGGTAGAACCACACATTTTTGTTGATCTGCTCTTTTTGACTAGCCCTGGGACCCATGCGTAGTTTTTGACTAATGCCATGATAATTGTCAAATATCAAATTTGCTGTGAGTAAAATTGCTCAACAATTTTAAGCATTGTGGATGAAACACCAATGTAATAGAATTTATTCATTTATGTAACATCTATATATATATATAATAATATCAACTTTCAATGCTCTGCATAAATATCATAGGCAGGACATTAATTTTGTCCATCAATGAAACTGTTAGACACTTGTTGGGGTGAAATAGAAAGAAACAGGCTATTGATGATGTGGTCAAAGATAAAACTTAAATGTTTGAAAACAAAAATATGAAACATTTCATCAAATCAAAAAGAAATCTTAGAAAAGAGAAGTTAATTAAAGTGACTAGGCTAACTTGGTTTATAATGAAATCATCAAATCAAAATAAATACATTTTCATAACATTTAATTTATGAACATTGAGCATTTATTTAATTAATATCATTAATTGCGCTCAACTGTAATAACAACATACTTAATATCAAAATAAATAAAAGCAAACATGTAAAAGTAATTTAAATAACTTCTATTCTATCATCAGCTCAATTGGATTTCACACAAAAAAAAAAAATTTAGAGACACTAACGGAAAGCCAATTGTAATTAGCTGATTTATGTCTTTGACACTGACAGTCTGACACAGCTCATCAAGTTATTGCAATCTTTAGACATTGCTTGTCAACTCAAGCCAATTGCTTTTACCTTTGAAACTGACTAAGTTCAATGAATAATTGCAATCATTAGACACTAGCTGCCAACTCAAGCCATTGAGTTGACACTTTCTTTGACACTGCTCAATGACTAATTGCAATTATTAGAGGCTACATGCCAAGTCTGAGCTCAGTTACTGCTCAGTAAAGCATATATAAAGACCAGACTGGGTAGCTTTGAGTCAGTGTACAGCAAGACATGATAAGAGGACCATGACTGGCTTTTGTGGACATCTTAACAAAAAAGGTATTTGTTCTTATGTGTTATGCTTTCTACATGCAAGGCCTAGTGACGTGGTGCTTCTTGTTATTTGTAAGCTGAATCTCCAATTCTCCAAAAGCATATATTGACCTTAACACTTCGCAGATATATAATTATATATATTATTCTGAGAAGCATTTTTTTTAGTATTTTTCTATGGCCTTACTGATAATTACTTGGCTCAAACATGACATTGTCATACTAAATAGTAGGGAAGGCATTGCCATTAACATGGTGTTTGCAGCTTTTTTGAAACATAATTCCAGGGCAATTTTTCCCAAATTCCAGGCCAAATTTGTTGATGGACTGACAAATTAACACATGATTCCCAACAACTTCGAGACTTTTCCAGGCTATTTTGTTCAAAATGCTGGTTTTTCAAGCCGAAAAGATCTGGCCAACTTTAGCTAGCAATTAATAGAGCTAGTGTACTGCAGTCTGCAGTAGGTTTGCTGCTGTGCATACTTTGTTATTGTCCAGGGCCCCCACAGATTTGCAAAAAAAATTCTTGGGTTAGAAATTAATCTGAAAAAAAACCAAAAAAAACAACCAAGATCACTTTCCCATGCAATTTCATTTGAACTAAGCACACTGAGGAAGTATTAGCACAAGGTCCATGGTCATGATGCCATTGATGGACATCAAAAGTTGCCCTGTCACTGTATTAGTGTAAAGTGCAATCAACTTTGACACCCTGATAGCTGGACCCCAAGTGTTCTTCCTCAATGGCAATTTGATAAAAGCTGAGGCTGAAGGAAAGCTTAAGGAATTACAATTAGCATTGCTTCTCTAATAGACCACTGCAGAAGGCGATTGCTTTTTGACATGCATTGACGATCGTCATGTGGGCGATATTACGCTGATTGGATGCTCCGCTAGTCAAACGATGCTCCGCTAGTCAAACAAAACAAACAGACTGCGCGGATTGTCATTACTTCATCGTAATTGTGATCGGAAATTGTGTCTTTCAAGTATATTTCTGACGCACACTACTTTTTAGATTGTTCCTGGCCACACAGACGATTTCTGAGGCAAATCTGCATTACGGTATTTCGAATTTCCGATTTTCGCGGGCTTTTTCCCATTTGTCCATGCCTGATTTGATAAGGTAGACGTTCACGAACGACTACCTAAAAATTCATTAAGAATGTCTAGGCTGACTTCAAGTACATGTTTTTGACTTTATATTATAACACCATACAGTTTGCTTGTAGACTCAATAAAAACAAAGGCTGCGCAGCAGCAAACCTTCAGTGAAAGACATCTTTAAAAGACATAAAAGCGATGTTGACAAAATTGGTATAATGCAATCGTGGCCAAGTCTTGGCCTGAAATTATCTATATACCCGCTGCCCTGCCATCTGCCCACCTGCCTGCCAGGGTATGTAAAACCACGGAAAGGCCTAACTAGACAAATTTACACATATTATGATGCAGTTTCATACATGTACAAGGAATAGGTTATGAGCTGTGGGTCGAAAACCAAGAAGTATATTAATTTATATTTTTCGAAATTTTTCTAAATATTTAAAAAAAGTGTTAAAACTACCTATCAATGAGACCAGTGAAAGATCTTTATAGGCAATATGTGGATGAATTTTTGTCAAGGTACATCCAAGAGAGGCTAAGTTTTGGACCAGAAACCAAAAATGATAATTTGCAATATATTTTGTCAATATTTCAAAAAGTATAGAATGACCATGAATCACACCATCAAAAGGCACAACAGCATCATATAGGTGATATGTGTATGAAATGTCATCCATGTACATGCAATACTGGGCAAGTTTTGGGCCAGAAATGAAAAAAAATTGTTTTTATTATTTGTTCTCAATATTTCAAAAAATATAGAATACCCATCAATCAGACCATCTAAAGGCACAATTGGACCATATAGGCTATATGTGTACCAAATTTCATCCATGTACATGCAATAGTGACCGAGTCTTGATCCGGAAACGAAAAAAATAATTTTTTATCTTTTTGTTCAATATTTAAACAAGAATCCAGGGATTCAAAGGTAGTCGTTTCAGGATTATATTGAAGGGGATTGATTAATATGGAGTGGGTGACAGCGATATTCCTCTATATTACATCTGTGTTGGAGACATGGTTATCATATGGACATGTGAATAAGTGAAAAGGATTCTTTTTGGACAACATGCATAAATGGTAGGCCTATAAGTAGATTGAATACATTCAAACTTCTGATGAGTAAAATGATCCCTCTCTCAGGCACAGTTTATGCTAAAGTTTCAAAAGTTTCTTTTGTCTCATGATTTCCAAACATTTTCATTCAAAGCAGAGTACCTTTGCCAGAAAACCATGCTTTGTGAAAGTAGTCTGGCGTAGTAATGTGGACTGTACACCTGTTGTACGACCTGATCTTGTGACCTGTCCAAAACAGATCAAATTAATGTTGACCCAATACGATTTAACAGGGACTGACAGCACTCTGCTGCCACTTGTCGGTCCCAAACAGGAGCAGACATTAACATCAATTTTGTCATTCAATGAAACCATTAGAAATTTGTTGGTTTAAAAAAAAAGTTGTGGGTGAAAAACAGAAATAACATCAACAAGCTATTATTGTGATGTGGGAAAATGGGAAATCAAAATAATGAAACCCAGAAATATCAAATTGTTCAAATCCAACATGGAAGTATGGCTGTAATTAGTGTTATAGTAAAGCTACATGGCCAAATATGGTAAAAATCAAAATTATTTAGTTATAACATATTTTAGTCAATCAAAATAAAGTACGTATTGCATAAAATTGTGCTCTATTTGGCTATCATTGTACTTGACATGAGGACAAAATAAATCTAAGAAGATATACTAGCACACTTGAATTGACACTTTTTCTATGATCAGCTCAATTGGATATTACACAAACGAACATTGTATAACTCATTTACTCTCACTCACACTGAAGTGTAATTTACAATATATAACATAAAATAATTACAATTAATCAGAATCATTGTCTGATACTTCCGAGATATTCTGATAATCTGGCATGCTGATTGCAATGATTTGATATTTTCTCTTGACACTGGTCAATGAATAATTGTAATCATTAGACACTACCTGCCAACTCAAGCCAATTGCCATTAATTGATATTACATTTGACGCTGACTGAGGTCAACAAGTAGTTGCACTTATAAGACATGACCTGCCAACTCAAGCCAATTGAGTGGATCAATCAAGGAAATAAGGTAAATTAAAAAATGCTCTTATGTTATAATTTCTACTAAGCCTAGTGATCTTATGTTGGTAGTGTTTTTAAGCAGATGTCCATTTCATAGCACCTTCCCATCCTACTACTAGTACTAGGCTAGCCTAGAATGTATATCATGCTCAGAGACAATGTTCCAAGTTGGGCTTCACCTGGTAGTAAATATTACATGATAAGAGTAAAATCATGCTAATAAAAGAGTTAGTCCGGCGGCCAAACCCCAGATTTCATGGGAACCTCGCAGTAGGGTCTGGACAATGTTTTTTTGTTGATTCTATATCTCTGAGATGTGCTCTTTCAGAATCTGAACGATGCCACTCTGTCATCATTGGGCAATTTGCATAATATGCAAATTAAGGCGGCCATTACCAAAAATCTTGTTCTCGTCTGTATCTCAGTAACTATGCATGATAGCAACATAATTTTGGTGTCTATCCCCACATTTTGAGGGGTAAATAATCCAACTAGGCTATTTCCATAAATTTCACACCAATAGTTTTTGCAGAATTGACATATTGAGGCCACCATTACTGAAAATCTTGTTTCTGACGATATCTCCGAAACTACAGGTGGTACCAAAATAATTTTGGTATCTACCGCCATGTTTTGAGGGTTAACTAATGAGATGAAGCCAATATTTTGTATTTAACAGGCATGTTAACAAAGCTGCCATTACTGAAAATTTGGTTTCCGACAATATCTTAATACGTCATATGGTGTCAACACACTATTGGTGCCTATCACCATGTTTTGAGGGATAAAGGAACATATTAAGTTATTTTTATAATGATTAAACAAATATTTTATACTGTGTCTCACAACAACCTGAGAAGTTTAGCTGAAAAACCATGTGATTTACACCATGTGGTTCATCGTTGCGAACCACATGAATAATTATCTGACCTTGTCATGTAGACAATGAGTTGTGAAGTCATGATGTCACAATGTTTTTGGGGCTCCGATTGCACAGTGTGGTTGCCAAGAATGTACTTGGGCCTTCAAGCAAAATAATGCCATATGAAATGACTCAATATTTTTGACTGCTGGTTCTATTTTAGTTGTGAGATATAACTTATTATCACTGATTATTTTGTTATTCTGCAATCTGATATTCAAAAGATTCACTGTTGTGAACCACATCCCTTTATGTTTAATCAAAGAATGAGCATATGTATATCAAAATAATTGTTGGGAAACAAACTAAGCCATTTCAGAAAGGACCAAGCAAATACGTTTGGATAAAGGTGCAAAGTTATTACAGAACAGTTATTGCGCTGATGCATCTTGCCATTATTGATTTTTCCTGTGTACGGAAACAAGTCACTTTCAGCAATTTTGTCCCTGGGAACAGAACAGTGAACACCACCAATTGTCATGTCCGCACTTCCATTTATTTTAATTCAAGGCTAATTAAGTGCTGAGGAAAGAGTTTGAATGCTCCAGGATGCGAGCATATAACATCTTGGGTGAAACAGCCAAATAAATGTCATACCAAATTACAAACATTGAAACAGTAATTACCTCATCAGGTATAGTTGTTATTGCAGTGTGCTTCCCCATGAAATCTGTAAAACATTGATCAAGTAAGCTATTAAACAAGATGTGTCCATAGCAAAATCACACCTTATCATTTCCAGAACCTCTGGAACAGCAACATTGTCACTTGGTCCCAAATTATGCTGAATTAAGCATTTACCACATCAATCATTTTTCCTTAACAGACCTGATGGAATGCAGGATATTGTGAGTGTGAGCCAGTCTCCAAATGGCAGTCTAAATATAACATCATCACTCTCCATTTAAATTATTTTTCATAGAGTGGACACTGTTGAAGCTCTCAAGGCCAGATTTGTCCTCAAGGCCGGCCTCGAGGTCATATTCTGATGGCCATGGCCTTGGATGCCCGATTCTCGGTCTTGGACTCGGTCTCGGATGCCTTTGGCAAGTGATGGAAGTCTCCGGACCTGCCTTGAGGCCACATTTTGATGATGGCCTTGGCCTTGGTCTCAGAGGCTCATGCCTCTGTTTGGGCGGCGAATGTCTCAGCCACAACTCTAACACTGAAAGTGGAGCTTTTGTCAAATGTTTCTACTTTGCCAAGGACTGGAGCAATATTCAATGTCAACTATGGCTGTTGATCCCCTGACAGGCACCCATGAGTGTTGGGCTGTTGGCCTTCTCCTGTGATGTCAGCTACTGAATGGGAGTGCATAAGAGGAGAACTTGGTCCTTCTATAGTAAGATGGTTATGTTCAACTTCTATGAAGCATAAAAGTTAGGCAAGAGGAGAAAAGTAGCTCTGGAGCTGTCCTCCAATCAGGGAAGTTGACTCATGCAGAATTGTAAAGAATGACATTTATATCCTAATACAATGCACAATTTGAAAAAACATTTGAATTTGTATTTTTAAAGCTTCTTTCCTGTACCCTCAGGATCTTCCATTGGGAGTAATAACACTGAAAAAGTAGTGCATTGGCCTGGTAAAAGCATGAGGACAGTTTCAGAACAGTTCCTACAGTTTATGAACACCATACCTGGTCACTGACCAGCCCAGAATTGGCTATTCTCCACAAATAATTGTTAAGAAGTTAATTTCCTTGGTGATATACAACAACTTTATTAACCTATTATTTTTTTCTAGGGATATAATAATTTGCTAGCCTTTCAATGAGCTTCAGTAGCAAGCATTGGTTTCATTGAATATTATTGTGGCAGTTGGAGAAGTTTTATTCTTAACAGATTGGTAGAAAAAAGTGACACAAGCTCCACTTCCAGTTTTGTAGTTGAGGCCAAGACATCCGCCACCCAGGCTGAGGCATGAGCCTCTGAGACTGAGGCCAAGGCCATCAAAACGTGGCCTTGGGGCAAGTCCAGAGGCTTCCATCACTGGCCAAATGCACCTAAGACCGAGTCCAAGGCAATGAATTGGGCATCCAAGGCCATGTCCATTGGCATATGACCTCGAGGCCAACCTTGAGGACAAATCCGGACTCTAGAGCTTCAACACTGTCCACTCTGTGAAAAATAATTTAAATGAAAAGTGATGATGGTATATTTAGACTACCATTTGGAGACTGGCTCACACTCACAATATCTTGCATTCCATCAGGTCTGTTAAGGAAATGATGTGGTAAATGCTTAATTCAGTATAATTAGGACCAAGTGACAATGTTGCTGTTCCAGAGGTTCTGGAAATGATAAGGTGTGATTTTGCTATGGACACATCTTGTTTAATAGCTTACTTGATCAATGTTTTACAGATTTCATGGGGAAGCACACTGCGAGAACAGGTATACCTGATAAGGTGATTACGGTGTCAATGTTTGTAATTTGGTATGACATTTATTTGGCTGTTTCACTCAAGATGTTATATGCTCACAGACTGGAGCATTCAAACTCTTTCCTTGGCACTTTTAAATTAGCCTTGAATAAAAATAAATGGATGGTGTTCACTGTTCAGTTCCCAGGGACAAAAATGTTGAAAGTGACTTGTTTCCGTACTCAGAAAAATCAATAATGGCAAGATGCATCAGCACAACAATTGTTCTGTAATAACTTTGCACCTTTATCCAAACGTATTTGCTTGGTCCTTTCTGAAATGGCTTAGTTTGTTTCCCAACAATTATTTTGATATACATATGCTCATTCTTTGATAAAACATAAAGGGATGCGGTTCGCAACAGTGAAACTTTTGAATGTCAGATTGCAGAATAACACAATAATCAGTGATAATAAGTTATATCTCACAACAAAAATAGAACCAGCAGTCAAAAATATTGAGTCATTTCATATGGCATTATTTTGCTTGAAGGCCCAAGAACATTCTTGGCAACCACACTGACCAATCAGAGCCCCAAAACATTGTGACATCATGACTTCACTACTCATTGTCTACATGACAAGGTCAGATAATTATTCATGCGATTCACAACGATGGCAAAGTTGAACCACATGGTGTAAATCACATGGTCTTTCAGCTTAACTTCTCAGGTTGTTGAGAGATACAGTATAAAATATTTGTTTAATCATTATAAAATAACTTAATATGTTCCTTTATCCCTCAAAACATGGTGATAGGCACCAATAGTGTTTTGACACCATATGACGTATTAAGATATTGTCGGAAACCAAATTTTCAGTAATGGCAGCTTTGTTAACATGCCTGTTAAATACAAAATATTGGTGTGATGTTTACTGAAATGGCTTCATCTCATTATTTAACCTTCAAAACATGGCGGTAGATACCAAAATTATTTTGATACCACCTGTAGTTTCGGAGATATCGTCAGAAACAAGATTTTCAGTAATGGCGGCCTCAATATGTCAATTTTGCAAAACCTATTGGTGTGAAATTTATGGAAATGGCCTAGTTGGATTATTTACCCCTCAAAACATGGGGATAGACACCAAAATTATGTTGATATCATGCATAGTTATTGAGATACAGGCGAGAACAAGATTTTTGGTAATGGCCGCCTTAATTTGCATATTATGCAAATTGCCCAACGATGACAGATTGGCATCGTTCAGATTCTGAAAGAGCACATCTCAGAGATATAGAATCAACAAAAAAACGCTGTCCAGACCCTACTGCGAGGTTGAAGCTCACCGCCGCCGGACTAAGTAGGCTTTTTATTTATTTTCTATTCACCCCCATATTTGCTATAGCATAAAGTAGAAAAGTGATGTCTCACTACATGCTTGGACAGTCACAAATATTCATCTAATGGCATTTAATAGTTTGGTCTATAACAAACCTGCTATCTGTAGAGGGAGCGGTTAATAATTTTAATTAACATAAAATGCATAAAAAATTGTTTGAAATTTCTTAAATTTGTTATATTTTTAATTAAAGGATTGTAGTGAGTAATCATTAGGTAGTTATTGACTAAAATTCCTAAAGAAAAATGACGTTTTTAGAAGCATTAGTAGCGTTGGTTAATTCAGTTTAAATCACTGATTGCTCCCTGGCCCTCCCCACTAAGAAGGACCCAACGGGATCCAAAACAGCACCACTGGTCGCGCTCGCTTGCCACAGCGTTGCGCCGTTTCGTTTCAAACAAAATGACTGCGTGGATTGGCTTTCCTTCTTCTCAATAACGAGTTGTAGGTTATTCGTTTCAGCCATAAATCGCCCGCAAAATGGTTTTCCGATGATTGCGGACGACGTAGACAATGTGAGTGGCGAATCTGCATTACGGTATTTCGAATTTCCGATTTTCGCGCTCTTTTTTTCTCACTTGTCATTGTAAAGAGGTAGTCGTTCAAGAACGACTACCTCAAAAAGTATGGATTATCAATCAATCAAAACATCAAAAGGCACAACTAGACCATATAGGCTATATGTTTAGGCCTCCTACATGCAAATACTATACTGCTATACCGGGATTCCCGGGAACAAACCCTAGTAGCCATCCTGTGCACACTAATTTTAAGGTGCTTGACGATGGATTGAATTGCTCAGAACTGCCATTCGGTACGAAACCCTGATAACTCTGCAATACCTCCTATATAATTATAGACCAACTTCACGAGATAAGCTGAGACAATCAAACACGCTTAAAATGCTACATAGACAGTGATAAAAAGAAGCCCCAGCAAAGACAGTGTATAGATACACTGTCTTTGGCCCCAGCTAGTTGAATACCATCAAACTTCTGATGAGTAAAACCATCCTTTTCACAGGCAAAGTTTATGCAAAAGTTTCAAAACTTTCTTTTTGTCTCATGATTTCCAAACATTTTCATTCAAAGCAGTGGACTGGATATTTGCCAGCAACCATGCTTTGTGAAAGTGGTTTGGCGTATTAATATGGACAGCTGTTATGCGACCTGATCTTGTGAGCTGTCCAAAACAGATCAAATAGTTTTTGACCCAATTTGATTTTCCAGGGACTTTCAACATTCTGCTGCCACTTCGCAGTGAAGCAGATACTTACAAACATTATATGCATGCATTGTCTGATAATTTACTCAACTTTTTCAATCCTTTTACATTAGTAATGAAATGCTTGTTTCACGGTGGCAAAATTTGTGATAGAATGCACAAAAAACTCAACAAAGCCTGTTACAATGAGATGATGGGACCAAATTTGCTAAAATTATTTACCAGAATTATGTAACTAACACAACCTGGTATTGCAAACATTTTCTCAGGCCTTTAGCCAGAAATGTCAGCTGTTATAGGTTTATCACACCCTGTCAGTCTGGATGAAGTGGTACATACTTTCTGCAGAGACAATGACTGCATATTTTTACTTCTGAATAATGACTTTTTTCTTAGATATTACCTAACAGGAAAAATGGACAGTTTTGATCACTTTTTCATGGAGATTGCATGCCAAGAATAGGGTGTGATAAATAAAAAATCTAAAACTCAAATATCTAATTCCCAACAGATTTTTTCGTTTGATACATCAAAATGTTCGTCTGACCTTCATCTACATCATTGCGCTAATCGTTTTCTTGGTCAATATTTTTAACCCCAAAGTTTCCAACACAAAAATTAACACAGAACTATATATGACTATTAAAGTTACCAAAATATGTTTTTTAATAATTAAAATATTTGTTAAGTCTACAAATTTATTCATTACCATAAATTTACGAGAAAATCAAAATTTGAAAAAAATATCAGAAATCCTAATTTTTTCCATTTTTTTTTTGTTTTATGAAAATTTCATAAGATTGGCCCTCCAAATGAGTTTAGTCATTTATAGAGGTATAATTAAGATATCTAAATGCAAAATTTCAGAAGTGTAACTCCACAATAGACGGAATCATGGAGCATTGAAAAAATAAAAAAAGTTCACATTTTTTCTGAATCTGTTGTTATTAATTTTTGTGAGAGCATTCAGACTCCCAAAAGGCACGTTGAGGGTGTTTAATGCATATTATGGTAAGATTTTCGAAAGACATTCTGAAAATGCTCAAATTTCCCGCCAAAACTTTCCATTCTCTCACTGTGACTGCATAAATGGAGATGTGTACACACCTCCATTAAAAAATATCGTACAAATCATAGGACAAAATGCACTATCATAAAGTTTCATTTATTGTATTTGTGTTAGAAGTTTACACCACATCTGATGAAATTATGAAGTAGGTTATTTGCAGTAGTACAAAAAACAATTTGGCCCGTCATTGTGTCCTTTTCACGTCATGATTGCAGTGGGTTACTTAGGAAATCTTCCATGTGACTTTCATAAAGTTTCCTTCATGCAGAGTTGAGTTATGCCATATTTCTGACAAAATTATTCAAAATCAACATTACTTGTAGTATGTGGAAGCCGTAAGAAGGTTAACTTTTCAAGTAATTGTGCTCAAAACATTAGCGTGTCATCATTTGGAAACTATTCATATGAAAAACGTTGCTTACTTCCCGTCTCTGCCGAGCAATATGTATGTAATAATTGTCTCTTTTGGAATAACATTGGTTTTGCATAAATTTTTAGAATTTCATTTTCTCCTAGCCTTTCCACATGCAATTTTATTTAATTATTTTGCATAATTTCTTCAGACACAAAAATCTTTGAATTTGTGGCATAATTCAACTTTGCCTGAACAAAACTTGATGGAAGTAACATAGACTATCCTGCAGCCCAATCCAATGATTATGTGAAAAGGACAACAATAGGCCCAAACGTTTTTGCACTACTTAAATAATCTACTTGCGTAATTTCATCAGATGGGAAGTAATAGTTTTTTCAATTTGTGCCCATCTCTGCAGCAGCAAAGGAAGTCTAGAATAATAAATGTACATAGTCAAACCTATTGACATAAATCTACTTTACTAATACTAACATCTTCAACTATTCATGCAAAGATAACTCAGAAATATCACATCTTTTCTAGATTATACCAACAACAGTAACATTCATCACATAAACAAGAATTAGTTAAACCTAGTGTCGCGAACGACAAACATGCCCGGTAGATAGGTGAATGATTCTGCAAATTGTCATACAAACATGAAATTTGGCACAAATGTTGTCCTTCATGCATAAAGTAAATCCAGATGGGGAGCCATGTCAAAATATCCCCATGAGGGGAATGGCGGCCATTTTCCAAAATGGCAGCCAATGAGCATGTCTGTTTCAGCTTAATTGATTGATATCATGCCCTCACCAAAAGTAAATCATTGAAACTTCATAGAAATCGGACAAGTGGTTTATACATCACCTATATTGGCCATTTTGATAAAGAATCAACAATTATTTAAGAGTTATGACACCATTTCAACACAAATTGCGAGTGCCATTTAATTTTATACTGAAAAATCGTATTTTGTTATATCTCCGTAA
Organism: Platynereis dumerilii; assembly: GCA_026936325.1. Taxonomy (NCBI): domain Eukaryota; kingdom Metazoa; phylum Annelida; class Polychaeta; order Phyllodocida; family Nereididae; genus Platynereis; species Platynereis dumerilii. The sequence goes on from JAPTHN010000056.1 coordinate 893,149, forward strand.
ATATTCCACTAAGCTTAACAAATGAGGTATCTATCCCTATATATTTGGGGTCAAACAAGACAATTAGACCATTCTTCGCTCCAGTGATTCATAAGTCTGCTACATTGATATTGTTTGAGATTAACAAAGTTTGTGCATTATCGAAAATCCAGGATTTTTTCCGAGAGCCAGAAGTTTGTTTGTTATAGAGAGTACATTCAAATGATTAGTAATTTTTCATGCCAGCAACAAATGAGCTGAGTAGTAGGCTACCCCACAGATGGTAAATCTGGATATGTATGTGGAGCCATTCGGTATTAGTCATATGGAGTGCAAAATGACAAAAATCACTGACAAGAATCCATGGATTCAAAGCCGAGAATGCGTGGGGTTTTGAGAAGCTGATTGGGATGGCTGTCGCTAAACTACCAAGTATGAATACATGTTTTGGAATGGAAGCAAATGTCAGTAAAGGGAAGATGTAACATTTCATTGAGGTATAACAATTGGGTAACAGCACAAGCAGAGGGAGCATTGCATGACAATGCCACATTGTGTCTTCAATGTTGAGAAGGAAGTTGTACTCAGGTCCCTTAACCGTGGGGCACGTGTTGCTAAGTCACAAGGGGTACGAGTATTGTCACTTGTAAAAGGGGAAAAAGTGTGACTATGTAGTGATAGTGTCAGAGCAGTCAGGGAAATAACCGTCTGGCCAAGTAAAAAAAAGTTTGTGTTTCATCTCAAAGCAACCAGTCTTCTATCATATGTGCTGTCGAAGTGAAACTGGATTGGAGCATGCAATAAAATAGTTCCTCAATACCGCAGACATTGCAAAATATCTAGTCATTATAAACAAATTCACATTTACAAAAAACACCACAGTAAGCATTTGATTGCAAAATAATCACAAATACTACCTCCCTCCACACTGGTGTATTCATCCGCCAAGAAGTCCACCATTCTGCAATTTCATTAAGCCAACCACAGCAACTTCAATTGTTTCCCCTAGCTAATAAAATGCCCAACAAGAGTCATTAAAATGCTGTCCCAGATGCAGGGACTAACTTTAATGCTTGTCCATTTACAAAATGTTTGTACATTTCAACGAAAAATAATGTGGCTTTCACTTTAAGAGTGCTGATTATTTTCAATACATGGGCAGAATAGAACACTAGTCCTTTGGGGCAGCAATGCACTGTTACCAAATATTTGCCAGGCAGTCTATCTATCTATCTGTCTATCTATCTACCTATCCCATCTTTTCTTGTGAAATTGCATGATATTGATAGAAAAAGTAGATTGCTGCTATTTATCCATAAATCGGCCTGATAAAAATAAATTCATGTAGGCTATTTGTAGCTTACTCCAGGGAAACGTGTTAAATACTTTTGGTTTTTATAAGATTTACAAAACAAGAAGTCACAATAAAACAATAGATAAAAGAAGCAGCTATTTCACTCCAGATAGGAAGGCGATGGTCCAGACCTTTGTGTCAACTCGAGATCTCAGTAGTCAGTACTCAAATGCTTTTTATATAAAAGGCCCTCACTTCCAATGAATGTTCAACCATACTCCGCCTGAGTAGAACATTTAATTGGACATCAGAACAGAAGAGGATTTATTTTTTACTTACTGGTTGTCCAGAGTCTTATAATAGAAAGAAATAGAAAACATAGGCTGCGCAGCAGCAAACCTTCAGCGAATAACACATTTAGAAGATTACAATTACATCATAAAATTGGTGTGTTTACCAAATTCCGTATATTATAGGTATGCAACAGTGGTCGAGTAATGGCGTTCTATTATCTGTTATTTTCATGCTGCCCTGCGATCTACTGTGTGCTTGCCAGGGTTTGTAAAAGCAGGGAAAGGCCTTATTATACTAATTTACTTATATTATGGTACGGTTTTATGCATGCACCAATTTTTTCCGATCATTCAAAAAGTGTTAAATACAAGTCAAAAAGCACTGCTACATTTTATAGGTGATACGTGTAGGAAATGGCATTGCTGTATATATATGCAATAGTGGGCACGAGTATTTTTAATATTTTTTCTCAATATTACAAAAAGTATAGAATATGTATCAGTCAGACCATGAAAAGGCACAACTAAACCACATAAGTCATATGTGTACCAAACTTTATCCATGTACATGCAATAGTGACCAAGTCTTGGGCCAGAAACAAAAATATATTTTTTCTCTTTTTTTTCAATATTTCAAATAGCATTTAATATTTTCCACCAGACCTTTCAAAGGGCACAACTAGACCTTATGGGCCATGTGTGTACCAAACCTTATCCATTTACATGCAATAGTGACCGAGTCTCAGCCCAAAAAACTAAAAAAATACATATTTTTCTATTTTCCAAATTTTTGCAAAAAGTATAGAATATCCATCAATGAGACCATCAAAAGGCACAACTAGACCATATAGTCCACATCTGTACCAAATTTCATAAGTGCACATGCAATAGTGACTGAGATTTGGCCCGGAAACGAACAAAAATAATTTTTATATTTTCTCAATTATTTCAAAAGGTATTGAATATCTATCAATTAGACCATCAAAAGGCACAACTAGACCATACAGGCTATATGTGTACCAAATTGCATCCATGTACATTCAATAGAGGCCGAGTGCTGGCCCGGAAACGATCTATCCGCCCGCCGCCCGACCGACCGACCGCCCGCCCACCCGCCCGCCCGCCCGCCCGGCGGACGGACAACATTTTTACCCAAGTGATTACAATACCTTCTTCGAACTTCGTTCGCTGAAGGTAAAAAAGAAAAGAAACCACTGCCTTGTATCTATTAAATTGTACTGATTGCCATCAAGCATTTTTTCTTATGAATATAATTCAAAATGATTATAAAACATTTCTACAAAATTTAAAAATGTAAGCAGGAGAGGATATTTGTACTTTGTTTATTTAATATTTAGAACAATGGAAGTCAATTCCCACCATAGGCATGTTGGTGATCTGGCCCATTGAATTACAAATAAACAAATCCAATTTCACTGATTCAGATTAATTTTTACTTAAGATGGTGTGACATAACTGCTCATTAATGACCAATTACAATAACACTTTAATAATCAAGGCGATTTTGTGAACAAAAAAATGAACGAAGAGGTGGATAAGATTGCAGTTTCTCTTGATATGTATTCAAGGGAACCAGGCTTGCAATACCTCAAATCAATGCTTGAAATGTGAACTTTAAAACTGCATATAAGATGTTGCCATTAGTATAATGGAAGTTGCTAATTAGTGCTAGCGAGTTCCTCTGATGTCTCTTACAAAGGAAAGGAAATCAAATATGACCGTTTCCTTTTGGTGTATCTCAGTACCAAACCCAACAAGGTCAGTCATACATTTTCAGGATTAAAGCTGAGAATGAGTGCCTCAAGATGGTATATGGCATGATGACTTCTGTTGGAAAGCTATTGAGTAAAGACAAATGATAGTAATATCCAGTAATGATTGTAATTTTGTGAGCGACCCAAGACATTACATAACAGTGTAAATATTTTGAGAATAACCATATTGGCATTACCTCAAATTAATTATATTTCTATTGATACTGTTTTCCAGAAATATGTTGCCCTTAGATATGCAATTTGCTAATTAATCAGTGGTACGAGCGGTTTTCCAAAAGTTCTGTCCAACTAGTCTTAACTTTTGCTAGATTTGATATAGAAACATGATATTTGGGTCAAATAATATTGACGTAGTTCCCAAATAACACCCAAAAAATCCGATCACTTAGATAAAAATAAATGCTTAATATGTTGCCATGGAAACCAGAAGTCATGAAATGCGGCCCAGATTTTGTAGTAATCACTTAAAAAGAATTGAACACCAGCTTATGTTTTCTGTGTTTTGCCTTATTGAATTAATATATGTTCATAATTTTTTTCATGAAATACAATCAGTTATTTGTAAAATCATTAAAAGCAATGAAAACTGGTATTATTGTCACATCTCAGTTACTTTACTATCTCCTGTGCAGTTTCCCATTTTGTTTATGAGATGAGAATTTTTTTGGATATGGATGACACCATATATCCTTGTTATATTTCTTCAATTTAATTCGATAAAAACCTGCAGAGAGAGTAAGAACCTTCTATAATACATACAAGGACGGCAGTATGAGTGATAGAACCAAATAAAGATTGTAAAAACTTTTTCTGAATGAAGAAAACACACATTGGATGACCTAATAAAAGAAGACTGGACAACGCCAAAACAGCCCTTAACATGAAGACTGAGGGATCTTATTTAGGCATGGTTAGAAAGTTTGAGAAAATATATTTACGGGGTCCCAGTCATTAGTTTAGGAGTTGTGAAATGGCTATAAATGTTTTGAATATATTTTGTTCTATATCTCTTGTAATATTTACATATTTTGACAAGATATATCAAGTATGTGTCTGTTTACAAGACTCTGGTCGCACATAATGACTTTTGGTTTCCATAGCAACAAATCAAAAATTCTATGATCTGATATTTTGGGGATCATTTGCAAATTACCTCAATATCAACTGACCCTAATATCATTTTCCTGTAGAAAATCTAGCAAAAGTTGTGACAGGTTGGACAGAACTTAGCCTAATGGTTAGAGCGCTTGACTGCGAATCCAATGGCACTTGAGGACGCGGGTTCGAACCCCGCTCCTGGAACTCAATTGGAGTGAGTTGGTTGTGGCTGTGGCCGGGGAGGGTGGCCACTTGTGTTGGCAGGAGTTCACCCTCCTGTCAGGTGTGAGCAGCAACACTCCAGCCAGACTCCCCTGGACTGGATGACTGGACAAGCATGGAAGTGAATACCACAACAAGGAAAGCTGTCACCAGGAGTGCTGAAGACTGCACCAGTGCACCAGTCATCACAGATTGTACATTTCATTGTAAACCGCACTAGATTGATCTAGAAGATTATATGTAGCGGTATAAAAATGTTCAAATAATAATAATAATAAAAAACCCATCGTGAAGTACAAAAAGTCAGCGAAACACCAACAGTGATCTCAGATGAGGACTATGAGGCATTGATGTTTAAATGGACATATGAAGTTTGAGGAAATAGTTCATTAATCTGAGAATTTGTGAAATGTTATGGATTATTTTTAGTATGTTTTTTGTACTGTAGTCCTGGTAAAAAAAATGAATTCTTGACAAGATATAATGAATCTGTACCTCTAAAAGTGCCCTGGGCCGCATTTCATGACTTTTGGTTTCCATGGCAAAAAATTAACCATTTATTTTTATTTCTATGATCTGATTTTTTCAGGATCATTTGAAAATTACTTCAATATTATTCTACCCAAATATCATGTTTCTGTATTTAATATTGCAAAAGTTATGGCAAGTTGGACAGAACTTATGGAAAACCCCTCGTAATGACTTCGTTAAAGGATGCCTATTGAATTGAAAAGAATCAAATTTGTTTGGTTACATCAAACCTAGTGAAGTTATGCACACATAAAGAACGATCTGAATAGGTACACCAATCCATGAAAAAGCCTGCCCTCATCCCTTCAGATATATTTGTGGCCTTGATATGTCCGAAGTTACCACAAGGTGTCCCTTATGGCATGCTGTACTGCAAGGTGTACCCCTTGGTCATGTTGTCTGGCCTAAATCTAGGTTAGTCAATGATTGATGGCTGGAAACCCCTCAGAAGTACATGGTGGAAAAAGTGAGTTACCTTTAAATTTCTTTTTAAATTCAGTTATAGTTGTTACAGCCGATAGGTCTACATGCCCGATTTGCAAATCGGGCTGCCTTTTGCATGCCAGACACTAAAAAAGGTCTTTGTCATAATATCTACTCCCCTCACCATGCTTTGCCAATATCCCTACAAAATATCCAAAAAGTGCAACCAAGCCACATTTTCTACTGAACTTTTCCATAAGTTCTAATGTGCTATGTTAGAAACTTTGTCCTAATATATTTGACAGCCATCTCTTCTACATCAAATAGTGACCAAATAGTGCCTCATGGTTAGAAACTATTTTGACACTATTTGAAGAAGAGATGGCTGTCAAGCACTGCCATCTCTTCTAACTACACAAGGGGGCAGCACTCCTCAAGTGTGCAGGCACAGGAGAGACACCTGGTGACAGGCGGTGAAATGACATCTATTTAGCCAAATTTACTTAAATTAGCCTGTCTCATGAAATTCCTGATCTTTTCTCAAAGGAAGTCAAGTCATTGTCAATCTGAACTGCCAGGGATGGGTTGAGTTCTAGTTCAGTGAAGCAGATATTGATAATTTCTGTCCAGATTCATTAAAAATTATTTCCCAAATGACGTGAAAATTTTTTTTTTAAGGGGATGTTAATCCAATAATATTGAACAGCAAACAAACAAAAGGCACTGAAAACGCTTGCAAACGAAACAGTCATTGCAAACGAAGTGACATCAGGCCAAGACGTCACTTGATGATGTCACTTGATGACGTCACAGGTTGGCCAGTTCATGTATGCCAAAAAGTCGCAAAACCAAAATATTCTTGGTGCAGAAAATCATTTCTTAAAAATTGCGTTTTAATGCAATCGTCATGAAACTGCTACACGATGTAGCCAAGTGATGTCTGCATCTACGCTGTAAAGGGCGTGAAGATATATTGAACAAATTTTATTCGCCAGCCCTCTAAATTTAGACATGTGAAAAATTTGTTTTTCCACGGTCAGAGTGCTGTATAATAAAAACGGTTTACCCGAAATTAATGTCGTGTTCAGCGAAGACGCAAGAAGTACCCACAAAGGTGCTCTATCAATTTCAAGGCTTTAACTGCAAAATTGAGGGAGGGAGGTCATTTTTACTGTCATGGAAATAGTCTTTTTTCCGTCTTTTTTTTCCCATGTCAAATGATGCTAATATTTTTGGGATTCCCCCCGGAATCCCCGTAAAAATTGGGTTAATTGTCCCTCACAACAATAAAAAGACCTTAACCAGTTATTTGTTGATACAACACAAGCCAATTTTGTAAATCCGGTTAACACAGAAATTCACTAACACAGGCTAGAGTTAACCCACTGGTAGATACAATCTTGTACAGAAATCACAGGCCCCTCGCCTTGGAGTAGATCTATATTGATAATATATGTCCAGATTCATCAAAAAATTATTTCCAAAGTATTCCCTGGCTTTCATGATTTTCCTATTGATAGTCTGTGTTCCATGGCTCTGAACATGGTAGGCCTATGTTTTGCAACAGAGAAATAAGCATTTTCGGATCTGAAATTTGTGATGTTGTGTGTTTAAACTAATGAAGTATTCGGCTGCTATAAAATTCTTAAACAAATTCTGAAAACCAGGTGACAAAATTCAAGTATTGACTCAAGTATTCCCTTGCTTCCATGATTTTCCTATTGATAGTCTGTGAGTTTCATGGCTCTAAACATGGCAGGTTTTGTAACAGAGAAATAAGCTGTTTCGGATCTGAAATTTGTGACATTAGACTTTTTGGCCACAAAATAAATTGTAGAAAATTTCTGAAAACCAGGTGATAAATTTCAGATATTGACTGAAATATTTCCCAACTTTCATAATTTTCCTATTCATAGTATTTAAGTTTCAGGTCTCTGAACATTGTATGTTTTGCAAAAAAGGTAGCAGCATGACGCACATGAAAATCGCGATCTGTTATGTTTTCAGAAACGGCCTTATTGACTGCTCAAAAAAATCGTAGATAAATTCTGAAAATCAGGTGATAAACTTCAGATATATATTGAAATATTTTCCAACTTTCATAATTTTCCTGCTCATAGTATTTGAGTGTCAGGTCTCTGATCATTGCATGTTTTGCAAAAAAGTTAGCAGCATGACGCACATGAAAATCGCGATCTTTTATGTTTAAAGAAATGGCCCTAATGACTGCTACAAAAATCATAGATAAATTCTGAAAATCAGGTGATAAAATTCAGGTATTTACTGAAATATTTGCCAACTTTTGTAATTTTCTGATTCATGGCATTTGAGTTTCAGGTCTCTAAACATTGTATGTTTTGCAAAAAAGTTAGCAGCATGACGCAAATGAAAATTGCAATCTTTTATGTTTAAATAAATGGCCTTATTGACTGCTAAAAAAATCGTAGATAAATTCTGAAAATCAGGTGATAAAATTCAGGTATTTACTGAAATATTTTCCAACTTTCATAATTTTCCTGCTCATGGTATTTGAGTGTCAGGTTTTTGAACATTGTATGTTCGCAAAAAAGTTAGCAGCATGACGCACGTGAAAATCGCGATATTTTATGTTTAAAAAAATGGCCTTATCGACTCCTTAACAAGAAAATTTTTTCAAAAAAAAATAGAGGCGATTTTTAGAGCAAATTCAGCTTGTTCCACATATTTCATCCCATCTACATTTAATTTCGGCCCGATCCCGCAAAAGCGTCCTGTTCCGCAACTGCGCATCCGCGTTTTACAAAGTCCCGCGGCCCGCCGTTCCGCAAATTAGGCCCGTCCGCATTTTACGCCGGCCACCAGTTCTGATGACGAAGTTTCACAGCCTGAAATTCAGAATCTTGGAAAAGCCTCCTGTCGGGAGGCCTGTGGCCATCTATACAGAGGCGAGTGGCTATATATAGAATCACTAAGACTATATCAGCGATAGGCTGACGCATCGCCTCTAAAAAAATCATAGATGAATTCTGAAAATCAGGTGAAAAAATTCAGGTATTGACTGACATATCCCCAAAGTTTCATAATTTTCCTGCTAGTCATAAGCGAGTGTCAGGGCTGCAAACCTCACATTTTTTTCCTGAAAAAGAACAGCAACTCTACTGCATAGCATGGTAACGTCACAATAGGACTCAGAGAATAATTGGCAGCAGCCAAAGTACCATACGGCCAGCCAAAGCTTCAGATGGTAAGGCAAAGCATCTGATGGAATATCATCTGATGAAAAAGGGTCTGATGAAATATCCAAATAGTATCTTGGGGGATATTTGATCTTTTCAAATATCCTCATAGTGCTATTTGGAATATCCAAAGTCTTTTGAAAAGCACTTTTTGCTATTAGACACAATGGCAGTAGAGGCATTGTCACAAGCAATAGTGCTAGTATTTGTTACTCCTCATGATAATTAAATCTTGAGTAAGTTTGTGAATGTAATGTGATATATAATCTGATAATTGCATGTATTTACCTGCTAATTTAACACTTTAAAGTGACCTGTAGACTATGTAATAACACATGAGTGTACTTCAATAGAACACAAACAAGACTTCTTTTATTTTATAGAATGATGCCAAAACACCTAATCAGTGCTGTGGATGAAGCATGGAGAGTCAGAAAGAATTTTGCATCTTACACTATGATTCTTATGATGGAACTAACGAGTCCCTCACTTGTCCTAAGGATTATGATTCTTGGAAAACCATTCTGAATGCAGCCCAAGTTAGGAATCATTCTGATATTCTTAAAATTGCTGAAGGCTTGGAAGATAAAGAAGTTCCCAAGATCCACTACCACGGCACAGACAATGCAGAAGTCGGTTCACACTAAAATGTGATTTGGATTCGTTAGCTCGGAAACAAGAGGAAATAGAGTTAGGCCCAGATTCAGAAAATGGCCATGCACCCAAGACACAGAAGAGAATGCTTTCGGTATCAAGGGTTTACCTGCCTAAGTGTGTATTCTGTGAAAAAGACAAATGTTTGAAGGGAACTTCCACTCGTGAAAACCTTGTCAAAGCTGCACAGATTCGAGTTGATGAGCATCTCCGAGAATACGCTGCGGAAAAAGGATATTTGCGGATAATAGCAATTACAAGCCGTGATATTGTTGCTGCAGAGGCGCACTACCATCTCTCTTGTTACCGAAATTACACCCGGCCAGCATCATCTGCTGATAAAAATGAAACTGAAGTGGACTGCCCTTACACAAATGTTGAAATTGAGGCATATGATGATCTATTTGCACATGTAAGGAATGATGTCTTTCCGAACAAGGTCATTACTCCTCTGACTTTTCTCACTTCGAGAGTAGCAGATTTCATGCATTCTAAAGGAGAGATGATTACGGAATCTACCCGGAAGCATGTAAGACGAAGAATTGAACAGGAACTTTCTGACCTGGTGCAAATGTTCAATGATGAAAAGGGAAAGCTGTTGGTTGTGCCGAACAGTCTTACTTTGGAGGAAGTAGTGATTGAAATTCAAAAGCTGCTGCATGAATTGACATTGCTGAGAAAAAAATCAAATGACATACAACTTGTTGAATCGTGCCAAACTTCTGGTGCAGTCCATAAGCCAAGATATTATCTATGCCACTACAAGAGGTCATCAAAAAACACCAAAGCACTTATTACTGCCTTATGCTGTGAAAACGCTAACTGGAAACACAGAACTGATTCGAATTCTGAACAGGCTGGGGCATGGTATCTCATATGCACAGCTAGAAGAGATTGACACGGCTCTTTGTCTTCAGAATCTAGCTGCAGCCCAGAATCAAAGGTTGATTCTGCCTACAAACATCCAGCCTGCAGTCTTCACAAGTCTAGCCCGGGATAATATTGACAGATTAGAGGAAACTCTTTCTGGCAAACGGACATCCCACCGCGTTAATGGTGTTGCGATCCAACCAAGAATTTTTGGACCTCTTCTACTGAAGCCAGCCCTACCTCCGATTGAGAAGACAAAGCAAAGAACTGTGTCAACGGAACACTCTGAACTTGCTACTTTCCAAATCCTTTGCCAACAAATCCCAGAAGTGAGGATTCTAGAATTGCAAGCATGGCCTCCAAGAAGAGAAACTTCTTGTGGATTCTTGACAGGTAGGTCAACACCGACAACCAAATTGTACCCAGCTGGACTGGTTTTAATATCATGTCAAGAAGTGATATAGATATCAGCAAAGATGTTCTTTGCTATTTGCCAACCATTAATGCTCCTGCCACAGAAATGAACACTGTCCTTGAAATTCTAAATCAGTCCGAAGCTATAAGAAAGGAACTCCAACTCTCAGTGATCATCTTAGTTTTGACTGGGCAATTTTCGCCAAAGTGGCAGAAATAGTATGGCGATTCAAAGAAAGATATGCCAATATTACCATAAGACTGGGTGCTTTTCACACCATCTGCAACGCTTTGGCAGTTCTTGGGAAGAGATTCCAGTGCTGGATTAAGAGATATTTGTATTGAGTCTGGAATTATTGCTGAGGGTTCTGTCACTGGAGTTCTTGATGGCAAAATGAACAATCATGCCGTGAGAGTACACAAACTTGTCTATGAAGCCATGATGAGACTGATTTGGAAAGAGTTTATAACAAGAATGTCAGAACAACAACCTCTGCTTGAAAGAGTTTTGAATGCAGTCAGGAATTTGGATTTGAAGCCGTCCAGCGTTGCAGATATCTTAGAGAATCAAGACTTCCTGGACATTACAAACAGATGGTCAGAATTCCTAGGATTTCTCCGAAATTCAAATGGTGATCTTTCCAAGTTTTGGATGTCTTACATTGACTTTGCGGAAGATGTCATACTGGGTCTGCTACGTGCATCTCGAGAAGGGTATTGGGATCTGCACCTTCATGCTATCAGAGAACTAATCCCATGGTCATTCGCATATGACAGAACAAATTATGCCAGGTACTTGCCAGTCTACTATGCAAAAATGTCAGGTCTCTGTTACACCCATCCTGATGTTTATAGACATTATAGTGCATTCAAGCAAGGCTTCTTTTCAGTGCAGTTGTCAGAGACCAATCCATTTGGGCATCTTCCAATAGATCAAGCACTTGAAGTAACTGTGAACCATGATACTCAAACACCTGGTGGGACAACAAGATTCAGTCTCCACTCATCAGCCGTGAAACGGTATTATTTAACAGCTGAACACAGAAGTGCATTCCTAGGTCAACTTCGTAATTTTGTTCCAAGAGAACAAAGAAGGCTCTTGCCATTCTGACCTCAGGCAGTCTCGTGTCGTTAAAGATGAGGAAGCTGTTTGTACAATCTTCCATCTATTTGAAGATTGGATAAACCCCTTTGCTGAATCCAAGGACATTATCAACATCTCCACTGCCCAAACTGCAACTCCATGCACAAGAGAAGTGCTACAAAAAATTTAAGGAAGAGCGACTTGATAGTGACTGCCCTGTGATATAATTCTATGAAAGCATCAAGCTGAATAAGCTAAAAACCTTCACCAGTATGTTACAAAAGAAGCAAGAGAAAATGCAGTGTGGCAGAACAATGATCCTAAAAGCTGACCGCTCACTGTTCGGAAGAATTCTGGTTATTGCACAAAGCCGAAAACTTCGCATGTAGGACATATTGTCTTATCTCCTTGGTCCACTGCCATTGGCTCTAGCAACTCCAAAAAGTTTTCTGAGGAAAACAAACAAAGCAGCATTGGCTGCCACACTGCAGAAAAACTTCACTCCGGCGGAATGCATACCTGATAATTCTGCAACCATTATAGATGGCATGAATTTGGTGCACAAAGTCAGTGGAAATCAGGAAACCTTTGGAGAGATTGCTGATACCATTTTGAGCATGATTCTCCAACAAGGAAGCCCCAGTCACCGGATTGACATTGATTGAAATTTCTGTGTACTTGTCAAAAACAAAGAAATTGAGCGCAGACTGCGTGGTGACCAAGGTGGCCAAAGGCTTCAGAAAATTGCACCTAAGCACCTTGTGAGGCAGTGGAGATTGTTTATCACAAAGACAATGAGCAAAAGCAATCTCATTGAGTTTCTGGTATGCACATGGAGACAACCAGAGTGTAGGAGCAAGCTTGGAGATAAGATGCTGTATGCAACTGTTGGTGATAAGTGTTTCCTGATCACCAAAGATGGGAGTGGTGAGGTTAGTGATCTCTCTGGTACACAAGAAGCAGCTGATGGTCGGTTGCTCCTGCATGCAGCCCATGCAGAAAGGGCAGGATATGAAGTGGTGGTCATTTGTTCAAATGACACAGATGTTTTCATCTTGAGTTTGGCTCTGAAAAAATGAAATTGGCTCTCAGATTGAAGTGTGGAAGTAAAACTCGTGTCAAGTGAATCGACATCAGCAGGGTGGCGCCAAACTTGGTTCTGAATGTTCAAAAGGTCTCATCGGTCTACATGCTTTCACAGGGTGCGACAGCGTTAGTGCCTTTGCTGGCAAAGGAAAAGTCAGTGCGTTGAAGTTGATGACCATTAACCGTGATGTTCTCCAAGCCTTTGATAAACTTGGCCAGCAGTGGAATGTTACACCTGTTACGTGCCAACTATATGCCTCCGAAAACAACGACTGTGAGTGTTAATGACCTGAGATACCATTTGTTCTGTGTCAAGAAGGGTGAAGTGGAAAGTCATCAACTTCCTCCCAGCAAAGACTGCTTGGAACAGCATGAGCAGCCTGCCAATTATCAAGCTGCAATTTGGAGACGTTGCCTAGACCCAATGCCTGAAATACCTGAACCAATGGGACATGGGTGGACACTTGAAACTACTGAAGGACATGATTGCCTTGCAGTGAAGTGGATGGAAGGTAATCCAGCCCCAGAAGCCGTACTTGATCTCCTCTCCTGCAAGTGTACCACTCGCTGTACTCTACCTAGATGTGTTTGCTTGGCAAATGGATTGAAATGCATCAATATGTGTAAATTGCAAGACCGTGATAACCAAGCTACTGAGGATGCGGACTGTGATGTTGACGATCTTACAGATGATCTTGATGAGGACTAGGTATCCAAAAGATACATTTACTGCTGAATAGGGTGCATCATCTGCCCCTATATCTTCAAAACATCATGGACTTTTGCATGATTGTTCCCTTGTATCATAAAGAAGCCCTGCAAAATTTTAGGAAAAAATTCTAATGCCAAAGGGTGGCACAACAGCCTTAAAATTTCAGTATTAGGTCATATATTAGCGATTCGCGGTTATTAATAATATTGTCAATTTTAAATGAAATGATTTTTGAATGGCACAGTTAGATTCCTTATAAAGAGAGCTTTAATTTGAATAATAACATCAATGGTTTCCATTCAGTAGAAGTCAAAATTGAGTGGAGATATTTTCTCTTTTATTGGGTAAAATGTGATAAATCTTCAGAAAAGTGTTCCTTATGTTTTATTCCAACGATTATGTCAAAGTTAAGCAGAAATTGAGCTCTTAAGTTGATTTTTCCAAACATTTTGTCATAATAGTCAGAAACTTTCGGCTTTCCAAAATACTTAGGCATGAGAAATTTTCAGAAATATATCTTTCTACCATTCAAATTAAAGACAATTTTCTTCTGAGAATAATGTTATATGAATTGGAATCATACAGCGAACCATAAGCTAGATATTTCTAACCGCGACTTATCAAAGCATCATTTTTTGACAATTTTGGACTGAACTTTGACACAAAAGTGCCACCCTAAAGCCACATTCGATCTTATTGAAATTTTGCAGAATGTGTTTTTATGGGCATAGGTACAATATGGCAAAAGTGCAAATGTATATTTCAATTTTTTTCATTTTTAGGGGGCAGACGATGCACCCTACTGCTGAAGTAAAGGTATTTCTGTTTCATTGCAATACTTATGCATGTAAACTCCCATATAGTATACATGGATATTCTTTAGTTGCATTTTTTAAATGTTCTTTGAGGTGTTGCCCGATTTTGTTGTACATGTATACGCTAACTTTGTTGATTGCATAGGCCTAGTTTGTTGTTTGAACAATCATTTTAATTGTTAAAATGCTGTTATTATTCGTCATTACTGAGTGGCATAGCCGTAGATATATTGCCATTTATCATATTTTACAGCACATATTCTTATCTTACATTTGTGTACGAGGGGTTTTCCATAAGTTCTGTCCAACTGGTCATAACTTTTGCAAGATTTTATGTAGAAACATGATATTTGGATCAGATAATATTGACGTAATTGGCATATAACTCCCATAAAATCAGATCATATAAATAAAAATAACTGCTTATTCTGTTACCATGGAAACCAGAAGTCATGAAATGCGGCCCAGACTTTGCAGTTTTCACTTAAAATGAATTGAACACCTGCTTGCATTATCTGTGTCTTGACCTATTGAATTAAAGTATATTCATAATTTTTTTCCATTAATTACAACCAGTTACTTGTAAAATCATTGACAACAATGGATACTGGTATTATTGTCACATCTCAGTTACTTCACCATCACTCAAGCAGTTTCCCAGTTTTTTACGAAATGAGCATTTTTTTTGGATATGGATGACATCATATATACTTGTTACATTTCTTCATTCTACTTTGATAAAAACTAGCAGAGAGTGAAAGAACCTTTTATCATACATACAAGGAAGACAGTATGAGTGACACAGCCAAATGAAGATTGTACAAACTTTTTCTGAATGAAGAGAACACACACTGGAAACCCCCAAAAAAGAAGACCGCGCAATGCCAAAACTGACCTCAAATGAAGAATGAGATATCTTATTTCGACATGGATATAAAGTATGAAAAATGTATTTACAGGGTCAGAGTCATTAGTTTAGGAAGTTGTGAAATGGCCATGAATGTTTTGAAAACATTTTGTCCTATATCTCTTGTAATAATTGCATAATTTGATAAGATATATCAAGTCTGTGTCTGTTAACAAGCTCTCGGCCGCATTTCATGACTTTTGGTTTCCATAGCAACAAATCAACAATTTGTTTTTACCTCTTTCATCTGATCTTTTGGGAATCACTTGCAAATTACCTCAATATCAACTGACCCAAAAATCGTTTTTCTATATGAAATATAGCAAAAGTTATGACACGTTGGACAGAACTTATGGAAAATCTATCGTAAAGAATAACAAGAACCCAGGGGGGTTCAAAATGGAGGTAGTGTAGTGTCCTAAGTTGAAGTTCATATGCCCCGGAATTGACTATTTCCCTGATATGAGTGCCAGTACCAGGTGTTGTTAATATACTGTGTGCTTAATTTCAGAATTTTTACAAATAATCCATTTTCAAGCCACAGAATGACCATGTGGCAGATGCGATATGGAAAAAGAATACATTCCATAAACTTGAAAAGAGCTGTAATATGATGCATGGAAATGTGTGTGATCTGCCAGGTAAAACCTCCTTTTTATGGAAGGAGCTGCACATTCATTTATTATTATAAAGCATTTTGGTGAATATGATATGATAAACAATGAGAAGACTGGGAATCTTAGAGTAAGACATACTGTATCCACTAATAGAATTTATTGTCTCAGTATGGAACACTGGATAATGGATATATAGTCCGGGCAGCCTGTCAAAAATATAGGGCCTACCCAGGACAAATTGCAACAGTAACTTGTTATAGTGCGTTTGAAAGCCCTTGATGTACTGAATGACATATCAAAAGTTTACCAAAATCAATTGAGTGGAACAGGTTGAAATCGACCATCGAAAAATGATTATAATTTTTGCGGATTTTCACCATTATTTCAGCTACGAGCATGAATGACATCACATATCAGGTCTCAGACAATGAAATAATTGGTATAAGAGAATGAAATTTTGCACAAATATAGTCCCTGATATTGCAAATGCTTTGACAAAACTTCATGGAAATATATTCAGTGGAATGGGTTCAAATGACAATTAAGTAATTATAATATTACTTTGTATATTTCATCGAGATGACGTGTGACGAGCAAGAAGGGCTTGACATTTCAGGCCTTAGCCAGTTCCAGAATTGCTAAATCGACATGAAATTTTGCACAGGTATAGACAAATATACAGTTAATCACATAACAAAACTTTACTGATATATATCAAGTGAAACCAGTTCAAATGAACAATTAAAAATCCCTATGAATTTATCCACTTTTCATCGACGCCCGAAGAATGACATCACATTCCATGTTTCAAACAACTAACAATTTTCTTTCTAACTTGCAAATATTAACAGGGAAAAACATAGTATATTGGAAAATAATGCAGATCATAAATCTGATTAACCCAGTAGCAATTTGTAACACATTTCATGGAATGGGCATGATAGCTGCCTTCACCCCAGGAATAAAGAGAGACTTCAATATCAGGAGGATTGATGTCACATCAGAAGACATTAATTCTGTTGGACAGGTTAGCATAAAGAACACAGATGTACTCTCAGTAACATGCTATGAACATCTCACCGATCCAAAGACGCAGTTTTCCCATACAAATCTGGACTTCCTCTGGAAAATATCACCAATGCTTGAAGTATCAAGACCTCTTTGGTCTGGATTTATGCAAATGATCCACAGAGGAGAACATCCAGCTGCTTCTTCTTTGGAATTCTTGCCGATTATTGATATGGACCCAAATGACCCCACATGCATACATTCCACTCTCAGTTGTGTGTGCAACCAAGCCAAGAAGTATCAATGTACTCCTGTGATCACTTTTGATCAGCCACTCTGGTTGAAGGCTTATGTGATAGTTGAGAGCCAACCAGACAACAGAGATCTACATTCAGTGGTTGTCAGATTGGGTGGCTTCCATGCTCAAATGAGCTTTCTAGGCAGCATAAGCCATCTTATGAAAGGCTCGGGCATCGAAAATTTGCTTGAGGTCATATATGCTGGTAACACAGTTGAACACATCTAGTCTGGGAAAGCAGTCGCTTGAGCCATCGGAGGTCATTTCATTGTGGATGCTGCCCTTCACTCTTTACAGGTGATTTCATTAGTACGCGATTCTCAGATTCTTGACCACAAAATACATAGCATTTTTGGTTAATCTGATTGGTTTAGAAGCAATAGAACGTCACACATCTCATATATCAAACGTAGTAAATCCCTGTTTAGCATTGATTTCTCACTATCAAGTGTGAATGACCAGAATCGTGTGCTAATGAAATCACCTGTAATGGCAGCAAAACTGCTTGATTTAAATCTTCCAATCAACGGAATTGAGCAGGGTCTGACAAATGAGCCTGATTCAACAATGGATTTTAACAGTGCTACAGCCAAGTTTCTTCAGATCAAATCGAGGAACTCCGTGATCTTGCATGTCAAGTTCTTTCAAGGGAAGTCATGCTTGACTCTGTTGAGCAAAATGAAACATCGGAAGTCATCATGCAAATGTTGGAGCATGAGCAGAAAAGTCTCTCATCCAAAACATCAAAATTGTGGCTACAGTACATGCAGATGATTGACCTTCTTCGAAAATTCATCAAAGGAGAGTGTGTGGGTGACTGGGCGCTTCATCTGCAAAGTCTTTATGATATGTTGCCCTCCTTTGCAGCATCAGGACATAGGCTCTATCTAAAGTGTGTACATATGTATCTGCAGAAAATGTTTAAACTTCCTGAAGAGCATCCCGACGTTTACCAGCACTTCCAGGAAGGACTACATGTCATACGTCGTTCGGATCGTTGTTGGGCTGGACTGTCACCTGACTTGGTCATTGAACAATGCCTAATGCGTAGTTTGAAAACAACTGGTGGGCTGACAAGAGGACGAGGTTTTGATGACACACAGAGGCTCTTGTGGACAGTTACAATGCCAGTCTGTGCTGAAGGGAATTGTTCCATGCAGCAACTAACTGGGATAAACTTCACAACTAATGAACAACACAAAGACACCACCAAATCAAGGGTAGTAAGGGATATGAAGGACACGCAAGAAATATTGAGATATCTTTCAGAGAAAAGTCCCTTCAATGACGAACCTTCCCTGAGAAATATTGCCACTAGTGTGACTTCAACATCCTTTGTAAATGTTCATGACGCACTGAGTGTTGGAAATCAGATCCTCACATCAATGGAATGTAGTAATGTGGCAGGATATACCTTCCGTAAAAAGGACCAAGCTGTCACCATGGATGCAGTCAAGGCAACTGTAGCCATTAACGATGAACCTGTCCATGTAGACCCAAACTTGCTCTTCCAAAGACTGGTGACTGTTGGTGCAAGGAATTCGGAATTGACTGAGGCATTCGGTTATGAGCTTTGTCAATATCCACCAGCTTTCTTTGACTCATTCAATGTCATGAGAACTGCAAATAAATCTTCCCTTGCAGATGCCCTTTGGTCATCTGAACTTGCTGGTTGGCCTGGACCAAGAGGAGCAACATGGCAACAGATCTTTGAGCAGTATAAAGCCAATGTACTGTTACACTATGGCAAAGCAATACTTGTGTTTGATGGATACAGTGCAGGTCCAAGCACAAAGGATTGTGCACACACAAAGAGAACTGATGGTAAAGTTGGAGCAACAGTGCACTTTATTCCGAGTATGACACTACAAACGAAGAAGGAAGTTTGGTTTACCCAAGTTTTTGCAGCTGTGACTTCGCCCACTACTTTCCAACCAAGAAAACAAGCAGCGGTTCATTGCATCTCTCTCTGAAGCACTTGAACAAGCTGGTTGTGAAGTACATCAAGCCAGAGCAGACGCTGATCTGTTAATTGTGTAGACAGCCATAGCATCTGCGGCTCATCAAAATACTGTTGTTGTCAGAGATGATACCGATCTCTTAGTGCTGCTGTTATTCCATACCAAGAATGTCCACCATAGCATATTCTTCAAGCCTGAACCAAAGAAAAATGTCAAGAAAGTCACAAAATGTTGGAACATACCATCCGCGAAAAGTTTGCTTGGAGCAACTAGATCTCTGACAACATCCTTTTTCTTCATGCAGTCTTGGGTTGTGACACAACCTCCCGGGTGTTTGGACTGGGCAAGAAAGTGGCTATCAGCAAATTAAAGACTTGCAAGCTATTTCAAGACCAGGCTGA
Organism: Platynereis dumerilii; assembly: GCA_026936325.1. Lineage (NCBI taxonomy): Eukaryota > Metazoa > Annelida > Polychaeta > Phyllodocida > Nereididae > Platynereis > Platynereis dumerilii. The sequence continues at coordinate 912,827 of JAPTHN010000056.1, forward strand.
ATTATTTATGAAACAAGGGACCTGCCAAAACGACATTGTAAAGGCAGGGGAAATAGCAATGGTGTGCCTATACAACGGAAAACCTGGGGGAAGCCTCAATGACCTGTGATTTCAGCGCTTTTGCGCCAAGGCATCCACCAGTACCATTCCAGTGCAACCAAGCTCATTGCCTCCAACATCAGCTGCTACAAAATTGCATAGCCTGAGGGTTTATGAACAAGAACAGGCATGGAAAACCCTGCAAATGGTGTGTCTCCTTCAGCCTGGGGTTGGAAGATCAATGACGGAAAGTATGTTCCGATCATGACAGACCTCCGGCCTGCTCCACATCAATTGCTTGAAGTGGTACGATGTACCTGCAAGACTGGTTGCAGTACATTGCGGTGTTCTTGCAGAAAGCATGGATTGGACTGCACCATGGCATGTTCAGAATGCAAAGGAGTGTGCACCAATTAGGCAGTTCTTACCGATTTCGAGACAGATTCAGAGTGCGACGACAATATTCCATAGATTCAGAAACTGAGAAAATAAATTGTTATTTGGTTGAAAAGCTTTGTAAATTGATATGACTGCGCATAACTATACCATTTCTTTTAACTAATATATTCAAGATTATTATGTTTTTGTCTGTGTGTGTGCATGCTTTCGTTAAACATTGCTTGATTTCCATGGGCTGAAATTTTAATATATCTTGATCTGCTGTCTGAGAAAATGTGTGAAACTACAAATTTTGATATTGGATTTGTAGTATAGGTGCAACAAATTTTTTACCTGTTATGTTTACTATGTATATGTCTTTATCTGCACATATTTTCATGCTGTTTCATTAGTATTAGGATATTCCAGAGCCTAGAATGTGCTTGTCCATAGTGTTATCAATGAGATTTCTTGACAATTACGCCAACATTATGATTGTTATTTTGAACCCTTAGATTACTGATAGCTATAGTTAACAAGACTGTCAACAACATAATTTCAATTATGTTTATCTGTAAATAAATCCAGTTTCACAGTGTTCCAACAATTTTTTAACTGTTTATTGCTTGGAATTTGATGTTGTACTTGTTAAAACCTTGGCTTTCGATGAACATTCGTAAGAATTTTCTTAATGATATTAGTTGGTTTATTAGAACCTGTTTCACTTGACATACATTAGTAAACTTTTGATATGCTATGAAATGTAAATTTGTCTATACCTGTACTAAGTTTTATGATGATATGAATGTTATGGGCCTATCTAAGACCTTGAATGCTAAGCTGTGCTTGTTTGTCGATTGTGATCTTGATGAAATGTGCAAAATACTTATTATAAAGGTTTGATTGCCATTTGAACCAATTCCACCCTATATATTTTCATGAACTTGCATCATAACATTCGTTATATAATTGACTATATGTGTGCAAAATTTCATATTCATATATCAATTTTTGCCTTGTGTAAGTCCTGATATGTGATGCCATACTTGCTCGGACTTTAAATTTTGGTGAAAATCCGCAAAATTAATTAAGATTTTTTGATGACCGATTTGAACCTGTTCCACTCAATTGATTTTGGTAAACTTTTGATATGTCATTCAGTACATCAAGGGCTTTCAAACACACTATAACAAGTTACTGTTGCAATTTGTCCTGGGTCCATCCACAGGCTGCCCGGACTAATAGGTATAACAGTTACCTACATCCATTAAAATCCAATGGGCTCTGACACTGGCTCTGCAAAACCGAGTTCCAACACAAAATTTACACTAAAGTATACATGGCTGTAAAAGTTACTAATATGTTTTTAAAACTAAAATAATTTTTGAAGTTACCAATTTATTCCTTACCATTAAATTGTGAGAAATCAAAATTTAAGAAAATATCAGAAATCCCAATATTTTTCGAGTTTTTTGGTTTTTATGAAAACTTCAAAGGATTTGACCTCCAAATGAGTTTAGTCATTTAAAGAGGTATAACTTAGACACCTAAATGCAAAATTTCAGAAGTCTAACTTCAAAATCGACAGAATCATGGAGCATTGAAAAAATAACATTTTTTTCAAATTTTTGCTGAATTTGCTCTTACTAATTTTTCTAAGAGCAGTAAGACCTCCAAAAGGCACATTTAGAGTATCTAACGCATAATATGGCAGATTTTCATGTTCATAGGTGCAATTGTTTCGGAGTTCTGTTCCGGAAAGGAAAAAAAATTATTATTTTTAATTTCCAATATTTTACAAAAACTGTACCAATTGCTTGAATATTAACACCAAAAGACACATAAATTCTACAAGACCCATTTATGTGCCAAATATCATATATACAAGTGCAATAGTTTAGGCACAGTGGCCAATACACAATGTGTGATGCTGCCCGTAGTGGATTCAAGCAAGATAAAAACGAAGTCACGGCCAAATAACAATATACCGGCTATTCATTTCCATGTCAGATGCTTGCTCTACAATCAAGCTAAGGTGCATTCTTCATTCCAAACTTCTCCAAACAAAATTGCCAAGTCAGGGCTCAAAAGACATTCGAAAATGCTCAAATTTCAAATTTCCCGCCAAAACTTTCCATTTTGTCAAAGTGACTGCATAAATGGAGATGTGTACACACACCTCCATTAAAAAGTCTGCTGAACACCAAATTAAATGTGATCTTGATATGAGGACTATGAGGCATCGATATAAGGTATGAGGAAATGTCCAGTTCATTCTTACAAGAATTTGTGAAATGTTAGGTGCTATTTTTAATAGGTCACTTGTCCTGTATCCCTAATAAGAATTAATTTTTTTGACAGGATATAATTAATCTATGCCTGTAATAGTGCCCTGGGCCGCATTTCATGACTTTTGGTTTCCATGGCAACAAATTAACCATTTATTTTTGTTTCTAATATCTGATTTTTTTAGGATCATTTGTAAATTACTTCGATATTATCTGACCCAAATATCATAGGTATAGGTATAGGTAGTACTGGTCGCAGGCTTCTAGCCTCTTTGACCAGATCATCGTCGTTGTGGTTATGGCTTATGTGATAGTCCTGCGATGATGATGAGTATATACAATGATGAATAACTGATGCAGACTGCTCAGGCAGTCCCAATTCTTCTTTAAACTCAGGTCTGCTAAAGCGGGCCTTATAATTTTATAGTCTTATTTGGAACTGCTCAGGCAGTCCCCATACAAACAAGTATTTACAATATTTACAGTATTTACAGTATTTACAGTATATACATTCAATACACATGTTGCACCATCATTTGCTTCGAAATCAAATTCCGGTTGTGGGTCCAGACCCGGCTAGCTAAATAAAGGACATTAAAAACAACCTAAATTTGTTAGTGGCTGCTCAGGCAACCGTGATATATTAACTTCCCCGATTAAACTTATATTTCCCTTCTTAACTCTGGCCTCTTGTTGGTCCCCGATCGGGGCTGCTCAGGCAGCCACTGTCCTCAGTCCGACGCCTCTAGTATGTTCAAATGTTACTTGCCAATGAGTTGCTCAGGCAGCTCAGATCAGAAAGCAGGTCGCAGTCCCCTCTCGTCCCAGTCAAACTTGCAGGGGTGGTCTCTCCAATGCTTGTCCAGTCTGTTTTTGAACTGATTTACAGAAGACGCACAAACAACTTCATTTGGCAGAGTATTCCATACCTCGACTACTCGTTGAGAGAAGTAGAATTTGCGGATGTCTCTGTTTACCCTTCGCTTTGATAGCTTGAATGCATTTCCTCTCCTTGAGTCTGTTGCCCTTGGCAGGGAGATCGATGTCTCTTGATCTTGGTATTTATTTAAAATTTTAAATACCTCGATCATGTCTCCGCGTTTTCTTCTATAGACCAGTGTTGGGAGTTGCAATCTTCGTAGTCGATCTGGGTATGTCAGGTTTCTGTAGCCGTTGATACATTTCGTTGCTCTTCTTTGTACCTTCTCTAGCCTCAAGATGTCTCCAATAAGGTGCGGACTCCAGACTGATTGTCCATATTCTAACTTGCTCCTGACCAGAGTTATATAGAGCGGTTTGAAGATCTCTGGCGTCAAGTTGCTGAAGGATCTCCTTATCAGGCCCATGATTCTGGAGGACTTTTGCGTAACATCATTTATATGAATCTTGAAGTTCAGGTCATTGTCGAATATTACTCCCAGGTCCTTTTCAAACGCTTTTCTAGTAAAGTAGACACGTTCTTGATCATCATTTAACATATACCTTAAAGGCACCTCCGGGATGACATGTGGGCTTGAGACGATCAGCTGTACGCATTTGTCAGGATGGAATTTAAGGCACCAGTTATTCGACCAGTTATGGAGTTTATCTAGATCACATTGAACCAGATTACCAGCACGGGTATTTGCTGGGTATGCCTGAAATAACTTGGTGTCGTCTGCGAACATGTAGGCTGCACACTCTAGACCCTCAGGAAGGTCGTTTATGAATAACACAAATAATGCCGGACCGAGGACCGACCCCTGGGGAATACCACTTATAACCTCAAGTCTGTTGGAGTTTACTCCCTCCAGATGGACGTATTGTTGTCTGCCTGAGATGAATGCCTTGATCCAGTTGATGACTGACAGACCGAATCCATAGTTTCGTAGTTTCTGTAGCAACCGAGCATGTGGGACTGTATCAAATGCCTTCTTTATATCCATGTAGATGACTTCTATGTAGTTCCCCTGATCTAGCTGTTCTGTCCATTCATCCAGTATTTTTAACAGCTGACTGATGGTACTTCGGCCATGCATGAATCCATACTGCCTTGATGATATCAGGTTGTTTACTTTCATATATTCCATAATTGCGTCCCTGATAATCGATTCCAGAACTTTACTGATTATACTAGTTAGGCTGACTGGACGGTAATTTGTGGCCAATTTCTTCGGGCCCTTCTTATGGATTGGGCAGATGCTTGCCAGTTTCCAATCTTCGGGGACGTCACTTGATGTCAGGGAGTTCTTAAACAGGATATGGAGGGGGTAACTCAGGAGATCAGCTGCTTCCTTCAGGATCTTCGGGTGGATCTGATCTGGTCCCGGGGCCTTGTTTGGTTTCAGTTTACCAAGCTTCTTTTTAACCAATGCCTCTGATATGATGATCTCATCCATTACTTCTCGATTTTCTGCCCTGGGTTCTTCTTCCATAGTTATCTCACTTTCGTTCGTCTGGACACTTCTGAAGAAGGAGTTTAGGTGCTCTGCTTTTTCGAAACTATTGGAGTATACTATCTGGCTTCCTTCTACTTCCTCCTCTAAATCTGGGACTGCTGGCTTGATTTTAGATTTACTGTTTATGTATCTCCAGAATTTCTTTGGATTTTCTTTGATGTCCTTTGCCAATGTTTGTTCAAATTTAGTCTTCTCTTTTCTCATGATGGTCTTGACCTTATTCCTTTGTTTCTTGTACCCAGCCAATTTGGCTGGGTCTCGAGTCTCCATGTACCTTGCCCAACTTCTGTGCTTTCTTCTTATTTCGATCACCACTTCTTTTGACAAGGGTGTGTTACCTTTCTTGGCTCTTGGTCTGGATTTAGGGATACACTCCTCTTGTGCCAGGTGCAACGTTCCCATGATAACTTTCCATTGCTGGTCGACCGTTTTATCTGTCAGACGTTCCCTCCAATTGATGTCTAATCTCTTCCTAATTTCATCCATATTCGCTTTATGCATCTGCAGGCGCTGTGCGCCTGGATCTTTATAATGTTGATAGCATTGGAATTCAAATTTTAGTATGCAATGATCACTGAGTCCCAGTGGGCTGGAGTATTCGATGTCGTCAACGGCATATGGCTCATTGGAGATCAGAAGATCCAGTATACTTGGCGTGTCCATACCCCTTTTCCGTGTTGGTGATGATACGAATTGGTGCCAAAAATTATCCATAATTGTATTTAAGAATTTTTCTTCACTGCTGTTTCTGTATTAAATATTGCAGAAGTTAAGGCAAGTTGGACAGAACTTTTGGAAAACCCCTCGTATGTATGTATTATGGCTGCGTATGATGCGGTGATTAGAAACACCAAAAATATACAATATTTAAAACATGACTAACTTGATTTCATCCAGAAATTAGATTATTTTTCTACTACTAATTAACAAATAAAATTACTGCTATTGCATTGTATTATTTGTTGTTGGAATATTTATATTGTTAAATTAATTTGAGGTAATGCAAGCATAATGGCCTGCCATCGTGAGTGTGGTTATTATACTGGAGGCAACATAATTTTCACAATCAGAAATTATTATCGTCTGTCACTACTCAATAGCTTTCCAACAGAAATCATCATGCCATATATCATCTTGAGGCACACATTCTCAGCTTTAATCCTGAAAGTGTATGACTGACTTTGTTGGGTTTGGTACTGAGTAACACCAAAAGGAAACGGTCATATTTGATTTCCTTTCCTTTGTAAGAGACGTCGGAGGAACTCGTTAGCACTAATTAGCAGCTTCCATTATACTAATGGCAACATCTTATATGCAGTTTTAAAGTTCACATTTCAAGCATTGATTTGAGGTATTGTAAGCCTGGTTCCCTTGAATACATATCAAGAGAAACTGCAATCTTATCCACCTCTTTATTCATTTTTTTGTTCACAAAATCGCCTTGATTATCAAAGTGTTATTGTAATTGGTCATTAATGAGCATTTTTGTCACAGAAAAGTTATATTACCATGTACCATCTTAAAGCACACATTCCTAGCATTAGTTCTGTGCATGTATAACTGTCTATATATAATTTGGTTATGACAAACACTTAAAGTTATCAGAACATTTTGATTTTTTTCCAATTTCAGAAGACATCTGAGGAGTTCTTTAGCACTAATTGGCTATTTGTATTATCATAATGGTATCATATTGCATACTTTTGGAAAGTACATATACCTGGCTTTAATTTAAGGTATTATAAGTCCATTTCCATCAAGTACTTGCTGTGTGAGTAGCAAATATTATTACCAATTTGAATTTTTTTGCTACTCAAAACCATCGCAGCCTCGTTAACACTAATTAGTGATATCACGGGGAAGGAAAAGAGCTAGGCAATGCTATCATACCTTTTCGGAAACCTCAGACATAGGGCTTTCATAAAATCTTACTCATGTTTTGCCCCCCCCCCCCAGTTGGTACTGAACAACCCCCCTGGCTCAAGGCCTATAACATACCATAAACAGCTCCCTTGAATCATTGGTATGTCTCTGCTGTTGCAAGCTTTTTGAGGAGCAGAAATGTGACATACTTCGTAACACAGCACTATGACCCACTGTTGGAAGTCTGGATGCTCAAGGTTGACCATGTTGCACAAACATTTCAATCTTATCATATGTGATCATTTTGTGAGGAAAAAACCTTAATGAAACAGGTTAATGGGTGTTGTTCACAGCCATATGCAAAATTACCATACTTCGTAACATTTGGCTGCAGTCAAGAAAGGCTTTGGTGATGGGGTGATCTCCAAAGCGGATATGTGTACTGATGATATATTTCAGCTATAAACCATATGGCTATTTCTAAACAACATATAAACAGTGCAACAAACAACTTATTTTTGTTTGGTAACATATATATTATAGCTGATTTTCAAAATTTAAAAAAAAATGTATTCAATGAAAAGATAAACATAGAGATGTTTTGGCATCAAATTTACGCAGCTTCTTTATCATTGCTTTTCCTCGCAGACTAGCATGTATTTCTGTTTTATTGTGAGTAGTTCCAAGTAGCTAGTACTGCTTTCGGAAATATTTTCCAGTCACTTCTTTGACCCCCTTTTAGCAGCGTGTCCCTATAAAATGTAAAATTTCCCCTTTTTTTACTCTAAATTGCTAAGTCAGATCCAAAGAACAATAGGACCCTAGGACAAACTATATATCAAATTGACCGTTATTAGACAAGCTATCAACTGATGCAATTTCCAAGAAATTAAGATAAATATTGAAAAACATATAAGCTCTAGAAGCTCCCGGAAGGTGAATATACACATTCCCATGCTACAAGCCTTAGGCAAACTGAGAATGATCTAATTGTCTTATTTGACCTTAAAAACATTTGGATAGACACCTCATTTGTTAAGCAAAGTGGAATATTAACTGAGATATGACAAAAATGAAATTTTTTAATCATGACCGCACCAATTTATGTTTAAATGGCATTATTAAAGCACATGATTCTTGAATAATTGTGAAGATTTACCATCTGTTGGGTAGCCTACTACACAGCTCATTGGTTGCTAACACGATCATTTGAATTTACACACTATAACAAACAAACTTCTGGTCATTAGATTCGCAGTCAAGCGCTTTAACCATTAGGCTATGGGAACTCTCTTTAATTGCGATTTTTTGACAAATATATAATTTTTTCAGTAATAGCGGCCCAATTTTGTGTTGAAATTGTGTCATACGTCTTCAATAATAATTTATTCTTTATCAAAATGGCCAATATAGGTGATGTATTCACCACTTGTCCAATTTCTATGAAGTTTCAATGATTTACTTTGGGTGACGGCAATCAGGGCATGATTTCATTAAGCTGAATCTGACAGACTCGATGACGGCCATTTTGGAAAATGTCTGAAATTCCCTCTTGGGATATTTTGACGTGGCTCCCTATCTGGATTTACTTTATTCATAAAGAACAACGTTTGTGCCAAATTTCATGCTTCTATGACAATTTGCAGAATCCTTTACATTTTGGGCACTCATCTACCCCACTAGGGCCCTGGTGAGCCGCTCACCCCTCATCCATTTTTCAGATTCATGTCAATGTCAAGAAGAATATATATTTAATTTCAGGAAATATTTTGAAGGATCAGTGGATACAAACCTTCAAAATGACACAATCAAAATTTATACTGATCCAATATTAAACATTTGTGTCCTTGAATTTACGATTTTACTTTTTGAGGCACAAAAATACATTTTTGCGCATAGTATATCAGATACACAGGTCTTTCTAAAAAAGACGATATCAGACACATAGTAACACTTAACTGCTGTATATTAACTTCCAGGGGCAGGAACAACTCAATATCACAGATGACTTTTTAATAAGTGGCAAGCTTCCCCTACCTCATACTGTTTGATGAAAAATAGAACCATCACTTTGAAATGGATACTTCCATCACCAGTCAATACAATACCTTTGCATTGGAATAACATTGAAATTGTATTTATATTTAATATAAAGCCTCTCTTGTTGAAAAAAATCATATCAGGACTAATTCACCTTCACAGGACATCTTTGCAATCACAATTTTTTAACTAGACACATCATCGAAAGTGTTATTCTATTGTGGAGAGCATAGGTTAACAGAAAACAAGATTATTTATCATGGAATAACCTCATTCACAGTTTCATAACCAGGACTATATAAAGCTGGAGATTCAGCTTGATATTCGGAACACAACATAAATAAATTTTTATATCAATTTCATGTGGTAGGAAGGCTTGTCTATATCATCTTACTGTTCCTCACTATTTGTGGAAGTCAATGACAAAGAAATAAAAAATCCTATCTGGTCAATTTTTTTAGAGCTCTGGTTTATAAAAAAAGTTTGAATGGCCAGAAATTTCCTAAGTATTCCGCTAAATTTCTGAATATTTTCAATATTTCCGAATATTCCCATAAATTCCCATAAATTTTCAAAAATTTCCATAGGAAATTTCCCTAGCGAAAATTCTCGGGAATTTTGCATCCCTATGTGCCAAATATCATATGGAGTAGGGCTGGGCATGCAGCCCCCCTTAACTTCGAGGTGCGATATGACTTACTTTTTATGGTCGATTATTTCAATGCTTTTGCTGTCAGGAAGGGAACACCTGACCCTTCACTCTACTTATAACTAGTGAAACAAATGTCTACCAATTTTAATAAAGGAGTTAGGGCCATTTTTGTAAAAAATTGAAAATGGCCTGCTTACCCACCCATCGGGCAAGAAGCCCCTATTATAATCCTATGGCAATTTTTTTTGCGAGCGCATTCACCTTGAAAGTTATTTCTTGGGGTTCTTCTATCCTTTTTAAGGCATTCTATTCACTTTTTCTGAATTTCTGAATTTTTCTGTTCATACATTTATTTTTTAATATTTTTTGCCCTGTTTCAATTTCGGCCAAATTTGTTTCTATTTTAATTAGCTATTCTATCAGGATTCAAGGTAAACAAGCACACTTAGAGGTGCAGGACCGCCCATGCACAAGTGCTTTGTCAGTAGAATACACATGATTTTAAATATATGTATAGGATATATGATTTTAAATATATGTATTTTAAATATATGTATAGGAGGTCGGGTCGATCTGCAATTAACAAAATTAATTGGAAAGTAATAAGTGCAATCTATGAAAGATAGTGTTCAATCAACACCCTGAAATTATGACAACAACATTACAGGTAAGGTAAACAGTCCTTAGCATGTTGTGAGCTGGTGAGAAGCGTGAATACACAAGAAAATGGCGGCGGAATATAAGTCTGACCTGCCCTGCGCTATACAATAGAGAGGACGTCAATAAATCGTATAATATTGAATTTAACTGAAAAAAAGACTCAATTGGTCCAATCTACGATGTTATAAATGAGTGATAATGATAAAATTAACCCTTGGAATGGCCTGGTTTGGCCAGTAGCCCTCTGCATCACATCGGTTCGAGATCATTTCATTACCCTACTATGCATAGCATGGGCGGTGATTACACATTATTAAATGGTTCCTGAAACCGCTTCACTGGGGCTTCATGCCCAATACCATGTGCGGCCTCTCGCCCTAAACCCACATACTTTAATTTTTCCTCTATATTTTTGAACTAAAATGCAAAAAACATGATCGAAATCATATTTATGTTATAATCATAAAGTGAAGCAATGCAGATATCCATTATACTTTAAAAAATTTCCAAAGTTATTTCTGACAACCCCTTTCAAATAATTAATCAAAGTTACAAAAACCATGCACATTTTTTTGTCTCTTTAATTTCTACTATGTTGGTGCTGTTTGCCCCGAAAATTGTTGACATCACCTATAAAAAGCCTCTAGCTTCAATCCTATCAATAAGACAACGCACCAACAAAAAAGTAAGTTTAGATATAACCCTGGGGGGGGAGCCTCTCACCTTAGCCGGGCTTCTTGCCCCACCCTACTCTATACACAAAACATAGACAAGATAGACTGAAATGCATGCCCACTAAACGTACTTATAGCTAACATAAGAGAGATGAGATCATTAGAAACTTACTGGACAACAATATGCCCCAACGAAGAGAGAAGTTCTTTAACTTTCTTGGACTGCATGTCTCTGTCGATTGACGACATTTTCACAACCTGCAAGAACAAAAAATTACATGTTATTGGTTTGATTCAAAGCCAACATAATTAATTATTTGAAGTATGATTTACCTATATTACACTCTAAACTGTCGAAAGCAGCACAGATGCCAAATATGACATAATTGCTGATGCAATGCCTGTACAACTGATATGTCAGTTCTAATCCATTCCAATTCTCATGTAAATTAATACAACTTATGCTTGATCCAAATCTCATAACTTATTGAACATTGAGTAAACAAGTAAAGTCATAAATATGTGAAATACAAATACCACACATGGGCAATTCCGCAAAGTCTGAATTAGGGGGAACCAGGGCACATTGGGACACGGGGCACATTGGGACAGTGGGGCACATTGGGACAGTGGGGCACAATGGGACAGTGGGGTTTTCTTGGTTCCTGACAAGGTTTATGATATAGTAGGGCCATCAAATCTTGTAAATTCCTATATGATGTTTCCATCCTATTATCGGCAAATTACGGTCACATGCAAACGTATGGTGAGAAAAAGTTTGTTTTGCTACTACTCAACTAAATTCGAAGGGGTTCAATTCAAACCATTATCTGGACAAACCATGAACAAGAATCCGCGGATTCAAAACTAGCCATTTAGGTTAAGGCAAAGGTAAAGGTACTTTTATTTAACGTGGGTAGCCAAGCTAAGTCAGGGACTTGTTTCCAGTTGGGCCCACGGCACCTCCAATTTACGTCTGATGCGAACAACGACATCGTGGAATGACATGATGGCCAGCCTGGGGATTGAACCCGGGTCCCTCGCTTGCAAGGCGAGCGCTCAACTTTAAGGGTCAGTGATTAACACGGAAAGGGTTGATAGCAATGTTGACCTAATCTCTAATCAGCTAAAAAAATCCATACTGAAGACATGTAAATAACAATTTGAAAAATGTGAATATTAGCATGAAATCCTCAAAATAAAAGACACTACTATGCTGCTGTAGATTAGAGGTAACAGAATAGAATACAAATAAATAAATAAATATATATATATACATGTACTCAATCGTTTTAATGCAAGTGCAGTACAATTAAAAGAATAGACCAATTGCACTGATTGGCCTGAACACGTAAAGTACAATTAAAGGGATTTACCCATTTTACTGAGTGGCCTGAACATTGGCCCCAAACTATTTTTGTTAATTCAGTGATTCTTAATTAGCTTTCCATATGAACTAGACATATATATATACTTTAATTCCGAAAACACAACTTTCAAAATTTAACCTGAAGGAATGACCAAGTTATGAAGCCTTAAAGTTACATTGAAATGCACTAAACCTATTCCAGATTGGTATCTCTTGGCTGGATCAATCACTGCAAGGGCGGGAAATATACCAGCCAATGGGATTTAAGGATTCAGATACCAAGTACCTCTTTTCCCCTGGTGTTAACTAACAGAATTTCCATGAAGTTGGTCTATTGAATGAAGAGTGATTTTGAAGCATAGTATTTGTTCAGGTGGGTTTTGGTATTTAAAGGCATGCTGTAATGGAATTGTTGTTGTACACAGGTAGAACGGCACGTTGATACGGAGACAGGGATTGAGTTCGTTGTGTGTATAGCAGTCAGGGAAATTATCACCAGCTGATGACAATCAATGTCCCCGACTCCTATCCGCCAGACCCCGACTCCTGTCCGCCGCCCCGGACTGCTGTCTCCCGCCCCCGACTCCTGTCCGCACTCCCGACTCCTGTCCGCCACCCCCGACTCATATCCACTGCCCCGACTCCTATCAGCCGCCCCCAAATCCTGTCTGCCGCCCCAACTCCTATCCACCGCCCCGACTCCTATCCGCCACCCGCAACTCCTGTCCGCCGCCCCGACTCCTATCAACCTCCGACACCTATCCACCCCCGACTCCTATCCACCTCACCTCCTATCCATGGCCACCGCCATAGATTCTGTTGCTTGTGAGTCATCATGTAGGGTCTACGTAAAGTTTTAACAAATATGGCCAGTGGCCACCAAGGTCACAGAAATGGTTCAAGGTCATCCAAGTGACAGCTCATTTAAGGTGTTACTGTGATACAAAATCACTGTGAGTTTGGTGGTTCCAGAGAGAATAATAGTGCATTTGTTGTGTATATAAGCTTTTTACAAATATGGCTGCCAAGGTCACAGATATATGTCAAGGTCACTGATGTCAAAACTAATTCAAGGTCTTACAATGATACATAATCCCTGTTAGTTTGGTGATCCTAGTGTAAATACAAGAGGAGTTATCGTGCACACAAGATATTCACAAATATGGCCGCCAAGGTCACAGAAGTAGGTCAAGGTCACTCATGTCAGAACTCATTCAAGGTCTTGCTGTCATACACAATTCCTGCTAGTTTCATGATTCCAGGATTAATAGAAATTGAGTTATCTTGTACCCGAGCTTTTCACAAATATGGCCACCAAGGTCACAGATGTAGGTCAAGGTCACTCATAAGTTATGCCTGGCGAGATGTCAAGGTATTTGATGTATTTGACTCATACTGGAAGTCTGGGGCAGCCTGTGCAAAGTGAAATCATTGTCAATAGGGAGGACAACTGAGACTACCAAACCTCACACTACAGCATTATGGGCGGGATGGCCTTTGGCCACCGCCCATAATAATAAGTGTATATATATATATATATATATAATTATATAAATAAAGGTGCCAATTAGATTGAAATTACATGTTTTCTTTGACTTCCTATCAATATGGGAGCAGCCAAAAAAGAAGACTAGAAAAAAGAAATACAGGTAAAGAGGAAAACGATAAGATAAAAGAAATGGTCATGGAAGGATCAAATAAGACCAAGATCAAATTCCACCTTGACAACAAAAAGGACCCTGCTCCTGGTCAGAGAGCGGAATACGTGAACAAATGCACTAGGATGGAAGCAAGCCTTGTGTTCAAAGCAAGGTCTAAGATGCTCCAAGTAAAATGCAACTACAAAAAAATGTTCTAGGACACAATATGCAGGATGTGCAGGGACATATCCTGGAAAATTACACAGGATTAAATAGTCAGAAGATAGGAAAAGTGACAACACAGTACATCTTCGATGAGGACCCAGGGAAACTAAAGGACATTGCAAGGAAAATAGAGAAATAATGGACTAGATTGAGTGTTGCTCCCCTGTGAGGGTTTCAAGAGCAACCTGGTGCATCCAGGCAAGCACACAAATGAACTTAACTGAACTGTCAATCCTTATTAAGAACACAACACTGAACATAATGATTAATTGCCATGACTTGATTAATCAAAACATAATAGTTATGAAAAATATCTTGTTTCCCAAATTTGGCCTGGCATTAAATTACAAACTTTTTGTGTTTAGATTGTATGATATTTTTGGCTTTCAAGCATTCTGCTTCTTAGTTTACCACATCAACAATTTCTTTTTTGGGCTAATTGTTTAACAATATTATTCAAGTTCATGATGACTGTTGGGAAAAAGTAGTCTTACAGTGAAACTTGTTTTTGTTGGTGCAGATTCCTCATAACTCTCCAAAATTCAAGAGACACAAGCCATAAATGTAATGTATGTACAGCAGCTGCAGTTCTTTTTTTAAATAAGCTCTATATCATTCATTCACTTAAAAAAGTAATATATACAGAGTGATATGGTGTACCTATGGGCATTAGGTGAATTGGTAATTCTGCTTGGACACTACCTGATTCATACACTAAACACAAGAGGGCAGCACTGGTATTGTTTACATGGTTTGTGTTTATGGTTACACTTCAGTCCCATAACCCTCTCAGACCCACTGTATAAGCTGCCTATGGCTAGCTAAAAATGAGGTTTTCCCAATGCTTGTATGAATTTGATACATCACAAACAGTTATGAATTGCTATCCTGATAAAACACACTCACTGGTGCCTGAGAAATTAGCATTTTGGTGTAAAAGTAATATCGGGGCTCATTGGGCCAGTGAATTCGGGGCACTTTGCGACACAATTTATATGGCATCATGTAAGTATCCAAGTCAACTGATATATTCAGTGAGGTGGATATATTTTATATGGCTCGGTGGTACAGTGGTTGGCATGCCTGCCTTGTACAAATGAGGACTTGGGTTCCGTCCCTGCATGTCCAGCGATTATCACTATAATGATTGGTATGATTGCCGTTCAGTACTATGGTGCTGGTGAGCAGGTTTGTCTGGAATGGGCGCTATATAAAATCATACTTTATACTATATAATGTATATTTCAGATCAATCAACCAGCGAATATGGAAATATATACTGTGCCTAGTAATTAGCCAATAAGAGGACAGGAATTTTGCTAGATGTAGTATATTATGAGGTTATATCATGGGTTGGTGCAGTACATCCCTAGTATACTCCCCGAGACCCCAGTATATCCCGAGACCTGAAGGGTCGAGGGAATATACTGGGGTCGACGGGTGTATACTGGGATGTACTGCACCTACCCATGGTATGACCTTTTTATCCCATGTCTAGGCACATTTTTCTATTTAATTAAATTGAAATTAGTACCACTGCAAGATAAACAGTCATCCATCTGTCTTTCAAAATGCTTTGAACCAGGCTGTGACTGACTTATACACTTTACATATAGCAACTCCATAGCCTATATATAAAATACATTGATAAATCAACCAATCATCAATTAAACCATCTATCTATCTATCTATCTATCTATCTATCTATCTAGCTATCTATCTAGCTGTCTATCTAGCTGTCTATCTAGCTGTCTAGCTAGCTGTCTAGCTATACTGTTAGCATTACTATTCAAAAATAGGATTGGCTGTTTGACAGGTTGCGAATAGATTGCTGATTGCATTATGTATAGCTTTTTATAGCCTTGTGAATGAGTATTATGAAAAATAAAGTGCTCTTGAACTGCCCACTATTTTCATCATGACATTAAAATAGTATTTTAAAAAATCTGCCTGATATTTATTACTGATTCGATGTAAAATTCAACTTTCAATAAAAACAGAAATTGATAAATCAAAGTATATTATACACTTCCAAACAACAGAACTGTGTGTTTTCAGAATGAAGTGAGTTTGGAATTGATTTTATTACTTTCAAAAATAATACTGTAAGAGAGCCCTTGTTTCATTTTTAAATTAACTCTATCTGCACATTTTTATTCAAATTGGTGACTCTAGTTGCTTTAATAAAATTACACAATGTTATCACGCTCCAAGAAGTCTAATCCCAACAATGAAAACACAGGAAAACTCTGTGCACAGTGGTGGAGTGGTGAAGTGGTGGATTATTGATTTTTTTCTTCTGTACAGCCATGCATGAACTCTGGCTTGTCTGGCTGAGCTGAAAGTGAGTGTGTCACATTGCTGCATTGTGATTGGTTGATGAATCTAAAGTCAGTATACTCTCTGGCGAATACTGGTCAGCTGACCATATACTGGTTTTTCTCCCCGATACTCACTTTTTCCCTGCTGTATTAGCCCAGTAAAAAACACAGTATCGGGGGAGAAAATGTGCCTAGACATGGGATAAATATATTTACGATACGATAATAATTTATTGTCACTGTATACAGTAAAATTTGTTGTGGCATATGATATTCAAACAACAATAGTGAAAGGAATTTACCGTACATTATGGTGCCATTGGTGACATCAAAATTCAACACAACAGCTAAATTCGTCATAAACAAACTCACATAACGGCTGCTTAATACACTGAAAGCATGGAAATCTAGTGGAAATTCTCAGAAATAATGCTATTCTTTCATCCCTAGGGCGAGCGAATTTCCGAATGCACCCTTCCGCCCCTAGTGGTTGTGTCTAATTTTATTGTAAGTCAAAAAATCGCCTGAAATCGTCAATTTTCTTGTAAATTTACTGATCAATCATCGACTTGGTTGCATTGAATGAAGGCTATGCAATGAGAGCCTGCAAGTCTTGGTTTGGAAATCTATACAAGAATCCAGGGATTCAAAGGTAGTCGTTTCAGGATTATATTGAAGAGGATTGATTAATATGGAGTGGGTGACAGCGACATTCCTCTATATTACATCTGTGTTGCAGACATGGTTATCATATGGACATGTGAATAAGTGAGAGAGCATTCTTTTTGGACACTTTGTTTACAATAACTTAACATGCATAAATGGTAGGCCTATACGTAGATTGAATACATTCAAACTTCTGATGAGTAAAATGATCCCTCTCTCAGGCACAGTTTATGCTAAAGTTTCAAAAGTTTCTTTTGTCTCATGATTTCCAAACATTTTCATTCAAGGCAGAGTATCTTTGCCAGAAAACCATGCTTTGTGAAAGTAGTCTGGCGTAGTAATGTGGACACCTGTTGTACAACCTGATCTTGTGACTTGTCCAAAACAGATCAAATTAATGTTGACCAAATACGATTTAACAGGGACTGACAGCACTCTGCTGCCACTTGTCAGTCCCAAACAGAAGCAGACATTAATATCAATTTTGTCATTCAATGAAACCATAAGAAATTTGTTGCTTTAAAAAAAAAGTTGTGGGTGAAAAACAGAAATAACATCAACAAGTATTTATCGTGATGTGGAAAAATGGGAAATCAAAATAATGAAACCCAGAAATATCAAATAGTTCAAATCCAACCTGGAAGTATGGCTGTAATTAGTGTAATAGTAAAGCTACATGTATGGCCAAATATGGTAACAAGAATCCGCGGATTCAAAGCTAGCCATTTGCTATTACATTAAAGGGGCAGTGATTTACACGGAATGGGTGGATAGCAATGTTGACCTAATCTATAGTATATCCATACTGAAGATATGTAAATAAGAATTTGAAGAATGCACGAATAATATCATGAAATCCTCGAAATAAAAGGCAACTAGCAAGCTGCTTGTAAATTGGAGGGAAAATAATAAATACAATGAAATTAGAAAGATGGATAAATAGTAAGATAGAAGGCGGATGGACTTGAAAGGGGCCTTCCGCCTTAATAGGAAGGAATGCTCATGAAAAATTGGAAGATCAGGCATTAATTATGAGTTGAGATGATTTGACCTCTGTCATTGTCATTGTCATTTTAATGCAAGTGAAGTACAATGAAACGAATACACCCATTTCACTGAGTGGCCTGAACATTGGCCCCAAACAACTTTTTGTAAAACAGTGATTCTTAATTTGCTTTCCACATGAAGCAGACATAGCACTTTAATTCCAAAAACACAACTTTCAAAATTTAACCTAAAGCAATGAACAAGTTGTGAAGCCTTAATATTACATTGAAATTCAATAAACATGCTCCAGATTGTGTCTCAACCAGAGGCAAGCCAGGGAAATCTATCAGCCAGTGGGATTGAAGGATTAAAGCGCCACTTTCCCCCTGGTGTTAACTGATAGAATTTCCATGAAGATAAAACTTTGGGGCCCTTCTTTTTACACAAATTAGCCACAAAATCAATTGTTGATGTGGTAAAATAGGAAACTAAATGCATGAAAGCCAAAAATATCATACAATCAGAACTAACATTTTACAGTGAAAAGAAGGTTGTACGATCAAAGTGTAATACTAGGCCAAATTTTGGAAAATTTAAATCAAGGTGATTTTAATAACTTTTATGTTTTCATCAATAAAGTCATAGCACTATATCATGTTCAATAAATAACATGCAAGCACTTCAAGCTCTAGGTGCTTTTTTTAGATAGAATATCTATCTACTTCCTATTTGCATATCTGATTTTCTGTAAGGATCTATCCATCTATCTATCTATCTATCTATCTATCTATCTATAGCCCCCAACGCTCCCCCCTTGCTTCCTCGCTCCCCCCTTCCTTCCAACCTCAGTCCGTTCCTTCCTCCCTCACTCGCTCTTCCTTACGCTATCTATCTATCTATCTATCTATCTGGCCACAGGGTGGCCACTCGACAGCGATGCCTTGGCATCATAGAGTGGTCACCCTGCTCAATTTAGTAAAATAATCTCTTTTGTATGAACGGTAATACTCGCAGATGTAAAGAGCAAATAAATGATTTAAATTGAAATTGAAATTGAATTGAATTACTCCGTATTCTTGCATTCAGTCGTGAACAATTTTGGGTGGCATTTAAAACTAGTGAGTGAGTTTGTGTTTTGCGCCCCATCAGCACCGGTGTGGGCTATTTAGAGGCAAGGCATTTAAAACTAACTCACAGTAATATAATTTCATACAAATTATATTGCATTAGGCCCAACTTTGCCTACCTTGAGACTATTATCTCTCTCTTTCCTGATCTTGTTTTATGAAGTTAGCTATTGGCTGTTGCAATGCACCACGGGGGTTCCTAACTTGCTATTAAACAGGGGAACTAATTATCATTTTCAAAACCACTGTATTGTGATATGTATGCCTAATACACATTATACCTGTAGGCCTATGTTATATTCAGAGTTGTTTAAAAATTTGAATATAAGTATCTATAGTCAATCATCACACAAAGGTCTATATTTTTCTCACCAAGGAGCTCTTTTTGTGATGATTGACTATAAATATGAACTTCCGAAGGTCAGGATTAAGTTTAACACAGTTGAATACACGTGTTTTAAATTTGCATTGTGTACTTGGCCCAGTTACAACTGACATTCAGCTGACATAGATAGCAAACCATGTCAATGGCCATTGCTGGCTAATTGCATTTCAAGTTCACACCTTGACCATATTGACACAGGAAATCCAATGCATTGTATTGTATCTAATTACACTCTTGAAAGGTAATTGAGCTATATAGCTGTTATACCTGTCAGGGAATGAACTCAAGATACTGCAAGCCTTATCCACTAGAGGGCTATTTTGCATACAGTGCTGCCACCTAGCTTGTTTTTGGTTCATGGTTGCATGGTTGCATGGTTGCACATTTACGGTTTCAGAAGCCCATACACTCCTCACCCATTCCAATAGCTACGCCTATGGCTAGCTAAAAATCAAAATTATTTAGTTATAACATATTTTGATCAATCAAAATAAAGTACGTATTGCATAAAATTGTGCTCTATTTGGCTATCATTGTACTTGACATGAGAACAAAATAAATCAAAAAGATATACTAGTAGACTCAAATTGGCACTTTTTCTATGATCAGCTCAATTGGATATTACACAAATGAACACTGTATAAATCATTTACTCTCACTCATACTGAAGTGTAATTTACAAAATAAAACATAAAATAATTACAATTATTAAAATCATTGAGTGATAATTCCAAGATATTCTGATAATCTGGCATGCCGATTGCAATGATTTTGATATTTTCTCTTGACACTGGTCAAAGAATAATTGTAATCATTAGACACTACCTGCCAACTCAAGCCAATTGCCATTTTAAAACTGATATTACATTTGACACTGACTGAGGTCAATGAGTAGTTGCACTTATAAGACATGACCTGCCAACTCAAGCCAATTGAGTGGATCAATCAAGGAAATAAGGTAAATTAATAAATGCTCTTATGTTATAATTTCTACTAAGCCTACTGATCTTGTGTTGGTAGTGTTTTTAAGCAGATGTCCATTTAATAGCACCTTCCCTTCCTACTACTAGTACTAGGCTAGCCTAGAATTTATATCATGCTCAGAGACAATGTTCCAAGTTGGGCTTCACCTGGTGCTTATATAGTAAATATAACATGATAAGAATAAAATCATGCTAATAAAAGAGTAGGCTTTTTATTTCATTTTTATTCACCGCCATATTTGCTATAGCATAAAGTAGAAAAGATAATGTCTCACTAAATGCTTGGACAGTCACAAATATTCATCTAATGGCATTTAATAGTTTGGTCTATAACAAACCTGCTGTCTGTAGAGGGAGCAGTTAATAATTTCAATTAACATACAAGAATCCGCGGATTCAAAGCTAGCCATTTGGTTTTATATTAAAGGGGCAGTGATTAACATGGAATGGGTTGATAGCAAGTTTGACCCAATCTTAAGTATATCCATTCTGAAGAAATGCAAATAACAATTATAAGAACGTAAATAATATAAATAATATCATTAAATCCTCAAAATAAAAGGCAACTAGGAAGCTTCTTGTAAATTGGAGGGGAAAGAATAGAATACAATGAAATAAGACAGATAAATAGCTAGTAAGATAGATAGGCGGATGGACTTGAAAGATGGAGCTTCCATCTGAATAGGAAGGAATGTGTAGTAGTATGTAGTATATATTTATTTTGCAACAAAGTATACAGTAGTAAAAAGTCAAGGAAGTTACCATCTGCTCATGACAACCAATGTCTTCAGCCCCACATGACACTCAACCCAGCACTGTCATCTCTCTCCCATGACCTTCTCGAAGTGTCATGGCCCAGCAATGACTTAAGCAGTGCTCAAAATCATCTTTGACAGGCTATTTAAAAATAACTGCTGTTACTATCACTTCCAAACTTGGCATAAAGTTGTATCACAGTATCAACTAACTCTATACATTTTGGCAGGCTTATCCATTACATAATGAGGAAAAGAACCCGAAGGCTCCAGAGAAATTAGGAAACTGTCATCAGCTGCTGATGACTTTGCATCACCTCGCGAAATGGGATAGAATATGTCCCGCTTCTGTCATGCTGCTGTGTGATGAGGATGGGTGTACAGAGATCAGACTTCCTTTTGATACCCAACTGATCAACCCCGCACACTCAATCATCCTATTAGGGCCAGGACTTAGTTGGAATTGCAATTGTCATCACGTGATGGTAATTTCCCAGACTGGTAAATGTGTGTGACAGATAGAAAGAACAGGCATAGATTATAAGTTGAGATGATATGAACTCTATCATTTTAATGCAAGTGAAGTACAATTAAAGAAATAAACCCATTTCACTGAGTGGCCTGAACATTGGCCCCAAACAACTTTTTGTTAAAACAGTGATTCTTAACTTGCTTTCCACATGAAGCAGACATAGCACTTTAATTCCAGAAACACAACTTTCAAAATTTAAACTAAAGGAGTGACCAAGTCGTGAAGCCTTAAAGTTGCATTGAAATTCATTAAACATACTCCAGATTGTCTCTTGGCTGGACCAATCAGAGGCATGGTCAGGAAATCTATCAGCTAATGGGATTGATAGATTCAAGCACTACTTTTCCCCTGGTGTTAACTGATAGAATTTCCATGAAGCTAAAACTGTGGGGCCCTTCTTTTTAAACAAATCAATTGTTGATGTGGTAAAATAGGAAAAAAATGCATGAACGCCAAAAATCTCATACAATCAAAACACACATTTTAGAGGGAAAAGAAAGTTGCACAATTAAAGCTTTATACCAGGCCAAATTTGGGAAAATTTAAATAAAAATGATTTTAAAAACTTTTATGTTTTCATCAATAAAGCCATGGCACTAAATCATTACGTTCACTGTTAAGTTCTAAAAATAACGTGCAAGCACTTCAAGAGGTGCTTGTAGACAGAATATCTAGCTATTTCCTATTTGCACATCTGATTTTCTGTAAGGATCTCTCTATCTATCTATCCATAATCCATTGCTGGTTAATTGCATTTCAAGTTAACACCTGACCGTATTGACACAGGAAATCCAATGTATTGTATTGTATCTAATTACACTCCTGAAAGGTAATTGAGCTGTATTGCTCTTAGACATGTCAGGGAATGAACTCAAGTACTGCAAGCCTTATGCACCAGAGGGCCATTCTGAACACATACAGTGGACAGTGCTGCCACCTAGCCTGTTCTAGGTTCACATGTTTATTGTTTTTTGTTTACAGTGTTTACGTGGTTTATGGTTTTCAGAATCCCATACACTCATCACCCATTCCAATAGCTACGCCTATGGCTAGCTAAAAATGCATAAATAAACTGTTTGAAATTTCTTAAATTTGTTATATTTTTAATTAAAGGATTGTAGTGAGTATTCATTAGGTAGTTATTGACTAAAATTCCTAAAGAAAAATGACATTTTAGAAGCATTAGTAGCGTTGGTTAATTCAGTTAAAATCACTGATTGCTCCCCGGCACTCCCACCAGGAATAACCCAATGGGATCCCAAACAGCACCACTGGTAGCGCTCACTTGCCTGAGCGTTGCGCGGAATGCGCGCACGTTGCATTTCCAAAAGCAGCGCTACGTGAATTGGCTTTCCTGCTTCTCAATTACGATTGTCAGTTATTCCTGTCAGCCATAAATCGCATGCAAAATGGTTTTCCGCTCGTTGCTGATGACGTAGAGGATGTGAGAGGCAAATCTGCATTACGGTATTTCGAATTTCCGATTTTCGCACACTTTTTTCTCACTTGTCATTGTAAAGAGGTAGTCGTTCATGAACGACTACCTCAAAAATTCATAGCAAAAAATCTTAAATGAACTTTTTCTCTTTAAAGATTATTCCCAAATAGCCACAATCATTCAGAACAACACATACAGACCTTAATGTTTCTAATTAATGCTATTGCTGAATTGAACTGAAAAAATAAAGGTTTATGAACTTGCCAGATTGTCCATCAACTGCACTTCCTGCTTTTTTAAAGCAAGAAGTGCAGTGATTCTTTGATTTTTCTTCATATCGTGCACTTTAGCGAGATGATCGTACAGGTTGTTTAGGAACTTGTGGCATATGACACAATATTTCCTTCTCTTGCCTGAAAAAAAGAAAACAAAAACATGAAAGAAATCAGACCGCTTAGAGCTCTTTGTAGATCGGGCCAGCTTGGGGGTGCATCTGACCCCCTCCAGTGGCTTAGGGGAAAGATCGTTACAAGTGTGATAAAAGCACCAAATTTGGTATGCTGCTTGTTTAGACCTATTAATACAAATCTAGAAGGGTAGCCCTCTTGAAATATTATTTTTATGCCTTCTGGAGCGAATATCATAAATCGCGTATCGGACGCCGCCGATGATCTGGTAAAATGTACTCTTCGGGTTCCAAAGTCATTATTTTGGATATATATTTTTAATTTACATTTCAGGCATGATCAAAACCCTTTATAAACCTATCTTGGGTGATGATCATATTTTTGTTTGTTCTAAAATGGCAATAATTACAGTTTAAAAACTCGCCTGTCTATGTTTGCACCTAAATAACTCTCCATGCTAAGATTAGGTCATGACTCATGACCTCTGCAGCCTCTGCACATGTGATGCACCAGCATCATGAACAGACACTCTCCCCTAATGCCCCATTGAAAAAGTTAGTGAAGTCTAAGATGTGATGAACACAAATTTAATGGAATTGAGCCTTAAAAATGTGTTACCAAACTATTATAGCTGAGAGCTTAAAACGGTCAATCATAAATGCGGTTTCTGTTGGTCACTAAAACAAACTGACTGTCCGAAGGTTAGTGTCCCATAAATTACATCAATGCAGCACCAGCAAGCATGAAAAACAGGAGAATAATCTATTTTGAGGGTACTGGTGGTGCCCCCTATGCATGTAAACACTATTTTAAGCAAAATATATCCTAACAACCAAAATTTATTGGAGACACAACTTGCAAGACTGCTTGCCTTCATATTGTAGGTGTAATGGTGATTTTTTGAAACAAGAATCCGCGGATTCAAAACCGGCCTAGCGCAAAATCGAAGGTGCCATTGTTTAAACCACTGATCAACTGATACTGGAAGATAGGAGAAATAGTTGATTTGAAGATGCTAGACTACAAGTATAGAATCAATGCAGTTTGAACAGATTTATACAAAAGGAAAGATAGCCACCAAAATGGCCCCCATCTTGGATTTCTCGACATGTTCCTCATCCATATAAACATGCCAATACCTGTACCAAATTTCATAATTGTAAGTGAAATATTGAGGTCACAATGAGCCATAGAAATACATAGAAGGGACATGAGTCTCTGGCAGATGAAGCAACCAAATCCACCATCTTGGAACTGCCCTGAATACTGGCACAATGGACCCTGACGTCACCAATAACTGTGATGTCACTTATAACAATGGCATGACGGCACATCATAAGTAGTCTATTGTGACGTCATGTCTCAGGGCAGTTCCAATATGGCGGATTTGGTGACCTCATCTGGAGGTGGCATCATACAGCCTCATGTCCGTTCTATGTATTTCTATGCAATGAGCAGTTCAATAAATGAAAAAAAGATGGCTGCCAAAATGGCTGCCATCTTGGATTTCTCAACATGTTCCTCCTCCATACCCACAGGCCAATTACCAGTACCAAATTTCATAACTGTAAGTGAAATATTAAGGTTACACAATGGGCAGTTCAAGAATGAAGAAAAACGTCAGCCAAAATGGCTGCACACAAAGTGGCTGCCATCTTGGATTTCTCAACATGTTCCCGACTGATACCCACAGCCCCATACCTGATCCAAATTTCATAACTCTAAGCGAAATATTGAGGTCACAATGAGCAGTTCAATAAATGAAAAAAGATGGCTGCCAAAATGGCCACCACAAAATGGCCGCCATCTTGGATTTCTCGACATGTTCCCAATCCATACCCGATAGGGTGTCCCATTTTTCGAAAATTTTCTCAGATCAAGCTCTTTTTGGGCTCAGTTGTGCTCCCATGTGTACAAGGCCCACACACCAAATTTCAGTCAAATCCATTAAGGAATAGACCCCCCCCTACCACCATCTTAGGGGGGCCCCTCAAGGAACCCAAAAATGACTATTTTCGAGCACAAAAGTGGCTATTTTACTGTCTGAAATCATCCCAGTGCCACTGAAATAGTTCGTATGGGGGTTTTTGAGGGTGCTGAGTCCATCTATGATGATGATAAATTACCCAGAGGTCCATATGATTTCATAACATGATATAATTGGTCATTTTAGCCCTCGGTTTACCCGAAAACGACTATTTTCGGGCATAAAAAGTGGCTATGTACTTGGCTGAAATAAGTTAATGCAACTGAAACTGGTCAAGTGGGGTTTTTGAAGGTACTGAAGTCACCCATGATTATACTGAATCACCAAGAAGTTATGCTTTCTTCATAACATGCAATATTGGTAAATTCAGCCCTCGGATTACCTAAAATTGGCAGGATTTCCTGCTATTTTAAAATTATTGCAAAGCACCAATACCTGTGTTTTAGAGATTGCTGGACGTGAGCATTTCATTATCCATTAATTTGTTTCAATTGGAAATGGAAGGCACAGAGTTCAACATTTGCAGAGTGTCAGCTTTTCCTTAACAATATCTTTCAGATATGTAAATGCACATAATAAGTGGTATAATCTTTGCAATATGAGCAAAATATTTAATTTGGCAATTTAGTAACATGGCCATTTTTGCAAAATCTTGGGAAGTAATATTGATGATGGATTGGGCTTTATGTTCTGTTTTCATGCATTTGGTTGCTAATTAGGACAGGATGCAATTAAGCAAAGGATTATAGAAACTGCTCCCAGACATAAGTCCAGGTGGCCCAGCCAGTACCCCCAGTGAAACACATTTGTACAGCTCAAATGTTAATTAACATACGTACTCAATACAGGAGGGTCTTTAGTATGTGTAAATTTGGTCTTGGTTTACAAATATTTTATCTTCATTCTGTGTGAGCATGACACCAAGACAATGCAATCAGAATTGCCACATTTCCAAAGTTCTAAATGCTCCTTCTGACTGAAGCCTTACACCAGCAATGTGTTTGATGATGTTGAACATGGCTGCATATTCTATGCCAGTTTCCCAAATTGCTGTGGCAAAGCCGACCAATTTTGTGTTATCTGTAGATGCTCAAATAGTAGCCCTATCCAAGCTCTGATGTAAGATTCAATTCTAATGTCACCAGGAGCTCAGAAAATTCATTATTCTGTTCTATACAGTACCCGATGGAACCTCTGGTTGTGCTCAGCTGTTTTGACTCTGTACTGGACCCAGATGTTACAAGTTCTTGCTCAATAACAGACCATAATGTCTCTCAACCTGATGTAATAGGCCAAAGTTCCAGGAAATGATGACCTTTGACTTGAGTCATTTGTTGGACCTTCATCATGGTTATTTCATTATCTCGATATGGCAGGTAATTGCTTTGTCTTGCACCAGGCATATTTACAAGATACAGGAAAAGAATATGTATTCATATTTATCGTCAAATACATTGCTGTTGTTAGGGATTCTGTTAAGAGGGGCAACACGGACATCAAGTATTACTGACTGAAACCAGTCTGCTGCAGGCACACAAATGCAGTGAAGTAGCAGACTGATGAAATCCTGGTAAAATTTGCTATAGGAATGGCTTCTAGTGTGCCAAGAAAGCTACCTCTCAGATCTGCATCAAGCACAACCCAGCAGAACAGTTACTGTGCTGGAGTTTCTCAGTGATACACATATGCACAGATTTGAAATAAAACACTTCAGTGAAATGTTGTATTCTGTGACTCAGTATGGCTCTTCTGGAATGCATTGTGTTGATGTCCCATTGACACAAAATTAAGATGCAGTAGTTCAAGAAGACACTGAAGGTACCTTTGTGAAGATTGTTTCTACCATATAAATCCTGATTTTACATGTTTCAAAACAGATCTTACAATGACTGTTTGTGTTTTTTTATGGATTGAGAAAATCCAGTCACCATGATAATATATGAGCTGTTTAGATGTGTTCAATTCACTTTCTATGGATTTGTGAAAAAAAG
Source organism: Platynereis dumerilii (assembly GCA_026936325.1). Lineage (NCBI taxonomy): Eukaryota > Metazoa > Annelida > Polychaeta > Phyllodocida > Nereididae > Platynereis > Platynereis dumerilii. The sequence goes on from JAPTHN010000056.1 coordinate 940,672, forward strand.
TAAGCAAAGCTATGTTAGTAAATTGCCAAAATTTTATTATAATATTGTATCTAACGAAGGTGTATTTTCATGTATGTGCTTTTACATATATGTAGTTATTATGTACTGGATTAATAATGAAAAATGACCCATTGCAAATGTTAAATTACATGGTTACCACCTCTAATTGATACATGTTAATGTATAATGAAATTCTCATGTCCAACAATCACTAAAACACAAGTATAGGTGCTTTGCAATAATTTTAAAACTGCAAGAAACCCTATCAAGACAGCCAATTTGAGGTAATCCGAGGGCTGAATTTACCAAATAGTGCTTGTTATGAAGTAAGCATAACCTCTTGGTGATTCAGTATCATCATGGGTGACTTCAGTACCTTCAAAAATACCGTGCAAGCACGTAAACAACTCGGTTGCAAAGTGCGACAGACAACTCCAGTATCCCGGCATGGCTGGGAGTGCAATACACATGAAGTAAAGACATCACCAAAAGTCCCAGAATGCACTTTAATTTGGGCGATTTACCCTGAAACCATTATAAAATGTGCTAGCAGTTGTTTTTCATGACGGCCAAGAATTTCGTTCACTAGGGACCATGAATGAAGTGGAGAAAGTATGAAGGTTTTGTAGACTTGTTAAAATTTACCAGGCTGCATTGTGTCTTGTGACAACTCATTGAATGATTCATTTGGTACATAGGTCCATGGATGCAGAATTGCAGATCTATGCATCACCTCTGCTCTGTTACTTCAAAGGAGGCTGAATACTTTCCATTTGAACTGTTTAAAGTGTTTTTGCAAGCAATAATAATGCACTGCTCTTTTTTTATTGTCTGTGGTAATTATTTTTCCTGACTTGTTCTAAACAATGGGGCCTTAAACAAAACAAACTGCACCATGCAACCTCTTATCTCAGTGTTGACAGGTCATGCTTAACAGGATTTGAAGGGTATTTTTACCCAACTCTCCACAGCTCAAGAACACATGTGCAATGTCACTGGCACCTCAGATTGACAATTCATTGGTTTGTGTTCCCACATCATGACACATGACAGATAAGCATGTGCACTGTGAAGGATTTGCTGTAAAAACGTACTTGTTCTTGTTTACTGTGACTGTTCACATAGCCTTATAAGGTGGAGATCCACATTTCTGTAGTCTTTCTGAACTGACAGCTAATACAGTCTGTCTTGAGATTACATATACTGGATACATGGTGACTGATAGGCCTGCAGGAGCATGTTTAAGCTATTTAGTACTTGCAGATCACTCTGCTGGTCATTTTGTCAGTAACTGGATATTGGGCCCTCCTACAATAAATTCTAAAAAAGAGAGTAAGAGCAACACGCAGAATGTCTGGTGAAAAGGATTATTTAACAGATTCTTCAGATTCTGACAGGTCTGAAGATTTTATTGACACTGACATCACTATTTTGGAGCATGCAGAAGAAATAATGTAAGATATTTAGAAGTCAAAGATAGTTTTGAGAAAATAATTCCAGTAATTTTTGACAGTGTACATGAGATTCTTGGTAGCAATAACTTGGAGAACACATGTTAAAAAGGTTTATTTCAAAGCATCGTTTCGTGTGGATTTCAGAAATGCACATGACTGAACTTCTGTCATTCCCGAAATTAGGCAGAAATAAAGCAACATGTGTAGTTTGACAGCAGCAGGTGCGACATGCGATGAGTTGTGCTAGGACAAAGATTGTATGCAGCCGTGTGGGCAAATGCAAGTTTTGGCCATGTGCCTCTGCAACACAACGATTACCTCGTTGTAAAAACCCCACTTGACCAGTTTCAGTTGCATTAACTTATTTCAGCCAGGTACATAGCCACTTTTTATGCCCGAAAATAGTCGTTTTAAACCGAGGGCTAAAATGACCAATTATAGCATGTTATGAAATCATATGGACCTCTGGGTAATTTATCATCATCATACCAAAAAGGGTGGTGGGGGGGGGGGGTCTAATCCTTAATAGATTCGACTGAAATTTGGTGTGCGGGCTTTGTACACATGGGGGCACAACTGAGCCCAAAAAGAGCTTGATCCGAGAAAATTTTCGAAAAATGGGACACCCTAATACCCGAGTCCCACACCTGTACCAATTAAATTTCATAACTGTAAGTGAAATATTAAGGTCACAATGGGCAGTTCAAGAATGAAGAAAGATGGCTGCCAAAATGGCCGCCACAAAATGGCAGCCTTCTTGGATTATCGACATGCCCCGATCCATGCCCATAGTACCATACTTCCAAATTTCATTACTCTTAGTTGAAAACTAAGGTCACAAATGGACTTTTACACATGTTGACAAGAAATGTGGACACATCACATGGACATGGTTTATATGAGTCCCCTTTCACTACCCACCCCCCTCTAATAACCGACGTCAGGTCGGTTAAAAATTGAAAAGTCGTCATATGTGGTACCTTAAAAAAAATTTCTGGAAAGACAATGGTTAAGAGTACCTCAAAGATGCTTACACCCCATTAAACCAGACTTGTTATAGCACACGGCAGGCTTGCTCACCATACTGTTAACCATGGGCGCAATGAGCTACAGAACCCTGAAAAATACCGTGCAAGCACGTAAGCTCCGCAGGGTGTTGGTTGCATTTTAATTGAACCCGTCAGCCATATTTTAGCTTTATTTGCACTGCGTTGTCGGGCGCTCAGACCTCGTGTCTTCGCCATGTTGGCTTCTTGTTTGTTGCGAGCGCCCCAAGCGGATAATGTCTACGGTATGACGTCATGGGCATTCTGCAATGAAGCGCTGTGATTGGCCGGTTACAAGATGTGTAACAGACACGGAGAATGGCTTGGGCGGAAGTAGTTTTATTAGGCTTCATCACAGAAGAGTTCCACAAACGTAATTAACACCAGAGGTCGACAGGAGTCAGTTGATTACCATTAGGCTTATACATGACATCTCCCTGTAACAAAGCTAAGTTAACGGAACAAGACATTAGTTAACTTACTGAAAATTTTACTTCACAATTTACTACTTTACCTCTCCCTTTAACAAAGCTTAGGTCAGTAATTATAAATTTCTATACATAGAAGTTGTAGGAAACTTCAACAAAGTTATTGAAATTGGTGAACAGGAAAATTTACCTCTATGTGACAGTATCAGAGTCACATTAGGCAATGTTAATATGAAATAAAACACATTTGAAATTCACACAAGTTATACAAGGAAAATTAAACATTTGAACATTTTGAAAGCAAGTATTGATAAAGAGTCTTTGAACATTGTCTTTGATTGAAATGGAAATAAAAAGTCAGTGATTGAAATCAAAATAAAATGGCGAATTGTCACTTGAGAGATTAAATGCTGATTGTTAGAAATTTGACACTTGAGGGATTATATACTGATCGTTAGAATGTTGAGGATTTGGTGACATGAAGTAGAATCGAAGGGGGAAAAGTGCACATAAGCAGGAATGGGACAGCTCAGAGGCTCTTCACTTCGACGTCATCATGTAGTCCTTGAACTTGTCAGGAAACTTCTTTGAGCGAGGTGGACGGGGGTACGATGGCTGCAGGAGGGGGCATATGCACTGTGGGTTATTTGGCAGCTTAGTCGGGAAATAGCGGGGATAAACATGATTGTTCCGAGGAGCCTGCGGCTTCAAATCAGGCCTAGCAGTTTTCACGGGAAGCACAGCTTTTAAGCGACGATCCGCTAACAATTGGGCACTTGCAGCACTCACATCATTAATTGGTGAACCACAACCATCATTAATTGGTGAACCACAACCATGAACAAGTTTTAGAAGCTCTAGGCCCGAACATGCCTTCCTGCCTAATATAGGAGGTCCATCTGCGGTGGTAACAAAGAAATCATACAAAGCTGATTTGCCATTCGTTGCCTTGCACGTTAATTTGACTTTGCCAATGTGTGTAATCAAGTGCTTTCCATAGCCTCTTAGTTGTGTGTTTGACTTCCTCACTGGTATCCGTTTGTAGCCAGTCAACGTTCTGAAGACATTCAGAGGAATGCAGTTTGTGTCAGCTCCGGAGTCAAGCTTCATCTGTAGTGAGTCACTCTCTAATTTTATCTGAGCATTCCAAGCACTGCGGTCATCATTTTTTCAAGTGAATCTATGAAAAAAGTGTTATCGTCATGCTCATACGCCATATAGTCACACCAGTTCATACTCATGCTTTTCGTCCTGCTCATCAATGGAATGGACTTGCTGTGAAGCTCTACGACCGCGACCGTAACGACCGCTCGTCTGGCTGCGAGGTTGGAGAACTGGAGCTGGGGCGGTGCACAGATTTGCAAAATGATTTTTTCGGGGACATCTGCCACATGTTCTGCCGAAAGCGGGACAATCCCCTGCTTGGTGCTGTGTGTGTGCCACATCTTGAACACATCTCTGTGGCATCATAATTGTAACTATGGGGCTGCGATCCCGACCATCTGGAACGTGGAGGTTCGCGCCACTCTGGAAACGAGGTCTGCTCTGAATGGCGTCGACATGCTTCTCTGGTTTGATCATCTCTAACTCTCTCCTGGAGCATTCGAGTGTGCGCATACGCTGTATAACTGTAGGTAGGGTGGCATTGCCGTCATCACCCATGACCTTAACCTAGGTATTTGTGTCAGTAATCGAAAAGAACAACTTGTCTCGGATCATATTGTCACAATTTTCAAACTGGCAATTGGCCGCCATTGTGCGCAAGTCATTTAAGAAGGCATCTAACCCTTGACCTTCTGGGCGAGTGTACTCCCAAAATTGCCCTCTGAGCGCCAACACAGGATTTCTTGCATTGCAATAATCAGTAAATTTGTCACACACAGTCTTGTACTTGGTACTGTCCTCATTTTCACCAAATTTAAAATTGTGATTAACATCAAAACCTGATTCGCCGAGTGCCGAAATTAGCATTGCAATTTTTGTCTGGTCATTTTCTTCCATGTGCTTTGCTGCCACGAGGTACAATTCAAATCTTTTCAGCCACTTCTTCCATGCTGCACTTACGCTGGGACCATCAAAGTTGAATTCCGCAGGTAGTCTGAATACTAAGGTGTCCATTTTCACTGAAATCTGGTCGTTTCTAGTGGTTTCTCATCTGTTTTGTGAGTATTTTTGCAGCCTTCTGGCACCATGTAACAGACACGGAGAATGGCTTTGGCGGAAATAGTTTTATCAGGCTTCAACACAGAAGAGTTTCACAAACGTAATTAACATCAGAGGTCGACAGGAGTCAGTTGATTACCATTAGGCTAATACATGACAAGATGCGCTGGGCGATAATGCGTGCATTGCCAATATCCGCGAGATGGCGCTCGCTGTCAATTACTCAAGATGTAAACTCGCCGATGACAAGGCTATTACCAAGATATCCAGGTAAGGCACATGGCTGGAAATGTGTCACACTCGAGAGAACGGCAAAATAAACAAACGGGCCAAGTTTGCATGGAAACAGGTGGGCCACAAATAACGTTATGTCTCGCGAAGTCCCCAGCAGACCGATGACACATTCCTGACATTCCTCGTCGAGGACTGTAGTGCTCGGCTGTTCCACAGAACAGCAGAGCAAAAAGGGTCTATTTTTTCACTTGTTATTGAAAACAGCGCCCCCTGTGGAGATGCGCCCTCAGTGTACCATTCAAATTTTTATGTAAACTTATAATATAGTTCCCCTCCTTCATACGCATGCACACAAAATTGAGGTACACCCAGTGTGCATGCCACAGTTGCCCCATCAACTCTTCTTATAATTGACTGAAGCAGTAACTTTGAGCGCCTCCTGCTGCCTGCCCCCAGTGTCAATCATCCCACGTGCAATACCAAATGATGCCGTTGGGTCAATATTTTCCGCTGTTAAAATATCTGAGGTACATCATGCAGATACTGAAATAATGGGATTTGAAATCTGGACTGTGACACAATCCAAATTTTGGACCTATTTTTCAAGGGGCCCTCGAAAATTAAGGTATGGAGGTCTAAAAAATGCATTTTTTCCAAGTTTTTAGTATTCAGTTAGCAGGGAAAAAACTAAAAGGCATCCAAGGGATGCAATGGCCGCCAAAAGGGTTCTGATAGTAACATACCATGTGAAACTCAACCAGGCTTCATTCGCGCGGCATCCAGGCACTTAGACGCCGTATTTTAGGTTTATTTGCACTGCGTTGTCGGGCGCTCAGACCTCATGTCTTCGCCATCTTGGCTTCTTGTTCATTGCGAGCGCCCCAAGCGGATAATTTATACGATATCACATCACGGGATTCTGCAATGAAGCACTGTGATTCGCCGCTAGGGGGCGCCAATGTGCAATTTCACAACAATGGCGGACGAGGTACAGAGCAGTCGCTGGACTCGAAGAAAATGAAGCATTACTCAATACACGGAGCTTTTCAGACATGGAGAAAGTATTCAAAGGCGAGATTTTGTCATTGTGGTAATAAATTGCACGCCTTTAAAGGCCATTGACTCTCGTGCAGAATGAATTCATCTGCAATAGGCGTTGCTATGCAAGCGATAATACAGGTAGATGAGACGTTGTAGTAAGCCTAGTGGCGACCTCTAGGGTTTGGTGTACCGCATCGTGGCGACACCTGGCGTATCAGTTTGTATCATGGCCGAAAGTTGAAGAAGAAGCTTTTCAAAGCACTCTTGGGAGTTTGTTGTCCTTCTACAAGTTACTACAGACGTCAAGCCAGCTCACTCCAAGAATGGCACGCATGCTGCGGCCATTAATCAACAACAATATTCGAGTCGGGTGAGTATCACCCCCAGTGGTGAAGTGCCTGAATCTTAGAACCAGAACCGCAAGCGGTTTAAATCTTCTAGTCATCATTAGTATAAATTATCACTTTATATTTTAAGAAAAGCTTTTATGGTGGAATTACCAGGAAGCAATTTTTTTGATTGTGTGAAATGATGCTTAGATTTTGCTACTATCCACACGACCTAGTTAATTTATTTATTTAACAAAAGCAAATTGCAAACTGGCTCTACTTGGTATCAGTGACAATAGAGTATCTTTGCTATTAGCCAACTCGGCGACCATATGGCAAAAAACGGGTTCACAGCATGAAAGACAATTAGCCTAAAGACCTTGAAAAGGTAGCACAACTTCCTATGTCACATTGACCAGACATTAATAGGGAAAGTTCAGAGTCGATAAAACCTGTTCGGGACCAAAAATGCATGAGGTTGGTAAAAATCCACTTTGCATAATGAGCATAATTTTCATATTCCCTACAGTACAGACCTTCTACTCATAAAAGTGTCCCAAATGATGATTTAAGTTAAATAATTAGGTCACTGCAAGTTGGTCAGAAAGGCCTGTGACCTTTTACCCCTGTGACTTTTCACCCCCTCTTCCCCTAGGCCCATAATTTAGACATCTAAATGCAACATTTCAGAGGTCTAACTACAAAATTGACAGATTCATGGAGCATTTTAAGTATAAATTATTTTCACATTTTTGCTGTATTTGCTTTCATTAATTTTTGTAATTCACTTTTATTAATTTCAAGACCCAAAAACAAATACAAAAATAATGTATTTAACAATTTATATGGCCGATTTTCATGACCATAGGTATGACCATTTCCGAATTCTTAGCAGGATCATGACACAAAAATGAGGTAAAGGATGACTGAAACTGCTGTTCAACATAAAATCTGAACCATTGTTATTTGTACTGACCATGAACGGTTGACCCAGGTGTTGAGCGTTTGCTTATGGGGTACTGGCGTTTTCCAAGAGGCATCCTGTCCATTTTCTGGAATGAAGGGAAGATATATGATGAGTAATGTATCTACTTCCGAAATATATTCTGCATCTTACTGTTTAATTCATTTGCATTGCATTTAATAATATTCTTTACAATGTTTTTAAAATACAGTGGTCCCTGCATTATGAGACCGCTCTTTCTGCAGCATTCAGGTGGTCTCTTGTGGGGGTATGGTAGACCTGTTCAAAAAAGACTTTCATTTTTAATTTAATGTAGGATGTAGTGATTACCATTCTCCGCACTTAGATGACCAAATATGACTTCTCTTTTTTAAAATTTTGGACTTTGGGAATGTAGTGTAGGGTCATATGTAAATTCTTTTTTTTTTAGTAAAAACAAAACCTCACTTGATTTTGATAGAGGACATAATAAGCTTTCAAAAAAATAGGGTGCCAATTTTTCTTTACATTTTAAGTGTCTGAAACCCAAGATGGCGTCCAAAATGGTCGCTGTTTAACAATAATGGAATATCTTCACTAATAAAAGAGGTATAATTACAAAACGAGGTATAATTACAAAACAAAGTATGTAAATTAGGGTTTTCTGACACAGGGAAGCCAATGGAATCATTACATTTAGGTTGAGGGCATTATTTACTTGTCTAAGATTAATATAGCATCTAAAATGCAAACTGTTCACCATAATTTCTAACGAATATGACACCATACTCCAGGGTTGCGATTTTTATTGATTTTTATTAAAAAATAAAAAAAATCGGATTTTTTAATTTAAATCGGATTTTTAATGGGAAAAGTTCATTTTCCGTATCAATTTCACCAACTGTTATTAATTTTTATGCATTGACATATTATGAATAACACATACATGGATGTCAATAACAAATACATTTTATGGATGACAGATTTTCTTGAGAAAAAAACGGAGCGAGCGAGCGAATTTTTATTTTTATTTTTTTTCAAGAATAATTTTCTAGAGGTTTTCAAATGCAAGCAAGCGAATTTTTTTTTTTAATTTTAAATTGAATCTGCAAAAATGTATATATATTTCTAGCGAGCAAAAAATGTAAAAGCTCTCCATGAAGCTCAATTCTTTCTAGCTGGAAGACTAAAAAGTTAGTGAATGAATCTTTAAACTTGTTCTCACTTATTTTGAGGGTTCTAACTTTCATTTTTACAGTTAGATACCGACAGGAGGAAGAGGTCTAACTGACTAAGATGCATGTCAGAACTCAATAACGATGTGTCTAACTGTCCAAAAGTGAGAACAAGTATAAAGATTAATTAAATTGCATGATTTATTAAAAAGTAAGATTATCATCAAGAATGTTGCATCATCGAATTTGACATGTTGACACTCATCAGCTCATTTCCCCTTGTCTCATCTCATCTTATCCCAGCTCATCTGGGGTGCTTTGTTAGAAAATAAATCATCTATCTGTCTCGCTTTCTCAGCTGCACTGAATTTATGATGATAAATAGTGACACAGATTTCATGTTTGCAATATTTGCTGATGAACTGTGGTCAAAGTAATTTCTTCATGTGGGGCTGAATTCATTTCATCTAATTCTTCAGCTATAGTACTAAACTCATTCTTGTTGTACCTGTTGATGGGTGCGAAATCCAAAATTTCAGTAAATCTTCATGAGCAAAATCCCAGCTGGATGCCGTATAATTGGTGGCTCCTTGTATCAGTGTCTTTACTGGGCAAGAAAAAGATCTCTCACATGGAGTGAATGTATAACATATTAAGAGCTCTCTTCCATCTCATCAACCTGCCCTTGAGAATGCATAGAACTTGGCTTAGAGGTTGGAACTAATCATATCTATCCATCTGCAGCAGGTGAAACAAATACCGAAACAAAAGAACAATGGTTTTGCTTCATTCAACAACTACTTTTTAACAGTCTTTCAAACCATCTAAAGGAGATCCATACAACTACAAATCTACTATGAGCATCATCTGCGATTTCTAAAATGGGGTCTGCCATTTTTGTACACCCAGTAGTTGTGTTTTTATGGTCATTTGAGCTGGAAAAAATAAAAAAATTTTTGCTGGCTCTCGGAATCCATGCGGGCGCAAAATAAATTTAGAAATTTCATTTAATTTTTAATTCACAATTTTAGGAGCGGCGATTCCGTCATCCATAAAAATTTTTGGTGTGGCCTAAGGCATATATGATAATTTTGTTTAAATTAGAGAAATTATAATGCAAAATTATGAAATCAAGGCAGGTGATGTATTAAATATAATAATCATAATGTAAGCTACGGCAGCAGTTCCACATTTTGATACGGATGTGTTAATAAATGTCTTTTTCACTGAACATCAATCATAAATATTCAACTTACTTGTAATAGAAGTACACCTTCTAAAAGATAACAAGAATCCGAGGATTCAAAGCAGAGCTTGGCATTAGAGTATTATAGATCGACCGAAACTTTCACACGCAGATCAAATGAAAAATAGTTGGGAATAATATGCTGCATTTTCCAGTCATCTCAGTAGTCATTCTAATGAAAGGGTTACAATCTAAAACATCGTTCTTGATAATAATTGCCCTGATTAAATCATAAAACTAGAACAGGGATCAATACTTGGACCCTTGTTGTTCATTATATACATCAATGACATATGCAAAGTAAGCAATATGTACAAAACAATAGGATATGCTGATGACACAACACTATTTATATCAACTGACCATTCCAGCAAAGACATTGTTCCAGACACTACCAAACTCAACCAAGAGCTAAACAAAATTCATGAGTGGCTATTGCTAAACAAATTGTCTTTTATTATAAATAAAACAAAATTCATGCTTTTTTCTACTCCAAATAAAACAAGAATCCGCGGATTCAAATGCAGGCTACGGAAGAGTGAGCTGAGAAAGCTGTTAGACTAACATCGCAATTTTGGATAGAAGTTGTGTTACTGAGCTAATGTGAGCTATGTTAAGTTATAGGCAAGAATGTTTCTTGCAGCAGTGACAAAATTTTGTGCCATTTGTTTGAAGCATTTATGTTTGAAGTTACCAAGATCCCTTTCGGTCTTTAAAGTTACCCTGAATGTAAGGTCAAGTTTCGAATGAAAAAATTCTTACATTGTCCTGTGTATTGTGGTGTCAACATTTAGTAATTTTCTTTGACATAGGTTTTTTTTTTCTTGCTGAAATGATCTCTTACATGCATTAAATGACCCCTAGATTTATTTTGGGTATGTACGGAAATAACTAGACTCTGATGCTTGCTATCTACTTTGTGAGAATTTATTAATTTTATGATTTGTAGGTATATAGTTATAACAATGGATATCATCATTATGTGAAGTTAAAAAAAAGAGCCATCAGAATTACCAAAACTGCCAATCTATATGAATTTATGATCTAATTGATGTGTACAGGTCAACATGAGAGCGTATTGCTGTGAAGGTCGATGAGGATGAGTCTCACCTACTCAAGAAACTCACGTATTTTTTGCCCCGTGGAGTCAGACTTCGTGTGCCTTTGTGGAAAACCGTAAATTTCAGAAACTCTTCCATACCACAAGCAATTAACATTTTAAATGTCATGCAACCATTGACAGCTTTGCAAGTTATAACTAATGCTTTGTTTAATTTGTTTCTTTCAATATGTCAAATATTTGCACAAGCAATTTCATTCTGTAATATTTGAATTTTTCATGAATGACAAATCAAAAAGTCTTAGACTTCTTATCAATAATAGATATGTTGTAGGATGGAGGAACTATCAAGAAAAGTAATACGAAATAACTGAATAATTTATTTAAGGTGACTAAAGCGTGTAGTTAGATCAGATAGATTTTTTAAAAATTTTGCACAGACACTCAATGGGACCTGTACAATCCAAAAATACCGTGCAAGCACGTAAACATCCTCGGGTACACTCCTGGTCAAAAAAAATGGACCTTTATAGAATTTAATATTGTTTCAATACAAAACGGCAAGACCGATTTCTTGTCAGTCATTCAAAAGCAATTTTATCCTAGAATGGAAATGCTTTGGCTTTTTACTTTTGATGTTAATGTAATAGTACAGAAAATCAGCAATGCAGAGGAGCCTTGGAAAGCAGTGAAATATGAATGGAAAAAATGGACATTTTGCGGTGCACAAAGTTGTCAAGAAGCGCAGCCAAAAGACTGTGCTGCTTAAAAATTCAAAATAAAACACAATTCCACACTAAGATAATGTCGTTATTAATTGACTGACAGGAAATGAAGCTTTATTGCTGTGTATTTCCCATAAAAATCAAAGCATTTTGAAATGACGTAAATTCTACGAAGGTCCATTTTTTTTGCCCAGGAGTGTACACTTACATGTGTAGACAAATAGGGTCGCAAGGTTTTCTGTATGCAATGGGAAGGGCTACACTGGCTAGAATGGAATAATTGAGAGAATAGCAGGGCTTGGGCTAGGCAAGGTTACATGATACATCAATCAGACAATTCACGAAATACAGTACTATAATGGTTGAATTCAAGTCAGTAAGTAAGAAAAAAAATAATCAGGCAGTAGATTGAGATTTCTGTTGATTAGTTTTGTTTACATTTGATATGGGCTTACATTACAAATTTTGTTGACTTTGTCAAAGTTTGTGGAATAATTCAGGTTGTTAAAATGCCTGGTAGAAATCATGTGGCCTTTTGTGAAAACTATCAATAGTACAGAAAGGATCTACACACACAGCACTTAGCTTTGAAATCCCGACAGTTCACTAGTAATGACAAGTCAAGATTATAGTATGTGCAATGGTATTAATTAGCTGGAGCCACAAAGCAGGCAAGTAAAACAGTCTACATGGTTTCCACTAGGGGGCCGACATTGTCTCCCCCTAGCGAGTTTCACACAAACTAGACAGAACTTCCGGGAATTGCTCAGAGCAAAACATGGCGGCCAGCAAGGAAGGTGCTGGAGAAATCGGGAGTTAAAATACAGTTGATTTATGCACTTGGAAGGCTCAGACATCGTGGAATACATGTATTTCCAGTCTTTAGATGTAAATAAAGGTATAGGCTTAGTAGGGAATGAACATATGCAAGACACAAAAAGTTATACTGGTTGAAAGGTACCAGACACCCAACCGAAAGGTAAACTCGTGCAGCACAGCAATACATCCCTCGGATGTAAAAATGAAAAACAAAAAAATTTCACCTACTTGTTTGGTTGCCATGGTATCAGGTATGTTTAGCCTGTTAACTGCTTAAAAGTCATAAATTGAATATTTCTTATGCTTTTCAGAATAAAGCATTCCATGCATTAGTCACTCAAAAACACTAATACATTTGCCCTAAACGTGAAGAAAATTCTGTGAGACATCAAACTGCAGCTGCCCACTGATTAATTAAAGATTTGGCATGCGTCAATTTTAGCGATAATAAAATTTTAAGAAAACAATCAGATAAATCTTTTTATAAATTGGCATACATCATAAACAGGCTATTTTTAAACAATTGTCAGAAAATAAAAAAATTTCACCGAGTCATTTCTTTACTACAGTCCCATGATTGTACCAATCTCAATTTAAAGACATATAGGTAATTTTGGACACAGTTCACAGAAATCAATTAACAAAATTTGTGGATTAAGCTGAAACTGTGAAACAATATTTAGAATAGACATTACCACATCCAACAAAAAAATAATTATGCTTCTAGCTGCATTAGATCTCATTTAAATATCAAATTACTGGCTGCCATGTTGTGAAAAAAGTTTTGTCCATTTTTCGAAAAGTGTCATTGATTTTGGCATAAATTAAAAATTAACAAAGTTTAATTCTCCTTAGTGTGCCTTCAAATCTCATGGTTTTCCAATGGAACGATTCATGACATATAAAAGCATGTGTGCTTAAAATCAATGTCATACCTGCAGACAATATATAATAAAGTAACAAGGAATTAGGGCAGGCACTACATTTCTTACTAAATAGCAACAGGTTCATTACACATTGTGATCACAATGACTGGCTGCAACATGTAAAAAAAAAACACTCAGTAATCAGCCACTCTAAATGGCTCTTTACCATTAGACAAGTGAAATGTTATTCTATGATTATGTAATCACACAGAATTTGGTTGTCCTGGAATTGTTCTGTCATCTGATAATATCACCCAAACATCTTCTATGAGCTAAGAAAAATTCAATACAGTTGTGCCACCAGGGTGTCATGATTCATGAGACCCCCTGGTGTTAAATACATGTATGTCACATGACCAGATTTCCAAAATGGCCTATTTGGAAGTGAACTCCAGCTTGAATTCATGAGAACCCCATACTCCCTAACCAAGCCATTTCACATATTGGTGCTAAAAAGCAGACATGCTGCTAACCCAAATAATCAATGAAACACAACAATAAGACAATTCAACATGTATCTATTGCACACCATCAACTGAGGACACCCATGCCAAACAGCTTAACAACTTACAAGCAGGCACTTGCCTGCTTAAAAATAGTTACTCCCTGCATACAAATCAATAACATCGCAATAGAACATACTGAAAATTTCAATTTTCTTGGAATTAATATCCACAGAAATTTGAAATGGAAAGATCATTGTCACATAACAGCAAACAAAATATCGAAAACAACAGGTATATTAAAGAAATTGAATAAGGAACTTCCCCTAAATGCACTGAAAACTATATACAACTCATTGATCAACTCTCATTTAAATTATGGATTGCTCTGTTGTGGTTACGGGAACCAAAGACTCACAAAATTGCAGAAAAAGCGGTAAGAGTCATTACAAACTCAAAATTCAATGTGCATACAGAACCACTATTCAAAAAGCTAAATCTACTATCTCTAAATGAAATTTACAACCAAAAACTACTTCAATTTTATTATAGATATCAAAACAACATCCTCCCCGATTACTTCATGAACTCCTTTTCAGTTAAAAAGCAGAGAGATACTCACGCCATAAATACACGAAATGACAAATTCTTAACTCATAGAATCAAACACAAGTTAGCCGAAAATTGTGTGAGATACAAACTATGCCATTTATTAAATAAAACCGATATTAGCATTTTAAGTAAAGCAACCAACCATTGTGAAAAAGCCTTCAAAAATCACGTAAAAATCAGTTTCCTTGGTCAATATAAATTAGAATGCAATTTACCAAACTGCTATACGTGTAATACTTAAATCAAATAATCACAAATTATACTGTCTTTTCAAGGTGGCACTCATGCCAGCGTCCACATTTGGACAATATGGGTGTCTTCTGGCCTTGTATTTCAAATAATATTCCAATTTATTGTACAATACTTTCCGGTCGAATAAATGCTACTCTACTCTACTACTCTACTCTACTCTACTCTATAGCTGTTGCTTGGTACAAATTGTGTTTTTACAGGATCCCCAGTCCTCCACTATTATGGTGGTCCATTGTGAAAATTGTAGGGAGGTATTACAAGATTATCCTTTTTTTCACTGTGGAATCTTGACTGAATTGTTGAACACATGTCACAGTATGAATAAGTCATCCCGCCAACTGAAGAAACTAACACTGCGGCATCAAGATACCACTCAGCAGTGAAGGAGTCCACCCAGTAGCATCTCAGTCATGAATAATCGCTACATATCTTAACCATCAACTGTCAAAGTGACACTTTGTAGCTTTCTGGCCGGATTGGGTGGTAACCTGCTCGGTTTTTACCCCCCCCCCCCCATCTGATCGCTTCTGGTCTTCGGGCACTGAAGCTGGACTCCTGATATCCACAGAAATATTATCAGTGCAAATGATCTATAGGCCTTTTTTATTATTAATCTTTATTCGTATATATAAAATATACAGTTACAAAAAATTAGAAACAAACATAACAATAAAAGACAAATGAAAGCAATTTAAAAACAAATAAAAACTAGAAATCGGGTAACCGCGATGCGGTGACAAAACTTCACCTATCATATAATTATTGGCAGTGAAATCAATGTGAGAAAACACAGAAATGATATCGGAAATGCGTCTTGCACATGTAACATTACATGCAATATCACACACAATATCACATGTAATATTATGCAATATCAAATGTAAAGTTACATGTAATGTATTAAATATACAATATCACTTGCAATATCATGCAAAATCATATCACATGTAATATTAATTTATCACCTTTAATTTTGCATGTTACTTAGAATGTACATAGTGTGCACAGATATATGGAAGTACTTAAAGACTATCTGTCCGTGGAGTAGTTGTGATGTGACATATAGTCAGCACAGATAAACCCTTACTGTAACATGTCAATTGGTTTGTGGCCATACACTGACTGATTCGCAGACTGATACACTGACTGATACTTATGATACACTGTCTGATACACTGTCTGATACACTGTCTGATACACTGACTAATACACTGACTGATACACTGACTGATACACTGACTGATACAAAAATATCTGACCGAAAGCACGTAATTTTGAGGGTTGGGCGTTCCTTTAACGCACCAGAGTTACAAGAAAACATTCAGAGAATGAAAACTAGAGGAAAATTTGATTTGCCGAATATTGAACAGTACATTGAACAGTCCAATGACCAGCGCATTGACCAGCGCATTGACCATGCATCAACCAGTACATCAACCAGTGCATCAACCAGGGCATCAACCCGAACATCAATCAGTACATCATCAGTACATCAACCTTGGAATTTTAGGAATGCATTGGCTAAGACACTTCTAGTCCTGAAAACATATCGAAATGACTGCAATTTCTGAAAACATACATTTTTCAGGGTCCGGCGATCTTTTTAACCGTCAGTGATGCAAGAAATTGTTCAAAAATATAAACTAGAGGAGAATTTGTGCTTTCCAAATCTATTTTCAGATTCTCCGTAACTTTAATAGGACCGGAGATACGGCCGATTGAAATTATGGTACAATTCAGAAATGTGGACTCCAGAAATTTCTGAAAAAATGCAGTTTTTCACTTAAAATTACTCTAGAACTAAAACGGTTTCATGGAAACAAATATTACTTGGCAGGATTATCTGAACAAAAGATGAAAGTATGCTCAAATAGCTTCATTGAAATAAAATGATTATTTCCTTGTCAAAATGATGATAAATTGTGAAAATTTGACAAAAAACATGAAATTTTCAGGGTCCGGCGATCTTTTATACCGTCAGAGCTACGACAAAATGTTCAATATATGGCAACTAGGGGAGAATTTGGCCTTTCCAAATCTGTTTTCAGATTCTCTGTAACTTAATTAGGACCGGAGCTACAGCCGATCGAAATAACGCTATTATTGAGAAATGTGAAAAAATATCGTAAATTTTTCCCTAATTTTTTGACCTTGTGACCTTCACGGTCTAATGTAGGTTAATCCGAGGACCTTGAAAATTTATAAGATGCCTCTAGACTATTGTAGCAAGTATGTGTGACATTTTTGTAACAATATTTTGATTTCTTGTCTGTGTAAAAAAATCAAATGTCAAAAAAGTAAAATTTTTCATCATGTTTGACCTTGAATTTGACCTTGAAAATAATTTTCTAGGTCAAAACAAATATGATTTTCAGAATCAAGATGGGAAAATGGGGGGATCAATTAATTATTGTAACTCTCTCGGATCGATATTTCCATGTCAAAAACGCGATAATTTGTCATTTTTTAACATTATCCGGTTTGCAATATTTGGAATTTTGTAGAAAATTAAGGTAAAATGTAAGAGGACTTTGGATTGCATATTCTAAATGCACATATTTTCGTCTGTCTAGAGATAATATATCAAGGTGATATCATGAAAAAAACATAATTTTCAGAATTTTTGAAAATAAGCACTTTTTGCACTTTGAAGAGCCAAATGACCTTGAAAAATGAGGTCAAGGTCAAATTTGAAGGTGGGTATGGGGGTTTTGGGGGCTACTTTGGGGGGGTTCACTATACATTGTTATGGCCTAAAATCGATATTTCAGGGTCAGACATTCAAGGTCACCTGTTTTGACGACGCGGTCAATACTTAAAATTACGTAACTCAAAAAGTAAGCATGATATCATTATAAAAATAAGTCGCAGACCTAGATTAGTCATTTATGAAACTTTTGTCATCAATTACACAATTCAAAAATTGTTGGTTTCTGAGATCATGTGTTCTCAATTCCAGGAGTGAAAATGGCTCTGTACGACCTTGACCTTGACCTACTTTCCTGAAACTGGGTCAGATTGTGTAACGTATATGTAGTACATGTAATATAGTTGGGAAGTGAAATTTGCCTGTAATTACCTGAGAAGCAATCACTTGAAATAATAAAAAAACTGACTTTGAAGTGGCCTGTGACCTTGAAAAATGATTCAAGGTCACCGATACTTGGTCAGTGTGATAAGGTCATGTAAGACTATGTATGTGAATTTTTTGAAATTTTTTCGAAGAAATTAGGGGGTGGCGGAAAAATAATAATAAAAATACTTACGAAAACAAGAAACTTCACCTATGGAATAGGTGAAGTTTAATAATAAAACTAAAATAAAATAGATTACCCTGTAGCTAAAAACTAAATTATATCACAGATTTCTGAATAACTTAAATTAAACTCCTCACATAATGCATCTCTAATAAATACAAGTTTTTTAATTTGAACGCCAATATGTTTGTCATTTTCTAGCACCATTGAATAATATTTCTTTTTTATCGTTTGACTAATAACATTTGGACTAGACTTCATCACAAAATACACATAGTTAACGACACTATTTTTATGATTAAACCCAGTAGACATATGCTTGAGAAATCTGATATTTATCATGACATCAATAGGTAAAAGATCAGTTATAACTGGCAAAAGGCCACAATGTGTTCTACAAGGTAGTTTATATAGGCGCCGCATAGCTTTGCGCCAGTTAACATTTTAACTTGTTTGCATCCGGATGATACATTGGACTAAACACTACACCATAAAAACTCGTACAATACTGTTGAAATAATGACCCTTTAACTTCTGATGTTAGACAATCAAGATCTCCGATAAAAGCATTAACCTTCCTATTAAAATCTGAAAGCACTGGCTTTACAAGTGAATCCATTCTATCACCCTTAATAGTATAACCAAGATAAAGTATCTCTTTTACACAAACAACTTTCTGATCACTGACAGGTGGCCAACAATGGCAGACGCTTCTGATGGGAGCTCCGATTTTTTACACTGATTTTGGACATTTAAAGCTGAGTAACCCTTTCTAATCTGATTAATACTGTATCTGTTTGTTTAATATACTTCCCGTGCTATAAATTTGGTATTGCAGAGGCAAATATCCCGTTTTTATAGGCCCAAATTGGATCGGAAATTTTGGTCCTGGAAATCAAAACTGTTTACATTCAAAACCCCCAAATATCGCCCATTTTCGTGACCAAATAAAGCAGATTTCGGCACGTTTTTACCCCCCTCATTGGCCCTAAAGTTGAAAAACGGATATATCTACTGATACAGATACCTGTATGAACTACTAGCACTTGTAATTATCCCCTGGGAACCCTAAACACAACTTTCTAGTACCATTTCTTTGACTTCTGACCATTTCCCGCCATTTTTACTTAATTGGTGTTTTGGTAACCCCCAGCCAATTTGGTTCATCTAGTCACTGTAGCTACTTTTGTATATCCTGTTATATATTAATATATTGCAAATTCTGTGCATATATCTCTTCATATTGCAGCTCAGTTATTTTGAGTATTTTGAGTATACATACACACTTCAGACATAAGTAACTATTATAGCTCTTAGTCTCTACATCCTACATAATACAGCAGCCTTGAATGAACATACTTTGCTGTCAAATGTCTGCCTAGTATCCTTTTCATATTTTCAGACACTATGGCTCTACAAGCAGCCCAAGCAGCACTGTCGCAGATGTCAGCTATTTTCTCGCCAAGTCAAGTAAATGAAACAGGTCGACGTTTGATGCCAAAGCGCCATGCAAAGAAAAAACCTGACAATGATTTTGTGTACCCCAGCATGGTCTCCGACGTATCCTCTCTTCTGGTTGGCTCGACTATAACGGACAGTAAACTTTTTTACAGCAGCCCAAAACAAGCTATGCCCCTTGCTTTTGAAACACAAACGTTTCTGGCTGGAAATGACTCTCTGGTGTTTGAAACGCAAACCCAGTCAGTTGTACCAGAAACTCAGACCCCTTCACGAATGGAAATATCCGCAGTGCCAGAAACCCACACCCCGTCACGGATAGAAATATCTCATCTTTCAGTGACCACCCCAACATCTCGACATGGAAAGAGAATGAGCGATGCCCTGACAAATTCCATGTCACAAGACAATCTCACTGTGTCCCTCTTCCCAATGTCAAATTTTTCTACAGACGAAGCCCGGGATACTCTGACATCCACCCCTCTGGCGTCTTCCCGTCTGTCGCCAAACCTGGACATTCCCGCAAAAACCTCCCCTCCGGCTGCGAATGTCAGTCAAGCAATGCCCCAGCAGATGTCTGAAAAATGCTGCCAAACAGTCTCCTGTCAAGTATTGGAACAATGCTCCCAAACAATCTCTCAGGAACTGAAGAGTCAAAGCTCCGAAACTAGTCCTTCTGCAGATTGCCCAAAAAGTGACTTTAAAGACGTTGCACTCTTCCGCTCAAATGGAAATCTATCAACACTGTCTAATTTCCATCAAACCAGACTGTCATACAGAGGCCTCCAGTTCAGAAGCGCAGAACACGCCTATCAACACCGTATGGCAGTTTTTCATGGTCGACATGATATTGCCCGCAAGATAATGTCTTCCCGTTTCCCAGGCGTCGCAAAGAAACTCTCCCATGATGTTGTTAAAACTGAACAGTGGCATGAGGCAAAGTCCGCGATCATGGAAGAAATCCTCCGACTGAAAGCCAAGCAATGCCCTGCTTTCAAAAGAACTCTGTTGGGTACAAAATCGAAACGCCTCATCCACAATATTGATACAGATAGCTACTGGGGATGTGGCCCCGACCTTTGTGGTCAAAACATGATGGGTGTGCTCCTGCAGGAGCTCCGCGAAAACCTCAAAACAGAAACAGACTGTCCCCCTGTGAATCCCCCTGCCCCGTCTAAAACCGCAAATGACACAAAAATGACTGAGACTGTTAACCGATCTGTGACAAAGTCCATGACGTTTCCAACACGAAATGTGCCTGTCACATCAGGTGCCAAACGCTCACCTCTGCCTGATTCGCCCCCAGTTTTAATCATCGGAAATTCAAATGTTCGCCAGATGGCCGGTGTTCTCCGTGAAAACTCAATTAATGCTACTTCAATCTTCTACCCTGGTGGCACGATTGATTTTATCTGCTCTCGCATTAGACACACAACTACAAGGGTGGATCCTAGCCACATTGTATTAATGGCAGGTGACATCGAGGCAGCCGATGGAATCCATCCAAATCTTCTTAACTACAAATTCGAGAGACTTGTAGAAGAAACCAGACGCGTGTACCCTTGGAGCCACATTGTACTCGTTGGACTGACTGCTACAGGAGATGCACGTCAACGGAACACCATTTACCAAGTGAATGCACTTATGAAACACATCGCGTCAAATGAGAGACGGACCTCCTTCACAGACAATAACCACTCCAGACTGAAAGATCGCATTCACTTGACGTATCGCTCCAAAGTCATGCTCGCTAAACGAATCGTAACGATCATCGAAAAACCTTATCTGGATGTGATCCGGAGATTTCGATGAACAGGTCCCAGTTCCTCCCCCGCCCAATGCCCCCAAAGACACTGCCATCGACGGCAACAACCCTGCTCCTTGTGGGGAGGCGCACACTAACTCCTTATGTATAGATGATGTAACTAATGAAACTAGAAGTAACTTAGCCATCTCTGTTCATGATACATTTAATAATACAATTTTATGTGATACTCAAGAAGATTTGTTTAACAACTGTGAACATGACATTAAAGTAGCTTTTTGGAATATACAAGGAATAGGTAGTAAACTAGAACTTGAAAGTATAAACAACCTTTTCTCTCATTTTGACATAATATTTCTATTTGAGACAATGAAGCAAGACACATTTAATCACTCACTAACAAACTATCATTTCATCCATTGTCAACGTAAATATCAGCATCCTCGTGCAAAGAGACCGTCAGGTGGCATTGGTGCCTTAATTAAAAATACAATAAAACATTTAGTTAAGGTTGAAAAGCTCAATGAACATGTAATCTGGTTAAGCATTAAACAAAAACAGCTACCTCCTCTGATAATTGGAGGTACTTATATTCCCCCAGCTGGATCTAAAATATATCTAAACTACAAAATAAATGACATCTTCCACGCACTCCAAGTAGATATAGCCCGCTTCCTCGAGTCCACTCCTCATGTGGCTCTCTGTGGTGATTTCAACAGCCGCACAGGTGGCCTGAGTGATATAAATTCTAATATTCTGCATCAAAATTTGTGAACCAATCAAGTGCAGCGAAATCAATCACGTGCCACGCCAATAAATAACGATATTGGCGTGTGGAAAGTGTTATTGGCGCGCAAAAGCTATATTGGCGTCCTCAGTGCACATGCACTTGACTTATTACAAAGGCAGAATCAGTCTTTCTGACGCTTTCATTGCATTCACTGCCTTTCCTGGAAGTTCCAATCAAATTCTCGATTGCCATTGAAAGATACACAATAAGTCCACAAGGTGCTAATTGCGATCAAGGATGACCAAATTCCAATTGAAGAGACTAATCCACAATGAAACTATTTGTAGTTTGAAGAAATCAATACAATTGAATAAGCAGCAAATAAAGCAAATGTGACACGTAGTACCAACTTGCTGAGCACTGTATAGATTTGAAAATATACATCTTAAAAATAATTTAATCATTAAAATACTATACCAATTTAAAGTAGTTAAAAATACTAATTTAAAAATCTTTTTTACAATAAGGAAAAAAACAACAACTCAAGAGTAGCCAGATAGATAGAGAGATAGATAGAGAGATAGCTAGAGAGATGGCTAGATAGCCAGATAGATAGCTAGATAGATAGCTGGATAGATGGCTAGATAGATAGCTAGAAAGACACAATTAATGGTAGTTTGTGAGCCAAATAGTTCAGATTAAAAAAGTTTTTTTTTGTTAAACAGCTCTTTTATTTTAAAAGAAAGTTTAAGTCTGAAAATTTTGGTGCAGAATATAACAAATAGTAGATGTTGAGTCGCCCAATATTGAGTTTTATTGGCCTCATCAGGTAATATTGGTCTCGGCCTCCGGCCTCGACCAATATTACTGCTTCGGCCAATAAAACTCAATATTGGTCTCCTCACCATCCACTATCTATATAATATAAGTGGTAAAGATAATGACTTCATGGTTAATCATAATGACATAATTAATGTTTCTGATTGTGTGCAAAGTACTGATTGGAAAACAAAACATAGGCAAACGAAAGATAAAGGCCAAAATAATTTTGGAAAAGAACTCTCCCAATTGTGCATTAACAGCAACATGCGAATTATGAATGGCTTCTTTAATGCAAATAACACTGACGACTTCACATGTCATGCTCCACTTGGTAAAAGCACTGTTGACTATCTCCTTAGTACATTCAAATTTTTTAACATAATGACTAATTTCGAGATATCCCCCAAACTAGTTGAGTCAGACCACGTACCGTTAAGTTTCTCAGTAACTTGTAAAACTCAAGGGACAAGGGCTCAGCTCACCAAAGGCAAAAATGTAACTTATGAAAAACGTTTTCGATATGTATTTGACAAAGATAGGATCCTGTTATATAAAGAGAACTTAAGCAGCGAGCCAGCACAAGAGAAACTCTTGAACATAACTTCTAATTTCAGCAATGAAACTGAGGTGGACTCTCTTATTAAATCCACCTATAACTATATAGAGAGTAGCATTGAGGCTACATTCCGTAAAAAGCACCCTAAAGCGCACACTAATACCTTTCCTGTGAATTCATGGTACGATGATGAATGCAAATTAGCCAGGAAAAAGGCTAATGATTATGCCAGAACACATGACTTAAATGTACAAGCTTTTAATCTGACATATAAAACTTTGCATAAACAGTACAAATATACTATTCAACGCAAGAAAAGATTACACCAACAAAAAAATAGGAATGAGTTGGATAATTTGAAAACTACAAATCAAACAGAGTGCTGGAAACTCTGGAATAAGCTAACAAATAAACAAACTAAAATACCTAATCAACCAAACTTAGATGCTTTTCATCAGTATTTCACTGAACAAGCGCAGCCACCAGTATGTCCTCACTTTGATCAGGAGCACATGACTGAGATTAACAATTTAACAAATCAAATAAAAACTAATACATTAATAGTCCCGATAAACATTAGCACTACTATATGTGATACCCATATTACAGCAAAGGAGGTACATCTAAGCTTAAGGAGACTTAAAAATAATAAGGCTGCGGGAATAGATGGAATAAGTGGAGAATTCTATAAATATATAGCAGATGAGCTAACAGCACCTTTCTGTGCAATTTTCAATCACATACTTGATAAGGGTGAATACCCCACACAGTGGGCTGAAGGGCTTATTAATGCACTTCATAAAAAGGGAGACTACTGTAACCCAGATAACTATAGAAAGATAACTATAACAGTGGCTATGGCCAAAGTATTTGACTCTATCCTGAATTCTAGGCTTTACTTTAAAAATGACGCCATGTCCCTAGACGACCCGTTTCAATTTGGTTTTACACCCTCCAGAGGCACAACCGACTGTGTTTTTGTACTGGACACAATTGTCAGCCACAAGCAGTTAGAAAAGAAACCTTTGTACCTTTGTTTTGTAGACTTCACTAAGGCTTTTGATTACATTAACAGGAATGCCCTCTATTATAAGCTATATAAAAAAGGAATGGGTGTTAAGATGTTAAGAATTCTCATGAGTATGTTTGATAAGGCCCAGGCCAAAGTCCACCAACTTGGTAAACTAAGTGCCCCTATTGATAGTATCTTTGGAGTCTTGCAGGGTGGTATAGTCAGTCCAAAATTGTTTAATGAGTTCCTCTCAGATCTCCCGGAATATCTAAATGCAACAGATGGTATTACAATAGATGGTACACTATTTACCCATCTTTTATATGCCGACGACATAGTTCTTATTTCGCAATCAGCTGAAGGCCTGCAAAATAGCATAGACTCTCTTCATAAATTCTGTGCCAAATGGCATCTAATTGTAAACACATCAAAGACTAAAGTTATGCAAATTGGGGTAAAAAACCAAGCGCATTTCCAGTATAACAGCGAGAAAATTGAAAATGTCGAAGTATTTAAATACTTAGGACATACAATTTGTAATCAAAGAAACATACATAAAAAGATGGCAGATTACATAGCATCGCAAGCCCAAAAGGCACTCTTTACACTGTATGGGCGCATGAAACCTTCCCTAGGCCACATATCCCCCTCACTTGCTTTAAAAATGTTTGACAGTTATGTACTTCCAATCCTTGAATATAACAGCGCCTTTTGGTCTGGTGCAGCAGAAATCCCCCAAATTGAGAAAATACAAATTAGCTTTCTTAAACATGTTCTCAATGTGAGACGGCAAACGCCAACACTAGCGGTGTATGCAGAAACAGGAAGATTTCCCCTTAAGATTAGGCAACAACTAACTGGAGTAAGCTACTGGGCTAAAATTAAAAATCTCCCAAGCGATGATATCTTACATAAATGCCTAAATATACAGATAATTAATCACAATGCTGGTCAGAAAAATTGGTACAGTAAGATAGCAAAAATAATGACAAATGCTAACATTGCCTGGCTAACCAATGAGCCTGGCAAAACCTTAAGGGAAATCAAACTTAAACTATATTCAGAGGAACAGTCCAGAATTTTGAATGAGATTAATAACTTGGATAAATTTCCCAAACTGCGCACATATAAAATGTTTAAGACAAATTACTGTCTAGAACCATATCTAAATCTAAACCTCTCAAAGAAAACATACAGCAACATTGCCAGATTCAGAGTAAGCTCCCATAATCTAAAAATTGAAACAGGCAGACATAACATACCGAAAATTCCGATAGAACAGAGAAAGTGTGACAAATGTAATACTGACGACATAGAAGACGAGATTCACTGCCTCTTAATTTGTACTAATAACGATATCCCAAGATCAGAGCTTTTTGACAGAGTTAGTAGCCTTATGCCAAACTTAAGTAGTCTTGGTGAAAGTGAAAAATTTATTGCACTGATGTCAGATAAAAGACCGGATGTGATACAGGCTATAGGCTCTTACCTAAACAAAGTAATGTAAGTGTGGCTAAGAAATTAATGAAAAGTAAATATCCTTCTGTGTATTTTTAGCTGTCTAGCTGTGCCTCCCTACTTGTGAGTAAAGAGTTTGCAAAACGAATTTTGGTACTAAATGTATGTTTGAATGCTAGATATGTGTAAGGCATATCTTTCAGAATATATTAAATTTTTGTTAACAACTGTATACCTTATAATGTTTGAATCATTGAATGATATGTAAATTGCTAACTAGATGTAGTTTTTGTTTAGGAATATCGACAGGACTAATTTTATGTTTGAGGGCCTTTAAGCAGTTGCTGCTGGTCAATCCGACATATTTTTGTATAATGTTTTAAGGACTGATATTACATTTATATGGACATTTTTTAAACTATGTTTTACTTGATAAATAAATCTAAACTGACATTGGACACTCTTTAAAGAAAGAAAGAAAAAACAAAACAAAAGAAAAACAACAACAACATTTACAGTTTAATCAATAGAACTGGGACCAGTATTGTAATGATGATATACTTAACCATGTTTTTAACTTTCCGTAGACTAGTTTAGAGTTTGATTTTGCTTTGTATTATTGATGATTTTGCTTTGTATTATTGATGACACATGTATCTTTTTTGATATTCGGTTTGTCAAAATAAAAGTTTATATATATATATATATTAAATTCAGGCTGACTTTTACAATCACCATTTTTGAACACAATAGATTGACATTTACTACCATTAAATTTGATCTTATAATCAGCAGCATATGATTCACAAATCCTAATCATTTTGCGCATTGCTGTTTGACTCGGTGACAATAAGAAAACATCATCAGCGTAGCCTATAACTCCACAATATTTGTTTCCAACATTACAACCTATTTTACACTCCTCTAACAAACATAACATACCATCAATATACACAGTAAACAGAGTTGGACTTAACACACCTCCTTGTTTCACACCATTACTGGGACAAAACCATTCTGATTTGCTACTGCCATATCTAACACACATGTTCTGATTAACATACATTTCTAAAATTAATCTAATATACAATGGATTCATACCACGCTTTATCAGTAACTTAAATAGGCTAACATACTCAACTCTGTCGAAAGCTTTGGTTGCATCTAATGCTAACCCATACACTTGACCTCCATTATTTATATAATAATCAACTGTCTGCAACAGAACAGATGTCGCTAAAGCTGTAGAATGCTTGGGCTTAAAACCAAACTGCAATTCTGACGTAACCAAAATTTGCTCTTCTCTTTTCAGTACAACCAGATCTAATAATTTGTACAGTACACTTTGTAAACACACAGCTCTAAAGTTGTCAGATGAATTACTCAGTACCCTTTTATTCTTGACAATCGGTAACATAACACTATTTAACATGTCCTTAGGGGACATACCACGTACAATCATAGCATTAAACAAATCAGTTATACAGCTATACAGCTTCTCTGAATCATGTACAATATGATCGGAGAACAATCCAATTTGGCCATCTGATTTTCCACACAACAAATTCTTTACAGCGGACGTAACTTCACTAACAGTAAATAAACTTGACTGAACATCATTAAATGACAAATCATCGACTCTATGATTAATTTTATCAACAAGTTGAGCAATATCTTTCTTGTCACTGGACACACTTGTATAGAGATGTTTATATTTTGCAGCAAAAATACCAGCAATATTCTCATCACCTTTTATACCATCAACCATAACAGGCAGAGTTTTTCTCCTGCCCTTCAATTTGTTAACTTCTTTCCATAGATTCTTATGGTCATTAGTCTTAACAGCATTTGCCATCTTTTCTGACCTCAAACGATCTTCATTTCTCTTAACCTTCTTTTACAATATAATGATATTCAACCCTGGCCTTCTTTCTACATTCAAACAAATACCCACTACTGGGCCTACCAGCTTGCTTCCATAACCAGTGACAATTCAGGGCAAATTCCTTCTTATGAGCCACAAACTCACTCCATCCAGGCACCTTCCTGACATTACTAGATATATTGTGTTTTACACCAGAGGGCAGCACCTGCTGACCAGCCATAAGGCACACTTCATTTATCAAAGCATTATGAAATACCTCAAGTTCTGCCTGTTATAAGTGTAAATATCAAGGTCAGTGGGCCCTTATTCCCTCCCAGACCAAAACTGGACCAAAGTTGAACGACATATAGTGGTAGGGCAGAGGGAGAATGGTCCATAATGTTGCTAAGGGACCGTTCAGAATTTATGACTGGGGGGGGGTGGGAGTTTTGGCCGAGGGGGTACTAACTTTTCACACGTGTTTCAAGGGGGGGTATTAATTTTTGACAACACTTCCAAGGGGGGGTAAGAAATTTTAACAGAGAAAAAATTTTAAAAAACACGCATAAGCACATTTTATTTGGACTTTGTTATGCTCAAAAGTTCGCGAATCTGTACACTTGGCAGTGTATAACAGTATATATGTGTGGATCGCTTTGTTTGTCGACGAGGGGGGGGTACTAAAAATACCCGTGAAACCTAGGGGTGGGGTACTAAAAATCCGCATGAAACTCAAGGGGGGGGTATCAATTTTTGACGGGAAGTTTCAGCAAAACTCCCACCCCCCCCAGTCATAAATTCTGAACGGTCCCTAATCAATAACTGTTTACTCTCGGGGACAAAGGTTCAAGGCTGAAAGACTATGCCCCCCTCAATTTTAAATGACACGATTGCTTTAATTGAGCAAAATTTTGAATTTAAAAGTCAAAACTTGAGTTTAAAGAGTCAAAATTTTGAGTTTCATAGTCAAAAATTCGAGTTCGAAAAGTCAACATTTTGAGTTTCAAAGTAAACATTTTGAGTTTAAGGTTCATAACTGTGGCCCTATTATACTTCCGTACTGTTCTCAATCACTCTCAATGATGAAGTTATAATTTCATGTGATAGTGGATTTACTATACAGACAAAATTGTATTCTGTATCTTAGGGACTTTTGTGGAATTTGTGACCAAACCAAACATTTACAATGTCCTATTATATGTCAAAATCCTGGTTGGCCATGTTTTTAAAAAATTACTTCATCTATATAATAATATTATGTAATAAATTAAGAATTTTGTGTATATATATATCAGACATTCACACTCTCTTTTAGAGTGTTAAACACTTTCATTTTCAAGGCTTATCACACTCAGAAATGAAGGAGCATTTTCTTCATATTTTCATTTAATCTATTGTCTCATTGTCTTAACGAATTGTATTTTACTCTTTGTATCATCCTTTCATTAATCCATGCCCTTATCATTTCATTTCATCTCACAGTGGTGGATACAGGGGGGGGGGCCTTGGGGGCCCGGACCCCCCCCCTAGACCACCAAGATTAATATTAGCATTCAGAAGAAAATTACGATAACACAGGGCCCGCAAATGCCGAAACACGTCCGGGCCCCCCCCCCAAGAGACTATCGTTTCTGGATTCGCCAGTGTCTCAACTGACTTGGCCAAAAAACTTCTCTAGTTTCTCTGGGCATCCCTCCAACATCATGTCATCACCCAGTTTAAATTAATAAATTACTTGTACTTGTGATGTTGGGAAAATAAAATATCTATTAAAAATTACCTGTCTATCCAACTCTACCTTTAGTAAACAAAATTGCCATAAATAATAAATCCTTCATATTATTGCTGTTTGATAAATGTCAATAATGATTTAAAACATCACACGTTTTGAGCATCTCAGAGGTTGAAACTCCCGATTTATATTTTTAGACCAGCAGTAGCCCAAACCAAGTCTGCAAGATTGTCAAGTTTCTCTGGGCACTGAATGAAACAAACCAAATATACTGAAGGAGTGCCACCAGTCAGTACTAGTGTCGTCCTCTGCAGTGTTGACCTACTTAGAAAGCATGGGCTTGTCATTGGTCAAAATTAGGTCACAGGAAGGAGGCGGAGCTACAACGATTGAGGAAGGAGCACAGATGGCCTAGCAAGTAGCATGCTTGTTTTGACATCTGTTCAGTCTCAGTATTTCCTTTATGTTGGTCCCACCCTACCATTTTGGATTATAGTGGCAAAATAAAGATTTAAAGGAAAGTTTCAAAAGGATATTTTGGGTATGTAAACATACTTTGTGGTGGAATAGACAATCGTCTGTGAACTTTGTTTTGGACAGATTTCAAAATTTTGCGATGTGGATAACGTGCACGAAATGGCTCGTTTCGTATTGTTTTTGGCAGTTAGAAAGACTGATAGTATGGCAATCGTCTTAGCAATGATGTATGAGGTATTTTGTAAAAGAAATCAGACTTTTAGCTGCTCTGTGGGCCGAGAAATCCTACAAAACGTGTCGGCCTTTCAAGCGCTCCTCTGTCAGAATTTCACGTCTGTTGTCATTTTCTTGACAGAAACTCGTGGTCAAGATATATTTCATAATCGACCAATCAGAACGCAAAATGAACGTCGTAGTAATTTCTACTTCTCTGATTGGTCAATCATGTTTCTGAGTGCCCATATATGGCCACTCAAGTCAGTTTCCAAGAAAATTAAAAACGAAAACACTACCAAATTACACCTGATCCAGAGCACTTTTGGAAGCTAGAGAACTTGAAAGTACTTAAAGATTACCTCAAATTTTGTTCAGGGGTTCTACATACAAGGAATTTTGTGATTTTGGAAAAAGAGGTGTGTTGGTCATTCATGACAAATCATGTGAAAAAGGCCCAGTTCCATTTTGTCAAGACTGATTCCAAGAAGCAGAGCGATACTCATCGCTCTGCTAAAAAGGGATGTCAAAACGAGTCATCATTTTCCCTACTCTGCAATGAACTGAACTGCTACGTTAAATCACCAGTCTCAGCACTCAGTCTCACGATGCCTGTTAATTTTGTTTCACATGTATTTGATATCAGTTTAGCAGTAGGGGCTTTGGGGACAATGCTGCATTTGCAGAACATGGCTTTGTATTTCATTGCAGCAATGAAAATGTTTACAGAATCATGAGAATGCCACGATTGAAATAAAATTGTTTAAATCTTTATTTACATGTATGTATTCATTCTACTCTATACTAGGGTGCATCAAAAAAGTGAAAGTCAAAAGCGTGATCCACAACAGCAATAACGTTGTTCCACTGATAGAATAATGTCTTCCTGCAAAATTTTGGATTTTTCAGAGGTGATTTAGAGGTCCCACTCAGGCCCCGAAGATTTTTATTAGTTTTTCGCCAAAAAAATTGCAAAAATATGCTGTATCTTGAAAACTATTGTAGCTGCATTCTTGGGAATGTTGTCAAAATGCTCGCAGACCCAAATTTCCTATTCAACTTCTATAGTACTGTGTGTCTAAAATGCATTGTTTGTGAATTATTGACCAAAAACCTTATTTTTTGGCATATTTCATGGAAATACAGTGGTTTATATCAACAGGCTCAGTTCTATTGACAGTTATATTTTGTAAGTATTATTGAACATTATTTTCTTGACAGGCTGTAAAGACAACAATTAGTGTCTGTAATATTTCACATCTTGCCCTGTGTTTCAAAGCTTTAACCTTGTCATTTCTGTAATTTCAATAGGCTGCTTCAAATAATCTCATATAACAATATGAAAATACCATGCAAGCACGTAAACCCCGCTGGCTCTATGTGAAGCCATTGAGACCATTCGGATACTGTTACATGCATACAAAAGTAATAAATTCCAGTATTGTTTGCAAAGAAAAAAAATACCGTGCATGCACGTAAACAACTCGGTTGCAAAGTGCGACAGACAACTCCAGTATCATGGCATGGCTGGGAGTGCAATACACGTGAAGTAAAGACATCACCAAAAGTCCCAGAATGCACTTTAATTTGGTTGATTTACCCTGAAACCATTATAAAATGTGCTAGCAGTTGCTTTTCATGACGGCCAAGAATTGTGTTCACTTGGGACCATGAATGGAGTGGAGAAAGTATGAAGGTTTTGTAGACTGTGGTAAACATATATATATATGCCTTCTACCAGGAGATTTTAAAAATCCCGACAACTCATTGAATGATTCATTTGGTACATAGGTCCATGGATGCAGAATTGCAGATCTATGCATCACCTCTGCTCTGTTACTTCAAAGGAGGCACCATGCACCCTCTTATCTCAGTGTAAATTTGACAGGTCACGCATTAACAGGATTTGAAAGGTATTTTTACCCAACTCTCTTCCCCTCCACAACACATGTGGCATGTCACTGGCACCTCAGATTGACAATTTATTGGTTTGTTTTCCCACATCATGACACATGACAGATAAGCACGTGCACTGTGAAGGATTTGCTGTAAAAACTTACTTGTTCTTGTTTACTGTGACAGTTCACATTGCAACTTACTTTATCCATTCCATCCGTGTATCCATTCCATCCGTGTATCCATTCCATCCGTGTGTCCGTCCGTCCGTGTGTCCGTCCGTGTGTCCGTCCGTGTGTCTGTCCGTGTGTCCGTCCGTGCATTCGTCCGTGTGTCCGTCTGTGTGTCCGTCCGTCGGTGTGTCCATCCGTGTGTCCGTGTGTCCGTCCGTGCATTCATCCATGCGTCCGTGTGTCCGTCTGTGTGTCCGTCCGTCGGTGTGTCAATCCGTCGGTGTGTCCATCTGTGCGTCCGTGCCTGCGTCCGTCCGTGTGTCCGTGCGTGCGTCCGTCCGTGCGTCCATCCATGTGTCCGTCTGTGTGTCCGTGTGTCCGTGTGTCCGTCCGTGCGTCCATGTGTCCGTGTGTCCGTCCGCCCGTCCGTGTGTCCGTCTGTGTGTCCGTCCGTCCATGTGTCCGTCCGTCCATGTGTCCGTCCGTCCATGTGTCCGTCCGTGTGTCCGTGTGTCCGTCCGCGTGGCCATCCGTGTGTCCGTCCGTCCGTGTATCCGTCCGTCCGTGTATCCGTCCGTCCGTGTGTCCGTCCAGCCGTCCGTGTGTCCGTCCAGCCGTCCGTGTGTCCGTACGTCTGTGTGTCCGCCCGTCTGTGTGTCCTTACGTCCGTGTGTCCTTACGTCCGTCCGTCTGTGTCCAGCCGTCCATACGTCCATCCTTCTGTCCGTGCGTCCGTGTCGGTGTGTCCGTGTCGGTGCGTCCGTGTCGGTACGTCCGTGTCGGTGCGTCCGTGTCGGTGCGTCCGTCCGTGTGTCCGTCCCTGTGTCCGTCCGTCCGTCCCTGTGTCCGTCCGTCCGTCCCTGTGTCCGTCCGTCCGTCCCTGTGTCCGTCCGTCCGTCCCTGTGTCCGTCCGTCCGTGTGTCCGTCTTCTTCAGATTCTGACAGGTCTGAAGATTTTATTGACACTGACATCACTATTTTGGAGCATGTAGAAGAAATATATAATTCCAGTAATTTTTGACAGTGTACATGAGATTCTATGTAGTAATAACTTGGAGAACACATTTTAAAAACATTTATTTCCAAGCATCGTTTCGTGTGGATTTCAGAAATGCACATGACTTGCTAGAAATGCCTGGAAACTTGTCATTCCCATCTGCATGACGAAATAAGATAACAGGCAAAATTTGAATGAAATATGAGCAACACAAAGTGAGTTATGCTTGACGAAATCCCCAACACATTGAGGACTGCAGTACCCCGTAGGCTATTACATAGCCAGCAGGGTAAAAATGCTTGAAATGGTTCTTGGAAGTCGAAAAGACAATATATGACATCACTATCTTATTTTGGATAACCTGTGACATAACAATACATAATTTAGGACATCATCAATTGTTCTGGGCACTAGTGGGAACCTAAACAAAACACAAAAAGACTTAAACAAGACTTACAGAGTCTACAGTGCCAAAAAATGTAATAATAGCAAAAAAAATTGATACCACTGAGACTAAAGAAATGACAAGCTAAATGGTATGAAACAGGACATCAAGTGAAATAAATAATAAATATATAAACTTTTATTAGACAAACTGGATATCAAAAGAGATACATGTGTCATCAAAATCATGGAAAAACAAAAGCAAAATCAATGTCTACACTAATCTACAGACTACAGAGAGTTAAAATGTAATTAAGTATATAAAATTTTACAATACTGGTCCCAGTTCTAGTGGTTACATCTAGAATACATAAAATAAAATGGTAAATTTCTGATACTTTAAAAAGAGTCCCAATTCAGAGTGTCAATATCAAATTACAGATGTCACTTCAGTCATTAAACATTTACTTAAATTAATACGATAATATGTCACATGGACCAGCAGCAACTGCTAGGAGGCCATGTAACACAAAAGTAAGTCTTGAAAATATTCCAAAATAAATCTACATCTAATTAGTATCATTCATAGTCATACATAAAAATAAAATACAAATGCTACAAACAATTTAATGTATTCTGTAAACATGCCCCACATACACATATATATAGCATTCAGACAGTTACAATATAAAATAAAATATAAATAAGGGAGTCATTGTGTGGAATTTTCTTTCTGACGTTATAATGAGTAATTTTATATTATCCACTATAAAAAAACACCTGAAAAAGTACCTCCTTGTTAATGATTTAGATTTTTGTAATAACTAACAGTGATATTGTAACTTTGTAATTTTATTTTATTTTTAAATTGTCTTAATTTATATAATTATATTTATTTTTTAATATATATTAAGATTATTATTATTTTGTTTTCAGTATATGTTATATTATTTTGTATACAGGTGTTAGTTTAGTTTGTTAGAAGTTCTAGCCAATGTAACGTAAAATATATTTGTAATATTAATCATACGTCAAAATATACATTTTTTTGTATCTTGACTAAGGAAAATTTGATTGTTGATAATTGTACATGATTTATATATTTTTGCTAAGATACTATTTGCCAATAAAGAACTTGAACTTGAACTTGATAAAGTAATAAAAGGCATTTATATAGTTAATTCACAAGTTCAATCAACAAAATCTCTTTAGCAAATTGTCCAAAGTCAAGGTTCAGAAATTTCTACTCAACATGTAGGGAGGAACAGCAACACACCTAAAATATGTAAAAAATACACTTTAAATTTTGAATCATTAATTTCTTAGCTACACTTACATTACTATATTAAGGTAACGACCTATCGCCTGTATTATCTCCGGTCTTTTATCTGACATCAGTGCAATAAATTGTTCACTTTTATCGAGACTATTTAGGTTGGGCATAAGGCAACTAACGCTGTCAAGAAGCTCTACTCTAGAGATATTGTTATAAGTACAAATTAAGAGACAGTGAATCTCGTCTTTTATACTGTCAGTATTAAATTTCTCACACTTTCTCTGTTCTATCGGAATTTTGGGTATGTTATGTCTACCTGTTTCAATTTTTAGATTATGAGAGCTTACTCTGAATCTGGCAATGTTGCTGTATGTTTTCTTTGAGAGGTTTAGATTTAGATACGGTTCTAGACAGTAACTTGTCTTGAAAATTTTATGTGTGCGCAGTTTGGGAAATTTATCTGAGTTATTAATTTCATTCAAAATTCTGGAATGTTCAAATATAGTTTAAGTTTGATTTCCTTTATAATCTTGCAAGGCTCTTTGGTTAGCCAGGCAATGTTAGCATTTGTCATTATTTTTTCTATCTTGCTGTACCAGTTGTTCTGACCAGTATTGTGATTATTTATCTGTATATTTAGGCATTTATGTAAGATATCATCACTTGGTAGATTTTTAACTTTAGCCCAATAGCTTACTCCAATTATTTGTTGCCTTATCTTTAGAGGAAATCTTCCTGTTTCTGCATACACAGCTAGTGTTGGCGTCTGCGTCTCACATTGAGAACATGTTTAAGAAGCTAATTTGTATATTCTCAATTTGTTGGATTTCTGCCGCGCTAGACCAAAAGGCGCTGTTATATTCAAGGATTGGAACTACATAACTATCAAACATTTTTAGGGCAAGTGACGGGGATATGTGACCCAGAGAGGGTTTCATGCGCCCATATAATGTAAAAAGTGCCTTCTGGGCTTGTGTTGCTATGTAATCTGCCATCTTTTTATGAATGTTTCTTTGATTACAAATGGTATGTCCTAAGTATTTAAATATTTCAACATTTTCAATTTGCTCACTGTTATACTGGAAATGATTGTGGTTTTTTACGCCAATTTGCATGACTTTAGTCTTTGATAAGGGTTGGAACTTGTATGGTGAATGCCGATGAGCAGATTTATTTGGAATGAGCACAATATTAAATCATAGGCCTACTACATTAAATTATATTTTTATTATTTATTCATTTGATGTCCTGTTTCATACCTTTTAGCTTGTCGTTTCTGTGTTCTCAATGGTATCAATGTAAATGCAGTGGTTTATGTCGACAGGCTCAGTTCTATTGACAATTACATTTTGTAAGTATTTTTGAACATTATTTTCTTGACAGATTGTGCAAAGACAACAATTAATGTCTGCAATGTTTCACATCTTGCCCTGTGTTTAATGGCTTTAACCTTTTCATTTCTGTAAATTCAATAGGCTGCATCAACTAATCTCATACAACAATATGAAAACGGTATAAATGGTTCCGGTAAGTCTAAAAGACAATAGATTACATCACTATCTTATGTTTAGATAACCTGTGACATGTAACAATACATAATTTACACATCATCAATGGTACTGGGTGCTGATAGGAACCTAAACAAAAGACAAACAAGACATAAACAAGACTTGCATAGTCTTCGGCACCGAAAAATTTAATAACAGCACAAAATAAGGCAAAAAATAAGGTTTTTGGTTAATAATTATATATGGGAGAATTTTGTGTGTCCGAGAAGATTTTTGACACTGACCGCAACATTTATTTATCTTTTGGAGGGTTGACAAATGTATTAGCAAGGAAACCAAGGTGCCACATGAAAGCTTACACAAAGGGCTATATTTATCCACTTCCATTTTGATAGGTTAGAAAGGAGTTATATGGTGATTAGGACAGGCGGAATTGAAAATACATGGGAGAGTTTTGTTTTTCCGAGGGAGATTTTTGACACTGGCCGCAACATTTATTTAGCTTTTGGAGGGTTGAAAGCTGTAGTAACAAGGAAAACAATGTGCCAAATGCAAGCTTACATCAAGGGCTATTCATCCATTTCCATTGTGATGGGTTAGAAAGGAGTTAAATGGTGATTAGGACAGGAATGAGTTATTTCGTGATTGTCATGTGATCTCTAGATTGGCAAGATGAGAACAAATTGATTTTTCCATTTTCTCAATGTGAATATTAATGATGCTGGTAGGACAATAAATTTGAATTGTTAAGGATAATGATATCAAAATTGACATGATATAATTCTATCAGAAATATGTGTATAACAGGCCCATTGAACAATGAATCATTAAGACTGTGAACATAGTAGTTGAACAGCTATATCTTTTTCCAGGCTTTTGCAATTGTTGATCGTCTTCTTAGCTTGTACGCATGCGGAACCCATATATTGTAGTACATAAAAATCGGGTAATTTTCATAAAAACTATGGCAAAAACATATAAGATCACATATGAATACATTGTAGTGCCTAAACCAAGTAACTGACTAAATTTCAGTGATTTTTTCTTCCTCGTGGTACATGGACTGCTTGACGACCTTTGCTAATTGCAAAACAGTAATTATTGCCTAATTAATGATTTAAAGGGTACTGATATGGTCACAAGTGTGAAAGCCCAACCCCTCTGATCCTATTGATGCTATTCTGTGTACCATGGGCAACAATAACACTACTGAAAGAGAAAAAACATGAATTTTCAGTAATTTTGCCTTAATGACCTTTAACGACCCCTAATTGACCTTATAATTAAAAATTGACGCCGGCATCCATCCCTACCTTTAATCCCTTCCCATGGTTGCCAAGTATTAACAAAAAATGCCGGAAAAAAATTTTCTAGAGGCTTTTTTGGACTTTGGCTGGTCCACTATCTGAACCTCTGAAGGATTATTGGTATTGTTTGGTTAAAAGTATCCGATTTCTTTTTGAAAAATATTTTGGTTGATGAATATTGAAGCACTTCAAGTATGCACCATTTTGATTTTGATTTTAACACATAGTCATAGCCGCTATTTGCTTTTTTCACACCTTTTGGCGCAAATCAAAACATCCTAACTTACAGGCTAATACTGGCCTTATTATCAAAGATACAGTATTTAACTCCATAATTGTATGCAGCTACTTCTAAAGTATATATATATACGTTTTTAAATTATTGTGGCAGGCAGCACTGCCAGAGACACTGTCAGAATGTACCCTCTAGTGTCATCAAGACTCATTGCTATGCGTCAGTGATTCTAGGTCATGCGCCAGCGGATCAGTGCATTCTGGAACAGACCACCGAAGAGTACACATGTCCTGCTTGTAAGTGCCATCCTGACCCCACGCCCAACGAGCTGTAACATTGATGTCAGAGTGGGATTTCTACAGGAAAATGATCTTCTAGACATGGAAGAAGCCTCTACAAGCCGGTATTTGTGGAATTGTTCTTAGGGCCACTCCCCTTAGGCAGCAGAAAATAGCGCTGGCCTGAGCTGAGCTGTCAGCCATTGGCAATCTTGAAACAAAGATACTAACCAAACTCATTGATAATCCGAGAAACTACTACCTTTACTTCATTCCTGCCAAGTTATTTTGTGTTGTCATCTTGTAAATTTTCATATTTTTCCATTTCAATCTCCACCCCTCCCCCATTATCATCCAATCAAAACATGGTCATCTGACCCATCTTTTTTTTTTGAAGGCCTCTCATTCAATTTTTTATCTACAATAACCCTCACCATCCCTCTCTAATCATTCAAAATCTTTACCTAGTTTTTTTTTTTTTAATTTTGGTTTTTTTAATTTATTCAAATAGTAGCACACTTACCATTGTTTGAGTGCAGCAGAAAAGCTGATTGATTTATTTGGTTGCCTCACACCCTGGTAGTGTTACTCATTGTGTTTTTACATAATTTATTCCCAAAAATTTGTAGATAAAAAAAAAAAAACTCTTATATACACCCAAATACCAAAAATATTATTTTACTTTCATTTTTCCTACTACATTGTTATCACCATTCATCATTCCTACTAATTTAACTGACTTGGTAATTTTGTTGCACAATTAGTGGGATATATCAAACAGTTATGGTTGTTAATCTAGACCTCGCCACTGAGGAGGAACTGATGATGCTTCGTAGTGTAGACCCAGTCTCTGCCAAAGCCATAATAGACAGTAGGCCAATTACTACTTGGGAACAT
This sequence comes from Platynereis dumerilii, assembly GCA_026936325.1. Taxonomy (NCBI): domain Eukaryota; kingdom Metazoa; phylum Annelida; class Polychaeta; order Phyllodocida; family Nereididae; genus Platynereis; species Platynereis dumerilii. Next base: position 979,863 of record JAPTHN010000056.1, read on the forward strand.
TACAGTGCTGTGGGCCTAAGTTGGCGAAAAGAGATATTTTGGCTTGGCACCAGAGAGGGGTAGTGACTTCGCAGATTCGTGAATTCCAGAACTTGACTGTTGATAATGGTCTTGATGTTGTGACTATGTTTGATCCCCTTATTGAAAGCCAGCTCAATAACTTAAACCAATTTGGTGCGTGCAATAAAGCTATGTCCAGGGCAGGCGCATACCAGCCCATGAAAATTGACCCCAATGAAGTTGACCCCTCGTCCATGGGTGGTGCAGGCCTCCCACTTGACCTTGATTACTCCCTGCTTGGTGCATGCAAAGCACCCCCCAATGTCCCCACTTCTTGGGAGTCAAGTCGCTCACCAATTAATGGCCAGTACGGGGGCGGCCCCGGGAACATCAACCATGCTAACATCAGATATGGAGAGTCGAAACCCCCGAAAGAAGGTGCGGTCTTCGAAGAAAATAAACGAAGATTGTAAAGTTGGACGAGCCTTACCTGAAGGTGAAGTCCGGCTGTAATTCTATGAGTGAGTTTACCGAAGAGGGATTATATGAGATATGCTCGCGCATGCGCAGTCAGTCTTTAGCTTCATTTTACGAAGCCAATACAATTAAGGGCGGGATACTCACACCCTTGTTTATAATCAATAATCAATAAAAATATATATTAACAAATACATAGATGTATCAACAAATATACAGGGAGGGCATATAATTCGTTTACCGAAACGGGATTCCATGAGACTTCAGCGTGGCGAGTAAAACCCCATTAAACCCCGTAAAAATAGATTTTCAACAAGAAAATCATATCAAATCAAAACATCCAATTTCAATCCAATGGATGGCAAGAAACAGAACAGTCATTAGACCATCCGAATCTCCAAGTTTTAAGTTTCTATTTTCCTTAAAATATTGCATGTATATATATATATACTTCATAACAAAATGGATAACAAAGAGTTTATTCATAAAACTCTCATCCAAAAAGTTATTTAATTGTAATGTTAACTTCTCCAAATCTTAACTTTCCAAATGATTAAGTAATAATAAGTACAATGTACATCACAAGTTTATTACTTATATCCATCATTCACCTTTTTCAGATCAAAAATACACTCTCTGTGTCATTAAACAGAGTATCAATGGTAAAGGCATGTACCATTCTCGACAAATATGCTTGCCCTAATGAAATCAGTTAACACTCTTCCATGAATCTTACAAGAAGTTGTCAATAACTAATACCAAATCTGGTGTTTCCTCCTTACACAAGTTTAAAGTCTCTTGTTAATCTTGCACCAAGCAATCACAGGACATATTTTCATGTTTTATTTTTAGTTTCTTAATAGAGACATCCTCCACATAAATACCAGCCTGGGTTCCATCCAACCATTTACTACCAAAGTGACCCCAAGCTTCAAGAGACCCATCTCTGGTCTCAATCTTTCCATAACTGTCTGATAAGACAGCAACAATGACTGAACCCTTTCAGAATACATATATATATCAACTGCTTGAGGGTCAAATCAGGCCTAGGTAATTGGCAAACCACACCAATAATTGGGAGACATAACTCTTGTTAACCAGTGAAAGATTATGAAAATCTTCCGGAGAACTAATCCATAAAGGATCACACTGCAAAGAAAGCAATACCAACAATTGGGAAATTACCATAGAGCATCCAGTAATAGTTGTGCTTTGAGCCCAGAATCAAAGGTTTTTGACTTCCTGAAATTGTTTTAGACAATGGTCTAACAATCATGCTTTGTCGTAAGCTCCATTGTCCTTGTGTGACATTGTGTCACTTTCTTCAAGACTCGAATTATTTTCTGTATCTCTCAGAGAAACTCTACGCCTTTGCAAGCTGTTTTATTGCTTCTCAGAAATAGGCAAATAGGCAAAGCATAATTAATACACAAATTCCTCTTGCTTAGCCCTCACACAATTCACAAATTCTTCTTGCTTAGCCCTCATACTTCCTGGGTGGTCAGTCATATCATTTTGGCTAATCCTGGTGTATCTTTACCAGTACAGGTTCGGCACAGCCTTTCAACAGAAGAACAAGCCTTTCGCGAAAGGGCACCCATGCTACACCAAATAACCACATGTATATATTAACTTAGAGACTTACGATTTAGATGTCAATTCACATTCTCTCACAGAGAACTTTAAACAAATTGTCTTTTAGTCCAAAATAAAATAGTTCATTCACCGGCCAACTAGTGCATCTTCTCTGGGGAAGTATCACTCAGATCCATCCCCCCCCCTTTTTCCTTCAAAATATATATTACTTCCACATGAGAAGCAATGGAAAAGAGGGCCTGCGAAAGGTCATTAGTAACATTAGAAGTGTCCAAACTAGCTTATATTCAGAATGCTGTTTTATACAACCTCCATACTATCCTCATGTCATCAATAGAACAACCTAGAGCAGGTCAATGAAGCATAGTGAATATGAATACATAAATGAACTTTCAAGAAAAATGTCAAATTAAAGCAGTATCAATTCCATGCACTGACAATTCACCACATGTAATTGTAGACATGCAATCTGTAACAGTATTTTATAAGGAAAGTCCCAAAGTCATCAATATCCTTCTCCAAATGCAAGGGGTAACTCTCTTTCAAATGTCAGGCAATGTTGTCCAAGTTATGTTAACATTGCTCCCCAAAGCAATTCGCATTAAAATAAATCCAGACAACTTTAGATTCACAAATTGCACTATTGACTTGCAAATTATTTATAACTGTTGCTTGGATTATCCTAAGTCCATCTCATCTTGTTCCAGTAACATCTAAACTAACCAATTGTTAAATAAATTGGCCCCCATGACCATTTGGGTGTCAAGACTCACACCACAACACGGAACACCCTTTAACAGTTATCTCTCATTCAACAGAGCCACTAAGACTATTAGGCTTAGGCCTAGATTACGTGTCAAAGAAACTTTGCAGTTAGGTAAGCAATGACCAACTTATAATACCATGTATGATACATCAATTTCATATATATAGTAATGCGTGTCCTTATTCTCGAGGCTCAAACCAACGTCTCATTTGTGACAATTCACTTGGGAAAGGGATGTCCCAACCTCAACTCATCAGACATGGGTAGTGATCAGACAAATCAGTGATGTAACATGTCCTACCCAAAATCCTGACTCTGGCCCATGGGCCTATTTCCTTAGGCTCCCTAGCCTTTGGGAGCGGAAATCTAGGAAGTGCACTGCAAATTTATATTCTCAAAAGGTACAATCTCCATGAGATTCCATCCAAGAGATTGCTATATAGATACAGAAAAAGTTTTGAATGAAACAATTAGAAAAGATTCAACGCAATAAATTATTGTATAGGTCTAGAGAATAGTGTGCCCATTTCAGCTATTAGAAATAGCTTTACCTCATCACTGTACCTTTTGTCTGATAATTGACCACAATTATGACCACAAATCTAGTCTACTAATGAATTTTATAAGACAACATCGATATCGCCGCAGTTCCTGTGATAAGGAATGCATGCCAATCGGATATTCCAATCGAGAGCCTTAACTGTGCCTTTAGACTGGTAATGTACCTAAAGTGTACATTCAAATGTTTCCTTGTCCGCCAATGGACCTGTCCAACTGGCTCTCAATAGACCTACGGTGCCAAGCACCATGGAAAGCAATAGCCTGTGGCGGCTAATGTTCAGTCAACTGCTCAAAACAATTTACATTCATCATGTTCATTTTAGGCCTATAAATAGGCAACCTGTTACTTTTCCTGCAACTTTGCTGAAAATCAATCTCACATCCACGAAAACCCAGTAAATCAGTCGGGTCACACGTATCACGGAAAGTGACATGAATTTCCTGGTCAAGAGCCAGGACTTTGCAGTATTCTCCAAATGGGAATAGCGCTGAGACAGCCTCAATACCTGAGACACAAAAAACATGCTCTGTAACTTCAAAGATCAATTCCCAAATCCACTGGCATTGGTCCAAATGATCACAAGAAAATTGCCTCAATGCATGCATGCAGTCAGTATTCAGTAACACTTGACTTGTCAGTACCCAATGAACTGGAGTCTATACTATATCATGCACTATGTTCACCAACCAGAGGGCACTTCTCCAAAAAAAAGGAGAAATCCTCCAAATCCAGCTAACTGGTAGAGTAACCAAATCAATCCGAAACTCCGGTCCCTCGTAACTGAATAAGTTAGTAACAGCATGCCCAATCAGTAGGGCTTGACAAAGAATGCTTAATAAAAAGCAACAAAGCTCAGTTCAGGTCTCAAGATAAACCTATTAATAAACATTTTGACAAATGTCAAATGCCACAATAAAACCAAGTATCATTCACAAGTCCCAGCTTCTTAAAGTCACGAGTGACCTCAAATGTAAAGGAACTCTTTCACTTGTTCAGGATTTCACATCATAATACACACTGGCGACTTCGTCCAAGGGCTAGCGGACTAGGCCGAGTGGCCTATCATAGCATCAGTAACACTACAGTAATTTAGTCTACTGAAAAGTTGAAATTCAGAATTTCACAGAAAGCGAGAGAAACCCAAATTTCTCACATGGACATGAGACATTCTGTCTGTCGTGGAAAATCGCCAAATTCCAATGCCTGATAAAATCAACGGCTATCGCTTATACTATTTAGTATTGATACACATGTGTCATGTCACTCTTTGACAGATCATTCTAGCGCCAACAAATCACAAGTCCCAAATCGTTGAAACATATTTGAAACCGCAGGACTCTTTCACATTCCACTCGCAGTATCACATCGTGATACGTAATAATCATAAGTATGTGAGTTCGCAAAAAATACGAAAGAAAGGCGAACAGAGAAGCAGTCGCGCTGCTTCGTCAACAAATTGCCGCCATTTTGACTGGCAGACCATGTTCGTCTGGAAAAAATCCAAACCATTGAAAAAGTAGAATCAATGAGACATTCCAACCAAATCAATCGTCGGCATCCCGACACATATTCTGTCACATTCCGAACCAGAATGCAGAACAGACATCACCGAATTTCTTGAATTCAGGTAAGAAATGGCCAGACCGCCATTTTCCCGCTCAGACTCGCTGGGCGTCGGACGTTTTGCGGGTAATACCCGGGCACAATTCCCTCGGAATCGGCTCAACTCCTTTTCGGAGTCTCCGTCCATGTTCTAAACAATATCCACGGTCAAAACGACCCGTTTTGTTCACAAAAATCCGTGGGAAAAACGCGTTTTAATCGATCCAAAAGAAACGCGTCTTCTCTGCTGCACAAGCGGTAAGCAACTGACTGCGCATGCGCGAGCATATCTCATGGAATCCCGTTTCGGTAAACAAAACGAAATAGAATCCAAGTCCCGGCACCATCGATATGACTCTTCATCAAGCTGTGACTCTACCCATCATGGTCTGCTTGCCATTGTTGAAGGACTGCACAAGCTCAGTGAGACACTTCGTATGACTGCGCGTGAGCAATAGATAAGCCAAGACAGGTTCTTCCAAAGCCAGGAGCGCCTAATGAACAATTTAGAAAGTAACTATAGAAGACATGAAGAGATTTTAACTGAGCGCAATGACACCTTCTTTAAACAAATGAAGGAGGTGGTGTGTGACGTGAGGTCTGCAAATTCTGGTGAAGTCATCGCAAAGCACGTGGCATCTACATTGAAGGAATTTCATACAGCATTAGCCATGAATGTTTGTCCCGTCCAGGAATCTAAAGCTACTGTCCTTCCTGAGACTGTGTGTGATGGTGGTCTTGACCAAGATGACCATGAGGAAATGGACCAGTCGACACCAAGAGAACAACCAAGGAGATGTGAACACCACAAGAATACCAAACATGTGTTCACCAGTGATGGTGCCTGCAGATGTCAACAATGCAAGGAAAAGAAGGATGTGAACTTAAATTTAGGTAGCGACTGGTCTCCTCGACAGTCATTTGTCAGTGAGTGTAATGTGTCATCACCAGGTGCTCGACGGAAGTTGGAATCCAACTTGATAGAGAATTTTGAGGGCAATCCACAGCTTTGGGAGGGATGGAAGAAGAATTTCCTATTTGTGGCAGATGCAGTGAATTGGAATGACCAAGAGAGATTACTGATGTTACGGACTCATCTCCGTGGACCAGCCATTAATGCAGTACTGAATCTTCCAGAAGCTACACTGAATGACTACTATGCAATCCTCAACTCCCTTGATGCGAGGTATGGAGCTAGCAGAGAATCTACAAAGCAACGGCTTCGTACTGAATTTGGCAGAGTGAAGCAACTGCAGAATGAAGACCTTGATGCATTTGCAGATAGAGTTTACGCAATGACCATCAGCGCCCATCCAAGTGACTTGAATGAGGCACACCTCCAACGCTATGCTGTCGACGCCTTATTGGGAGGCTGCAGGGACTCAAATGCTGCCTTCCTTGCTGCGATGAATAACCCTGCAACCGTGACCGATGCTGTGGAACAAATGAAGAACATACAAGTCTACAGAAATAGAACTGGAGCCAAGTTGGTGACACGCCAGGTCTCTTTTGAAGGTAGCAGACCTCCACTAAGTGTCAGGCAGATTTCAGAATCACCTATGCGCTGTGTCACCTGAGAGGGTACAGGTCACAAGTCCCGAGACTGTGCCAATAAGCGTAGAAGATCTCCATCACCTTTCTGCTGTTACGAGTGCCAGGACCGTGGATACTTTGTAACTGAAAGTGCAAATAGGCAGCGACGGCCGGATTGCCGAAGTTCTGAAGCTTCTGGTCCTGAGATTGAGGGCTCCAGAAAAGAAAGAGGGAGAGAGAGGAAGAAGCAATCATTGCACAGAGATCATCATTCATACAGTTCATCACCAGCAAGAGGCTCATTGTATCACTCACACGGGGACAGTGAAAACTATATTCATCACTATTCGTCCAGGAATCTAAAGCTACTGTCCGTCCTGAGACTGTGTGTGATGGTGGTCTTGACCAAGATGACCATGAGGAAATGCATTGCATCGTGGCTTATTGGATGTACTATTGAAGAAAGAAGAACATCTGATTTATCCGAATGAAGTGAAAGAAGATTTGTGCTCGTTTGAGAAGAAGCTGACTCCTGGTGGAGGTGTAGGCCTCCCTTTCCCCAAGACTGGTATTGGTGGAGCCTAACGGAAATTGTCTCCAAGGTCCTTCATTGCATACGTTTCAAGTCCTGTCCACTGGAGATGTAGGTCTCCATGATTTCCAAAGGAGATGCTTTTTCTTTTCATGTTACGAATTTTCTCCTTTTGGTGATGCATGTCACCAGTTTTTCCTATGGAGCTACATGGTTCCTTTTGCCCATGTTAAGTAGTTTTTCATGTGAAAGTACCCTTTTCCTTTTTCCGATAGGAGTTGTATGGCTCCGGCTCCCTTTTTCCCTTTTTTTATTTTTTGTTTGTCCAGCGGAGTTGCATGACACCGCACTATTTGCTCCACCTTGGTTGTCTGCCTGAAAAACAAACCTGGGTAGAAGGTGGAAGCGATATAATCAGTGCCAAGAAGTTGGAAGAGAGGCGAGTGGTGAGCGACAGAAGGACCTAAAAACAAACCTGGGTGGAGTGTGGCAGGCAGCACTGCCAGAGACACTGTCAGAATGTGCCCTCTAGTGTCATCAAGACTCATTGCTATGCGTCAGTGATTCTAGGTCATGCGCCAGCGGATCAGTGCATTCCGGAACAGACCACCGAAGAGTACACATGTCCTGACCCCACGCCCAACGAGCTGCAACATTATGTTTCTAACTCAATTTTAACCATAACTAGAGCCGTTTCCGTTTTAACAATTTTTTGGATCAATCGACGCTTTTACGGAAATTGGAATAAAACATGTAGTCTACATGCTCACCCAGCCTTATCTTAATTCTAAAAAGTGTGATTTTAATTATAATAATATGTGTTTCAATCTTATCTAACGAAAAATGTCCTCAACTGAACGAAATAACCATCTCTAGACTTGCAATAAAATTAATTTATATTGTGTTTAATTTTTTCCATAATCTGCCATACCAAGCTTTGCAAAAATCTGCTCTCCAAGAACACAAGTATTCACCCAATTGCCACTCATGTAACAGGAATCAAACCAGGGCATGAAAGTTTGTGTGGATTTACAAGTCTATATATATATATATGGACTGTAATATTAAGTGTTTTGACAAATTGTTAGCATTAAGAAACATATATTATTGAAATCAAATAAAACCTTACAAATAGCATCATCCTCACTTCTCAATATGTAGCTATATCATTTTTGTTTTAGCGAAATTATATACATCACATCTCCATTTTAGTGTATTAATTATTTGAAATTTTGACTTGACTGTATATATATCTACATTTATTTTAGCTTTTATTACACAAGACGTTACCATACTGGATATATTGATTTAGCAACTTGTATGTTAATTGTTATTCAAGATTGAGTTGATAGATAAAATTATTGATAGATAATTAGATAAGATAGATAGACAAATGGATAGATAGATAGATAGATAGCAACCCTGCCGTACTCCATTCTATGATATTGGAAATGAATAATCAAACAATATGATTGTTTTATTGAAGAAATGTACACGCCACATGGTGAATTAATACATCTATAAACATATCTATACAGGTGTGACATAGTACATCTCTTACATGCCACCGTACGATAAATAATGTGGCTATGATAAAGTACAAGATGTGACATGAAATTTTGAGTTTACGTTCCGCTCTTACCACTTTCAGAGCTAAGAGCATGGCTAAAATGTTTGCATCACTGCATCTTCATTGGGCGTACGGCGGCCATTTTGGATTGTTATTACTGATGTTGCCCTAAGTTGCTGGAGTGGCAACAAGGCTAAAATTTTTCTATGGACCTATATGATGATGAATCCATCATAAAACCTTACAGTTCTCACACTTGCAAGGTCCATGTTTTGGCAACTGGACTATTTTGATTTTTTATAGAGAGTTTGCAATTTTGTATGAAGAGAGTATATAATATGCCATTCATGAAGCAAACAAAATGGATGGATGAATGGGGCATTACAACCTGTAGGCCTATTTATGCACTTGGTAAGTCAGTTAGGACAGGAGGAGGACACGGCAATGAGGTGAAGAAACAGCCGTCCAACATTGACCAAGGTGACCCGGCAAGAGCTGGATATGAACTCTGGACCCAGCAATTGGCAGCCCCATGCAACAAACCAGACGCACTTCCCATCACAAAATAATAATTGTGTTAATTCATCAAGTACAACTAGTGTTTAGGAACACCCAAAAAAACTGCTATTTCTGTTCATTGGACATTCTTCCTCCTTATTTTCCAACTCACTAAAACACATCAACACTCACACTGACATTCTTTCTCATTATGATACAGAATTAAAGAAAATATTGCAAACCTTAGGTTTTGATTTGCTTGCTTTTGGTCGTCCCTTCTTTCTTGGTGTTGGAGTATTTTCTCGGCTCCCATTGTCATTCAAATCTAGAAGACAAAAACACAATTTACATCACATTGTCAATTCCCTTTCTTCAGATAAAACAGTGGACCCTCTAGATCAAATTTGTTAATTTGAACAATGTTTTCACTATATATATGTAAACATTCTGTATTTCATTTTAAAAATTCTATTCACCTGTTTCTCTGAACACATTGTATATCCAGAAAAAAATCCAAATATTTACGAACAACACCACTTTTCATTGCATATACATTTTACTGTTGACCACTGTTTCCCACCACGAACAAAATAAGGACAATTTTATCTGCCATTGCCACACATTAGTAATTTTGGGTCCTCCCCTATCGGGATAGGACCTATATCTATGAGCTCATGGCCCACAAACTTATTGTCATTCTATAAGAGAATGACAACGTTTAAATGTGCATATTTCATCTAGAACAACCGTTAGCGCTTGTTTTCAATGGAGATCGGATTAAAAATAAGTGCCAGTCCAGACCACCTGACCCGAGGTGACCTGCTCCCAGCATGCCTTGCCTCGACCTCTATTCATCGAAGCCATAGCACACAGACAAGAACCGTCCAGCTGACACTAGTAGGAAGCTCAAGTAATATGTCTGTGGGCCATGAGCTGAGAGAAAGGTCCTATCCCAATAGGGGAGGACCCAAACTCTATTGTCGCTCATGGCCCACAGACTTATTGTCATCCTATAAGAGAATGACAAACATTTACTTGTGCAGATTCACAAAGAGGCGGTTGGGACGGAACCAATAAAACCCGGCAAGAGCTGGATTCGAACCCTGGACCCAGCGATTGGCAGCCCAGCACGCTACCACTACATGGCCAATTGTGCAGCTTACGTAATACGTAGTATTACGTACGTAGCTCTTTCTTGTGAATTACGTACGTAAATTGGTTATTTTCACGTATGAAATACGTACGAAAATTTACGTACGTAAAACATACGTAAATTTTCGTATGAATTTCATACTTGTTAAGTTGGTTTTTCGGCTATATCTCGACTTATTTGCCGATTTTTTTTTGGATAGGCCAATGCAAGGTCTAAACTTAAACCATTTGCAATAACCATATTGCACTAAAATGGCCAAAGTAGTTGAAAAGTACCTGTGTGAAATCTTTATGAATTCGTACGAAATTCGTACGAAAATGTACGTACGTACTGCGGATCGGCTCTTTTTTGTGAGTTTCGTACGTAGAATTTACGTACGTAATTCGTACGCTGCACAGTTGCTAGGGTAGACCAACCCTCCACCCCAGAGCCAAGGAGAGGGCACCAGCCTGGGGTGGGCAAAACAAAGCCATGGCAAGGGTGTCCCGAGCCGACCAAGGATTCCAGAACACAGATGGCAGCCAGATGAGCCGAAGTAGCGCCCCGGCGAGCCAGGAAGGCGAAAAGCCAAGGCCATCCAAGCGGCCCTTGCCAATCAGGAGGAGGCAGGAAGGAAGAGCAAGCAGGGCCCAGGACCAAGCGATACAGCGTTGGAGCTGGACAAAGCAGTTCTAAGTGGTGCCAGGAGAAGGTTGACACGGCCATGATGACCCGTAGCAAAACCAAAACCTAGCCCACTGGCGTAGGTTGGAACCGTGGAACAGGGTGAGACAGAGCTAGGGAGAAGGCTCAAGATCCCACCAAACCAACCATGATGAGGTTGGGGTCCTCAATACCGCGCTCCTGAATAAATTTCAAGACTGAAAAATACCATGCAAAGCATGTAAACCTCTGGCTATGGAATTAACAGGTCTACCTCAAAAGACATTAATTTAATGAAATTTAAAATAATATCAGTCTATAATCAAAACCAAAGATGCACATATAGTACACACAGAAAGGTGTTGGTACACCGAGGATGGAACACGAGGGAAGGGACCTATTTTGTGGTTATGGAGCCCAAATTTGTTTTAACCAGAACAAGAACCAAGGGGTTCAAAATGGAGGCGGTGTAGTGTCTTACTTCATAATCCCTGAAAAAGACTTTCCCTGAGTGGCCAGAACCAGGTGTTGTTTATATTAAGTGCCAAATTTCAGAATTTTAAAAATAATCCTTTTCAAGCCTCAAAATGTGGCACAGTTGATATGGAAAAAGGATATATTTTCATTAATGAACTTTGAAGTAGCTTAAAGGTGGCTCGATACTCGTGAACTTTCCAAGATTGGATTTCTTAAAAATAGTTTAAAATGATCCAAAATAGAGTTTATAGCAAGGATATATAAACGAAAGTGGTCGCTTCCTGCCTTTCTTTCAAAATATTTGAGGTTATGCAAGAGAAAGTCTGTCCACGCAAACCTCAAAAACTCAATTTTTTTCTTTCTTTTTTTTCTGTGAAGTTTTCCCTGCCATTCAGTGGCCATTCATCCTATGTTATTAAATGAAGCATGGAAATAAAGAAGAAAGTTTTATGGAAAAGCTGATTAAAATTCCAGAGAGATAAATTTAGTTTAAAGAACTTTTCTAGGGGTTCCTAACAAAAGTTTTGATTTTGAAAATTTTTATCTTTTTATTAATCATAGCGCTAAAAAAAAAGACGGGATAGAATTTTCTATTTCTTTGTCATCTGTTTCCAAATTAAATGAGGAACAATATAATGACAACGGGCCTGGAAATTGATATAAAAATGTATTTATATAACTGTCATTTTTGCGAAATTAAACATGCTTGCCGAAAAACGCTTGTATTATTTTTTTAATTAATTTTTGTAAGAGCTTCAAGACCCAAAAACAAATACAAAAATAATGTATTTAACAATTTATATGGCCGATTTTCATGACCATAGGTATGACCGTTTCCGAATTCTTAGCAGGATCATGACACAAAAATGAGGTAAAGGATGACTGAAACTGCTGTTCAACATAAAATCTGAACCATTGTTATTTGTACTGACCATGAACGGTTGACCCAGGTGTTGAGCGTTTGCTTATGGGGTACTGGCGTTTTCCAAGAGGCATCCTGTCCATTTTCTGGAATGAAGGGAAGATATATGATGAGTAATGTATCTACTTCCGAAATATATTCTGCATCTTACTGTTTAATTCATTTGCATTGCATTTAATAATATTCTTTACAATGTTTTTAAAATACAGTGGTCCCTGCATTATGAGACCGCTCTTTCTGCAGCATTCAGGTGGTCTCTTGTGGGGGTATGGTAGACCTGTTCAAAAAAGACTTTCATTTTTAATTTAATGTAGGATGTAGTGATTACCATTCTCCGCACTTAGATGACCAAATATGACTTCCCTTTTTTTTAATTTTGGACTTTGGGAATATAGTGTAGGGTCATATGTAAATTCGTTTATCTTTTTTTTAGTAAAAACAAAACCTCACTTGATTTTGACAGAAGACATCATAAGCTTTCAAAAAAAATAGGGTGCCAATTTTTCTTTACATTTAAGTGTCTGAAATCCAAGATGGCGTCCAAAATGGTCGCCGTTTAACAATAATGGTATATCTTCACTAATAAAAGAGGTATAATTACAAAACGAGGTATAATTACAAAACAAAGTATGTAAATTAGGGTTTTCTGACACAGGGAAGCCAATGGAATCATTACACTTAGGCTGAGGGCATTATTTACTTGTCTAATACAGCATCTGAAATGCAAAATGTTCACCATAATTTCTAACGATTATGACACCGTACTGCAGGGTTGCGATTTTTATTGATTTTTATAAAAAAATCAAAAAATCGGATTTTTTTATTTAAATTGGATTTTTTTGATTTAAATCGGATTTAAATCATTAATGGAAAAAGTTCATTTTCCGTATCAATTTCACCAACTGTTATTAATTTTTATGCATTGACATATCATGAATAACACATACATGAATGTCAATAAGGCATATATGATAAGTTTGTTTAGATTAGAGAAATTATAAAGCAAAATTATGAAATCAAGGCAGGTGATGTATTAAATATAATAATCATAATGTAAGCTACGGCAGCAGTTCCACATTTTGATACGGATGTGTTAATAAATGTCTTTTTCACTGAACATCAATCATAAATATTCAGCTTACTTGTAATAGAAGGACACCTTCTAAAAGATAACAAGAATCCGAGGATTCAAAGCAGAGCTTGGCATTAGAGTATTATAGATCGACCGAAACTTTCACACACAGATAAAATGAAAAATAGTTGGGAATAATATGCTGCATTTTCCAGTCATCTTAGTAGTCATTCTAATGAAAGGGTTACAATCTAAAGCATCATTCTTGATAATAATTGCCCTGATTAAATCACAAGAATCCATGGATTCAAAGCCTGGCTTTGTGATATTCTTAATTATTGAAGTGGTAGTAAGAGGGTGAAGGCAACTTTGAGGTAGAGTCCTGAAATGAGGGATGGTTACTCGACAAGTTTCTCCTGTGTGACTTTGTTGCCCTAACCACATAGTAACCAGTGAGCAATGGAAATTTTGTGCAATGAAGAAGATGAGTGCTGTTACCCTTAACGCAAGACCAGACCAGCATGACAGCGGAACAAGTACATGAAGGTTGATCGAAATTAGTCATAGGAGCGATTTCAACCAGGTAGGGAAGAAAACTTGATTTGAAGAATTTATTGGAACGTTTGACGAAGCCTGATGAACTTATGAAATGACATGATTTTCTGAAAATGGTACATATATTAGTCCTGCCGCATACTGCCTATACATCATGCTGAAGTGACATTTGAGCTTTTAAATAACTCATCTATGTCAGGTATGCAAGGACAATCAGTTTGGGCCTGTTAACAACTATATTACATGTAGCTTCTGTAGCTCACTTACAGTTCATCAGTTTAGCTTGATCCTAAATTAACTGTGGACAATAATTATTGTTCATACAATGTATTAAATAATTTTGATTTTTTTAAACAAATCAATTTAATTTTTACAAATGCCAGCTATTTCATTAAAGAGTATGCACGCTTGAGGAATATTGACTTTCAATACTAGTTATGTTTGCCTATCTAAATGAGGAGGAACAAGTAAAAACTGACAGATGTAGAGTGTCTGGATCACTATTACATTATTCCTGGATTTATAGTTCAGCCGAATTATACCACTTTTATGGTACACTTAGTTTTGTGGTCCTATAAAGGTAATATTCATCAAGTTGTGCACTACAGTATGCGATATACATACAGTGCCGTCTGCAAGTAAGCAAAACGCATAAAATGGTGCCAGTGCATCAATGCTAAAAATCCTCAGCAAAACTGCTTGTGGTAGCATGACTTCTCCTCCGATGAGAGGAAAACTTATTGGGTCATAAAGGCCGATATGTGAGGCATGTGGAATAACAGTAGCAGCCTTTTTTCTTTGCTGTAGTTGGAGTTAGGTAAGGGTCAAAGTCATCGATAAGTAAGTGAAACAGAGGCCCAATGTTATTTAATAGGGAAGGGTGGTTCACTTACTTATCAAAGACTTCGAGCCATACCTAACTCCGACTACAGCACAGAAAATTGGCTGACATTGTTATCCCATATGCCTCACACATCGACCTTTATGACCCAATATGTTTTCTTCTCATCGGATGATAATTCATGGCTCCACAAGCAGTTTGGTTGAGTATGTTTCGCATTGATGCAATGGCAAATAGCATGCGTTTCACTTACTTACAGGCGGCACTGTAGTACAAAGAAAAAATATGCTCTCCATCCTCGAAGGCAGACAATATTTGAGATGACATCCCAAGTGCTATTATTATATAATCAGATAGCCATCAGTCTGCTGCTAGAGGAATGCAGGGAGCTAAAATTCTAAAATCAAGATTTGAAGCTGCGAGCAAGGTACCATCTCCGGGTCTGCATTCAGTGATAGTCCAGGCAACTGGTGATAAAATAGAGGGTGACCCACCACAAATTGCAAACGTTTTGTTCTATACATTTTCTGAATCCCTAGATGTCTGGCTCTAATATACTAAAAGTCTACTCAGATATTCCCGTGCAAACTCTGTTTTCTGAGGGGTTAAAGATAGGGCGATTGCTAATATTGTTTTCGCCGAAAAAAGCCGGCACTAAGGAGATAGAATGGCCTCTAGAGCAGTCTTGAGTCCCATGAACATATATAATTTGCATACCATCTTGTAGGCAATTAAAATAGCTTTCACTTAAGCCCTATTTGAACTCTGGGAAAAAAGATGGAAGTGAGTTATGACTGTTTGAATACTGATGCTCTATCTGATATCTCGGAAAAGTATGCAATATCCAAGTAGAAGACCATAACAGACCATGGGCCGGAAAGTGAAACCCGCCTCCCCCCTCCCCAAGGGAACTTTTGGGACCCCCCACTCCATGTTTTCTTCCTGAAGGTGTTTTGAGTTCATTTTCAGGTTGTTTTTGCAAATTTTAAAAGCATGTAAACTCCAGAATAAATCACTTTCCTGAATACCACATGATAAATTTCGATATTTTTAGTGTGACATACTTTCCTTCACAAAATTTGCAATCACTCCCTTAATAATCATCTTTATGACATGGTAAAGATGTCATTGGAACCACAAGTAAGTAGGCCAGATAAAACAATGTTGCTTCACTTGAAAAGAGGGGCTGAAATTTGACATGGGGTCATTTTCCTACCCCAACATTTTATTTAATAAAATGATTTCCCCCCATTATAAAATCACCAATTAAAGTTAAATACTTCCTAAAAAATCATAAATTCAACCTGAGTTAATTAAACCAATCAGTCTTGAACAATTATGAAATCTAGAAACACACAGTCACAAATAAATCCAAAAGATCTGAACACCCCAGCCAAACCTTTGTGAAATTGGACTAACGCAGATTTTTGCTAAAATTGTAATTCTGCCACGCATTGAATTGGCTGAAAAATTGTCAAAAATACTGATTTGGCATATTAAGTTTTATATTGAAATTTAGTATATACCAAGCTTTCTGGTGCATACAGTTTCTTTTTGGACAAAGGGTCTGGACACCTTTGTACGATTTGGATTATCTCAGATTTTTGATAAAATTTGAATATATTAGTCCGGGGGTCAGCAGGACCTCCCCTCCCCCTGCACCCAATAAATGATTATGTACTGTTAGAGGCATCTCTTGTTAATGGATGGTTTCTATGCCAGTCAGATAGTTTTTTTTAACAAAAAACCAATGTAAGGAGTATTAATGCCCGATGGGGTTTATATGATGGGCCTTTTAAATTGAAGTTGACGCCGGAAATACATTTTCCAGAAATTACCATATTAGTAATCTCAAAAAATATAAACAACAGAAAGATGAAGCCAAGAGCTTGAAGTAAGCTTTTATTTAGCACCTTGGTTTCCTTGTCACTACAACTGTCAACCCTCCAAAAGCTAAATAAATGTGCTGACATTATCAAAAATCTCCTTGGAAACACAAAATCCTACCATGTTATTTTCAGTTCCAACTCATCTTATCACTAGAAAACTCACTCCTAACCAATCAACATGGATGACGGTGGATAGCCCTTAATGACAGCTTTCATTTGACACCTTGGTTTCCTTGTTTTTGCAACTGTCAATCCTCCAAAGCTTAATAAATGTTACTGTCATTATCGAAAATCTCATCTGAAACACGAATTTCTCCTATGTATTTTCAGTTCCACCTATCCTACTGACTAGAAAACTCACGCCTAACCAATCGAAATGGATGTGGACTGATATCCCTTAATGACAGCTTTCATTTGGCACTTTGGTTTCCTTGTTTCCGCAACTGTCAATCCTCCAAAGCTACATAAATGTCACTGTCATTATCAAAAGTGATTGAAAACAAATTCCTCCCATTTATTTTCAGTTCCATCTATCTTTATCACTAGATTAATCAACATGGATGTCAGCTTCAATTTGGGACCTTGGTTTCCTTGTTGCAAATGTCAATCCTCCAAAGCTAAATAAATGTTACTGTCATTATCGAAAATCTCATCTGAAGCACAAATTCCTCCCATTTATTTTCAGTACCATCTATCTTTATCACTAGATTAATTACTTATAACCAATCAAAATGGATGTGGATGAATAGCCCTTGATGTCAGCTTTTATGTGGCACCTTTTTTTCCTTATTACTACAACTGTCAACCCACCAAAAGCTAAATAAATGTTGCTGTCCTCATTGAACATCTCCTCGGAAACACAAAATCCTCCCATTTATTTTCAGTTCCACCTGTCCTAATTACCAGATAACTCATTCCTAACCAATCAAAATGGATGTAGATTGATAGCCCTTGATGTCAGCTTCAATTTGGGACCTTGGTTTCTTTGTTTTTGCAACGTCAATCCTCCAAAGCTAAATAAATGTTACTGTCATTATCGGAAATCTCATCTGAAGCACAAATTCCTCCCATTTATTTTCAGTTCCATCTATCTTTATCACTAGATTAATCACTCTTAACCAGTCAAAATGGATGTGGATGAATGGTCCTTGATGTCAGCTTTCATTTGGCACTTTGGTTTCCTTGTTACTACAATTCTCAATCTAGCAAGAGCTAAGTAAATGTTGTTGTCCATGTCAAAAATCACGTCTGAAACACAATAACTCCGATGTATTTTCAATTCCACCTGTCCCAATCACTAGATAACACATTCCTAACCAACCAAAATGGACGTGGATGGATAGCCCTTTGTGTCAGCCTTCATTTAGCACCTTGGTTTACCTGTTGCTTAGACTGCCAACCCTTCAAAAGCAAAATAAATGTTGCTTTCATCATTGAAAATCTTCTCGGAAACACAAAATCCTCCCATTTAATATCACGTGCACTCCATTTATTCAGCTCTTGGAAGATTGACTGTAGTAGTAACAAGAAAACCAAGGTGCCATATGAAAGGCTAATCATCCATATCCATTTTGATTGGTTAGGAGTGAGGTATCTAGTCATTAGGACAGGTGGAACTGAAAATACCTGGGAGGAATTTGTGTTTCCGAGGAGATTTTCGATAATGACAGCAATATCTATATAGCTTTTGGAGGGCTGACAGTAGTAGTAACAAAGAAACCAAGGTGCCAAATGAAAGCTGACATTAATCCATGTTGATTGGTTATGAATGTGTTGACAGTACATAATCATGTATTGGCTGGTCCACTAAAAGAAACAAAACTGACTGAAATTGACAAGATGGCTGGGAATGTTGCGAGAGCTCTTCTTCTGAAAGGATATAAAATTTTAAGGTCACAAAGTAAAGAAAGGAGGAAACTAAGTGTATAGTTCAATTCCTCATACAAAAAAACCCGTCTGGTCTTTTAAAGTGCTCTGATAACTCAATTAGGAGCGGAGATAGGCACTTTTAACATTTTTCGGTAGCTCGGTGGCGGCCATTTTGTTTTTATGCAAATGAGGTAGTTCATCCCAAATTTTTTCTTGTGAACATCTTTAATTTGAAAAAGGACATTCTAAGGCACATTTTGGTACCACACTCATACATTCCTGGGGGGTGCAGGGGGGGGGGGGGGTCCCCCGGACTACATACTTTTCCGCGATACTGGAGAGCATCAGTATGCAAACAGTCATAACTCAGTCCCATCTTCTTCCCCAGAGTTGAAATATTGCTTTAATGAAAGATATTTTGATTGCCTTCAAGATGGTATGCAGATTATATATGTTCATTGGACTCAAGACTGCTCTGGAGGCCATTCTATCTCTTTAGTGCAGTTTTTTTCAGCGAAAACGGTATTAGCTAGGGCCCTATCTTTAACCCCTCAGGATACAGGGTTCGCACGGGAATATCTGAGTAGACTTTTAGTATGTTAAGGTGACTCAACCGTGGTACACTGCACATACTTCTGAGCAGCCCGGTTGCCTTGCAACATAGCGTCACAACTGCTGCAGGCCCTGCAAAAGTTGTGACGTTACCATTTTCTGTTTTCTTTTTTTTAACAGAATGGCAGCCAGTAATTTGCTATTTAAATGAGATCTAATGCAGCTAGACGCATAATTATTTTTTCTATTGAATGCAGTAACACCTTCTCTATGCTAATTCAAAGTTTCAGCTTCTCGTCTTTATCAAAAGAATTTTCTCAACTAATTTCAGTTAACTGTGTCTAAAATTGTCTTTATTTCTTTAAATTGACATTGGCATAGTCATGGTACTGCAGTAAAAAAAACGACTCAGTGAATTTCTTTTATTTTTGGACATTTGTTTGACAATAACCTGTTTATGATATATGCAAATTTTAAAAAAAATCTGTATTATCGTTTTCCTAAAATTTGATTACTGCCAAAATTGATGCATGCAAAATCTGCAATTAATTAGTGTGTTTGTGCCCTTTGAGCTCTTACAAAAAAAGGATTTTAACCTTTTTCTTCAAATTTGTGGCAAATGTATTGGTTTACATCCATGGAAAGAAATTTCTGACATTTTTGTGTGACAAATGCATGTAATGCTTGATTCTGTGGTACATAACCAAAAACTCAATTTATAACTTTTAAGCAGTCATCAGGCCAAACATGCTGTTACCATGGCAACCAAACGAGTCGGTGAAATTTTTTTATTTTTCATTTTTGGAATGTATGGGTCCCATAGACTACCTGTGCAAAATTTTAGAAAAATCTGTATGATCAAACTACCACGCTTGAGTCACCTTAAAGCCAGACATCCAAGGATTCAGAAAATGTATAGATCAAAACTTTTGCAATTTGTGATGGGTCAAACCATGGATTTACTGGACTATGATCTCTATCAACTGCAGTGGGTACCACGTCAGTCAACCTGAATTTTGTGGGAGTTTTTTATGTTTCTATTTATTTAAAATTTGGAATGAGCACATAATGATGCTAATGATGAATTATTGTAAGTACAATGTATGTATCTATGATATCTCTTTGTAATGTAAGCCCAAGCATTTTTTTCTGATTCCTTGAGAAGGACAGTAAACTTTTATCCATACTATCCTACTACGGAGAGTAGAACAGCTACCCTACCCCCCCCCAAAATATAGCAGTTTTATGAATTGGCATTAAATAGCTTTATACTGAGGCTGCCAAATTTGGGCATACAGCCCCATTGGCCCAACAATCCATTGCAACTGATTGCAGCATTGATCAGCTTCTCCGTGGTAAAAAGAGGGACACAAAAGGATAAATCCCCGGGGATAAATGTATAACATAGGCCTAATTCCACCTAAACCCAACTGGTTTCTTGTTTTGATATAGCTGTTCAATTTAGCCATCATGAAAAGTCAAGCATTACTGACCAGACTCAATAGCACACTGCAAACTTTGTAGCTTTCTGGCTGGATTGGGCGGTAACCTGCTCGGTTTTTGCCCCCCCCCCCCATCTGATCGCTTCTGGTCTTTGGGCACTGAAGCTGGACTCCTGATATCCACAGAAATATTATCAGTGTAAACGATCTATAGGTCTTTATAAGTGTAAATATCAAGGTCAGTGGGCCCTTATTCCCTCTTCTATGCCCAGACCAAAACTGGATCAAAGTTGAACGACATATAGTGGTAGGGCAGAGGGAGAATGGTCCATATGTTGCTAATCAACAACTGTTTACTCTCGGGGACAAAGGTTCAAGGCTGAAAGACTATGCCCCGGGCCCCCCTCAATTTTAATTTTTAAATGACACAATTGCTTTAATTGAGCAAAATTTTGAATTTAAAAGTCAAAACTTTGAGTTTCATAATCAACAAGAACCCAGGGGTTCAAAATGGAGGTGGTGTAGTGTCTTCTTCATATCCCCCGAAAAAGACTTTCCCTCATGAGTGGCCAGAACCAGGTGTTGTTTATATTGTGTGCTAAATTTCAAAATTTTACAAATAATCCATTTAAAGTTGCAAAATGTGGCAATTTTAGAAAAATATCAGAAATCCTCATTTTTATGGTTTTTAAGAAAATTTCATAAGATTGGCCCTCAAAATGAGTTTCATCATTTAAAGAGGCATAATTTTGACATCTAAATGCAAAATTTCCGCACCCTAACTCCAATATAGACGGAATCATGGAGCATTGAAAAAATAACATTTTTGCTGAATTTGCTGTTATTTAAAATTTTTGTAAGAGTATTCAGACCTCCAAAAGGAACATTAAGGGTAATTAATGCATATGATGAGAGAATTTCATGCCCATAGGTATAACCATTTCAGAGTTCTGCCCTGGAAACGAAAAACTTTTTTTTTTTAATTTTCAACATTTTACAAAAACAGTACCAATTGCTTAAATATGAACGCCAAAATGCACGTATATACTGTAAGACCCATTCTTGTACCAAATATCATATATACAAGTGCATTAGATTAGGCACAGCAGCCAATACACAATGTGTGATGCTGTCCGCAGTGGATCCAAGCGAGATGCCAAGGAAGTCACGTCCTAATTTCAACAAGCCTGGTGTTCATTACTATGCCAGATGCATGCTCTATAATGAAGTTGTGGATATTTCTTGACCCAAGCATCTCCAAACAAAATAGCCAAGACAGGACCCAAAAGATATTCTCAAAATGCTCTAATTTCAAATTTCCCGCCAAAACTGTCCATTCTGTCACTGTGATTGCATAAATGGAGATGTGTAAACACCTCCATTAAAAATTCGAGTTCGAAAGTCAACATTTTGAGTTTCAAAGTCAAAATTTTAAGTTTAAGGTTCATAACTATGGCCCTATTATACTTCCGTACTGTTCTCAATCACTCTCAATAATGAAGTTATAATTTCATGTGATAGTGGATTTACTATACGGACAAAATTGTATTCTGTATCTTAGGGACTTTTGTGGAATTTGTGACCAAAGCAAACATTTACCATGTCCTATTATATGTCAAAATCGGTTGGCCATGTTTAAAACTACTTCATCTATATAATAATATTATGTAATATAAGAATTTTGTGTATATCAGACATTCACACTCTCTTTTAGAGTGTTAAACACTTTCATTTTCAAGGCTTGTCACACTCAGAAATGAAGGAGCATTTTCTTCATATTTTCATTTAATCTATTGTCTCATTGTCTTAATGAATTGTATTTTACTCTTTGTATCATCCTTTCATCAATCCATGCCCTTATCATTTCATCTCATCTCACAGTGGTGGATACAGGGGGGGCCTTAGACCACCAAGATTAATATTAGCATTCTGAAGAAAATACGATAACACAGGGCCCGCGAATGCCGAAACACGTCCGGGCCCCCCCCCCCCTAGACTATCGTTTCTGGATTCGCCACAGTCTCAACTGACGTGGCCAAAAAACTTCTCAAGTTTCTATGGGCATCCCTCTAACATCATTTCATCACCCAGTTTAAATTAGTAAATCACTTGTACTTGTGATGTTGGAAAAATAAAATATCTATTAACAAGAACCCAGGGGTTCAAAATGGAGGTGGCGTAGTGTCTTACTTCATATCTCCTGAAAAAGACTTTCCCTGAGTGGCCAGAACCAGGTGTTGTTCATATTGTGTGCTAAATTTCAGAATATTAAAAAAAGTCCATTTCAGGCAAAATTGTACACTTAACTATATAGGTATATGGATGCAAAAGTAACTTCCTAATATTATTAAGTAAATATTTCTTGAAGTTCACCAATTTATTGCTTACCATTAATTTTTGAGAAACCTAAAATTTGAGAAAAATATCAGAAATCCTCCTTTTTCCAAGTTTTATGGTTTTTATGAAAATTTCCTAAAATCCGCACTCCAAATGAGTTTAGTCATTTCAAGAGGTATAATTTAGACATCTAAATACAAAATTTCCGCATTTTAACTCCAAAATAGACGGAATCACAGACCATTGAAAAAATAACATTTTTGCTGAATTTACTGTTATCAATTTTTGTAAGAGCATTTAGACCCTCAAAAAGAACATTAAGGGTATTCAATGCATATGTTGGTAGAATTTCATGCCCATAGGCATAACCGTATCAGTTCTGTTCTGGAAACGAAAAAGAAATTTTTTTTTTTAATTTTCAATATTTTATAAAAACTCTACCAATTGCTTAAACATGAACACCAAAATGCACATATATGTTGTAAGACCCATTCATGTTCCAAATATCATATACACAAGTGCTATAGTTTAGGCACAGCTGCCAATACACATTGTGTGCAGCCGCCCCCAGTGGATCCAAGCAAGATATAAAAGGAAAACACGTCTTAATTACAACATGTCTGGTATTCATTCCTATGCCAGATGTTTGCTCTATAATCAAGTTATCCACATCTCTTGACCCAAACATCTCCAAAAAAAGTAGCCAAGAGAGGGCCCAAAAGACATTCTGAAAATGCTCAAATTTCAAATTTCCCGCCAAAACGGTCCATTTGTCACTGTGACTGCATAAATGGAGGTGTGTACACACACACCTCCATTAAAAATTACCTGTCTATCCAACTCTACCTTTAGTAAAAAAAATTACCATAAATAATAAATCCTTCATATTATTGCTGTTTGATAAATAATAATGATAAAAAAATCACACGTTTTGAGCATCTCAGAGGTTGAAACTCCCGATTTATATTTTTAGACCAGCAGTAGCCCAAACCAAGTCTGCAAGATTGTCAAGTCTCTCTGGGCACTGAATGAAACAAACCAAATATACTGAAGGAGTGCCACCAGTCAGTACTAGTGTCGTCCTCTGCAGTGTTGACCTACTTAGAAAACATGGGCTTGTCATTGGTCAAAATTAGGTCACAGGAAGAAGGCGGAGCTACAACGATTGAGGAAGGAGCAAAGATGGCCTAGCAAGTGGCATGCTTGTTTAGACATCTGTTCAGTCTCAGTATTTCCTTTATGTTGGTCCTACCCTACCATTTTGGATTATAGTGGCATAATAAAGATTTAAAGGAAAGTTTCAAAACGATATTTTGGGTATGTAAACGTATTTTGTGGTGGAATAGGCAATCGTCTGTGACCTTTGTTTTGGACAGTTGTCAAAATTTTGCGATGTGGATAACGTGCACGAAATGGCTCGTTTCGTATTGTTTTTGGCAGTTAGAAAGACTGATAGTATGGCAATCATCTTAGCAATGATGTATGAGGTATTTTGTAAAATAAATCAGACTTTTAGCTGCTCTGTGGGCCGAGAAATCCTACGAAATGTGTCGGCCTTTCAAGCACTCCTGTGTCAGAATTTCACTTCTGTTGTCATTTTCTTGACAGAAACTCGTGGTCAAGATATATTTCATAATCGACCAATCAGAACGCGAAATGAACGTCGTAGTAATTTCTATTTCTCTGATTGGTCAATCATGTTTCTGAGTGCCCATATATGGTCCACTCAAGTCAGTTTCCAAGAAAATTAAAAATACCGTGCAAGCACGTAAACCCCGCTGGCTCTATGTGAAG
This sequence comes from Platynereis dumerilii, assembly GCA_026936325.1. Classification (NCBI taxonomy): domain Eukaryota; kingdom Metazoa; phylum Annelida; class Polychaeta; order Phyllodocida; family Nereididae; genus Platynereis; species Platynereis dumerilii. Next base: position 1,004,544 of record JAPTHN010000056.1, read on the forward strand.
CCATTGAGACCATTCGGATACTGTTACATGCATACAAAAGTAATAAATTCCAGTATTGTTTGCAAAGAAAAAAAATACCGTGCAAGCACGTAAACAACTCGGTTGCAAAGTGCGACAGACAACTCCAGTATCATGGCATGGCTGGGAGTGCAATACACATGAAGTAAAGACATCACCAAAAGTCCCAGAATGCACTTTAATTTGGTTGATTTACCCTGAAACCATTATAAAATGTGCTAGCAGTTGTTTTTCATGACGGCCAAGAATTGTGTTCACTTGGGACCATGAATGGAGTGGAGAAAGTATGAAGGTTTTGTAGACTGTGGTAAACATATATATATATGCCTTCTACCCGGGGATTTTAAAAATCCCGACAACTCATTGAATGATTCATTTGGTACATAGGTCCATGGATGCAGAATTGCAGATCTATGCATCACCTCTGCTGTGTTACTTCAAAGGAGGCTGAATACATGCCATTTGAACTGTTTAAAGTGTTTTTGCAAACAATAACAATGCACTGCTCTTTTTTATTGTCTGTGGTAATTCTTTTTCCTGACTTGTTTAAACAATGGGACCTTCAACAAAACACACTGCACCATGCACCCTCTTATCTCAGTGTTGACAGGTCATGCATTAACAGGATTTGAAAGGTATTTTTACCCAACTCTCTTCCCCTCCACAACACATGTGGCATGTCACTGGCACCTCAGATTGACAATTTATTGGTTTGTTTTCCCACATCATGACACATGACAGATAAGCACGTGCCCTGTGAAGGATTTGCTGTAAAAACTTACTTGTTCTTGTTTACTGTGACAGTTCACATTGCAACTTGTTCTTGTTTACTGTGACAGTTCACATTGCCTAAGGTGGAGATCCACATTTCTGTAGTCTTTCTGAACTGACAGCTTATACAGTCTGTCTTGAGATTAAACTGGAAACATGTTGACTGATAGGCCTGCAGGAGCATGTTTAAGCTATTTTGTACTTGCAGATCACTCAGCTGATCATTTTGTCGGTAACTGGATATTGGGCCCTCCTAGAATAAATTATAAACTAGAGACAGTGCAGAGATTGGATCGATCGCCTTATGCTGTCTCACAGGGACGAAATGATCGCCTGTTGATCCGTTTATCCTGTCCATTTATCATGGCCGTTTATCATGGCCGTTTATCACATCCGTTTATCACGTCCTTTTATCACGTCAGTTTATCACGTCCGTTTATCACGTCCGTTTATCCTGTCCGTTTATCGTGTCCATTTATCGTGTCCGTTTATCGTGTCCGTTTATCGTGTCCGTTTATCCAGTCCGTTTATCCTGTCCGTTTATCATGTCCGTTTATCATGTCAGTTTATCCTGTGGGTTTATCCTGTGGGTTTATCCTGTCCGTTTATCCTGTCCATTAATCCTGTCCATTTATCATGTCCATTTATCCTGGCAGTTTATCATGTCCGTTTATCATGTCCGTTTATCATGTCCGTTTATCATGTCCATTTATGTCTGTTTATCCTGTCTGCTTATTGTCCGTTTATCATGTCTGTTTATCCTGTCTGTTCATCATGGCTTTATCCCGGCTGTTTATCATGTCCATTTATCCTGTCTGTTTATCATGTCCGTTCATCATGTCTGCTTATCCTGTCCGTGTATCCTATCAATCGTGTAGCCTATCGGTGTATCCTATCCGTGTATCCTATCAATCGTGTATCCTATCCATCCGTGTATCCATTCCATCCGTGTATCCATTCCATCCGTCCGTCCGTGCGTCCGTGCGTCCGTCCGTGCGTCCATGTGTCCGTCCATGTGTCCGTCCGTCCGTCCGTCCGTCCGTCCGTCCGTCCGTCCGTCCGTGTGTCCGTTCGTCCGTGTGTCCGTCCGGCCGTCTGTACGTCTGTGTGTCCGTCCGTCCGTCCGTGTGTCCGTCCGTCCGTGTGTCCGTCTTCTTCAGATTCTGACAGGTCTGAAGATTTTATTGACACTGACATCACTATTTTGGAGCATGTAGAAGAAATATATAATTTCAGTAATTTTTGACAGTGTACATGAGATTCTTGGTAGCAATAACTTGGAGAACACATGTTAAAAACATTTATTTCAAAGCATCCTTTCGTGTGGATTTCAGAAATGCACATGACTTGCTAGAAATGCCTGGAAACTTGTCATTCTCATCTGCATGACAAAATAAGATAACAGGCAAAATTTGAATGAAATATGAGCAACACAAAGTGAGTTATGCTTGACGAAATCCCCAGCACATTGAGGACTGCAGTACCCCGTAGGCTATCTGTGTCCGTCCGTCCGTGTGTCCGTCTTCTTCAGATTCTGACAGGTCTGAAGATTTTATTGACACTGACATCACTATTTTGGAGCATGTAGAAGAAATATATAATTTCAGTAATTTTTGACAGTGTACATGAGATTCTTAGTAGCAATAACTTGGAGAGCACATGTTAAAAACATTTATTTCAAAGCATCGTTTCGTGTGGATTTCAGAAATGCACATGACTTGCTAGAAATGCCTGGAAACTTGTCATTCCCATCTGCATGACAAAATAAGATAACAGGCAAAATTTGAATGAAATATGAGCAACACAAAGTGAGTTATGCTTGACGAAATCCCCAGCACATTGAGGACTGCAGTACCCCGTAGGCTATTACATAGCCAGCGGGATAAAAACGAAAACACTACCAAATTACACCTGATCAAGAGCACTTTTGGAAGCTAGAGAACTTGAAAGTACTTAAAGATTACCTCAAATTTTGTTCAGGGGTTCTACATACAAGGGATTTTGTGATTTTGGAAAAAGAGTTGTGTTGGTCATTCATGACAAATCATGTGAGAAAGGTCCAGTTCCATTTTGTCAAGACTGATTCCAAGAAGCAGAGCGATACTCATCGCTCTGCTAAAAAGGGATGTCAAAACGAGTCATCATTTTCCCTACTCTGCAATGATCTGAACTGCTATGTTAAATCACCAGTCTCAACGCTCAGTCTCACGATGCCTGTTAATTTTGTTTCACAAGTATTTGATATCAGTTTGCAGTAGGGGCTTTGGGGAAAATGCTGCATTTGCAGAACATGGCTTTGTTTTTCATTGCAGCAATGAAATTGTTTAGAGAATCATGAGAATGCCATGATTGAAATAAAATTGTTTAAATCTTTATTTACATGTATGTAGTCATTCTACTCGGATATATTTATCAGAAATATTTTATCATATATCTAAAATTATATCTTACAAGGGGACTGTGTGATATGTCATTAGACATATTTATGAAAGAGTATTGCTAAATGGTAGGTTGCAAGCTGTAATATCTCACTGCCAGCTTTATTTGTGCTTTTTTAAGCCTTTTTATCACAACTTTGATTTAAATCATGATTTTTATTGAATGATTTAAATCATGATTTAAATCAATGATTTAAATCAAATTATTTAAATCCAGCAACCCTGCCGTACTCCATTCTATGATATTGGAAATGAATAATCAAACAATATGATTGTTTGATTGAAGAAATGTACACACCACATGGTGAATTAATACATCTATAAACATATCTATACAGGTGTGACATAGTCTTAGGCAGACACTCTTTAGAGTCACTTGGTATCGAAAGGCGAAGCCTTGAGCGTCTTATAACAAATGTTGTCGAGCAACATGGGCTGTCTGGTGCAAAGTGTGAAGAAGCAGTTAATCACATTGTCAAATAGCCCCATGATTGTTTTCCTAGTCATTTTGTATCACTTTATCACTCCACTTGTTAAAATTTTCCAAAAACATGATAATATTGCATAAACAATGAACTTTATTTTCAAAAGGATTATGCTGGTATGGTGAACTTTTTGTTATGATACAATATTGCAAAACAATGCCAAGACTAACAATAAAGATGATAAGAGAGATTGATGACAAGGGAAATTGTGTACATAAGTTTCTTGACACTTTGAGTCGTTCTGCGACATCATTTGTTTCAAGACGCTCGGCATTCTGCCTTCGATCCCCCCCCCTCCTCCACTTTTAAAGAGCGTCTGCTCAAGACTGTAGTACATCTCTTACATGCCACCGTACGATAAATAATGTGGCTACGATAAAGTACAAGATGTGACATGAAATTTTGACTTTACGTTCCCCTCTCACCACTTTCAGAGCTAAGAACATAGGCGTATTGGAGGGGGGGGCAGGGGGGGGCGATCGCCCCCACAAAAGTTTTGGAAACAGCAAGATTCGGGCAAAAAGGCTAAAAAATTCGGGCTTGTGATTAAATAAAAACTACTTAAAATTAATGACTCTCAGGCAATTTAATTTGAAATGTTTATAAATTTAGATCGTGAAATTTGGGCAAATGTCGCTCGCCCCCCCACAAATCACACGCGCCGTACGCCTATGGCTAAGAACATGGCTAAAATGTTTGCATCACTGCATCTTCATTGTTTCTGTTAAATTGTTGTGGTTGGCTATTGTTTGAATTGCCTAAACATGTAAATGAACAGCAAACATTTTGAATGGTTACAATGTACTCAACTTGGCCTACCAAGCCATATATATCGATATTGAAATGTTGTGACATCTCTTGAAAACTGCATATTAGATAATAGATATATATATATAACTTAAATTACAAATTCATGAGAAAAGAATAACTTTGTGATTTGTGTGTAAAATGTGCAGTGAGGCAAGCCAGATTTATTTGACAGGTTATTATTTTTATCATAACAATGTAAAAACTCCAGATCCAAAAACTTCTGTATGAGGGACAGTGTTTGCCAGGTGCCATATTGCTTCAGGAGCTGATGAATTTAAACATCGAATGCCGAAGAAGAGGCTTGAATCCGTGTCAAATGTCCAAGCAAATGCTACAGGTGATGGAAAGCTTCTGTGACTTTCAAAAAGTACCACAAAGCGAATAAACCAGAAGATGTTGACAGGATTGATACTTCTGCACACAAAGCTGATTAACCTTAGTGTGGATATTTCGTACAACATGCAAAAACTAAAGAGCCACATCTGCAAATGAATCCTCAAGCAGTGGTTATAGCATTTGCTCTCAACAGACCAGTGTAGATGGCTTCATATTCTGTTGAAGATAAGCATACATCAGTGTTAGTACCAGAGTAATTTCTCTCCTTTGGATTACGGGAAAACAACAAGGAGAACCTGTGAAGGATCTTGAACTTGCCCCAAATCAGCCAAGTAGACACTGATGCAAGTTCATGTAGTCGAGGTTTGGATGTTGTGTCTTATCATCACAACAACCTCTATCTAAATGTGACAGTAACAAAAGCATTGCCCCTGCTAACATTGTAACAAATATAACTACACAGAAGGGGAGAGTTGCCTCGACCGGACCAGAGCCTCGATCGGAACACTTCAATCATTACATATCATTAAACATATGAGAACCAGTCCTATCTGAAATGGTTCCTTTTTGCTTGTTTGGTAATGGTCATGAGTTATTGGCTTGATTATGCATTGATATTTGAAATAAAAAAAATAAGTTTGAAGTGATAGTGTTTTATCTAACATGGCCACACAAGCTTCATCCTCTCAGTCCCAATCGTCTGGTGGAAAATATTTCAAAATCTGTTTCAGTGGCCTCCAACTAACTGTCTCCCATACTAGATAAGAAAAGTTCATTTATCTACAACAATCAAAGCACTAGCCACTATTTTGAAAGTGTTAAGTATTTCCTCGATCGGACCACTTGTATGTCCTCGATCGGACCACCTTATAGATGCATGTATATTGATAATACAGCCTGTTAATATGATAATTAATTGTTTTATGAGTTATTGATCCCTAAAATTAAGTAATAATGGTCAAGGGTTAAGTAAATCGAACGAATCGCCGCCATATTGACCGGCCTCAGCCAAGTTCATCTGAGTCGAAATCGATCCCAACATCTAGCAAAAACGATTCAAATCCAATCGCCATTCCATCCAAAACCATCCGTCGGATTCCCGACATACATGTGTCGCACTCCAAACCAATATGCGGCAAAGAAATCACAGAATTTCTCATGTTGGAACAGGCCAGACGGCCATATTCCACCCAAAACACGCTGGGTGCCGCAACTGGATTGAAAACAGCTGGCATGTTGAAATACAGGCCCTTTTTAAAAAAGAGTTAGCATAAGCCACAAGGTGTATTCGTTGTGTAGGAAGGAAGGCAAACTGAGGCAGAGCAAAGAGTTCATTCTACGATACGAAAACATGCTACAAGTTCAAAACATAGACGCTGGCAGATCTAACGATCTGGCCGACACCAAACATCACAACTCCATTGAACATCAGATAGGAGACTCAGAAGAAAGGTGAATAATAATATTTACTCTTTGCGAATTGGCAGTCCAATGAAAAAATTAATTTCTTATTTTCGATTTACAAACTGGCTTTGCCACATCATCGACAGTTTTCTGTTGGTCTCCTAATCTTCTTATTTGATGAAGTACATTAAGTCATTTAATTAGTTTGTTTATTGTCACCTATGCTGCCAGATATAATAAGCACTCAAGAAACTGATTAATAAAACATTTTTAAGCCAGTGACATCACACGACCAAGTTGAAACTGTTATGTTTGGACCGCTAATCCACAAACAGCTCTAATATAAATGTAGTAATGATACGTAATAATACTGGATGATACATATATGATTATAAAACAACACAGAGACCAACAATAAAACATAGCACCTAAAATAGATAATATATAGATATATATATAGATATATAGCTGAATATATATAAACATAAGAAACAATATAGAACATACCTTTACAATAATGTTATCCAAAATTCCAGAACCAAGTCTTTCTAGGGATACAGAGCAGGGAGTGACAAGGTCGGAAGGTGACTTTACATTTTCCGAGATCTCCTCAACCGAGAGTCGGTGGGCTGCACGAATGTGTTTGTAGAGGCTTCGTTCGGACTGGTGTTTGCGGCCACTTTTCTGACAACTATACTTCGCCACCTACAATTACACAAAGGGAAGATTTAGTCAACTTGATTAAACTTGAGTAAAGGAGCAACTTTGGAACGGAGTTGTTGAGTGCTAATTGGTCGTCAAAGCTAATTGGATTGTAAAGCTAATTGAATTGAAAAGCTAATTGGATTTTAAAGCTAACTGGTCAATCTATGAATTGTAAAGCTAATTAGAGTTAATTCAATTCCAAGCTAATTGGTGAAGCTATTTCAATTTCAAAGCAAATTGGTCAAGCTATTTGGATTTTAAATTTAACTGAGAAAGCTGAATGAATTCCATCTCAGATCTTTCGGCAGTGATTACCTAAACAGTCTGCCTGCTGACCAGCATGGCATCTTGCTGGATCAGCAGGTCAAAAGGCATTGAAAACGAGTTGTTCGAGTCAGAACTGCAGGCTCATTATATTTCAATCTTATGGCTATAAGTCCCAGGGATATGGGCATGCTATTTTTGGCAATAGATGGCATCTTCTCTTCACCAAATTCGTGCTTGAAATGAGCGTGTCCCTGGCAGCTTGGTGTTTCCTAGGCTCTCCAGTCTCCAAAAGTCATAGCATTTGACGGGCGAGCGGTTGTTTTTTTGCAATCATCTTGAACACTACACTGTCCAGTGGGGTCTCATTAGTGGACAATTGCCAGAGATTAATAATCTCTTCGCCTTGATGGAGCGGCGCCCTGTATTTCATTTGTAAACCGGGCTTTATCTGCTGGCGAAATAGGCCTATTTCACTTAATGGCTTGAACACTGATCCCAAATAACTTTTTTGCAATTCTGCGATTCTTCATTGGCTGTTCACTCCAAATCCAAAACCATGACTTTCAGAATTTAAACTGAAAGGATGACCAACTGGAAACTCATGGCATGTCCTCATTTTCTTGTGTCACACAGACTGAAACGTGTTGCTTCAAAATTAGCTAAAGTTGATATATTTGTGTGAGGTATCCGTGAGTGCGATATAAACTTACAATGAGGTTATCATGACATCAATGTCTTTGCTGGGTTAACTTCATAACTGAGCTCCCTGTGAGTCATTCTGGAGTCAACTTTGAGGTGTTAATGTACTTTGTGATTGGTCACATGTTTAGCTCACAGCTGGTACCCTGCCCTGAGCTATCAGTGACTAAGCCATGAGTTAGTATAGGTTATTCACCACGGGAGAGGGAATATGTGATTTATCAACCGAGGGCTTTAGCCCGAGGTGTGATAAACACATATTCCTGATCCCATGGTGAATAACTGGCTTATACCGTGAGACACTCAAACACTCAAACATTAGAGGATAACTGGGCAGTTTTACAGTATTTGCACTCAAAGTGTCTCATGGGGGGTCAAAATAAAGTTTAAAATTTGACAATTTCCATCATTTTATCATAAAAGTAACATATTACTGTTTCTATAATCAAAGAGGACAGAAGTGATTTGGTGGTTTACTACCAAAATACCGCTACTTAAAGTAGGCAAGGGTTGATTCTTGAAAAAACTGTTTATCAGGAAAAATATCCGTCCAGAAACAATTTTCACCCATTCTTATTCTTGGAAATCGAGCCACATTGTTGCATAGGAACATCAAAACCCATACAAAACTTAAATTTTGATTAAGCATGCCACAATTTTTTTTTAACCATTTTTATTATGAAATTACAGAAATCTGGCTTGCCATTACCCTGAAAGATTCTGTTGAGTAGGGTACTAATCTCAAAAGACACATGATTTCTATGGTTAATAATCTCTAGGTATCCTATTAACCCCATGTCAAGTTTTGTTACTGTACGATAGAAACTCATGGTGTTCGGCTGTGTCAAACATATTGTTTTGGAGCAAAAAACCGCCAAAAATGACCAAAAATTAGGCACCTTTGGAAAAATCATCTTTGATGGCTCCATTAACAAGATATTTGGTTATTATCCTTTAAAGTCATTCAGTTAATAGCGAAAAATTACAATTATATTGATATATGACACAAATAAATCAACTTTTTTCTCAATTTTGATTTCTCAAAATAGTGTAATAGATAACAAAAGATAATATATTTGACATTTTCAATACTTATAAAAACCCTTTTTAGGCATCCAGGTTTTCTTAGTTTGTATAACCATGGCCGTTTCTTCACTGAATCCAGTGTTAAAACGCACGAATCAGAGCAAAATTTCTGATGGGTTGGAGAGGACATTTTTTGACATCATGAATTTTAATTTCTAAGAAAATGTATGAACATGGCTTGGATATCTTTTTAACTTGTATTTGTCACATACTTGTAAAGGCACATGATTGAGCAAAAGATACAAAAATAGCTTGTTTTTCCTACAAAACACTAAGTGTTTTTTCTATGGGTTGGAGAGAACATGCTTTTTTTGACATCACATTCAAGCCTCACATTCTGAAAACCAATTAGGGGCCGACCAGATGATCTTTGGGGGGGGCTATGGATATTTGGTGAAAAAAAAAGATTGTTTCCCACTTGATACTGAAAAAAAAAGTTTGTTCAGCACATGGAAATAAAAAAAAAAGTTTGTTTCTGCCTGTAGCTAGGGTACCGTAATGTTAAAATTCAGATAAAAAAGTTTGTTGCGAGTGCGCATGCGAAAAAAATTGTTTGTCGACGCGCCGCGAACGAAAAAAAAAGTTCGTCCCGGGGGCAAAGTCCATAGCCCCCCCCCCCCCAACTATCGTCTGGTCGGCCCCTTATGGTTAGTGAAACAAATGTCTCTGTTTTACCTTGAGATATGTCTCAAGCTTCAAAATTAGCACAAACAGTATATACATTCTTTGATACTTACTCATAACAGCATATAAAGCAACTGATGGTCCATCGAAAACAAAATTTTTGACATCTGCCATTTTTTACATTTTAGGACCCAAGTCATGTTGTATATAACTTATTCACTTGAAACCTGTTGCATTTTATAGCCAAGTGGTAGGTCCAGAAAGGTATCATTAACATGAATCACAACTGATGGAATATTTTTTTCTGTTCATCCACGAAATTGGCAAAAAAGTCTGTGAGACATAAAAATGTGTCAAAATTTGTCTTAAATTCCTTACAGCTTCAAAACAAAGCATTGCAGAAGGGTAAAATATGGTGCATTTATATGTCAGTATAGGGCAAGATTGCCACTGCCAGAAATTTCGATATACCTATCATACTTTTCTCGTAATAATTGTATAAACATGAAAAATCGGCTGAGTGCAAATACTGTAAAACTGCCCAACTGGACAACAAAGTATATAGGAATTATTTCCCTGTAATACTGGCGTGTGATTGGCTGACAGAGGTGTCGAATGGTATAATATGAGGTATCAGTAACCTCTTTGTTTAGTCACAAGTGTTAACTCTCAGCCATAAACTTATTGTGAGCTATCGATGACCCAGTTATGAGTAATCAGTGAGCTACCAGTGAACCCTGTGTTTGGTCACCTGTGTGAACTCACATCTATGAGCCTGCCATGAGCTATCTCGGACTTGCTCTTGAATAATCTGTGAGCTTTCCGTGACCTCTGTGTTTGGTTGGTTATACAAACTTTTGGCTTTGAGCTTGCCATAAGTTATCTATGACATAGCCATACTTAATCTTGATAGAAGTATTACTGCAGTGTACTAGTCTTGTTAGAAACTACCAGGTGGCAGCACGATTGCCGGTCAACTAGGCGACAGACAACTAGGCTACAACACTACCAACTAGGCGACAACCAACTATGACATACCACTACCAACTAGGCTACACTTTTTGGACAACTAGGTGACAGCAGATACCCGCCAGTAGGTCTGGATACTCAGGTATAAGCATCTGCCTTTTGCCTTCAGGAAACCCATTGAATACTTGAAATATTTTTATCAGGACGATTTATGGAGAAGTGACAGGAAATATAACATGTAAACAAAACTTCGGACATCAACCTCGAGTGCTTCGGACGCACTTTTCACATAGAAATAATGGTCGTACAGAGCCGAAACTTAGCTCAAAATGTAGGAAATTAAATTTCTGAAACATTGGTACCAGTTAGAAGGTGCTGCGTCCGATATTAAGGCCTCCAGAGCGTGCTGCGTCATTGACGCAGCAATTGCACAAGAAAAGATTGGATGGATACTGAGCTCTGCTCTGCTGATCTACCCGCCAGATACCATCCAGGTGACACATATTTTACAGGGGATACCAACCAGGTGACAGGAAACCTGCAATGTCGGTCAATTAGGAAATGTATTGTCACCGAGTTGGATGTGTTTTGTGAGCTTGTGTCACCTAGTTTGAACTGCTTGTCACCTAGTTTGCTCTGGTATGAAATTTCCAAATTTCTTGTCACCTAGTTGGTACTGATGGGTGTCGCCTGGTTGGTTTGTCGCCTAGTTGACCGTACACCAGCTGCACATGTATAATTAGTTGGGTAGGAACGGGGGGTTCCCATGCACCCGAAAGATATATTTTTTTAACTTTAGTTTTCGAAATCCTTACAATGTGTAGAAAATTTTTTTTTATGTTCCCATCGCCAATTATTGTCCCATGTCATCCGTACGGCGGCCATCTTGGATTAACGTCGAAATTGCCATCATTTTGACGAAAAATCACTAACTTCTAAACTACTTGTCACAAATAGGCATATGATACCATTTTTTCAGGGTAAATCCACCTGGAGAGTTGATTAAAGAGGTCTATTTTGTGATTTGTTCAATTCTAAACATATAAAGGTGAATAAATAGGCAAAAATGGTGAATTTTTCACCAAAAAATCAATGTTTTTTAAAATACAAATAAAGCCAATCTCTTCAGACACATTCTGATGGACAGATTGCTAAGAAAAGACTAGCTGTGCATAGATCGATGCAAAACGTTTAAAATGACACCAAAATGAATAGTTTACTATGAGTAGAAGCAATTCTAGGTCAAGATAACTGAATGGAAGCGATTCAGTAGCGTCGCTGACGGCACAATTTTAAATCTCACCTGGACGCCACTTCTGAAGTACTTGTCATTTATTGGCATATGATACCACTTTTTAAGGGTAAATCAATCTGGGAAGTTGATTAATGAAGTCCATTTTGTGATTTATTCAGTTCTAAGTGCATTAATGTAAAAAATTATTCAAAAATGATAATTTTTGTTTGTGGTCTTAACCAACCGTGCAATTCAAGAAACATCGATTTCTGCAGGCACCGCAAATGGACAGCTGCACTTGAAAATGTTAGATGTATTTGTATTCCATCCAAGACATTTAAAATGAAACTGAAATATATAGCATGCTATTTGTAGTATGGATTCTAGTTCTGAATCTAAGTAAAGATCATCCATGGTGGCGTTGTCATCAGTTTTCCTCGCAGCCACTCCCATGTCTGGAATTGTTGGTCAACATAAATGGTTGGACGCATGTAAATAGAAATTTAGAGGATGTCTGGAAACGTAATTTGAATTGGTCATGGAAATCAGATATGCAAATTAATGGTAATTATTGAATTTGGTCTTGAACATGTAAGGAATTTACTTTCTTGATTTTGAGACAGCAGCCTGAATCGTTTTTGGAAAAGGAATGTCACGAAGGCCTATATACTGACGGCACAGTTTTAAATCTCACCTGGATGCCACTTCTGAAGTACTTGTCATTTATTTGCATATGATACAACTTTTTCAGGGTAAATCAGTCTGGGAAGTTGATTAATGAACCCCATTTTGTGATTTATTCAGTCCTATTTCCGTATTCATTAGACAAAGGTATTTGTTTTATCATAAGAAAAATTTATAATTTGAAGTATGATGATATAAATTTTGATGGTAACCTTAGGCAGACCTCTTTTGTTGTGTGGTCAATTTTTTTAAGATTGTTTCTTAATCCTTTTTTTTTTCTTTCTCTAAAGCCGCTTTATGAGTTTATTGTTGCCTTGTTTTGCAAATTTCAGATTCTTTTTAATAATGATTGTACATTTACATTTCTGGTCTTTGGAGAGGTTTGGTGGTGAGTCAGCACAGGTTTTTCTGGGTCTCGAGCACAGTAGGTATAATGCAAGTTCTCTAACTTTCTTGTCAACATGAATGATACCAATCATTATGAAGACCTTTTTGGTGGCAATTACCAGCCTTATTCCCTTGTTGATATAATGAGTGAGGATAACTCAGAAGACAATTCAATTAATTTATTCAACTATTCACCATATTACGATGATGATATGGCAAGTGAATTACTTAATGATAATACACAATCCTTGATTGTTCTTAGTCTGAACTGTCAATCATTACATGCCAAATTTAATGAGTTACAGGTTTATCTGGAATATTTTTTGCAGAAAAATGTTGTTATTGACATGATTTGTTTACAGGAAACCTGGCTGTCAGATTCGTGTGATGTGTCTATCTTGTCTCTGGAAAATTATCATTTCATCTCCAAAGGTAAACAATGCAGCGCACATGGTGGGGTAGCTATATATTTGCATAAGAATTATAACTACAAGATTATGAATATTCTGGAAACACATATCTGGGATGGGCAATTTATTGAAATCAGTGTAAATACTCTTGATGCAAATAATGAGAAATTAATTATAGGTAACATATATAGACCACCCAGGCAAAATGTCTTAGATATTGAGAGCTTTAATGAAGAAATCACTGTTGTATTTCAAACTCTGCAAAATTATAAAAATGTGCTTATAACAGGTGATTTCAACATTGATTTGTTAAAATATAACAACAATCCCAATATAAATCAATATCTTGACAATGTTATTGCTAATAGTTATGTCCCAAAAATTACTTTCCCAACCAGGCTGACCCATAATCATGGAACTTTGATTGACAATTTTTTAATGAAATTTAATGAAAGAATGCTTGAATGTAAATGTGGAATCTTGTTGAATAGAATATCAGACCACCTTCCTTACTTCATTAAACTGCAGGGTTTCAATCATCATAGAAAAGTTTCGAAATACATTCAAATAAGTTGTAATTCATCAGGTGCTAATCAACGCTTTCAAAAATTCTTGGCAGATTCTAGTATGGAAACTAAATTGTGCAGTTCTAATCCTGAAAATAATTATACAATCTTGAATGATATTGTGAGAATGGGTTATGAAAAATTTTTTGGCACGAAAACTGTAAAATTTAATAAACATAGACACAAAAGATCGCCTTGGGTAACATATGGCATTATAAAATCTATAAGATATCGAGATAAACTTTACAAAGAAATGATGAAAACTTCACAGGAAGATGTAAATTTTGAAGCTAAAAGAATAAATTTTCAAACATACAGATGCATTTTACGCAAATGCATTAGATCAGCTAAAAGGAACTATTACTTTCACTGTTTTGAATCTTGTAAAAACAACATCAAAGCTACATGGAACAATATAAATCTAATTCTGAATAAAGATAACAAAACGGATAATTTACCTGAATCTTTTTTGGTAGAAGATAGTCGCATATCTGATCCTGTACAGATTGCAAATCATTTCAATCAATACTTTACCGATATCGGTCCTAAGTTGGCAAATCAAATCGATATCCCTATGGGAAAAAGTTTTATGGACTACCTCAATCTTCCAATCTATTCAAAATTTAAATTTGTTCCAATAACAAAAGAGGATGTGATAAAAGTTATAACCAATTTGAAAACAAAGACTTCACGTGGTGTAGACATGATTTCAAATAAGTTACTCAAGGTTGTTAAAAATGAAATTTCTGGCGCTTTAACAGTAATAATTAATCAATGTCTTGCACTTGGAATATTTCCAAGGCCATTAAAAATTGCCAAGGTTGTTCCTTTATTTAAAAAAGATCAGAACTTCCTGTTTAGTAACTACCGACCAGTATCTATTTTATCTAGTCTCTCTAAGGTTTTTGAGAAAGTTATGTTTGCTCAAATTTATCAATATTTCAATGAAAATAATTTACTTTTTGATGGTCAATATGGATTCCGTGCACTTCATTCAACAGAATTAGCTACAATTGAATATCTTGATAAGTTATATTATGAATTAGACAATGGCGAATGTCCAATTAGTATTTTTCTAGACTTATCAAAAGCTTTTGATACTATTGATCACTCTATTCTTTTAAATAAGCTTGGTTATTATGGTTTTGATGATACAGCTATTAAATTATTAGAAAACTATTTGACTGATAGATATCAATATGTTGAGTTTAAAAATACTAAATCTGAATTACTTAATATAAAGACAGGAGTGCCACAGGGATCAATTTTAGGACCCCTCTTATTTATAATATACAGCAACGATCTACACAGAGTTAATAGTATTTTTAGACCAATAATGTACGCTGATGACACTACTTTGAGTGCTACTCTTAATAGTGCTAAGTTATCAGACAACAATTTGGGCTTAGATATAACCTCTGAACTTGAAAAATTTAATATTTGGCTCAAAGTTAACAAACTGTCACTTAATTGTAAGAAAACTTCCGCCATGATCTTTCACATGCCCAACAAAATCGTTGAATATCCTGATATTATGATAAATGAAGTGCCAATTGGGTATGTTAAGGAATTTAATTATTTAGGATTGGTCGTGAATGAAAACCTTAATTGGAAATCTCATACTGACCATATTTCAAAGAAGATATCAAAGGTGGTGGGTATTCTAAACAAACTTAAGCATTCTATTCCTGAACAAGTTCTTTTTACAATTTATAACTCACTGATTTTACCTCATCTGAATTATGGGGCCTCGATTTGGGAACGTAACATATCAAGATTAGTAATATTACAAAAGAAAGCATTGAGAGCTATTACTAAGAGTAAATATAATGCCCACACCAGTATCATGTTTAAATATTTGAAAACCTTAAAATGCAACGACATCTGTGCACTGCATTGTTTAAAGTTTTGTCATAAATTAGAAAACAAAAGGCTGCCAAATTATTTTATTCATTCTGGGATCTTTTCAAAAAGGAGTTCTATTCATGATCACTACAATAGAAGACTAAATGACTATAGTATTCCAAGAATCAAACATGAATTTGCTAGACAGGCTATACGATATAAAATTCCTATGACTTTCAATAGCATGGAATCAAATTTCAGAGACAAGATATACACTCACAGTTTTGTAGGTTTCAAGAACTATGTAAAAAAAGCAATGATTGACAGCTATGATATAACATGTCATGTTGATAACTGCTACATTTGTAACAGAACTTAAGTTATTTACGTATAATGTTGGTATTTTGTAAATATAAACATGTTGTTTTATTTATTTATTTATTTTTTTAAGTAAATCTTTACATAGATGCCCTGGACAGATTGACAGACATGACACAGAAAGACACTGAGACAGAATATTAATGCATACAACATTTTGACTGACAGAGTGACTGACAGAGTGACTAACAGAGCGACTGACATAGCGACTGGTTGAGAAACTGATTGATGTCTGAGTGACACAAGTAAATTAACAAGCTGTTTTTAAAACTTGTCTTTTTACTGTGTTTTCGAACTCCTACTTGTGCCTGTGCTGCCTCCCACCTCTCCTCTCATGTACCTTACCTACTTCTGGTGGCCCCTACATAGCGGTCCATTGGGCCTTCATTGGGGTCTCCACCAATTATTAATATGACTAACTGTATGCATTGATGAGAAATATATTGGAAATAAATTTATCTGAATCTGACAATCTGAATCCTATGTGCATGAACATAAAACTCTTTACAAAAATGGTAATCTCTAACTTCACTCATGGCCCCACAGCTTTATTGTCACTCGTCCAAGAGAGTGACAACGCTTACCTGTGTGTATATTTTCTCTAACAAGCTTTCACACTTCTTCACAGCCTAGATTTAAAATTTGGCACCATTGCCATACCTCCTAATACCCACAGTTCCTTGCGTTTAACCTTCCTCTTTCTTCTCGGCTGTTCAACGTGTGGGACGTGTGTTGGACAGCCGCTTGCTTACAGCCGATTGAATGAATTTTGACATTTGCGGGGGTTTTTGAGTAATTCTAGACATCGTACTTGCTGTAATTCTTTAATATTGCACTAATAGGTGCCAGTGCAACCTGCTTCCTGTTACATGAAACCTTCCTTCTGTGGATTTCTTGCTGCCCTGTTTGCTGGGTTGTGGGGGACTCTGGCCTTGGGACCGGTCTCTGCAAGACTCCGGGTCCTATGGCTTGCAGGTTACTTTGTGGTCATCACCATTCTTCATCTCGGGTCCAGCCTGGCTAGCCAGGGCCCCATGCTGCTTTGGCTCTGTCTGCCTTCCAAGACATTGACTCACCTTGGAGGAGGTTAGGGGAGATCCCTATCCAGGGTTTTTCCCTTGGCCCTGCTGTTTGAATCTGCTCTGGGCTGCCCGTGCCACTGTTCTGTCGCTACTCATTGCCCAATTTTGCCTCCTGGTTGGCTGGAATCCTCCATCCCTCATCAGGCTGGGAGTCCCCCCACCTTCATGGTTCAATGTGGCTTTGGGGACATCCATTCAACCACGACTTTGACTGTTCTGCTTGGCTCTTGCCTTGGGCATCATTGCTCAGGGTGTCGAAGGGCCCCCGGTGCCACCTCTGGAGGTGGGCTTCGGCAGCTGCAAGGATTCTCAAGTTCAGGTCCTCTCTCCTGACAAGGCTCATCTTGTGGAGCCTCCCTTCTTTCTTTGCCAGGCTGTTTGGCCCTTTTGCTCCTCCTGGAGTTGCGGCTGCTCCACGTGTCTGGGTGTGCTCCACGTGTCTGGGTGGGCTCCCACCGTGGGCTCCCACCCTAGACTCATCGTGGTCACCGCTGGGGACTTTGGTCTCCTTCCTGTGAAGCTGGCCCTCTTCCGTGAACTTCTCTTGCTGCCCTCATATCCCTCCTTGTCTTGAGTCGAGGCTGTCCTAGCATCCTGGCTGGTCCTCAAATTTCCAATCTCGCCCTGGCATGTCTTGTCCTTGTCCTAGTCTCCTCATATGACTGGGTTGCCAGTGGTGGCTTTACCCTGTGCATTGTCTTTTGCGTGCCGCTGGGGCATCGTGTGAGGGCCCCTCGCTGGCTGCCTGTCATCTGGCTGCCTCTTCCTTGGCTGCTTCTTCATCTAGATGCGGTTTCTCAGTCATCTTTCATATCCATTGAGTGTTGGGCTATTGTCTTCTGACTCGATTGCTTCTGTTGTGGGTTGTCAAGGCTCCTCCCTGTCTCAACATCATACTTTTTTGTCCCTCTGGGGTTTGTTTACTGCATTTGTTAGGTTCTCCGGTAGGTTCTCCGACCCTCACAACCTTGGCCTGGACTCCTGTCTGGGCAAGTACTCTCCCTTGCCCTTCAGCCCATTCTCCCCCAGCATTGGACCTGAGCTTCGTGCTTTTTCGGCCTCCCACACCCTTGAGCTGCTCCGGGGCAGCCTTCCCTTGGCAAGTGGAGCCCTGGACCTAGCCTTCGCTCTGGCATTGCTCTCCAGGGTGATAGTTAGGGTGGCCTGGTGGCCTTTGTTTGGCTTGTTCCTGACTTGGCCCTTCTGCATTGTGACTTTGCCTCGAAATCCTCCCACCCCCTCCCCTATATGTGACCTATCATGCAATACCTCTCCTTAGTCCATCTAAGATTCTCTCATGGCCCGAGTCAGATGGTGCCCCTAGATGCTGGCCCTCCTGGCGGCATGACCGGCTGGTCTCCGTGTCTCACAGAGGCTCCCCGATGGCCTGCGAGGTGTTGGCCCTGATGGCTGGCATGCTCAGCTGCTGAATGTCTCCTTTACTTAATAAGCCCTGTCTGTTTTTCCCTTGCCTGGGTAGGGAGATTTCTTCTGACGCTGTAGACTTGCCCTGGATGGGGCCTCTTTTGACCTGTTGTCTCTTAATCCACTCCTCTCCTTCTTGGGCTCTTCATTTCCCTGCTTGTCCATGGCCACTGTTGCTGCAAGTGTGCCAGCGCCCTTTGTCTGATGGGGCCTCAATGACAGAAGGGATCTCCTGGAGTCTCCTTGGTGCACTGGAGTTGGTCTTAGACTATCCTTCCAGAATGCCCTGCCTCCGCCGTTCTGGGGCTGGTCTCTCTGACGGTTGTTCAGAGGGTGGTCGTTCTGCTCTCAATGGTCAGTTGCCTCTTCCCCCACCATGGGACTAACACTGGTGGCCCTTGTGCCACTCCTGGATGCCTTCTGTGATAGTCCTTGGTACCTCTGATTCGTTGTGGTACATGACATCTCTTCTTGAGTGTGGCACTTTCCTGGTGTGCGATCTTGACCCTTCTGGCCAGGACCACCGCTAGGTCTGTTTGGTTGTCCAAATTCCTCTTTCCTCAGACTTCCCTGTGGTCACTCTGCCCCAGCGGATGGCATACCTGCTTCCTGTGAGGACATCCCAGGCCACCCGTCCCAGCTAATTTATGGGCTCTCGGAATTTTCTTCCCTGAGGGACCCGAAAAGGAACATCCACTGATAAGGCACTCGGGTGGATTCCCAATGGCCAGCACATCATATCTCAGAGGTGGCACCAGGGTGGAATGGCCAAAGCAAACTGAGTGAAGAAGCCCGGAACAGATGCAAACCCATACGTCATGACCAAGCCCGGAGGCCCCATAAGGGAGGTGTACTGCAAGCATTTCTGGAGGCAGGTCCCCAGAGGGATGCTCCTCCCCCAACTTCTCAAGCCCAGGGGACAACCAGGCATGAGCAAGCAAGAGGCGGGAGACCAGGGGCCCTGGTCTGCCACCTCTTGCTATCACCCAGAAGTGCCCAAGCATGGACTGGACCCCTAGCTGAAGAGTGACTGACTACAGAGTATGCATAGGGCAGCAGGATATCGAAGACTGGAACCCGACCGATACCCAGGACTGCGGGCCTCCAACACTGGTTGGGGAGGAGAGCACCCAGGGTCCTATAGACGCGCTGCAGAGGACGAATTCTAGTGCAGGTTTGGCCATGGTCGTCCTAGCCCTGTCATCCGGATCCTGGCCTCATCCTCAGTTCATCATCGGCCTATTTCGTCAGATGTGCCTTGACATCTGTAGCTGGGGGACCCTTCAGTGGTTCCCTGTTTTTCTGCCTAGCTCAGGTTGTTGCCCCTCCATGGTACATTAACGGCGGCAACGCAGTAGCTCTGTTGATGGCATTTCTTTGGCCTACCTAGTTCAGGCTCCCTACCAACATGCAGGCTTGGTTGGTTCTTGCCTCACCCTGTTTCCAGTCCCTGTCAGCGGCACTGAAACAGGCCTACCAGCTGTCACCGTCTCCTTGTAAATTTAATGGATAGAGGAAGTCTTAAGCAAAAGATTGGTACCAAATCCAGATATAGGTAACCAATACAGGTAAGTTGGCTGTTTCAAGATGTCTGACTCAAGGAATCTTATCCTAGGGGACAATTTTCAGATTTAGTGACATCATAAGAAATCAACAAAATTGATGTTGACTTCATAATTGACCTACTCCACAAAAAACAAGCCGTTTCTGGACTTCCACCTGGCCAAACATCACACTTCTTCATTACCTGTAACCCTGACTACCTTTGTGGAGCACTTCTGATCTTCCAAGTTTAGTTTTGTATAATGTATATAAGCCTTTGTGACATTCCTTTTCCAAAAACGATTCAGGCTGCTGTCTCAAAATCAAGAAAGTAAATTCCTTACATGTTCAAGAACAAATTCAATAATTACCATTAATTTGCATATCTGATTTCCATGACAAATTCAAATGACGTTTTCCAGACATTCTCTAAATTTCTATTTACATGTGTCCAACCATTGATGCAGACCAACAATTCCAGACCTGGGTGTGGCTGCGAGGAAAACTGATGACAGCGCCACCGTGGATGATCTTTACCAACTTAGATTCAGATCTAGAATCCATACTACAAATAGCATGCTATATATTTCAGTTTCATTTTAAATGTCTTGGATGGAATACAGATACATCTAACATTTTCAAGTGCAGCTGTCCATTTGCGGTGCCTGCAGAAATCGATGTTTCTTGAATTGCACGGTTGGTTAAGACCAAAAACAAAAATTACCATTTTTGAATAATATTTTACATTAATGCACTTAGAACCGAATAAATCACCAAATGGACTTCATTAATCAACTTCCCAGATTGATTTACCCTGAAAAAGTGGTATCATATGTCAATAAATGACAAGTACTTCAGAAGTGGCGTCCAGGTGAGATTTAAAATTGTGCCGTCAGCGACGCTACTGAATCGCTTCCTTTTAGTTATCTTGACCTAGAATTGCTTCTACTCATAGTATACTATTCATTTTGGTGTCATTTTAAACGTCTTGCATCGATCTATAAACAGCTAGTCTTTTCTTAGTGATCTGTCCATCAGAATGTGTCTGAAGAGATTGGCTTTATTTGTATTTTAAAAAACGTTGATTTTTTGGTGAAAAATTCACCATTTTTGCCTATTTATTCACCTTTATATGTTTAGAATTGAACCAATCACAAAATAGACCTCTTTGATCAACTCTCCAGGTGGATTTACCCTGAAAAAATGGTATCATACACCTATTTTTGACAAGTAGTTTAGAAGTTAGTGATTTTTCGTCAAAATGATGGCAATTTCGAAGTTAATCCAAGATGGCCGCCATACGGATGACATGGGACAATAATAGGCGATGGGAACATAAAAAAATATTTTCTACACATTATCAGGATTCCGAAAACCAAAGTCAAAAAAAATATATCTTTCGGGTGCATGGGAACCCCCCGTTCCTACTAGACTAAATGTATCATGCCAAATCAGCCGTCCTACTTAATATTTTCTTATCATATTTTTGTATTGTACATATTAATATTTGTATTACGATATATGTCTGTAGTTTATGGAAATAAATAAAGTTCAAAGTTCATGGATTGGCTCAATGCCAAATCCAATGTCAGCGAGATCGTAGCTGAACAAATATACGAGTGCAAAGAACGGGAGCTGAGAAAGGCAAATGTCATCATCCACAACATACCAGAGTCGAAAAAAGAAAAAGCCGAAGAATGCCAAGGTGATGATATAAACTTCACGAAGCAAATGAACTATCAATCAAGGATATTCAAATAACAAGTGCAATTCGGATAGGGAAAAAGGGAGTCAAACCGTGTCTCCCTAAAATAGTCATGAGCTCAGTGACCCAGAAGAGGGACTTAATGAAAAAGGCCCCCGACTTGAGGAAATCGGAAAACGACCTAATGAAAAAGAAAAGAGTCACACCTCCAGCACAAGGAGGCACGGCAACAATCCAAGATCAACCTACAAAAAAGGAATCACCTTCAACAAGTGCAGAAACTGCTGATGAAACCTCGGAAGACGAAGAGAATGAAACTGATGAGAGTGGTGAAGAAGAAGAGGATGATGAAGAGAAGACTGATGAGACTGGACAGGGTGCTGTAAATGATCAGCCCTTTCGGGAGATGGGTGGCAGCTCAACGTGAAGAACTCTCTAAACTGGAAAGACTTAGGGACTGCACTTTGCACAACTTTAATGTAAATAACACATTGCACGAAGAAGAAGCAAGGAACAATGATGAATTCCCATTTGCCATTTTCTCTGACAGATTATTCAATATGGAAGATGGGAACGCAGAGAGGACACGGATAGCTGAAGCCCATAGAAGAGAAGGGACAGTGAAAATCTTGGTCATTAACTGCAGATCAGTTAAGAGTAAGCAGGCACAGCTCAATGCAATCCTGGACAATGAACAACCGGACATTGTGCTGGGTACGGAGTCTCATCTGGATAATACCTACAGTAGTGCAGAAATCTTCTCACCGCCGTAGGTAGCACTGAGAAAGGACAGAAATCAAAATGGAGGAGGGGTACTTATAGCATATAGGAATGACCTCATAGTAACAGAGTTCAGTGACTTGGGCTGCAGTTGTGAACTGATCGCTGTGAAGGTCATGAGAGAACATCAACCTGACATCCATGTAGCATCGTAATACAGACCGCCATCGGAAACTACGAGGAGTATATAATTTCTTCCTGCAGTTCTGCAAAAAAACTGCAGAATTCTGCAAAAAACTGCAGAATTCTGCAGAATTCTGCAGGAAACTGAAGAATTCTGCAGTTCTGCAGGAAACTGCAGAATTCTGCAGTTCCAAAAAAAGCTGCAGAATTCTGCAGTTTTAGAAAAAACTCTGCAGGAAGCTGCAGAATTCTGCAGTTCTGCAGCTCCCTGCATGATTTCTGAACCTCTGTAACTTCCTGCTGTTTATTGCAATGCATCTTCAAAGTTCAGACCTCTCTGACATGGGGCTTGCCGCTACCAAGGAAACGTGGTTTGGGGGGTTGGTTTGGGGGTTGTGGTTTGGGGGGTCGGGGTTTTTGGTAGTCCTCTGTCACTGCAGCGTTTCTGAAAAGTTTCTGCAGCAAAATCTGTAATTCTGTAGGAGATATGCAGCCTGGGAGGTTTTATGCAGTTCTGCAAAAAACTGCAGAATTCTGCTGTTCTACAAAAAACTGCAGAATTCTGCAGTTTAAAAAAAAATCTGCAGGAAGCTGCAGAATTCTGCAGTTCTGCAGCTAACTGCATTATTTCTGAACCTCTGTTACTTCCTCCAGTGTATTGCATCTGTACAGTTCAGACCTCTTTGACATTGGGCTTGCCGCTACCAAGGAAACATTGATTTGGGGGGTTGGTTTGGGGGTTTGTGGTTTGGGGGGTCAGGGTTTTGGTAGTCCTCTTTCATTGCAACGTTTCTGAAAAGTCTCTGCAGCAAAATCTGTAATCCTGTAGGAGATATGCAGCCTGGGAGGTTTTATGCAGTTCCAAAAAAATCTGCAGAATTCTGCAGTTTCAAAACAAAATTCTGCAGGAAGCTACAGAATTCTGCAGTTCTGCAGCTAATTGCATGATTTCTGAATCTCTGTTACTTCCTCCGGTGTATTGCATCTGTACAGTTCAGACCTCTTTGACATTTGGCTTGCCGCTACCAAGGAAACATTGATTTGGGGGGTTGTGGTTTGGGGGTCGGGGTTTTGGTAGTCCTTTGTCATTGCAGCGTTTCAGAAAAGTTTCTGCAGCAAAATCTGTAAACTTGTAGGAGATATGCAGCCTGGGAGCTTTTATGCAGTTCTGCAAAAAACTGCAGAATTCTGCAGTTTCAAAAAAATCTGCAGGAAGCTGCAGAATTCTGCAGTTCTGTAGCAAATTCTGCAGTTCTACCAGGTAGCAGTTTGTGGAATGACATTTTTGCGAGCACACAGATCGCCGAAAAAAGTGTCGTACGGCAAAAAGAAACAACGACGGACAAAGACTGACTGCTGTATTAAATAGACCTGGTTGCAGAGTATCTGAAACTTTTTTCGGAATGAAATTTGGTTGAGAATTTACCGAGCAGAGAGGAAAAATGTCCATGGAAGTTTATTTTGATAGAGCACTGTCAGTAGTACGTAGTTCATAAAATGACATTTTTGCGAGATAACCGATCGCCGAAAAGCGGGTCGTACGGCAAAAAGAAACAACGACGGACAAAGACTGACCATTGTATTAATTAGACCTGGTTGCAGAGTATCTGAAACTTTTTTCGGAATGAAATTTGGTTGAGAATTTACCGAGCAGAGAGGAAAAATGTCCATGGAAGTTTATTTTGATAGAGCACTGTCAGTAGTACGTAGTTCATAAAATGACATTTTTGCGAGATAACCGATCGCCGAAAAGCGGGTCGTACGGCAAAAAGAAACAACGACGGACAAAGACTGACCATTGTATTAATTAGACCTGGTTGCAGAGTATCTGAAACTTTTTTCGGAATGAAAGTTGGTTGAGAATTGACCGAGCAGAGAGGCAAAACGTCCATGGAAGTTTATTATGATAGAGCACTGTCAGTAGTATAAAATGACATTTTTGAGCACTGTCAGTAGTATAAAATGACATTTTTGACCCGAAAAACGGGTCGTACGGCAAAACAAAACGACAACGGACAAAGACTGACTAGTGTAGTCAATAGACTTGGTTGTTGGGTACCTGAAACATTTTTCTGAATGAAATTTGGTTAAGATTTGACCAAGCAGAGAGGCAGAAAAGAAACGGAAACCCAAGAACACATCCTGGAAAAATGTGAAGCCATCCACAGTATCAACAAACAATTGGTGGTAACAACAAGGGGAATATTCAAGGAAAACACAACAGCCCTAAAAAAGTGGCTAAGAAGATACAGAAAATAATGACAATTCAGAAAAAGTGCTGCCCCCAATAAACAGGAACGCACACAAAGAAGAAGAAGAAGTCTATTTTGATACAGCAGTTTGTAAAATGACATTTTTGCGATCCCACTTGTTTCCTCACAGTCCTCATTCTTGTATAGGTACATGTATTCATGGAGCTGCAGAACTGCAGAATTCTGCAGTTTCCTACAGAATTGCAGAATATTTTGCAGAACTGCAGAATTCTGCAGTTTCCTACAGAACTGCAGAGTTTTTTGCAGAAAGTTCTGCAGAATTCTGCAGTTTTCTGCAGAATTCTGCAGTTTCCTACAGAACTGCAGAATTTTTTGCAGAACTGCAGAATTCTGCAGTTTTCTGCAGAATTCTGCAGTTTTCTGCAGAATTCTGCAGTTTCCTACAGGGACCATTCAAAAATTACATAACGCAAAAATAGCCCATTTTTGACACCCCCCCTCCCCCCTATAACAGCCTGTAACACAAGTCCATACCCCCCTCCCTGTTATATAACAAGGCCTATACCCCCCCCCCTCAAAATCGCACAAGTCACGAACAAACACTGGTGTTCCCAGGTTCCGCAACCGCAGGGCTCGCAATATTTTACTGAATTCAAAGATCTCGATTTTACACCAGTTCAAATTTCATCTCATGCTCCAAAAAATTCAACAAACAATAAGAATACAATTTTTGTACGCCGGCCGTCATTGCTATGATTACATTTTTTTCATGTTTCAAAAAATTTAATTGTGTTATGTAACATGTAGTCTAACACCCCCCCTCCCCCCTGTAACACAGCATAACACTATCTCATACCCCCTCCCCCCCCCTCCGGCGTTACGTAATTTTTGAACAGCCCCTACAGAACTGCAGAATTTTTTGCAGAACTGCAGAATTCTGCAGTTTCCTACAGAACTGCAGAATTTTTTGCAGAACTGCAGAATTCTACAGTTTCTATTGCAGAATATGCAGGTGCAGGAAGAAATTTAATTGTACTGGAAACTACAGAGGGAGTGGTACAACTAACAAGAATCCATGGATTCAAAACCGGCCTTTGGCAATTGTATATTCGGGATTGAAATCATGAAGAGGGTGATTTATATATAATTATTACATGGATTGTTTTGTATTGAGCAGTGATTGCCAGACTGATCATGTTTGCTGCAGGCCATAAACACTTTGTGGGGAACCTCTTAGCAAATGCCTATACCATATTTCAGAACTGTAAGTCAACTACTTAAGTCACAGTGGGCACTTAAAAATATGGCGTCCATTTTGGCAGCCATCTTGAAATTTTCTCATAATTAATGAGGGAACCCCTAAGCAAATCCCCAAACCAAATAATAAAGCCGCAGTGGGCAATTAAAAATATGGTAGCCATTTTGGCAGCTATCTTGGATTTTTCTAAAAAAAAATTCTAAGTGAACCCCTATATCAAATTGCATAAATCTAAGTGAAATACTAAAGTCACAGTGGGCAATTCAAAATATGGTGGCCATTTTGGCAGCCATCTCGGATTTTTCCAAAAAAATTTGAGGGAGACCCCAAAGTGAATCCCTACAACAAATTTCATAAATCCAAGAGAAATACTACAAGCCTTTAAAAAATCGCTCTGACCTTTCACAAGGCATGCGGGCCGGTAAAAACTGGTTTACCGGACCGCCAGAATTTTTACAGACAGACAGACAGACAGACAAATTAATTATTGACCTGTGTAAAAAATATACACCCAGCCAGAGTCCGTGAAAAGTGCTTTTGACCCACAGGACATTCGGGCAGGTGGATTCTGAATTTTACCTGCCCGAATGAAATGCTATCAGACCGAAATTCCAATTTAAATATTTTCAACCTGTTTTCTGGAGTTAATGCACGGTATCTTAAAACATACATGCATATAATTGGTGTAATGATGTAAAAACTGAAATACATTGCAGTTCACTAGCTTTAAAACTGCAAGGATACCATTAAGTGAACTTTTCACCTTGGGCCTATTAATTTGATACACAACTTGAGCACAGCCACTACATCTTGTGACACTTGTAAATTTGAGCAGACTCTCACTTGTTTTAAACAGCATGACATTGTGTCGTTTGACAATTCAGAAAGAGATACTTTTGCAATGTAAAACATGTCAATTTCACAATAACGGAATTTAGATAATTTTGCATGATAAAAATCGGACGAGGACCTGCTGACATGGTTAACTTTCTGCAACCTTGCAGGGCTAAAAATCCTGTGAGGAGACTATTGAACTATTGTGTTCAATGGTTAGTGGTTAGCAATTAAACAGGTGAACATTGCTAATTGCAATAAGCTAAGTATTGACACTAGATCTATGCTATGAGTTAAAGTGCAATCCATTTGACACTTCTGAGTCCAATTTGCATCATACATCTTTGTTAATTGCCCTTGAGTCTTCAACGGCCTACAGGTACCGATTGCATTGACTGCTCAGTCATCTCAGGGACTCTCCAGGCTGCCTGTCGGACATTTGGGCAGGTAACCACTTTATTTCTGCCGGACACACGCTAATTTTGCCGGTTTTAACCGGCAAACCGGCACTTTTCGCGAACTCTGCACCCAGCCCTATATGGGCTTACAAGCAGTGGTAGAAATTCCCCGGCGCTCCGGCGCTTTTGCTCCCGAGAAATGCTAAATGGCTCCAGAGCCTGTGCCTCTCTGGAGCCACCCATGGCTCCAGAAGCTCTGACAGCTATCAGCTGACTGAACAGTTGAAGTTCAATCCAATTGAAGCCAAGAGGTGTAGAACCTTGATTGCAATGACTGCTGAAGTGCCATGCTTCAGTTAATTGCAATTTGACTTCACACATGCACCAGAAAGTGATCAGTTACCAAAGGTGTAATCTTTATAATTTTTAATGGCAATTTGCACCTGTGTAATTGAGTTTAAAGATATATGGATACAAGTAATTTGTATAACTTAGCTTTTTTTACAAATTTGAAAAATTATGGCTCCAGGAAGACAATAAATGGCTCCTGAGTCTAAACAGCCTGGAGCCACATGTGGCTCCAGAGCCATTGAAGTAGATTTCTACCACTGCTTACAAGTCATCAAAACAATTCAAAAGTAACTTTAACAACAAATTTTCTGGAAACTACAATATTAAAACATTTACAATCACATATTTACAATATTAAAACATTTACAATCACATATTTACATTATTTAAACAACAAACTTCTTCTTCTATGGAAAGCTTTAAACAAATATTCGGCGGTAAATTTAACTAAATCTTTGGACATCAACAACTTAAATTTTTCTTGTAATGATAAAAAGTAAAAATCCACACAAATGATCTAAAACACGGGTTAAAAGTAAATTACGTCAATCGTTATAAGTATTACAATGGAACAAAAAATGATTTTCATCTTCAAGAACATGATAGGAACAAAATTCACAAACTCTATATTCTAATGGTATATCATTGTAACGTCCTATCTCTATTGCTTATGGTAAAACACCAAACCTAAATTGTGAAAGAACAGACAAATGACCTCTATCATAAATTTTATATACATAATCCTCAGTACCAAATGTAGTTTTAAACTCTCTGTAAGTTCTTAATTTTGGCATGTTAGTTACTTGATTTTTCCAGTTGGTTTTATAAATCTCCATCAGTTGACGTTGTGCATTTTCCAGGTTAATAGGTAAATTTTCTACAAAATTTTGAGTAAGATTCAATTTAGTGAATATTTGTAAAACCTCATTACTCCAATTTCTCTTGTTAATTTGTTTATCAACTTCAAACACTTGCTTTGTTAGTCTGTTTTCATCCATGTAAACACGTCTATTCCAAAGACGTAGCATTTCAATATGACGTCTAGTTTTTCAATCAATCCATCCCATATCGCCTTTAAAAGCATGTTTTGGGGTAAAACTATTCACAACTAGAAAAAATCTTATTGCCCTGTTTTGTATTGCTTCAGGTTTAGAAAAGTCTTTGTAGCCCCAAACTCCTGAACAATAATCCATAATAGGAACAACACCTGAATCAAACAATTTACTATATGTTTTAAATCCTACACCTTTCAATTTGTAAACTTTGTTTGGATACTTCCAAGCTGATATCCAAACTGAGTGGGCTGTTGCACTATGGAAATGGCACTTTGTGAATCATCATATTGATGATCTGTCACAATAATTTTACTCTAAGATCAGTTACATGACAAATCAAATAGCATTCTCTTCACCACGACTAATCAAACAGCCTCTATGTTTCCCATGGATGTTAAATTTGGGAAGATGACGCTCCATCAGTTATTATGACTCACAGTCACAGAGTGGCAATATCTGTTGGAGCAAACACTCATTTTATGCATATCAAATTTACAGGCTGTAAAATGATAAAGTTTGTCAAAGTATACTGTCAGAATGAGAAATGCACCGAGAAAGGCTCTGGTCTCTTGATGGAGTTTAGTGGATGGGTGTTGATAGACATTGCTTTCAGGAATGGTACATAACCACATCATAGCACTGTACAGAAAGTTGGTGAAGAAGTAGACAATGCCAAGTGTTATGCAAACATAATGATCCACTGAGCAACCATGCCTCATCTAGGCATGAACAATTATTTTAAAACACAAACTTGCACTGAAATAGTTTGACTCTCACAGTGCTTTGGAATTATAAGCAATCCTGACACAGGGGCACCTTCTCCAATGAGGCTCACAGGCCCACTGCTGGCTGCAGCTGTTCATTGCACCTGTAACCATGGTAACCCTTTACAGCTAACTGAATCCCCCATTCATAATGGGCAGGTCCATATTTGGCATTGGCCCCCCATTGCTCACTGGGTTGCAGCACTGTGTTCAGAGGGGCAAGGAAAGTGGACATGGACATGGACAGGACAGGACACATTTACACATGGACAAGTGGACAAGAGTCCCATTTCACCAAAAGTCCGTTTCAGCCCTGCTCTAATAACTGGCCTTTGGCCGGTTAAAAAGAGCCTTAGATAAACTATGTGGAGATGGCAGTAGAACTGTGTTAATCGGCGGGGACTTCAATCTCCCTAGTATACAATGGATATACAATACAGTAGCAGATCATCCCCGATACGGCCATGAAATAAATACAATGATGTTAGACAGCGTAAATGACTACGACCCAAACTGTCGATGAGTCAACACGTGGAAACAACATACTAGATCTGCTCTTCACCACAAACCCGGGACAAGTGGACAATGTGAGAGTCATCCCAGAAATCAATGACCACCAGGCAGTTACAGCCACCTACATCAGCAAACTGAAAGTCAACAGAAAACCTAGAAGAGAAATCTACATGTACAGCAAAGCTAATAAGGAGAACATCCATAAAGAAATCACCAGACTGAAAGACGGGATTCTGAGTAACGTGTACAACAGAAGTATTCTCGGATGAAGGTCTGACTATCTGGGACTTGTGATTTGCAAGTCTGTCACTGATTTCCAATCGTTGATTTTTTGGAAAATGGCGGCGGTTTGTTGACATGTTGACAAGGCAGCGTGCCTGCTTCTCTGTAACTTATTGGCATTGTTGTGCAATTTTTGGTGAATTCACCTGGTTTTTTAAATGCACATAAACGTATCACAACGTGATACTACTGATTCAATGTGGAAAAGTCCACTGTTAATCAAATGATGTTGCCACATCACTGTCATCAGGTCACGCTGGGTGCCGCACACATTTCGGGCAGTTCATGGACACAACTCCCTCGGATTTGGTCAAACTCCCAACCGGAGATACCTCCGGACTTTATGCTAATATCCACGAGTAAATAGGCTCAGTCCAGAGCCAAAAATCCGTGGAAAAAAAAACGCGTTAGAAAAGATTTCCACAAAACGCGTCTTGACCGCTGCACAAGCGATTAGCAACTGACTGCGCATGCGCGATGCATATCTCATGGAATCCTGTTTCGGTAGACGAAACGAAATAGAATTGGAACTGCTTCAAGAATGGCCTCAAGAGAATAGTTGACAGAAATGTCCCAAAGAGATTAGCCCGTAACAAGAACTTCCTGCCATACATCACAAGGCGCATCAGAAGGCTTCTTAGGCGGAGGAAAGGAGATACGACAGAGCAAGGAAGACCGGGAAGCCGAAGGATGTGGATGAGTGTAAGAAAATACAGAAAGAATCTGAGAAAGGAATCAGAGAAGCCTATCACAGTTACATCACCAACTTATTTGATGAAAATGGATCGAAGAAGAATTTATGGAGCTACATCAAGAAGAGAAAGAAGGACCAGTGTGGTATACCAGGACTGATGCATAACAATATACTTGTAACGACGGCGTCGGAAAAGGCTGAGGCACTAGCAGACCAATATGAAGCGGTATTCACAACCGAGAACACCGACCAGATGCCGAGTAAAGGAACATCTCATTATAACTCCATGCCGAATATCAACGTGACTACAAATGGAATAGTGAAATTACTGCGCAAGTTGAATCCGAAGAATGCAATTGGACCTGACATGATTCCAACAGCCATACTAAAAGAAAATGCCGAAGAAGTAGCACCGATATTGGGAAAGATCTACCAACAAAGTCTAGATTCAGGATGCATCCCTACTGATTGACGCCAGGCAAACATAACAGCTATTTTCAATTTTTATAGGCCAGTATCCCTAACACTTGTATTTCATGCAAAGTAATTGAGCATGTGTTATTCAGCAGCATCATGGAACATTCCGATAAGTACGGGATCCTCAAAGATTATCAGCACGGATTCAGGAAAAGGCACAGCTGCGAATCTCAACTAACAGTATAGACATAATCACTACGGTGGAAGATATCAGTAGAAGACTCGATGGACAAGAACAAACAGATGTGCTTATTTTGGATTTTGCCAAAGCATTTGACACTGTTGCACACCAAAGGCTACTGGGCAAACTGGAGTTTTATGGTATCAGGGGAACCACACAGAGATGGATCAAGGCATGGCTAATGGACAGACAGCAAACCGTTGTTACAGATGGAGCCAGATCGAGAGAAGTCCACGTGAAATCTGGAGTGCCTCAGGGAACAGTGCTTGGCCCACTACTCTTCATACTATTCATAAATGACATCGGGGAGAGTATTACATCGCAGATACGACTGTTTGCTGATGACTGCCTTCTGTATAGAACAATCTCCACACCAGTCCTGCAGACGCAGCTGCACTTCAAGAGGACTTAAATGGGCTAGTGGAATGGGCAAAGACCTGGCAGATGAAATTCAACCCAGTTAAATGTTACCACCTCCAGGTCTCGCGGAAAAAGATCCCCCATCTTACAGATACAGCATGTTGGGTATCGAACTCGCAAGAGTGAAGTCCCAGGCATACGTTGGAGTGGAGCTTAGTGAGGACCAATCGTGGGGTAAACATATCAAGAACACTGGTGCCAAGGCGAATGTAGCCTTAAACTTCGTTAGGAGAAATCTCTAAGACTGCCCTATGATCATCAGGGAGCAAGGGTACAACGCATTGGTTAGACCACATCTGGAGTACGCAAGTGCAGTGTGGGATCCCTACCAGCAAAATTATATTGCCACGATAGAGAAAATACAGAGGAAAGCAGTCCGCTTCACAACGGGAAAATATAGCCAGATGGAAAGCCCAACAGCCATGATGAACATGCTAAAATGGAAGACTTTACACGAGATATTTGTAGCACGCCAATCCATGATGTACAAGGCTGTAAATAATCTAGTGGCAGTGAAAATACCACAATACATATTCCCAGTGACAGTGCCAACCAGAAACCAGTACGAATACTCATACACGAACATCAGAGCGAGCACGGACAACTATAAGTACAGTTTCTTCCCCATGAGCATAAGGAGCTGGAACCTACTACCCTTGGAGGTAGTGAATAGTTCCACCATTGAAACCTTTAGAAATGCCCTATGGAGGCAGATAAATGAAGGAAAACTTGTGGTAACAACACCTTGAGAGCAGGGTTGCAAAAAAATCCGATTTAAATAAAA
Organism: Platynereis dumerilii; assembly: GCA_026936325.1. Classification (NCBI taxonomy): domain Eukaryota; kingdom Metazoa; phylum Annelida; class Polychaeta; order Phyllodocida; family Nereididae; genus Platynereis; species Platynereis dumerilii. The sequence goes on from JAPTHN010000056.1 coordinate 1,037,541, forward strand.
AAAATTAAAAAAAATCGGATTTATTTGATTTAAATCAGATTTTTTTTATTTAAACCAGATTTAAATCAAGCTGTCGTATTTGTTTAAATATAATGGTTTTTCAAGGAACTTGACATCATAATATATGATGAACTGTTCTTAATTAGGTCTTCTGATATGGGAAAATTTATTTCACTGCCCAAAAGTCATGAAATCAAGTTGAAATTCGAAGTTGTAGATCGTTCATATTTTTTACTTTTTTCAACTGCAAGAAATGCCCTCAGAATATGAATTTTACGTCAATTCAAGTGTGGAATTTTGTCAACTTGTTGCAGCTACTATTGCTAGGAATGTCTAATGACATAGGAAAAGTTTTACTTGGCTTTAAAAGAGACTGAACAGGGTTTGATCCTATTCAAAGTCAAAATTTTCCATAGAATATCATATTTTGGAGCAAAGGAATGATTGAAATAACTACAGATGACCACAGAATCAGTATTTTATAATTACTACTGTTTGATATTGTTGTTTTCTTGTTTAATGAGTGCTACTTTTGGCATTAGATTAGGGATTTGGTGCATAACAAAGGAGATATTGAATTTCAGCTTAAACTGGATTAAAATAAGCCGAAAACCACCCTGGCATCTGAATCCCAGCCATGTTTTGTCACCAATTCAAGTATGAAGGTGTCAACTGATCCATTATAGCATTTATACGCAAACTATTTGCAGTTTTCTAAGATATAATGATTTTCAATAAAAATCATTGATTAAAATCACTGATTTAAATCATGATTTAAATCAAGTGATTTAAATCAAATGATTTAAATCATGCAACCCTGCTTGAGAGAGGGACAGAGTGGTCCAATTGGGAAGAAGTGAGCATCGACAAATGTATGTATACTGATTACTTGGCTGAAGAAAGGAGCGAAAGGTAGACGAGACGGAACACTGTATGACCAATCAGGATTAACAGCCTGTTATAAATATCATTTACAATGACATTACACAATGTTGCAATTATGGATTATAATAAGGGTTAGAATGCCCACTGAAATGCGGGATTACTGCCTTACTGGCCACATGTGATTTATGTTACAAATATTTAATATTAAACACTGTGTATAAACTGTACATAGTGCACCGAACTGACACCTGCAAATAAGCACATGTACATATCACGCTCAAGCACCAGCACCGGAAATCACCGCACCCTGTGTGTTATACTGCAGCAGCAGTCTACACAGTATCATCATAGAAGTAGAAGTAGAAGTAGAAATGCCATAGCGAGGCCAGATGACATGGGGCCGCCATTTTATTGGGAACGCATGGCCCAGCAAGGTAAACAAGCATGGATGAGCCCTACTGAAAACGAAAAATAATGGAAATGTGGAGGATATTGGCATATTCTGGCCCCTGAGGAGAAGGAAACGTTCACAAGTAAGTAAACAACAGTTATCGGTGTTTTTGGCTTTAATTACCGCCGCGCTGTTGCACTGTGAAGGGCATTTTACTGCAAATAAAGCCCATTTTGGCACTGTCTATGGTCAGTGTAATGGCATGGCTTGGTTGTGAGTGGAATTAAGGCCAATTGAGGCAAGATAAGGAACACAGGCCTATTGTTATTGAGGATACATATATATTAAAAGTTTATTTATCTATAAATCTGTATATATATATGTCATCTTTATCATTCTGGGCGGATTCTCCAATTCTGCAGCTGCCTGCAGAATTCTGCAGTTTCTTATAAAATTCTGCAGGAAGCTGCAGAATTCTGCAGTTCTGCAGCTCCCTGTAGGATTTTTGAAGCTCTTTTACTTCATTCAGCTTATTGCAATGCTTCTGCAAAGTTCAGACCTCTTTGACAAGGTCTTGCCGCTACCCAGGAAACGTTGGTTCGGGGGCGTAGCGGTTTGGGGGTCGAGTGGGGGGTCGGGGCCTTTGGTGCTCGTCTGGCCCAGCATCGTTTCTGAAAAAATTCTGCAGCAGAATATTTAATTCTGTAGGAGTTATGCAGCGTGGGAGGTTTTATGCACTTAATTCTGTAGACCTGGTTGTAGGGTATCTGAAACTTTTTTCTGAATGAAATTTGGTTAAGAATTGGCCGAGCAGAGAGGCAGAACGTCTATGAAATTTTATTTTGATAGAGGTCATTCCACAAACTGCTACCTGACGAGCACGAAAGGCCCCGACCCCCCTACCTGACCCCCAAACCGTTATGCCCCCAACCAACGTTTCCTGGGTAGCGGCAAGACCTTGTCAAAGGGGTCTGAACTTTGCATATGCATTACAATAAGCTGAATGAAGTAACAGGGCTTCAAAAATCCTGCAGGGTGCAGCAGAACTGCAGAATTGGAGAAATATAAGCATATAAGCATAAAACCTCCTAAGCTGCATAACTCCCACAGAATTAAATATTCTGCTGCAGAATTTTTTCAGAAATGATGCTGGGCCAGACGAGCACCAAAGGCCCCGACCCCCCCACCCGACCCCCAAACCGCTACGCCGATGCATTGCAATAAGCTAGAGTAACAGAGGTTCAGAAATCCTGCAGGGAGCTGCAGAACTGCAGAATTTTTTTAGAAACTGCAGAATTCTGCAGGCAGCTGCAGAATTGGTGAAATTCTGCAGGTGGCTGCAGAATTTGTGAAATTATGCTAGCTGCATAAGTGCATAAAACCTGCCACACTGCATAACTCCTACAGAATTAAATATTCTGCTGCAGAATTTTTTCAGAAACGATGCTGGGCCAGACGAGCACCGAAGGCCTGAACCCTCCACCCAACCCCAAAACCGCTACGCCCCCAAACCAATGTTTCCTGGGTAGCGGCAAGACCTTGTCAAAGAGGTCTGAACTTCGCAGATGCATTGCAATAAGCTGAATGAAGTAACAGAGCTTCAAAAATCCTGCAGGGAGCTGCAGAACTGAAGAATTCTGCAGCTTCCTGCAGAATTGTTTAAGAAACTGCAGAATTCTGCAGTTCCCTGCAGAATTCTGCAGCTTCCTGACCCGACCCCCAAACCACTACGCCCCCAACCAACGTTTCCTGGGTAGCAGCAAGACCTTATCAAAGAGGTCTGAACTTTGCAGATGCATTGCAATAAGCAAGAGCAAGTAACAGAGGTTCAGAAATCCTGCAGGGAGCTGCAGAACTGCAGAATTCTGCAGCTTCCGGCAGAATTTTTTAAGAAACTGCAGAATTCTGCAGGTGGCTGCAGAATTTGTGAAATTCTGCAGCTTCCTACAGAATTCTGCAGCTTCCTGCAGAATTTCATAAAACCTCCCAAGCTGCATAATTCCTACAGAACTGCAGATTCTGCTGCAGAAACTTTTCAGAAATGCTGCAGTGACAGAGGACCACCAAAAAAATCTACAGCTGACTGCAGAACTGCAGAATTCTGCAGCTTCCTGCAGAATTGTTTAGGAGACTGCAGAATTCTTCAGGTGGTTGCATAATTTGTGAAATGCTGCAGCTTCCTACAGAATTCTGCAGCTTTCTGCTGATTACTGCAGAACTGCAGAATTCTGCAGCTTCCTGCAGAATTGCTGCAGAACTGCAGAACTGCAGAAAGAAATTATACTCTCCTCAAAGAACTTGGCAACCACATGAGGCAAGGCAAGATTTCAATTTTTGCAAAAATTAAAAACCAAACATGTTTAATGAAAAGTTTGCCGAAGAAGTGTGTTGAACCTACAGTCAATAATTATGGTAAAACAAGAACGACCACTCAGAGAGTGCATACGTAGGTCTGCCAGCCTGCTGTAATTAATAATCTATTCACCAGTTGATATTTGTATGTTGGCCTATATTATCTGTGTATCTATGTACATCTGTGTACAAATACATCCTTCCATCTATCTGTCTATATAATATTATGTATCAATCAATCTGTCAATGTATTGAGTCAGACTGTACCTTCACCGATGGTGGAGGCCAAATATGCAGAGGGACAAGTACAGTCTGGGCTGGCACTGAGCTGCTGCTGATGCTTCTGGTCCCACTGCAGCAGGATAATGGTGCGAATCTGTACATTGTATAGGGTGGCAGAGGTATATTTTTGATAGATATTCAGTGAATATGTCATGGAGAATGACCAAAATTGACAAGAGCCGAGAACGGGCCAAAAGAAAGCATACTGCACAGTAACAGATTCATACAATGCATAGTTTTAGCAGGATCCAGTGCACAGCATAGTGACACAGAACAGAGTCTACTCGTCACATAAGGTCTGCAGCTGCAGTGCAGCTGGCAGCCCTAATAATAATGTGTCACTTCCAAACTGTGACTTCATTCATGGCAACTGTATTCCGAAAATTGGCACCATGGCTTCACTCAGACAAGAATCCGCGGATTCAAAGCTAGCCATTTGGTTTTATATTAAAGGGGCAGTGATTAACATGGAATGGGTTGATAGCAATTTTGACCTAATCTATAGTATATCCATACTGAAGAGGGGAAAGAATAGGATACAATGAAATAAGACAGATGGATAAATAGCTAGTAAGATAGATAGGCGGATGGACTTGAAAGAGGGAGCTTCCGTCTGAATAGGAAGGAATATGCATGACAGATAGGAAGAATAGGCAGAGATTATAAGTTGAAATGATATGAACTCCATCATTTTAATGCAAGTGAAGTACAATTAAAGGAATAAACCCATTTCAGTGAGTGGCCTGAACATTTGCCCCAAACAACTTTTTGTTAAAACAGTGATTCTTAACTTGCTTTCCACATGAAGCAGACATAGCACTTTAATTGCAGAAACACAACTTTCAAATTAAACCTAAAGGAGTGACCAAGTTGTGAAGTCTTAAAGTTACATTGAAATTCACTAAACATACTCCAGGTTGTCTCTTGGCTGGACCAATCAGAGGCATGGTCGGGAAATCTATCAGCCAATGGGATTGAAGGATTCAAGCACTACTTTTCCCCTGGTGTTAACTGATAGAATTTTCATGATGCTAAAACTATGGGGCCCTTCTTTTTAAACAAATCAATTGTTGATGTGGTAAAATAGGAAACAAAATGTATGAACGCCGAAAATCTCACACAATCAAAACACACATTTTAGAGGGAAAAGAACGTTGTACAATTAAAGTTTTATACCAGGCCAAATTTTGGAAAATTTAAATCAAAATGATTTTAATAACTTTTATGTTTTCATCAATAAAGTCATGGCACTAAATGATTATGTTCACTCTTACGTTCTAAAAATAACATGCAAGTACTTCAAGATGTGCTTGTAGATAGAATATCTAGCTATTTCCTATTTGCACATTTGATTTTCTGTAAGGATCTATCTATTATATCTATCTATCCATAGCCCATTGCTGGTTAATTGCATTTCAAATTCACACCTTGAACCTATTGACACAGGAAATCCAATGTATTGTATTGTATCTAATTACACTCCTGAAAGGTAATTGGGCTATATTGCTGTTGGACCTGTCAGGGAATGAACTCAAGATACAGCTAGCCTTATCCACCAGAGGGCCATTCTGAATACATACAGTGGACAGTGCTGCCACCTAGCCTGTTCTTGGTTCACATGTTTATTGTTTTTTGTTTACAGTGTTTACTGTTTACATGGTTTATGGTTTTCAGAATCCCATACACTGATCACCCATTCCAATAGCTACTGAAAATCTGACTTGATTCTCAGGCTGACAGCAATTCATTGCATATACCATTGGACCATTATTTCTCTGATAATTACCTGATTTCTGTAATACTTGGTGATCTTATACAAGTAAGGTTACAGCATCCATTCTATCCATTCCTTAATTCACATGTTTGAAAGAAACTTTAGTGTCACTGATATTTGTACTCCCATCACAGCACCCTCGACATGAGGTGTTTTGGGAATTGTAGAAATGTTTGATTTTGCATTTATGTTGCTAATTAACATACCAGTAATTAGGTCAGATAAAGGGGTAGTGGAATTCAGATAATATGAATAGATGCTGTAAGGCTATCTATATACGATCAACAAGTATGTTCAAAACCTAGCAATTACATGTACTGGTGAAATAATGGTCCATGCAATGAACTAAAAATTAGTCCGACTTTTGGCCGTTAGCGTAATGGTCCGCAGGTAATCATAATTGACTTACCTGTACATACCTGAGTTTTAAAGTCAATGGAAACTCTGTTTTATTTATTCTTTACTTCTTTGCAATGTTTTAAGAAGGTTTTAGTTCATAACCTGATATTTATACTCTTCTGTTGGACCCCCGGATGCAGGTACTGCAGGAAATGTTCGATTTTGCGTATATTATGCCAATAATCACTGAACAACTCACCTGTAATTAGGCCAGGTAAAGAGGTAATGGGGTTTAGGTCAGATGTGCAGATGTTGTTACCTTACCTGTATCAGATCACCAAGTATGGTCAAAATCTGGCAACTACTAGTGAAATAATGGTCCATGCAATGAATTGCTGTCAGCCAGAGAAATTAGTCCGATTTTCGGCCGCTGGTCAATTGGGGCCGAAGTAATTATAAATGATTTACCTGTACGTACCTGAGCATTGTAACTAAGGGAAACCATTTCTAAGTTATTCTAAACTTTTTTGACATGTTCAAAACTAAGTTTTAGTGTCATAAACTAATAATTTATACTCTCCCATTTAGGTTTATAACTTGAAATGTCAGATTTTTGCAAATTTTGCTAAATATTGCCAATTAACACACCTGTAATTGAGCCAGGTAAATGGGTGATGGGGTGCAGGTAGGATGTATAGATGCAGTAACCATACCTATATGCAATATTAATACTCCCCTAGTGTAAGTTATGGCAGGGAGTGTTTGATTTTGTGCCTTAAATGCTCAAAAACAAAGCTTAAGGTTGTTTTGCTCTGAGATGATATGTTCAGGGAATTCCCCTTGATTCCCCTTTTCAGATCCCACTTGGATTTCCCATTCTTGCGGGATGAATTTTTGAGAAAAAAAAAATGGTGAAGGGCTGAATGAAAAGCTTATTTCCTGATGCACATTCTGTGTGAATTTCATGTTAATATTTCCATTCTAAGGTACTGTACAGGGTGCTAGAGATCGTGGCCCAAATTTGGGCCACGATCCTGGGCACAGTCTGGAAAGGGCTAATCAGGTGAAACTGTCCTTGCGCCATTGCTGGCTGTAGCCACATGCGTTTGTTTACCTGAAGTTCCACATCAAGGCAAGTAGGTCAAGATGGCGCATGCCCATATAAGGCAAACCGTATAATTGTGTATTACAAAATGTTCACAAATAGTTACGAATGCAAAAGACAGCAAAACCAATGCAAAAAGACAATATTATGCAATAAGACTTGAAATTTATGAGACTGCATGCTTTAAACACATTACCTTTAGCGAACACAGCCACTTCTGGTGGTGCCGCATCTGGGCCATCGTGTTGAACGGTTTACTGCAGTACGCACACGAGAACAAGACTGCCTCTTCCTCATCAGAGGCCTCTCCCGATTGGTCCGCCCTTGGACTTCCTGAGGGACTGCTGGCTGCAGGACTGCTGGCTGCGGGACTGCTCTCGTCCCCAAACTGCTCGTTAAAGCTCTTCCCCTTGTTTGTTCTGTCTGGAGAGAGTTCCGTAGACACTTCAACTTCATCTACTGCATCCTGAGTGAAAGAAAAAGGCTGTGTTCACATGATGACGAAAAGACAACTCAAATATAAGTAAACAAGAAACTCAGGATTCAATAAAAATACCGTGCAAGCACGTAAGCCCCGCTGGCTCTATGTGAAGCCATTGAGACCATTCAGATACTGTTACATGAATATAAAAGTAATAAATTCCAGTGTTGCTTGCAAAGAAAAATGAGCATTAATAAACACTTGAAAAGGGCATTGGTTTCACATCAATTGGTAAATGGCATAATATTTTGGCCTCTTTATCTTGATAATCTGTGAAATTGCATTTTTTTCCAAATTTGATGAACTTTCTTACCGGAACTATTAATTTATATGACCAGTCCTTACCATACTACGTTTACTACCACAGTAGATTAACAAGAATCCGCGGATTCAAAACCGACCTAGCGCAAAATTGAAGGTGCCATTGCTTAAACCACTGAGCAACTGATATTGGAAGATAGGAGAAATAGTTGATTGGAAGATGCTAGACTATTAGTATAGAATCAATGCAGTTTGAACAGATTTATAAACAAGAACCCAGGGGTTCAAAATGGAGGTGGTGTAGTGTCCTAAGTTGAAGTTCATATGCCCCGAAATTGACTATTTCCCTGATATGAGTGCCAGTACCAGGTGTTGTTAATACATTGTGTGATAAATTTCAGAATTTTACAAATAATCCATTTTCAAGCCACAAAATGACCATGCGGCAGATGCGATATGGAAAAAGAATACATTCCATAAAAGAACTTGAAAAGAGCTTTAATATGATGCATGGAAATGTGTGTGATCTGCAGGTAAAACCTCCTTTTTGTGGAAGGAGCTGCACATTCATTTATTATTATAAAGCATTTTGGTGACTATGATATGATAAACAATGAGAAGACTGGGAATCCTAGAGTAAGACATACTGTATCCACTAATAGAATTCACTGTCTCAGTATGGAACACTGGATAATGGATATAGGTATAACAGTTACCTACATCCATTAAAATCCAATGGGCTCTGACACTGGCTCTGCAAAACTGAGTTCCAGCACAAAATTTACACTAAAGTATACATGCTGTATAAGTTATTAATACGTTTTTAAAACTAAAATAATTTTTGAGGTTACCAATTTATTCATTACCGTTAATTTGTGAGAAATCAAAATTTAAGAAAAATATCAGAAATCCCAATATTTCTCGAGTTTTTTGGTTTATATGAAAACTTCAAAGGATTTGACCTCCAAATGAGTTTAGTCATTTAAAGAGGTATAACTTAAGACACCTAAATGCAAAATTTCAGAGGTCTAACTCCAAAATCGACGGAATCATGGAGCATTGAAAAAATAACATTTTTTTTCAAATTTTTGCTGAATTTGCTCTTACTAATTTTTCTAAGAGCAGTAAGACCTCCAAAAGGCACATTTAGAGTATTTAACGCATAATATGGCAGATTTTCATGTTCATAGGTACAATTGTTTCAGAGTTCTGTTCCGGAAAGGAAAAAAAATAATTATTTTTAATTTCCAATATTTTACAAAAACTGTACCAATTGTTTAAATATAAACACCAAAAGACACATACATTCTACAAGACCCATTCACGAGCCAAATATCATATATACAAGTGCAATAGTTTTGGCACAGTGGCCAATACACAATGTGTGATGCTGCCCGTAGTGGATTCAAGCAAGATAAAAACGAAGTCACGGCCAAATAAAAATATACCGGCTATTCATTCCCATGTCAGATGCTTGCTCTATAATCAAGCTAAGGTGCATTCTTGATTCCAAACTTCTCCAAACAAAATTGCCAAGTCAGGGCTCAAAAGACATTCGAAAATGCTCAAATTTCAAATTTCCCGCCAAAACTTTCCATTTTGTCAAAGTGACTGCATAAATGGAGATGTGTACACACACCTCCATTAAAAAAAGGAAAGATGGCTGCCAAAATGGCCCCCATCTTGGATTTCTCAACATATGTTCCTCATCCATACCAACAGGCCAATACCGGTATTAAATTTCATAACTGTAAGTGAAATATTAAGGTCACAATGGTCAGTTCAAGAATGACGAAAGATGGCTGCCACAAAGTGGCTGCCATCTTGGATTTCTCAACATGTTCCCGACTGGAACCCACAGCCCCATACCTGTTCCAAATTTCATAACCCAAGATGGCTGCCATTTTGTGGCAGCCATTTTGGCAACCATCTTGGATTTCTCGACATGTTCCCAATCCATACCCAGAGTTCCATACCTGTACCAAATTTCATAACTGTAAGTGAAATATTGAGGTCACAATGGGCAGTTCAAGAAATGAAGAAAGATGGCTGCCTAAATGGCTGCCATCTTGGATTTCTCAATATGTTCCTGATCCATACCAACAGGCCCATACCTGTACAAATTTCATAACTCTAAGCGAAATATTGAGGTCACAATGAGCAGTTCAATAAATGAAAAAAGATGGCGGCCAAAATGGCTACCACAAAATGGCCACCATCTTGGATTTCTCAATATGTTCTCAATCCATACCCAGAGTCCCATACCTGTACCAAATTTTATAACTGTAAGTGAAATATTAAGGTCACAATGGGCAGTTCAAGAATGAAGAAAGATGGCTGCCAAAATGGCCACCATCTTGGATTTCTCGACATGTTCCAAATCCATACCAAGAGTCCCAATACCTGTACCAAATTTCAAAACTCTAAGTGAAATATTAAGGTCACAATGGGCAGTTCAAGAATGAAGAAAGATGGTAGCCATCTTGGATTTCTCGACATGTTCCCAATCCATACCTAGAGTTCCATACCTGTACCAATTTTTTTAACTGTAAGTGAAATATTAAGGTCACAATGGGCAGTTCAAGAATGAAGAAAGATGGCTGCCAAAATGGCCGCCACAAAATGGCAGCCATCTTGGATTTCTCGAGATGCCCCAATCCATGTCCATAGTACTATACCTGTAACAATTTCAAAACTTAGGTCACAAATGGACTTTTACACATGTTGACAAGAAATGTGGACACATCACATGGACATGGTTTACATGAGTCCCCTTTCACTACCCACCCCCTCTAATAACCGACGTTAGGTCGGTTAAAAATTCAAGATGAAAGGTTTGTAGATAATGCAGTTCTGGAGTTTTAGCTAATTGAAAAAGTTGCATCAATAATTTTCGCCAAATGGAAGAGCCTTTTGGAATGCCTGCAGAGATAAATCAAGATGAGAGATACCCCTTAAAGGTATTCAAAGCCACTTCATGGACCCCAGATATCATGTCTGGAAAAAAACAAGGTCGTATCTTTCATGAAATCCCAAATATCAGTGTTGGAGTCGAGGCCAGGACATCTGAGACCGAGGCCAATACCAAGGCATGAGCATCCGAGACCGAGGCATTGACCCTCCGAGACCAAGATCAAAACCGAGGCATCAGCTTCCGAGACCGAGACCGAGGCCGGCTGAACACAAATTATGCTTAACTGCCAAACTATTTTAGCGTATTATTTATCTACATTTAGCCATCATACCACATTAAATAAGGCTATAGCAGCTGAATTAAAGATTGACCCAAGTAATAAGACTCCAATCAGGGGGCAATCATTAATTTTTTAAAGGACGGAGGCGTGGAATTGGTCTCAACAGGAATAAATTAATATTTTACGGAAACCGACACTGATTAAAAATTTATTTTGAGTGTCTGACAACCTAAATTATTTACTTCTGAATCAAACCTTGTAGACTGAGATAGTCCGTCCACCAGAAATTATTTCATGACTGTCAAGAAAGAACAACTATATATTTTTTTCTGCAGACTGAAAAAAAAACTTGCGCAGTTTTTTTTCTAAAATTTTGAGGCAGCTTGTCTGTTTCATTACATACTTTCTTATTAATGCATTAAAAATTACACTTTCTAATTGAAAAAGTTGCATCAATAATTTTCGCCAAATGGAAGAGCCTTTTGGAATGCCTGCAGAGATAAATCAAGATGAGAGATACCCCTTAAAGGTATTCAAAGCCACTTCATGGACCCCAGATATCATGTCTGGAAAAAATCAAGGTCGTATCTTTCATGAAATCCCAAATATCAGTGTTGGAGTCGAGGCCAGGACATCTGAGACCGAGGCCAACACCAAGGCATGAGCATCCGAGACCGAGGCATTGACCCTCCGAGACCAAGATCAAAACCGAGGCATCAGCTTCCGAGACCGAGGCCGGCTGAACACAAATTATGCTTAACTGCCAAACTATTTTAGCGTATTATTTATCGACATTTAGCCATCATACCACATTAAATAAGGCTATAGCAGTTGAATTAAAGATTAAACTCAATGACCCAAGTAATAACACTCCAATCAGGGGGCAATCATTAATTTTTTAAAGGACGGAGGCGTGGAATTGGTCTCAACAGGAATAAATTAATTTTTTACGGAAACCGCAACTGATTAAAAATTTATTTTGAGTGTCTGACAACCTAAATTATTTACTTCTGAATCAAACATTGTAGACTGAGATAGTCCGTCCACCAGAAATTATTTCATGACTGTCAAGAAAGAACAACTATATATTTTTTTCTGCAGACTGAAAAAAAAACTTGCGCAGTTTTTTTTCTAAAATTTTGAGGCAGCTTGTCTGTTTCATTACATACTTTCTTATTAATGCATTAAAAATTACACTTTCTATATAGACAGTATCACATACTCTGAGCTGTTCGGTTCCAATCTATTTGGCAGTGGTATATTTCTGTTACACATGTATATTAAAGAATTTGGAATATTTTTTGAGGCTTGTTGGGAGATTCTGTCAAAAATTTTGCCCCATTCCGTTGTGTCGAGTTACGTTATATGTCGGACACTCTGGTGTATAAAGTTAATGATCAGGTGCTTGAATTAAATGTTAACAAAAGCTTTGAAACTTCCATCATTATGCTATAAATTTGCAAGCAACAATGTTCAATGTCAAAGCACTTCAATTAGTGAAGGAAAATAAAACATAGGCTGCGCAGCAGAAAACCTTCTATTCAGCGAATAACACATTTAGAAGATTATAATTATATCATAAAATTGGTGTGTTTACCAAATTTCGTATATTATAGGTATGCAATAGTGGTCGAGTAATGGCGTTCTATTATCTGTTATTTGCCTGCTGCCCTGCAATCTGCCTGTGTGCTTGCCAGGTTTTGTAAAAGCAGGGAAAGGCCTTATTATACTAATTTACTTATATTATGGTACGGTTTTATGCATGTACAAAGTTTTTCCAATCATTCAAAAAGTGTTAAATACAAGTGAAAAAGCACTGCTACATTGTATAGGTGATAGGCCTATGTTTAGGAAATGGCATTGCTGTATATGCAATAGTGGGCACGTTTTGGCTCCAATAAGAAAATAAGTATTTTTAATATTTTTTATCAATATTACAAAAAGTATAGAATATGTTTCAGACCATGAAAAGGCACAACTAGACCACATAAGTCATATGTGTACCAAACTTTATCCATGTACATGCAATAGTGACCAAGTCTTGGGCCAGAAACAAAAAAATATTTTTTCTCTTTTTTTCAATATTTCAAATAGCATTTAATATTTTCCACCAGACCTTTCAAAGGGCACAACTAGACCATATGGGCCATGTGTGTACCAAACCATATCCATTTACATGCAATAGTGACCAAGTGTCAGCCCAAAAAAATACCGTGCAAGCACGTAAACCCCGCCGGCTCTATGTGAAGCCATTGAGACCATTCGGATACTGTTACATGCATACAAAAGTAAGAAATTCCAGTATTGTTTGCAAAGAAAAAACATAGGCTGCGCAGCAGCAAACCTTCAGCAAAAAACACCTTTAGAAGATTACAATAATATCATAAAATTGGTGCGTTTACGAAATTGCTTATAGGTATGCAATAGCGGTCGAGTAGTGGCCTTCCATTATCTCTGTTTTTCCAATGATTCATAAAGTGTTATACGCATCAAAAAGCACTGCTTAATTAATTGCATAGGTGATTTGTTTAGAAAAATGCATTACTGCATAATATGCAATAGTGGGGAAGTTTTGGCTCCGATATAAAAAAAAAAATTTTAAATATTTTTTCTCAATATTACAAAAACTATAGAATAGCCATCTGTCAGACCATGAAAAGGCACAACTAGACCATACAAGCCATATGTGTACCAAACTTCATCCATGTATATGGAATAGTGACCGGATGTTGGGCTAGAAACAAAAATAATAATTTTTATGTTTTTTTTTCAATATTTGAAAAAGTACATAATATTTTCCATAAGACCTTTCAAAAGGCACAACTAGACCATATTGACCATATGTGTACCAAAGTTTATCCATGTACATGCAATAGTGAGCGAGTCTTAGCCCAAAAAAACAAAAAAAATATGTTTTTATATCTTTTCTCATTTTTTCAGAAAGTATAGAATATCTGTCAATGAGACCATCAAAAGGCACAACTAGACCATATAGGCCACGTGTGTACCAAATTTCATCCATGCACATGCAATAGTGACCAAGCCTTGGCCCGGAAACGAAAATTTTTTTTTTTTATATTTTGTTAATTATTTCAAAAAGTATTTAAGATCTATTCATCAGACCATCAAAAGGCACAACTAGACCATACAGGCTAGATGTGTACCAAATTTCATCCCCATACATTCAATAGAGGCCGAGTGACGGGCCGGAAACGATCTATCCGCCCGCCGCCCGACCGCCCGCCCGCCCGCCCGGCGGACGGACAGCATTTTTACCCAAGTGATTACAATACCTTCTTCGAACTTCGTTCGCTGAAGGTAAAAATACCGTGCAAGCACGTAAACAACTCGGTTGCAAAGTGCGACAGACAACTCCAGTATCATGGCATGGCTGGGAGTGCAATACACATGAAGTAAAGACATCACCAAAAGTCCCAGAATGCACTTTAATTTGGTTGATTTACCCTGAAACCATTATAAAATGTGCTAGCAGTTGTTTTTCATGACAGCAAAGAATTGTGTTCACTTGGGACCATGAATGGAGTGGAGAAAGTACGAAGGTTTTGTAGACTGTGGTAAACATATATATATATGCCTTCTACCAGGGGATTTTAAAAATCCCGACAACTCATTGAATGATTCATTTGGTACATAGGTCCATGGATGCAGAATTGCAGATCTATGCATCACCTCTGCTCTGTTACTTCAAAGGAGGCTGAATACTTCCCATTTGAACTGTTTAAAGTGTTTTTGCAAACAATAACAGTGCACTGCTCTTTTTTATTGTCTGCAGTAATTCTTTTTCCTGACTTGTTTAAACAATGGGACCTTCAACAAAACACACTGCACCATGCACCCTCTTATCTCAGTGTTGACAGGTCATGCATTAACAGGATTTGAAAGGTATTTTTACCCAACTCTCTTCCCCTCAACAACACATGTGGCATGTCACTGGCACCTCAGATTGACAATTTATTGGTTTGTTTTCCCACATCATGACACATGACATATAAGCACGTGCACTGTAGGAATTTGCTGTAAAAACTTACTTGTTCTTGTTTACTGTGACAGTTCACATTGCAACTTACTTGTTCTTGTTTACTGTGACAGTTCACATTGCCTAAGGTGGAGATGCACATTTCTTGTGTCCGTCCGTGTGTCCGTCCATGTGTCCGTGCGTCCGTCTGTGTGTCCGTCCGTCCGTGTGTCCGTCCGTGTGTCCGTCCGTGTGTCCGTCCGTGTGTCCGTCCTTGCCTCCTTCCGTGCTTCCTTGTGTCCGTCCTTCCATGTGTCCGTCCGTGTGTCCGTGTGTCCGTCCGTGCGTCCGTCCGTGCGTCCGTCTGTCAAAGTGTCCGTCCGTGCGTCCGTCCGTCCGTCAGTCCGTGCGTCCGTCCGTCAGTCCGTGTGTCCGTACGTCCGTGTGTCCGTGCGTCCGTCCGTGTGTCTGTCCGTCCGTCCTTCCGTGTGGCCGTCCGGCCGTCCGTGTGTCCGTTCGGCCGTCCGTGTGTCCGTCCGTCCGTCCGTGTCCGCGTGTGTCCGTGCGTCCGTCCGTCAGTATGTCCGTCCCTACGTCCGTGTGTCCGTACGTCCGTGCGTCCGTCAGTCCGTCTGTGTGGCCGTCCGGCCGTCCGTGTGTCCGTTCGGCCGTCCATGTGTCCGTTCGGCCGTCCATGTGTCCGTGTGTGTCCGTGTGTCCGTCTGTCCGTCTGTCCATCCGTCTGTCCATCCGTCTGTCCATCCGTCTGTCCATCCGTCCGTGCGTCCGTGTGTCCATGTGTCCGTGTGTCCGTCCGTGCGTCCGTCCATGTGTCCGTCCTTTTGTCCGTGTGTCCATCCCTTGTGTCCGTCCGTCCTTTTGTCCGTCCGTCCGTCTGTGTGTCCGGTGGTCGTCCGTCCGCGTCCGTCCGAGTGGCCGGCCGTCCGTCCGTCCGAACCCGTACGGACGTACGGACACTCTGACAGGTCTGAAGATTTTATTGACACTGACATCACTATTTTGGAGCATGTAGAAGAAATATATAATTCCAGTAATTTTTGACAGTGTACATGAGATTCTTGGTAACAATCAATTACGCACATCTAATTGCTAGAAATGCCTGGAAACTTGTCATTCCCATCTGCATGACAAAATAAGATAACAGGCAAAATTTGAATGAAATATGAGCAACGCAAAGTGAGTTATGCTTGACGAAATCCCCAGCAACCAGTCTCGTTGAGGACTGCAGAACCCCGTAGGCTATGTATAGCCTGCGGGGTAAAAACCAAAAAATACATATTTTTCTATTTTCCAAATTTTGGCAAAAAGTATAGAATATCTATCAATGAGACCATCAAAAGGCACAACTAGACCATATAGGTCACATCTGTACCAAATTTCATAAGTGCACATGCAATAGTGGCTGAGATTTGGCCCGGAAACGAACAAAAATAATTTTTATATTTTCTCAATTATTTCAAAAGGTATTGAATATCTATCAATTACACCATCAAAAGGCACAACTAGACCATCCAGGCTATATGTATACCAAATTTCATCCATGTACACTCAATAGAGGCCGAGTGCTGGCCCGGAAACGATCTATCCGCCCGCCGCCCGACCGCCCGCCCAGCGGACGGACAGCATTTTTACCCAAGTGATTACAATACCTTCTTCGAACTTTTTCGCTGAGGGTAAAAATATTTAATACTTTTTGAGATTCATAACTTCATTACTGGGTAAGTATCACAAAAAATGGTGCCACCTTAAAACATGCAACTCAGCCAAGAATAGTCTTAAAAGCATGTCCCATAGATAAGGTAAACTGACTGATAATTATATTAATTAACTGACAGGAAAATTTATTTTGATTGTTCTAACAAATTGTACTTTATTTATGTGGCCTCGGGCATGCCTCGGACAAATATCCGAGGCCAGGGGGTCCGAGACCGAGTCCAAGGATTGGTCATCCGAGACTGAGGCCGAGGCCATCAAAATGTGGCCTCGAGGACTCAAACACTGCCAAATATTAATATTTGAAAAGTGGCTTTCATATGACAAAAAAGCCAAAACACAGTCTGTTTTGAAAATGTTTCTAAAATAAACTGTTCAAGATATTCAGCTGAAACTATTCACCCATCTATTACAATACTAAAGGCTAGTTTGAGAAATGTTTCAGACGAATCTAAGGGGGTCAAGCGGAAAAAATTCCTCAAATTTATTGAACTAATATGGAATTATGCACTTCTAATAGCTAGAAATGCCTGGAAACTTGTCATTCCCGTCTGTATGACAAAATAAGATAACAGACAAAGTTTGAATGAAATATGAGCAACACAAAGTGAGTTATGATTAACGAAATACCCAGCTGTCCATCATTTGGAGGACTGCAGTACCCCGTAGTCTATTACATAGCCAGCGGGGTAAAAACTGGATTTAGCAATCTTGGCATAGTTTTCATTGCTGGTAGGATTTTAGTTGGGATGTGCCATTTCGAATCCAAGATGGCGGACTTTAAAGGGGTGAAAACAGGTAGATCCATGTTTTTTTCTGGTTATAAGGAACTGCCATTCTTGATAGCTAGGATCTGTACTTCTCTCCGTAAATTCACATACATAATGATCATATTTATGTCTTGAAGCCCTATCTTCGAGACTACAATTTGAAGGTTTGAAGCCGTTTAAATCACTTCAGCAAAGCCTTCAGTGATTAAAGTCAGACACTGACAGACACACCCCAAAGGGTGAACAATGAACATGGGTTCAAGCATGTTATGCAAATGAGGACGATTACATCTGTTCTCACATTTCTGTCAGTCATACGATACGATTCTAACTGCAATAGGTAGATCTCTCTGAGACCTTTACAATGGTAGGTCTTAGGTCTCCGGGGACCGAATAGTCTCCACGCAATCGCCGGTAAACTTTTGAACTGGGGAAGAATACTGGGCGCTGATTGGCCTAGACGCTCGTGACGTAAATCTATGATAATCGATGGAAATATTTGTCTAGGGTAGATTCTCTGGGTGGTTTAAATGCGCTCATTCATTCAAAATAGTCAGTCAGTCTTTTCTTAGGTTTATTCTGCTATCCTCAGTAATTTATGAACAAATTTGCGTATTTTACCAAATATAATGGTTTGACACACTGTAGACAAGAGTAACTTGTAAATGAAACTTTCACTATATGGAGTTATTTTCATTGTTGTTTACGTGAAATTTATCAGCGGTTTACGACTCTCACACCACCCCAACAGACTGTCTTGAAATATGGACTTAAATATGGACTTGCAACCAGACCAAAGGAGTCTGAAATGATTGTCCTCGTAGAAAATATATATGAACAGTTACAATACAAAAATCTACTTCCTATTGCTTATATGAAATATGAAAGGATTAAAAATTCACTCAGATCACTTGCTTGTAATTTCATGGACTTTGAAGACAAAAGACTTAAAACTGATTCTCAACATATTCGTGATCTCCAAAACCTTAAAGCCAAATTTGCAATTTTAAAACCGGATAAAGGAAATGGAATTGTAATAATGACTCGGACACAGTATTTTGAATTGTTGTTAGTTATTTTCTCAGATGACACTAAATTTCGTAAACTTAATAATGACCCCACGCTGACTCAACTCACCACACTCCAAAGTTATCTACGAACATTAAAGAATCGCGGTGAAATAAGTAATGACGAATATGAATCTGAAAGACCAGTTGCCACCATGCCTGCCCGCGCTCATGGACTGCCTAAGATACATAAAGACTTTGACAATTTACCCCCTCTTTGCCCCATTATTGACACAACTGGAAGTGCTTACTATAATGTTGGACGGTTTCTTGCTAATGGTTTCCCTAAAGGTTTAGCCAACCGTCTCATAAAACAATTTGTACCCAAGTTTGGACCACCCAACCCCACCACTCCCCATCTTGATATCCCAAAAATCTTTATAACACTCCCATACATTGGAAAACAAGGTGAAAACCTTTCCAGAAGACTCAAAGCCAAACTTTAAACACCTTCTTAGAAAACCTGTTAAAATCCAAATACATTGGCAAACTACAAAAGTTAATTTCTTTACTAATGTAAAAGACCCAACACCTAAGGAGTATAAATCTTCGGTTGTATATAAATTTACTTGCCCCGGCTGCTCTGCCATGTACATAGGTAAAACCGACAGGAATATCATTGTTCGCGTTAAGGAGCATGCTAAACCAAATAGTGAAATTTTTAATCATATCACCCATTGTATTAATTTCAAACACCTCCATGATATCACAAATTTACCTCATACACGCCTTGACCAACCTTTCATTCCACTTTACAATATGATTTTTGATAACATTACATTAATTGACAAAGCCTCTCATTGGTCCCTTTTATTGTATAAAGAAGCCCTTGCTATAAGACAAAATAACCCTCAGCTAAATCATGGCCTTAAAGCTTCTAGAGAATTCCAGTTTATTTAGATAATTGCTAACATTGTTTAATTCTGTTTAACTTTGTTTCTCCCCATTGCTTGATCTTTATGTTTAAATCTATGTTGATGTTGTTTTTCTCTGTTGTAATCTTTATATTTCAATCTTTATGTTTCAATCTCCTCTACTATTAGTCCATGTTATTCTCATTCTGATGATGGTCATTGTAAGATCAAAAATACCGTGCAAAGCACATTAAACCTCGGCTCTATATAATGTTTAAGTTAAAACGATTCCGAAGTAGCAATACTGTTGTTGTTGTCTTATGAAGGACCAACCCGAATAAGTCAGATAGTTATAGATGAGTAGATGTATAGATTTTGAGTTTATAGATAGATGGATAGATATTAGCCTACAGCAGTGAAGAACCTTTCTTCTTAGCATATTGAAATTATCATAGTCATTTATGGGATCACTGTTCTTGCCTATGGTTTGCAGCTGAGCAAATCCACGCTTTCCACAAGAGGGCAGCACAAGTCAGTCTGTCTGGGTTGCATTGCAGGGCAAAAACTGCTCTTGCAACAACATTTCAATCACTGATCAGTGGACTTATTCTGGCGAAAACTGGGCAATAAATGATGCTTTTCAATTAAATAATGCGACAGAAGATACTTTACAAGCAAATGGAACTGCCTATCATTTATATTCGGGTATGTAAACGTGATTTTCGGCGGGAAAAACATCGTTTTTTCCATCAACAGCACGGCGCGAACATATACATCCGGGCACTGGAAAATCCACATCCGCCCACTTCACTGTTGTAAACATGGCGAAAATGAGCTGTGGAAATATATGCGCTCGTGTCAGTTGTGAAATAAAGTGATTTGGATACGTTTCAGGTGCATAATTGTGTGGCTTTCACAAGCTTAGGGCCCGTAACGATGACGGACAAAGTTTGGCAGGGCAGATTTGTATGTAGCCGATGTTTTCAGGCGGCAAAGGTGGCGTCTTCAGGCGTCTTCAGCCGACAGACCGACACTGGTAGCAATACCGAGAGCCTCCTTCGGAGGCCTCGGTAAAAATTAAATGAAAAGGAAAATTTCACTATATGTAGGGAGAACAGTCTCTGCTTAGGGGAGCCACTGTTGCTGTACAGAAAAAGACTTGCAGGATCAAAAAAGTGTCACAACTACCAATTTTTTCCCGTGTTTTTGGCCCCAAAAACAATTGAAATTTGATAATTCCTTTATTGCATCATGTAATAGAGAGGTGAAATATGACGTATATGTGGTTTTCTGTTGTATGAGGTATACTTAAATATGAAAATCAATGGTAAAGTCTTAAAAGTTAATTTATTGTATGTTCGACTTCAATACGCATATGGGAGGTAGTGTTAGTGATAGACAATAAAGTTAGCTTTTATTTAAGGCATAGGCCTAAATCAAAATTATTGAACCAAGGATAATGCTGGAATAAATGTTTTTGTGAAAGTGTCTAAACAGCACCACGCACCAACGGGCCTATTTGCGACGTTATTATTGGCAAAAAATCAAATCTGTCAATTTGACTGAATTCTGCATAAAATTCTGAATCATTCAAGTTTTCAAAATTTTTGAATTGACCAATTATTAACAAATTTAGCATGCTTTTTGCATAAATCTTATGGAGAGCACTAAGCATTAATCAAGGGTTGAAATGGCACTCTCACACACACATAGGCTACTCCTATCAAATTATACATTACTAGAATTTACCCGTGTCAAAGGATATGTAAGGGGAAATGGCAGTCACAAAGTTTTGTTGGAGTCTCCAGAATGAAAGTGTTCTGTGACAAAAGTGTCTGAGACTGCAAGAAGGAATGGAGACGTATGCTGTTAGGGGCCACCATTTAATGTTAAGGGGGGCTTGGATTTTGTTTTTAATAAATAATTTCTTGCTCAGTTTTGGTGAAATAAATTATTTATGGGCAGTGTAAAAGAAATAATTTCTGGAGGGGGTATTTCTTCATAAGGTGTTGCTTGGTTTGGGAAGGAATGTTTAGCAATTGCACATGCTTGAAATAAATAATTATGGCCGTTGTTACTGTGAAATAAATAATTTCCCGCTGAGGAAAACTCCAAGCCCCCCCCCCCCCCGATTATTAAATGGCCACCGGCTTTAGGGCAATTTCATTACATATAGTATGGCCTTCCATAGTTAGTAGGCCAATGAGAATGAACACGACTGGTAGATAGACTTTTTCTAAAAATCTATCTAGCTATAGATCTATCTATAAATGTACCTGTCTATCTGTCTATATATCTATAAATACATTCATTTGTTAGTTTGGAATGCAGACAGTGTATCAGATCTGGAGATATCCTCAGAGTCACAGAATATTATAAAGAATGTCCGTTTTCTTGACACTATAAGAGTTGACGTTCCAGATGCAAGGCTTCTTTATTGCGTCATTATTGTGCCTACTGTTTTTATTATACATCTATCTATTCATTGACATAAGTACGAACAGATTCATCATTCATGTGAAGTGCAATTTAGTGTATGAAAAGATAGTGAAGGTGAAACCTTGGGATGATTGAATTGGTAATTGTGTGATTGAGGTTTAATTGTGTAATAGGTGTGAACGTAAATTGCACTTGACAAAGTGACACATGATTAGTCCAAAAGTGGCATTAAATTATTACACAATGCACATCCAGATGGCAATCAGTCAATAATAACTGAGGCAGTGAATTCTTAGAGAGTGTAGATAGAGATCACTGCATGTAGGTACATAAAACGGCGCGAAAATCCTGGATCCTCATGGATCACAACAAAGCAGACGAAACGGAAGTGAGCTGACGAAGGAATGGAGTCTGCGAGAAGGAAATAATGGAAATAAAAGTGAATGGAGTAGTGAAGGGGGTCAGGAATTAATTGGGATGTGGATTCATCAGAAAGGTATGTTTGGAAAAAGAGGAAATGTGTATAATATATGGGGTGAGGTTTGTCAGGGGTGTTGAAGATGTTGGACAACGAAGGTGATCGAGCTGTGCCACTGGCCCTACAACTTTATTTAAGTAGATTAAGTAGATTTAAGTAGATATTATATGCTGTGTAGAATTGAAGATTTTAGAAAATTTCTATGTTTTTAAACAGAGAGAAAAACCACAATGCAAGCTGCCATCAGCAAAACTCTTCTCAAGACATTTGGCCTACCAGCAGAGGAACGACTCTGTCAAAGTTGATTATACCAAAATGGAAGCAGAATTAGCTAATAGTAAATAAAAAAGGACCAGGAATTTTTGTCAGTGAAAGAAAAATTCAAATCAGTGTTGAGAAGTTCAATACACAAGTAATGAATTTTGGTGTTTGACAGACACCTGCTCAGATTGATTCCAAAATTATATTTATAAAGAAAAATATTCAAAACACAAGAAGACAATAGACTCTGACATCTCCAAAGACCTTCAGCAAAACTAGTACACGTGGTAAAAATACCTGGTATATATATAGTAGTTATACCATGGGCATATGTGGTATACGGCGATATATACAGCCGAGGTTGTATATATCCCGTATACCACAATATGCCTTTGGTATAATTGATTTATACCATAATTCGCTGTTTCAGATAATCATTTTGTTTTCATGGTTTTGAAAGGGAAGGCTGGTTTACTAAAAATGTCTCTAATTTGTTAGGGGCCGACCAGACGATAGTTGGGGGGGCTATGGATTTTACCCCCGGGACAAACTTTTTTTTTCGTTCGAGGCGCATCGACAAACAATTTTTTTCGCATGCGGACTCGCGACAAACTTTTTTATCGGAATTTTAACATCACGGTACCCTAGCTACAGTTGGAAACAAACTTTTTTTTTTTTCATGTGCTGAACAAACTTTTTTTTTCAGTGTCAAATGGGAAACAATCTTTTTTTTCACCAAATATCCATAGCCCCCCCCCCCAAAGATCATCTGGTCGGCCCCTTACCAAAGATACCCAAATGATCATAAAAATTTTCTTTATTAAGCAAAATTAAACAATTATTTTTTTATATCCATATTCAGGTGTCAGCAATTTAAATTATGTCCAAGCTGCAAAAGCTCCTGTAAACACCTGAGTGAGGCTCAATGGCATCTGTCATGACGTCATGATTCAAATGCTGTCTGATTGGCTGATTCAGTGTCTGTGCTTTGTGACATCACCACTTGTCATGTGATTTAATTTTTTTTACACAATTTGGCTTGTAATTTTCAGAACTTTCTTGTGATAATAGTGGGTTTCATGGTACAAGACAATTATCTAATGGGTAAATTGTGGGACATGAGATATGTACACCCTCGAATGTCATGTACAACTCGGCCTAACGGCCTCGTTACATTCTCGTTGACATTCTCGGTTGTACATATCTTCATGTCCCACATTTACCCATTAGACAACTGTAATATATATCATGGTAAATATTGAAGAATTTATCAACGATCATGGTATAATATACAGTTATCGCACAGCACCGAGTGCAATATCAGTTTTTATGGAACCAAGGTGACTAATATTGCACGAGGGCCAAGTACACAATGCCAATTTAAAACACTTGTATTCAACTGTGTAAACTTAATCCTGGCCTTCGGAAGTTCATATTTATAGTCAATATATATCGCTATTAGTGGGCCACCCCAAGGTCAGGAAAAGCAATACAAATAACAACAAGAACCCAGGGGTTCAAAATGGAGGTGATGTGGTGTCTTAAGTTCATATACCATGAATCC
Organism: Platynereis dumerilii; assembly: GCA_026936325.1. Classification (NCBI taxonomy): domain Eukaryota; kingdom Metazoa; phylum Annelida; class Polychaeta; order Phyllodocida; family Nereididae; genus Platynereis; species Platynereis dumerilii. The sequence continues at coordinate 1,061,748 of JAPTHN010000056.1, forward strand.
AGCAGACGATTTGGCCTGCGCTGCTAAAACTATTCTGATATATAGACATATAGATATATACATGTAGATATATAGACAGGTATATAGACAGATAGATAGATATAGATAGATTGACAGATAGATATGGCTGATTTGCACAAGTGCTGCCCTTTAAGAGCACTGGTTGCTTACAGTGGTTGATCAATGGGAGATAAAACACGAGTCCTCTACATGTTGCACATTAACCATATTTGAAAATGATCAAAGGAGCACCAATTTAATATCTCACTTGAATTATACCCATCTGGGATTTTGATCTTGAAATTCCACTGAAAATATTCTAAATTGGCTGCCCCAGGTTTGAACTGAGCCACCCAGCTGTCAAGGAAACTCGCTATATTTATCTTAATACCTGCTTACAGTGCTTAGTTCCCTACTATCATGTCAATAACGATCTTACTTACTCACTAACATGCTGCTCTATACACCTGTCAATCCTCCTACCACTGCCAGCTAACTTATCAGTAGGGGAAATTATCAGCAGCTCATGACAGCCAATGTCCTCAGCCTCACATGACGCTCAGCCTGGCACTGTCATCACCCTCCCATGACACTCTCCAAGTGTCATGGCCCAGCCATGACATTGGCAGAGCTCAAAATCATGTTTGGCAGGCAATTAAAAAAAAACTATAGCAACTATCACTTCCAAACTTGGCACAAAGTTGTATCACAGTATCAACCAACTTTATAAATTTTGGCAGGCCTATCCATTACATAATGAGGAAAAGAACCCGAAGGCTCCAGAAAATGATAAGGGTACTGTCATCAAGGACTGATGACTTTGGGGTATTTTGTGGGGTGCAGCAGCTGAAGGGTATCTACTAGTTTATCAAAATCACACCAGAGGACAGGGGGTCACTTTCTTTGATTGACATACACAAGTGTGCAGTGCACATGTGTCCTCCTTCACCCCCTCTGCCTCACCCTACATGGGGGTATGTTCTGAAACCAGGAGAGTGGTGAAGGGAGCAACTTTGACACTTCCATGGATAAAGATGTATTCATGTAACCAGCACCTCATAACACCCATTGTTATAAGGCATTGATGCAACTGCTATTCAATTAATGACCTGGACATTCACACCTCACAGCATATAATGCATAGTACCTGCTATCATTTTGTTTATAAAAGAATACCTAACATGCCTATAACATAAATCACTCACCTCTAATAGCCTAAATGTCATTTTCTATTTAATTGAATCACTATTGAACTTTTCCATATCTGTCTTCCTTGACTTCAGCAAAGTTATTGTGAAATCCAGTGTTATCCCACCCTCCTGCACAGTGTTGGAGGATGGTGTTATCCACTCCATTTGTGATTCCATGTACACCTGTCAAACTTTGCATTGGCCGTCTCAGATATTATTTCACAAATATTTTCCCTTGAGATGCTATCCATATATATGTCAATGCAGTTTTTGCTTTCTCATTTTGTGTGTATCACTTGTCACCATAACAAAGAAATCCTTATCCTTATAATGGTGTGGCATAATCCATTCATTCTGATATATTTGACATTCCTAGCCTTTATATCATTTGCAATCCATGTACATATTAAATGTATGTGTCCATGTGACTGGCATTGACATGCTGTATGTCTGGTGGTCAGGGCAATGTGTGCTCAGTCATTCCTGGTCCCCAAGGGCCAACCCCCCCCCCCCCAGGAGGTCATTCTTAGGGCCAATCAGACACTCCTTAATTACTCCTGCCAATATTCCACTGCATCTACACACATCTCTTTGCCCCCCACCCCCACTCTCCTCCCCCCACCAAATAAAATGGAAGAAAGGTCCAAAATTGAAATCATGGATCTGTAACTTATCAAGGTGGTGTCTTCTGTTGGGGTTCAACTTGGTATGTTTCATGGTATACTTTTGAGTACACCCCAAGCCCAGGGAGTGTCCCAGTCATTTAGCCTGATCAATTAAGAAAGGTCCAATAATTATGATTAGGAATTAAGGATTATCTTTTTTTTTCCATTACAGCCTTTCAAGAGCTGAGGTGATTATCCAATTGACACCTCTCCTTATATTAATTCATGTAGGTTGGTAGAGTGTCTTAACGATACCCTTCCCCAGTTACACTGTATTGGAGAAAATAATATACATCTCTATGATTGGAAAAAGGAGAGCACCACAGATAATCTGAACATAGAAGCTAATAAACCCCACAATTATTTGGCCATGGTCTGGCTGGTTGTCACATACATTTTGTTAACCCCCAAACCACATTTTCCTATAAATGTGCTGGGGCACAAACCTGTGTCTGTTTCAGATGCTCAGATGCTCACTATAAACATACAGTCATATTTAAGAGTTATAGACCTGTGCTATGAACAAAGACTGTATTATCACACATCATATGTGACTGAAGTAATCTGTAAAAAAAAATAATAATAATAATAATGATATTAAAAAAACCAAGCTCTTATCTATGTACACTTTCAAGTCCTGCTGTAATACAATTTCATTATTTAAATATCATAATACAACCACAATGATATTTTTTTGGTAAGCCCCCCCCCCCCCACAAGTGGCACCCAGAGCTATGGCGCTCCCCCTCTGGCCAGGCCAGCATGCACCAACAGCATCCACTTGTGGCCAAAATGAGAAAAGTGACCCTCTATGGCACCTGGACATATTAGTGACATTCATCTTAATTGGGAAGAACTCTGATTAAATATATCTCACCCGCCTCACTCAAAATTTCAATTGTAATGTAACTTTGGAACTACAGCACATAAAAGCATGCAGTTTTCAACATCTGAATATAGAGGTCCAAGGACCTGAGATACTACTATACTGATTGCAAAATACAGCAGTAACAGCCACATTTATACAACTTCTTCCAAAATCAGAGATGTTCTAAAATGAAAGCTAGGCCATACCAAATAATCCTTTAGAAGTTTTTTTCCACATTTTAAAAGTTACCACCCTTTTATTGATAGATTTCCTGACCTAAGGAGTAAAATGGACAAGAAAACACACTTGGGAAAATGGTTATCTGGCCACCAGTTTTAGGGCTGTTTAATCATAGAGAATTCTCTATGGTTTAATCCACTCCTTTACACTGTGTATCACTATGACACTTCACAGATTTTGTTGAAATTGTAGAAGTATGGCAGCTATATGTAAAATAGCTGTATGTTTTCCCTGCACAAATATTATTTGCTTATACTAAAAACAAAATAATAAATTTTCTTGCTTCAATAAGTGTATACTATGGAATCTGAGTATTGATTAGTCCAATATTTTACCAAGAATATGTAAAAATGTCAATGAGAAGTTCGACACAAATCTGCAGACATTCCAGCTTTAATCTGCATTGAAGCCCTGCATTGTATCAAAAATTGAAACTTTCTGTGTTGCAGGATTTATAAGCTTTGAGGGAAAACACGGGTCAAATTGGCCAAAACTCAACTCAGCAGAAAGCAGGTCCATTTTGGGAAATTTCCCATACCATGGAACTCTGATAATTGGAGAAAATGCTTGCAGAACATTGAATTTTGTGAAGTGTGTAAGCAAAATTTGTATAAACTGTAGAAAAGGCTGATGCATTAGTTTAATTAAAGTCAGTATTAAAGGACTAAATGTACACATTATAACACATATTCCCAGTTTATGTTGATTTTGAAAGAGAATCCATTTCCTCAATGGAAATTTCCACTGGCTATTGAATATTAATTTGGTCACTCTGGTGATTATTCAAATGATTAACTTGAGACACATTCCTCTGTCAAGTTCAATTAAGACTCCAAAGGGTCTTAGTAGACCCTCCCCCCCCCACAAGTGAGATATATCAGTGATTTAAAGAGGGTCAATTGTAGAGAAGGCTGATCATAAAGCTTTCTTGCTTAGAACTTTAAGACAAAACATCTTCTCTCTGTTCAGGGAGGTTGAGCTGCCATCAAATACTCTTACTGATTCAAGTAATCCAGAAATGAACTACAATATGATCAATTGTAAGTAAACAGCAAATAAATGTGCCTTGAAAGTTGAGGAAGTCTCACTTTTCAGAAAGTGAAGTTGTTTAACACGACACAGTAACAAACCAGTGCCACACTATATGGAGTTATTTTGTTGATCAGTTTCTCATGCTCTGGTGACATCTTTTTTGTTGATGAAAATAGCATTATGTTTAAATGAAGTTGTGGCACTGACATATAGAGAGAAATGGTTGTTGGGAAACATTCTGTTCTGCGTTGTCACTATGAAACCTGGTCTGATTTACTAAAATGAGTATGATAGGCCTGATTATGATGTTTTGCTTTTGTGACAGAGACTCCAGGACACCTGTGAATTGATCTTTACTTGCACATCATTTAAGAATCATACCTGTGAAATGGGGGAGGGGAGGGGAAAATATTAGGTCTATCAGGGGAAGAGTATGGAAGTGTATGAAAAAAATCTACAAATTTTGACTTCCCAACTCAAAATTTTGACATCCCAACTCAAAATTTTGACTTCCAAACTCAAAATTTTGACTTCCAAACTCAAAATTATGACTTCCAAACTCAAAATTATGACTTCCAAACTCAAAATTATGACTTAAAAACTCAAAATTTTATCTTGTAAACACACGATTTTGACATGTAAAACCAAAATTTCGTCTTCTACACTAAAGATTTTGATTTTTTAAACTAAAATTTTTGCTTTTCAATAGAAATAAGTTCATAATTTTCAGATGTAAACTCAAAATTTCGACTCCAAAAGTAAAAATTTCAAGAATTTAAATACAAAATTTTGAGTTTTAAAGTTGAAATTTTGAATATATCACAAATTTTGAGTTTGCAAGTCAAAATTTTGAGTTCGGAAGTCAAAATTTTGAGTTTTAAAAGTTTTTCAACTATGGCCCTAATATGCTTCCCTAGAAGAGGGCCTTCTAGGCACTGCTTAATGGGTCTAGACTCTTGAGAATCTTTAGGGGGGTTTTAGGGCCTTCCCCTAAGGTTAATATATCTTAAGGAACTTTTATTCAATCAATTTCAATTACTTTATTAATCCATAAAAACAAGAACTCCAACCACACATTATTAATAAAACATTCATTCTCCATTTTGTGAGTTAATTTTTTGCATACTTGTTGGTGATCATTTGCATAACCCATTCCTATATATACTGCAGTGCAATGAAAGCAGTCTTGTAAATGCAGTACAATCATACTACACAGTACAATGAAAGCAGTCACATATAAGTCCCAGTTTGAACCAACAGCTAAGTCTATAGGCAAGAAGAGTGCTTATTATTGTCTATTAATTTGCTAAAAAGTACAGTAATTAAAAACTTCATTAAATACTGTTATATCACGAAAGCTTGAATGGCACAACATATCTTGATGACATATAGGCTATTAATATAGGCATTAGAGGTAGGCTTATTTCCCTGTGAATAAATAGAATAAAACACAGAATTATGTTCTGACAATTCTAACTAACTGGTACTTTTAGATATTTATATTTTCAATAATTGTTAATACTAAGACCTCATGTTTTTAGAATTAAAAATCATAAATTTATACTAATTTTAACATAAGAAAACAACACACATTATAAGCCTTAATTTTAATTCAGTTTGAGTAAGAATGATCACTCCTCTTCCAGGCATATTTAATCCCAAATCAAAAATGTTGGAAATTTCAAGAGGTAGTCAATCTTTGATAAGCTCAGTGGCCCTGTATCTACCATGCATGCTATTGAATACTCATTTTGTCACCAAAGAAATCCTGATAGTGATAACTCAGCTGATTAACATGATAGGCATTCCACTGTCAACTTCTTAGACCCCCTGATGTGACCTCTTTGGGATATAGAGAGGGTTGTTGTCTTGAAGTCAGTCTCCAAGAGCTCTGTCATCTGGGAAAATAAGCTTCCACATAATTTCAACAGTGAATCATTAAGATAAAATACAGAATATTGATTAGAAAGCTCTTCAGTGCCATGCAAATCTGATGGTGTGAAGTGACTTGTTCTTAAGTTCATTAATTTATAGAGAACTATCAATCATTGTGCTAATCAATAACAGCTATCAATTTATCTATCTATCTATCTACATTTTATATTTATCTATCTAGATCTACCATCCAGGCCTATCAAAATTTATTCATTATTTAAGTATACATAGTTCACTGAGTGCAGTAGCGGATCCAGGGGAGGAGGAGTTTAGGGGGTTAAAACCCCCCACCCCCTTTGGCCAGTACATTTTAATGTAAAAAAAAAACCATTATTCAGTACATTTTCAGTTGTAACCCCCCCCATCCAAATTTTCTGGATCCGCCCCTGCAGTACCATAAGCTTACGGGGTACTAGTACACAATAAATGCATGCTTATTTAAAGATAGAGATAAGTATAGATAGTTTTTAGAGTGAAAATAAGTCCATGATTAGATGGCCGATGCATGGGTGATTTTGCTGGGTATCTGTTTGTATTCACATTTCACACCTATCTGGCCACTACACATGGTATACTGGTTGTCCAGTGGAATTTCTCTTGCCCCACACACTTGTCATCTGTCAACCAGGACTGAACCCTGTCCTCTGCCAGCCAGGACAGTCTCATGCTGATCTGCTAATTGCAAGTTGAGTATTGTGAGCCATTCGTTCAGTGACTCTGAACTTATAACCTCACATCAATTGAATAGTGGGCACACAAATATCTCAGACAGAAAGCTAAGTTCTCTAAACAGGTAAAAATTAATCAAAAGGTCAGTCAAGTCTTAACATCCTAAAGAGATGGGTGAGATTAGGACAACAGTGTTATAACTCCAAATTTTAGAGAACAAAAAGTCACACAATGGCCTGGACACAAATGGCCTTACCAGTTATCACTTTTATAAACACATATGACATTAATAAATGACCAATGAAAAGTGAACAATAATTGCACAGGCATCACAAGGGGCAGCATGTTTATTTAGTTAACAACTGGTGACTGAATGTTGTGCTTAATAAATAGATCTATAGGGGTTGCTGGTTAAACTGATCATGGAAAACAATAACATTTTATGAACTCCTGGAAGAAGAAAAAAGAATGAGAGCTGTCTCTGTCTTTACAAATTCCTACTGGGCCATGTGGGGGGGGGGTACTGAGTCAGGGTCTGTAACTGATTAGATAAATAAACAGCCCTCTCCTCTTGTCAAGTGAACTAATATCTCCCTGAACTGCATTTACACCCATTAGGAATTTACTATGCAACAGGAATTAAATTACTAGTGTAATGTAGGCGAGTGAGGTTATCCAAAAATACTTAGCATGTTAGTGTTTAAACATGTAATAAATGAAACAAGAATCCAAGGATTCAAAACCGGCCTAATGTAATTGCATTAAAGGTAGCATTTTCCCTAACCAGATTCCTGGAAATAGTCTTAGCCAATTGGAAGACGGGTACAAATTGCATGATTCTTCCAATGCTATACTTCAACTTCAGAGAGCTCTCAGTATACGTTGATATTTAAGAGGTCTTAAAAGTTATCTTATTTCTGACCAATCATGTTGAAAGATGACCTGTCAATCAAAGTTATAAGATAAACTCCATAATAATTTCATATTATCCTTAATTTCTAAGAAATATGAACTTTTAGAAACCATAAATAGCACTAATTGTGCAAAATTATACTATAAAACAAAATATATGGAAATTGTGTGAATAGATGGAATATATCTCATTGTATTTCTTTTTTTTTAAGAGGAATGGGTGATGTTGACTGTTTTTAGGTTGGACACAGAATGACCATGGTTTCCAGCCATCCTGCTTTTATACTAGGTCCCCATGCCAAAAAAAACCAGGGGGCGCTGCACAGCTGGCGACCTGTACAATCAGCCTCTCTATTTTCTATGTTCTCAGTCATGTTGATAAATCAAATACATCCAAGGTCAAGAACTACGTAAAAATCCTGTATGTGGATTTCTCTAGTGCGTTTAACACTATTCAACCGCATATTATGATGCAAAAATTGATCAACATGAATGTGAACAGAAATCTGATATTGTGGATTAATGAATTTCTCACTGAACGACCTCAATATGTCAAATTTATGGAGTCAAATTCAAGCATTATAATTACTAACAATGGTGCCCCCCAGGGGTGCGTCTTGTCACCTTTAATTTTCACTCTATATACTAGTGACTGCAGATGTATTAATGACTCCTGTAAATTGTTTAAATATGCTGATGATACAGCTCTAGTATCAAAATGTGTTAATGATGACAAACAGTACTTAGAAGACGTTAGACATTTTACATCTTGGTGTGACAACAATTTTCTGGAATTAAATGTAAAGAAGACAAAAGAAATGATTGTAGATTTTCGAACCTCAAGTTATGATGTAACACCTCTGTATATTAAAGATCAAATTGTAGAACAGGTCAAAGAATACAAATATCTTGGCACCATTATTGATGATAGGTTAACATTCAATCCAAATGTACAAAGTGTATTTAAAAAGGCCAATTCTAGACTTTATTTTGTCAGAAATCTGTGTAAACTGAAGATCGACACAAAAATATTGGAACTTTTCTATTCAGCTGTTGTTCAATCTGTCATTGCTTTCTCTATTATTTGTTGGTATGGTAATAGTAGCATGGAATCCAAGAGAAAACTTATCAGAATCATAAAAACATGTGTTAGATTAGGAATTACAAATGTCATGTCTCTAGATGAAATCTATAACAAAGCAACTCTCCAACGATGTAGACCATCCATTGAACTCATTGTATAGCATGCTGCCATCTGGCAGGAGATACAGTTCCATCAAGTGTAGAACATCCAGATACTCAAGCTCGTTTGTTCCATCGAGCGTAAGATTACTAAATGATTTAAGAGTAAATCTTCTACAAACTAATTAATAATCATTACAACTTTCTTTTGTATAAATGTTGTGTGAATATCTGTGTGATTGTGAATGTTTGAATGATGCCTCGAGTGAATGTCTTTGACCAAGATTGTACATGCCAAGTTTCATGTTTCACATGATTAAATAAAGTATTTATTTATTATTATTATGCTTTAAGGCATATTGTTCAGCTTCATGGCCCAGGTCAAATTACAATTAACTAAGGATGACACTTTGAAGTAATTGCTCTGTCATCAGCAAGTGGCCAAGTTTCATTTACTAATTTGGCTATTCTTTATTGGCTAATGAGAATCAGGCAATCTCAGCTCAGCTATGTCTTGGCCCAGCTCTGTACTGCAAATATTTTACACTAGGAGGCTGCATGTAGCATCAAATTTTTGTGGTGCCATCTGTTGGTGGTGCATATAAGCTACAATGTAAACATTGAAACACCAAAGAAAAAAACATTCACATGCTCCATGCAAACAAAATCTGAAACTGACAAAATAACAACACGTGCAGATGTCATTTTTATGCCAGAACTATCCTTGAGTCAGGTATAAACGCTAATATCAAAAATTTCCACAGTTCTTTCACAAATTACCAAGTTTCAGGCAAAATACCAATCTCGTTATGAGCAGACGACTCCCTTTCACTCCCCTTTTCACTCTCCCTCTTACCTTCACACCCCTCTAAAAACGGCTTGGGCCGGTTAATAACATGCTTAGCTATTCTTACATACACACTATTATATTAAAATTTTATTGGCAGGAATTTAAAGAGGTGTGTGTTAAAGGAGAAGGAGTGAATGTAGGAAGCATTTAGTGGGCACAACCATGGACCGATGTGTGATTGTTCCATGGCATAACTACCAAGGAGCTTGGTCTAACTTGTCCAAGCTGGGAAGGGGGTGATTTTTGTGAAGGGAGCAGCTGTGTTACTTCATCAACTGTCATGTGTAGTTCTTGACCCTGGCTCCCTCCCCCCAACCCTCTCAGTGAGCAGAGAGGGGGGAGGGCGGTAGAGGGGTGCAGAACTTCTGAAGGCTGGGGTGGACATGTTGGGGCAGACTTGTGCTGACACCTGGGTGATACAGCCAATTAGTGGACCACTAACTCACTTGTCATGACATGCTCATGACTTCCAGTTGTCATGAGCTGCTGATAATTTCCCCTACTGTTATAGACTGCCAAATTGACCAACCCCATCAATAAATCTATCAATCCAGACTTGAGGTGAAATATCATGTCGGATTGGCATGGATATTTTTGAAAGATGGACAGATGATTAGGGCTATACATCCTGTATTTTTTTACATTGTAAGCTAATTTGGACAGGAGAAAGACATAGTAATGAGGCAAAGGACGATTGAAACTGCTGTCCTAGGTGACTCGGCGAGAACGTTAATCAGACCAAGAGAGCAATGTCTTCAGCGCCACATGGCACTAACCTTTGCACTGTCATCACCCTCCCATGACCCTCTCAAAGTGTCAAGCCCAGCCATGACTTTGGCAATGCCCAAATCATCTTTGACAGGCTATTTGAAAATATCTGCTGCTTCTATTACTTCCAAACTTGGCATAAACTACTGCTTCCAAACTTGGCATAAACTACTGCTTCCAAACTTGGCATAAACTACTGCTCTCCCATGTATACGTCACAGCTATGGTGGAACTATTCAAAGTCATGTATTAAGAAACTGTACATTGCTTATCACACTATACTTAAACTTATGCTTGGCTTCTCAAAATATGATAGTAATGGCTTAATTTGCACTGTGTTTAACACTAGAAGTTGTTCTGCTGTAATTAGAAACTATGTCTATAAATTTATGGTTCGCCTTGCGAAATCCCCAAATGATATTATCCAAGATCTGCTTAACACAAGTATTGTTTATTCTTCTAAAATTAAGAGTCACTGGCTCAAGTTGTTATATACTGGTATTGTATAATAGGTTGCATGAACCTTTTCATTTTTGTGTGGTGCTATGTGATTGATGTGTGGTGCTATATAATTGTTATGTGGTGCTATGTAGTTGTTACTTGTATGTAGTTTGTATATGGACCTGTGTGTCTGGAATAAAGTTTATAATAATAATAATAATAATAAAGTCATATCACAGTATCAACTAACTCTATAAATTTTGGCAAACCTACCCATTACATAATTAGGAAAAGAACCCGAAGGCTCCAGAGAAATTAGGGAACTGTCATCAGCTGCTGATGACTTTCACAACTTCTCAAAATTGGATAGAATAAGTCTCGCTACTGTCATGTTGCTGTGAGATGAGGATAGCTGCACAGAGATCAGACTTGCTTCTGATACCCAGCTGATCAACCCCACACACTCAATCACCCTGTCAGGGCCAGGACTTAGCTGAAATTACAATTGTCCTCATATGACAGTAATTTCCCAGACAGTGAGACTGCAGACCCAGGAGTCCAGGACGCAGCGAGTCAGGCAGCAATTGGCAACCCAGTGTGCTACAACTTGCTAACCCTACCCAGAAATTTTGGACCTTGGAATAAAGTATTTCAAGTACATGTACCAAATTGCAACCTATTGCGTGGCTTACTAAACCCTTTTGATAAATCTGCGTAATCTAACTAATCTGCGCGTTCTATCTATTTGATCTGTATAATCTGTTATCCATGAAATCCACTTTATCTATCTATCTATCTATCTATATCTATCTATATCTATCTATATCTATCTATATCTATCTATATCTATCTATCTCTATCTATCTATCTATCTATATCCATCTATCTATCTGTCTACCTATCAATCTATCTATCTATCTATGAATCAATTTACCCATCCATATATCTTACTGAAATAGCCCTAGTTGTAAATTTATATAACTATTGACATCTCATCTCAGAAAATAACGTGCAAGCACTTTAACAGCTGCTTGTAGATATACTATCTACCTATCTGCCCCCCTTGCTTCCATCTTTCTTTCCTTCCTTTCCCTTCCTTTTTTCGTTCCATGCTTTCTTCCTTCCGTTCTCCCTCCTTTTCTTCCTTCCTTCCTTAGTTCCTTTCTTCCATCCTTGCTTCCTTTTTAAATGAATTTGCAAACTACCCCCTGGCTGGAACTTGGCTGTTGCTGGTGCTACTGCTGTCACTGCAGCAGAACATTTGAAATTCGCGCCAAAAACGAACATTTTAGTTTAGAAAATAAAAATTTTGTTGTCACAGAAGTTTACCAAAAATTGATGGAAGCAACATAATATTATGTTGAGACTGTATACTAAGTTTTAACATGATAGGTGAAATAGTGCGACCACCTATATGGTCAGAAGCTCTCCGAAAATGCCTCCTACAATACAGGCTGCCAAGCAGCTGTAAAAACTGACTAATACACATCCTAATGTCACCAGGTCAGCTCATTTGCATACACAATACACATTATTTTCAAAATGGTGGACAGCTCATTTGCATACTCAAAACACAATACACATTATTTTCAAAATGGTGGAAGGCAAACATGTAAACAGCAAACAAGCAAACACCAAACAAAAACAAGAATCCAGGGATTCAAAACCGACCTAGCATATTTTCTTTGAAGGTGCCATTGCCCTTTCCACTGAGGAACTGATGTTGTGAAGATCAGAGAAAGAGCTATTTACAATTCAAGTGATTTGGCAAATGTGTTGCGGTGCAATGAGTGCCAGAGTTGATTACAGCAACATTAAGGGTCAATTTCACAAACATGGTTTTCATAGTTAGACCTGGTCATAACAACTGTAACCCTGGTTTAGTGAAGTCCCTTTCACCAACTGTGTTTAGTCAAGGATCAGTGACGCTCAAACATTGTTTATATAACTTACAGATCAGTGATCTCAAACTGTTTTGGCATGGAGAACCGGCTCTGGACTTTCAGTGAAACAAAAGTTTGTTCAGCACATCAAAATAGAAAAAAAAGCTAGTTTCCACCTTTTCTAGGTACTAGTAGGTAGGGCCTACCATATTGTTAAACTTGTGGGAAAAAAACCTCTTTCTTTGAGAAAAAATAGTTTGTCATTGTTTAAATTTGCACGCAAAAAAGGTTTGTTGCGGGATAAAATCCATGGTCCCCCTCAGGTATCACCTTAATGATAAGGTCAAGGAAAACCAAGCAAATGTCACTAGTGAGGTGGCAGAACAGCACAGGTTTAAGAACTCTTTTTTTCTCACAAAACTGGGCGGGCAACTATTTAATTTAAGAAATATTTCCCAGTCAACCACACTACCCCCCTTTCTGTGTTGCCATATCCTATGGTTGTGTTTGACAAATGATCTCAGAAATGGAGAGATTGTTTGTATCAGTTGAGCTGTTCACATACTATGTGTTCACTTTCATTGAACTGAAATTCCTTGATTCTGCTCTGCTTGACTAATTGGCTTAGCCAGACCAGGACTTGACTTAGACCTGGCTCTTCTCTTAATACCATGTCGGTGAAACCGGGCCAAACTGTCAAGTGCAATCTGTGACTGATACACAATCTCTGTTCTGGGATTCACAAAGCATATACAACTTGTACAAGGCAGTAATGAGTTGATTCACATCATTTCTAGATTGGTGGTGAAACGTCTCAATTTTTTTTTTTGGCGGTGAAACGTCCCACTACTGCTGGCGGTGAAACATCCCAGCAGCGAAACGTCCTATAATCCTCTCACAGAGTGTCAGTGTCTTACAACTGAACAGGCAGCACAAAAACTGAGAATCAGCTTTTCAGAGCCGGAATTTCATACCCTATGGTCAGGTTATTATATAGGCCCTATAGCCTATTTTATTGAAATAAAAGAGAAAAAGTTCTTAGAAAAGGTGTGAAAATTATATTGCAATTAAGAATGACACCTTGCCCTTGAAAGTTCAATGCATATTAGACATTGCATGATTGCAATTTCACAGGCAAAACACCTCTGCGTGATGTCTAATTGAGAAGTGTACCCTCTGGTCAGGCTCTCCAGGCCTAAAAGAATTATCCTATGGTCAGGAAATCCTCTTAAAACCCTATCTTTTGAGCGGCACATATGTAGTAGGACTTCAATGGCAGTCCCCTCCCCGGTATTAATCTCGAATCTGGAGTTTCATATTTTTTCCCACGGCCAGCAGGACTGTAGTAAGGTTCAAAATTTACTAGTCCTTCAGCAAATCTACTGGCGCGCAGAACGCAAACTATTATTCACATTTTGTTTCCAGTACTTTTGCAACAAAAAAATCACCTGATTGCCACATAAATTGAAATGAAGATTCTGGTAATATGAAAACAATCTAGAGGATTTTTTTTTATTACTAGATAATGAAATTTCCAATGCTTGTCAGCTATTTCAAAAGGTTTAAACTCAGTTGAGCTGTCCTGAGCAGCATCCATGCTACTCAATGAAGTGCAGAGGCTGAACAGCCTGAGCTGTATTTTCAGACCTCATTTATATAGGCTGGGCTGATAAACTATCCATTTCAATTTAATAGAACAACCATTTATAAATTTATCTATTGTTTGATTCAAACAATGTGCAATAAAAATGTTCCAATTGAATAAAGAATAATTTGATCAAATCAACATCCAAAGAAATCAGAGAAGTTCCACAACATCCACGAGGCGGTAGGTGCACCACTAGCTCTTTTGCTGGACTTCCTTAATTAGTACTGAGGCCTGGGCCCAACATTGGCTTTCACTATAACTCTTGTTGTCCTGCACAGGATTCTGGGAAAATGGTTCCACTCCAGTGGTTCCAAAACTCAACATCCAGTGTTTTGGGAAGGGCAGGGCCACATTTACATTAACTTGGGAGAGTTCTTTCATTTCGTGCTATCAATACCAGCTTTCCAAAACTAGTGTGGCTTAATGTTCCCTTATAACCTCTCAACACAAAGCAGACCTCATGAAATTTGTAGGTTTTTAGGTAAATTCCCTCCATTCACAAGATTGGAATCCTACCCTCTCCCCCCCCCCCAAAAAAAATGGTAGGGTCCATGTGGTTACAAGTTGGTGTCACATGACCTACACCCAGTTCCCTCATTGGTCAGCCTACTACTACTACTAGGTAAACAGCAAACATGGCAAACATTTGAAGAGGCAAACATTTAGATGTTTCACAGAAAGAACATGAAACTGATGAAATAACAACATACACAGATGTCATTGCTATGCAAGAACTTTCTTTGTGTCACATATAAATGCTCACATGAAAAATTTACACAGTTTGTTGGTCATTTGCCAAGTTTCAGGCCAATCTCATAATTAGTCAAAAGCAGACAACCCACTTTCAATCCCCTTTTTCCTTATCACTCACCCCCCCCCCTTTGCCCCCCCTGCCCCCCTCTAAAAACCGTCGATAGGTCGGTTAAAAACGAATAAAAGGAGCACTTAGAATTACTTCAGGTCAACACAAATAAGCTCAAATAACAGCCCCGCATCTCTAGTTTTGGTGAATTTAGCAATTTGGAGAAAATTTAAAACATGCAAAGAGTAATTTCAGATTTTCTTCTCCTATTTCGAATTTCCCGCCTAAAGTTTGCCTCTCTCACCCACTCTCTTAGCCCCCTTTCTCACCCAACTACATAAATGGCGGTGTGTAAACACACCTCCATTAAAAACCGAAGGGTAAAAATGGTATAGGCACATTCTGGAGGCTGGAGCAATTAATTACGAATTGTATAGATATGAGGATTAAGGGGTGAATTTTTAAAATTCACTTGTTCATATTTCTATGATTTCCGGATCATTTTGCTTTGAAAATCCATTTTCTGATTCCATCGTTTCAAAAAGTTCATACATTTAGCACAAAGATTTCAAAAATTTCTCATAAGCACGATGCCCCCTCCGGGCCCTCCCTCAAAGACCAGTTGTCTCCTCAATATTACACATTTACCCCATGTGAGGATCTCTTAATTGATCCTGGCTCATCATTGACTTTGCATCATGACAAGGTGATATGGGACCAAAACCAGTAGACGACCAGCCCACAAACTACGAACCCCATGCCGAAAACCGACCCGTAGCTGTTTTTCATCAACTTATGTTTGCCAACATGCAAACAACTTTCAGAGATTAACTGTGTGTAAGGTAATGCTGCCTTAGAGATTAACTATGTGTAAGGTAATGCTGCCAAGTCCCATGCAAAAAGTATGGGTATGACACATCATGGCTATCGTGACTCACAAGGTGCAAATACCCCACTGAAATGGTACTCTTTTTTTGCCTAAATTACAGGCCTCCCAGCGGCCCCGTCAAAATATATAGGGATTTTATACAAAGTTTTCACTGAAATTTATAGGGCTTTATGCGGCTCTAGCAACTAAAATAGAAGGAAAATAAAGGGCTTTAAGGCTTCCAACGTATGGAAAATTAACAATAAATAAAGTGGCCGAGCGTTCGATCAGCATATCAAAAGATTATTAACCCAACTTGAGCATTGTTGAGGAAATATATGCCAACTTGTTCACCCAAGGAACCATAAAAAATGCTAAACTGTATCCATCATTTCCGTTTCACATGCGAACGGCCAAATTTCAAATTTAATGCCGCAAAATATAGGATTTTATAGGGATTTTCAGCAAAAATGCTATAAAATATAGGGAGCAAAAAATATATAAGGAAATACAGGAATTTATAGGTAATATAGAGCCGCTCGGAGCCCTGAAATTATAATGAAACTAATATATTTATGTTTGACTGGGAAAGACAAATGATGTGGAAATATTTGTGAAATATTGGAAAACTTATATGTGAAATAACACAATGAATTAATGCAAAAGTTTGTGAAATAATGCACGTTTTGCAAAAAAACCAAAACTTTTTGCAAAATAACCAAAACTTTTGCAAAATAACCAAAACTTTCACGGATTAACCAAAAGCTTGGGAAAAACCTCTGCAAAATAAGCAACTTTTTTTTTGCAAAATAACTCAAAAATAGCAGAAGCTCAAGTAGATATTTAATAAGAGTACTCATGTATATGAGTACTCTTATTAAATATCTACTCCACTGCTACAACTCCCAGTGCTGCCAGGACCTGTTGAGTTTCCACAATGATAAACAGTTCATGGCACACCCTTGTGCACAGGTTGCAAAATATTACAACCAACACAATGTTGCAACAATTCAAAACATTCTGATTTTACATTCAAACAAATAATACTAAACATGAAATTTAGATTTTAGAAAACATCCATAATATTGGACAAAATTATTTTACTTTCTGGATTTCTTTTTTAAAACCACAACATAGTCATTTCTCTTTATTTCCTCAAAGTTTATAATAGTTTGTAATTACCTGCTTGGCTTTGGCAATTTGTGACTTGCTTGATGGCACAGGACTAGTATCATGCCCGGTGATGACTCTCTTCATAAAATCTACTGCAGCAGACTTCGCCTTTCTAGTTGTGGACATTCTAGTTAGAGTATTCATCTTTGCAAAATTTCTGAAATATAAAATAAATAAAAAATTAGCAATAATGGTTTTATAGGCACCTAAAAATAAAACCCTATTATCAAGGTCTCCATGTATCCTTTCCTGAATACTTTATAATAGAAATGGAAAATTAAATTGCATTGTTAACTGTACCAAGTCTTCAAAATAACATGAACCCAGGGCTTCAAAAATTGCAGGTGGTGTAGTGTCTTAGTTCACATACCATAAAGCAGGCAGATCATTTGTCCTGCACTGATCCATTCAAACTATTCAGATAGATACAGGTGGAATTGGCACACATTGGGACACAGGGTACTATGGGACAGTGAGGTTTTGTTGATTCCTGATAAGGCATATGATAAATGGCTGTCAGCATTGATTGCCGAAATTGACTGCCATCATTGATTAGTCACAATCAATGGTGGCACTTAATGTTGACAATGAGTAAAGGCACTGAATACTGACAATAATGTGGCAATAAGTGATGTAAGTCAATGTTGGCAATTAATGCTGACAATAAATGCTGACAACAAATCGAAGGGTAGTTAAAATTGTTTCATCTGTTCATGTGTCAGGAAAAGTAGTATAATGTACAGTGTACTACAACGTAACAGTTCGATAGGCAATTTTGCACAATTAAATTGGGCAGTGCACAACCGTGGATTTTTAGTAAATCCATAATTAAGTGTGCAGTTAGTACAAATTAAGTATGCTGATAGGTGTAAATGATGTGTGTTCAAGATGATATTGCATACAATTCTTCATTTCTTATAAAATAAAAAAGCACAAAAAAAATGTATAATTGGAGGAGTGAGCACATAAGAATGCTTATTGCATGTTCTAACACAGTTGACACTTTTCATAAGGGGGGTGGGAGCACCTGTGGACACAGATCCAATTGGGGGGGGGGGTAGTGTCCAGAGAACAAGCTTTTTCCTGACTTAGCGGCAACTGCTAAATGTCTGAGTGGTTGGAGTTTTTTTTTTTATTAAATACTTTCTTTATCACTCGGATGTATATGGACTGATGAATTTGTTAAATAAATCAAATCAAAACAAGAACCCAGGGGTTCAAAATGGAGGTGGTATAGTATCTTACTTCATATCCCCCGCAAAAAACCTTTCCCCGAGTGGCCAGAACCAGACCTGTGTTGTTTATATTGTCTGCTAAATTTCAGAATTTTCAAAATAATCCATTTCAAGAAAATTTTACAATAAACTACATAGATATATTGCTACAAAAGTAACTTCCTAATATCATTAGATAAATATTTGTTGGAAGTTTACCAATTTACTGATTTAATAATACCATTAATTTTTGAGAATCCGAAATTTGAGAAAAATATCAGAAATCCTCATTTTCCCCAGTTTTTTGGTTTTTATGAAAATTTGGTAAGATTGGCCCTCCAAATGAGTTTAGTCATTTAAAGAGGTACAATTTAGACGTCAAAATGCAAAATTTCCGCAGTGTTACTACAAAATTGACGGAATCATGGAGCATTGAAAAAATACACATTTTGGTGAATTTACTGTTATTAATTTTTGTAAGAGCATTTAGAACGCCAAAAGGAACATTAAGGGTATTTAACAGGCTACAGCAGCCTGCTTTAGTTGCGAGCGTCAGCGAGCAGGCTACAACATTTCACTGCTGGTGCTGCCAATCAGGTCCTCGCTCACATGCATTTTTGAAGCAGTCAAGCTCAGTTCTGCTGTGTTCTGCTGTGTTCTGCTGAGCGCGGACCTGACAGGCAGCAGCGCGGACTTAGGGGGAGCAGTCCTAATGACCTATATTCCAATTCGATACCCAATTCGACTTGAATTTCGTCAGTCTGCAGCCTCGCTCGCTCGCCTGCTTGAATGGCAGACTGTGCTCAGTCAGGGTATTTAATGCATGTGATGGTAGAATTTCATGCCCATAGAGTATAACCGTTTCAGAGTTCTGCTCTGGAAACGATAAAAAAGTTATGTTCTAATTTTCAATATTTTACAAAAACTCCACCAATTGCTAGAATACGAACACCAAAATGCACATAATTATATGCTGTAAGACCCATTCATGCGCCAAATATCGTATATAAAAGTGCAATAGTTTAGGCACAGCGGCCAACACACAATGTTTGCAGTGGATCCAAGCAAGATATAAAAGGAAGTCACGTCCTAATTTCAACATGCCTGGTATTCATTCCTATGCTAGATGCATGCTCTATAATCAAGTCATCCACATCTCCTGACCCAAACATCTCCAAACAAAATAGTCAAGACAGGGCCAGAAGACATTCTGAAAATGCTCAAATTTCAAATTTCCCGCCAAAACTGTCCATATTGTCACTGTGACCGCATAAATGGAGATGTGTACACACCTCCATTAAAAGTCAGTAATTGTGGGAAAGCATGTCAATTCTTTCTTGACAGGTCAATAATATTTGCCTCGTTGACTGATGAAAACTTATCTGCCTACCTGAATAAATAAAATGGGTGTATTTCATCAACCTCAACACTGTATTGACTATTTTAGGACATTGCACAATCAAAATAAATAATTATATCATTTCTCGTCGACAAAAATCCCAAACAAAATATCTAATTGTCCCCTCCTGAAGGACTTGTATTGTTACAGCTGAGGAAATAAAAGTGATTACCTAAATTATATGGTGGGGTAAAGCAGTAGAGAGAAATTTCTGTCCCCCCCCCCCCCCGACTCCTGTCCGCCGCCCCCGACTCCTGTACGCCGCCCCAGACTTGATGTATTTGACTCATACTGGAAGTCTAGGGCAGCCTGTGCGAAGTGAAATCATCATCAATAGGGAGGACAACTAAGACTACAAAATCTCATACATTACAGCAATATGGGCGCCATGGCCTTTGGCCACCGCCCATAATAATGGCACAAGCCATCGGTTGCTAATGATCAGTTTTCAAAATACTAGGGACTTTAATTTACTGCTGGAAAGTTTTCTTGCTCGACAATTTTCCACCCCACACAAAATTTATCCAATTTCTTTTTTCCAAAATGTTTCCCCCACGATCTCTCCTACGATCTCCCCCAGCCCCCAATTTTTTTCACTCAAATTTTTTTTCCCATAACTTTTTTTCCATGCTAATTGTATGAGAAAATGAATTTTGAGTTATAGCTTTTATACTGCCATGCTTATTAGAGAGATAACGAACATCGCAACTAAAATTTTCAATTTTGAATAAATTAGTCCCAACTGCAGTACAGTGGAATGACAATGACTACTCAGTCCAGAGAAACATGCACACAGCTCTGTTCTAAGAGTCTCATATGTGTGGCTGCAGCATTTAAAGAGTAAAGCAAAATGTCTGTTTTTGATTTTGGTGGATTAAGCAGCAAAAAACATGAATATTTATGAACTTACAAATGACCTTAACATATAAGGGCATTTTAGGAGATGGTGTGGAGATAAGCATTTTGGGTGCAAATCGGACTTATTCTAAGCAGTGAGTTTGCCTGCACAAGTGAATTATAACAGTACCTCATATGAGGTACTGATTATATGCAATAGGCCTATACTTACAGTAAAGTCCGATACCTAAATAATATTATATCATATCAGACATATCTTTTAAATATTCATATATAAGGCCCATATTAACCTTCAGTTAAGATCTGATGATAAGTATCTAACAGTAACAGTCACTTCAGCAAAGATTCTCTGGGTGCTATTATATAAACAGTCACTTTATTAAAAAAAAACATAGGCTGCGCGGCAGCATACCCTCGGCTACTCAGCTTTTCTCCAGGCAGTGGGATACATTGAGGCAGGACCCCACTGGGTACTCTAATATCCTCATGAACATCAAATTCCAGTTGAGAAACTTGCATTGAATGGCCAAGAACTCTGAGCAAAATACCATAAAAAGTTTCCTGTCTGACATTTTGTATTGGGGGGAATCAAAATCCACTTGCAATCAGCTTGCATGATGGGTCCCCCCCCCCAAAAAAAAAGAAAAAGAGGGGAAACAGTTAAAATATGGGCAAGGAGTTGGAAAGTTTGGCACAAGATCAAATGAAAGGAAGATCAATGGCTAGCAATTAGCAAGACATTACTCTAGAAGTGGTATAATTTGGTATAATCTGGATAATGAAATTCAGGAAAGTATGCCTATTGGTGGCCTGTGGCAAAATCTGTGCTTTTCGTGAAAGAGCAATTTGAGAAATAAAATTAAAAAATTAATTCAAGAAGATTGGCTTCGGTGACAACATTAAGAATAATATTACCCAGCATGGATTACCCACAGTAATTTGTCCCCTCTTCCACTACCATTTTAGAAAGTTGGTTTTTTATCAAAATTATTTTTGTCTGAATGTAATATACAGTGGTGATAGACAGGAAAATAAAGCAATGCATTGCGCAATAGACAGTTAATGACTATTATAAAGACAGCTAGAATGGACAATAATTGAGATAAAGGCAGCCAGAAAACGATCAGGACATGTAGGGGACTGCTAAGATAGAAAGATAGATAGATAGATTCATAAATTGATTGATTTTTGATTGTTTGATCAATCCTATTATCAGTTATGCTATTAAAATGTTTCACAATTTCTACAGAAAAGATAGAATGAAAATTTCATGAAACTGCATACAACTGAGACTATATAATAATTATATAGGCAGTTTAAGTTGATAGAATTTACAAATTGACTGAAAAACCTTACCCATCTTAGTGTCATCTGATAATATTTTCTAATATGGAATAACTCAATATATTTTCATGAATGTTAACTGCAATTCTAGCACTGGCCATTGTCTTTAAAAATGCACTTTAAACACAGGCCATGCAGTTCTGTCTGTAAATCTTAATCAAACAGTTTCATTGACTTCAGTTCTACATCATCTTGATCCTGAGTACATTTTAGAATTTAGCCAAGTAAATTATTGGATGTTGTAACAGTTTCAGTTAAATTACAACATTTTACAAATTACCCTTGCAGACATTCTTAAAGGGGCTTCATTATTCCCCCTCCTTAGCTGCTTAACACCCAAACCAATTGGCTATTGTCTGCTGTACCCCAGATATGTTAATCACCTTATGCAATGATGTTATGTAATCTGACAAAAGAATGGAGGGTGGCATACTTCACACATCTCAGAAGTGTGCCACTGTGATGGGAGGGGGGGGGGGTCCAATGAAACATCACTGAAAATCAATGGTTAAAAGAATAACTTGAGAAAAAAAGAAGAAATTCAGTTGATGATTGGATTTGGTGTTATGTTCATGTATAGGAATCTTGAATCATTGTAAAGCTTTAAAAATTGTACAGGATTAAAATTGGTTTATAATGATATTGTAAATCAAGGTTTTTATTTAAGAATGAAGACTTAATGTTTTCACCAGAAATTAAGGTTTTTATTGTTTTGTGTGCCAACTTGGGACAAATCTATCTATCTATCTATCTAGCTTTCTGTCTATCTATCTATCTATCTATCTATCTATCTATCTATCTATCTATCTATCTATCTATCTATCTATTTATCTATCTATCTATCTATATTTATGTCTATCTATCTATATTTATATCTATCTATCTATCTATCTATCTATCTATCTATCTAGCTAGCTAGCTAGCTAGCTAGCTAGCTAGCTAGCTAGCTACCTATCTGTCTTTATTTATTTATTTATTTATTTTTATCCACTTATAGATCGATCTTTCTTCTATCTTTTTTCCCAGTTACCTAACAGGTCATCTATAAAGCATGAAACTCTTCATTTATTGCTGATCTTTTTTCATACAGCAATTTTTGTTTTTTCTATGAAACCTTGAGTAGGAGTACCAATAAATAACTTGTCACAAAGAGATGTTTATGAGAGGGTCAAGAGCCCTGATCTTTGTCATAGCTATATGCATGAGTAAAGTGGTGTAACTTGTTTATTTTAATGTGTATGCAGCTTGTATATTTGGATGTATATATACATGTAGATTTCTATAATTCAAGAATGTTTTTTCAGTTGCAAAACTTATCAGAGGAATAGAGTTTACTTTACGCTGTAAATACTTTGATTTTGTGATGTGGCATTGAACTTAAGTATATGTATCCTTCATTGTTTAAAGGTGCTATGTTATGTACTATGGTACTAAAACCGCATAAGTGCTAAATTGTATGATATCCAATTTAATAGACTGTGATTGATATGATGATGCTCTCTTGTATATATATAAAGATAATGTGATATTATTATAAATAGTTATTATTAGTAGATGTAGTATTAAGTATTAGTGTGTTAGTACTAGAACTTGTTCTTGTTTTTACCTGTACCATGTTTACTGTTTGTATCTGACATTTTGGTCAAATGTGACCTTGCTTTTATTTCAATAAAAACGTATATATATAAAATTATGCACATTTGTGAGCTGGCACCAGTGAATTACTTTACTGTTTCAAAGAATTATTGTGCCTGTTGCATTATCCCTGGCTTCTACTTTGCTGTTTTTTCATTATTCAAATTGAAAATTGTAACTAAATGAAGAAATTACAACATCAGTTTCCTTAAGTACACTTTAAGAAAATGTATTGAAAAGTTTCATTTTTAGGGGAAAGTTGAAGATATTATGTAACACCCAGACTCAGACAGAAGCCACTGCAATTGTGGGAGGAGCATTGCATAATCTGATGTCATAAAGAGAAGTGTTGCTTGGATATTTTCTCAGAAAGCCCAGCTTTGTGAATCAAAGTGGAAAATTTAATTTTATATTCAAAATATAAAAAGTAAGGTGGAATCAATGCAGTTTGAACAGATTTTTAAGAAACAAGACAACAAAATTTTGTTTGAAGGTTGAGCAGAGTGTGTTGTATAACTGATTGCAGCCCCCCCTTGACTTTGGTCATGGGAGAGGATCGGCAGGGCAGACAATACCTCTGACACAATCTTATGTAATACTGTACCCCCTAATCAAAGGAGAAATCTGTTCCCTTCAAAATGCTAAAATATCATTGGGATGAGTTTTGAAATTAATTAAAAGACACATTTATCCAATAATATCTTAAGATGTGAAATTACACAATGAAATATGCAAAACTAGGGTTCTGTAACATGCCAAGCAAATTATTTAATGACCCTGTATTCAGTGGCCTAATTCCTTAGCTAATCGGTCTGATTTGTTCATATTTAATTTTCATGCAAAAATCTAAATAAAAGGAGGCATCACTGAGGTTAGATTTAAGCCATAAAGTTATAATTGGGAGTTCAAGATTTCTTGTCAATATTTTTAAACAAGCAAATGCATGTTTCTTAATATGCTTACTGCTGTCAAGGTCCAAATTATATATTTACAATCGATAATATTGATGAAGAGTGGCACAAAAAGTAAATATTCTTTCATGGTATGTTAACTATAATATGCTGTAAATGTTAATAATCCAACCATTATCATCTTGGCATTTTAGACAGAGATGTCGGAAAATTTTCATAAATCCGTATTTTTTCTAGTTTTTTGCTTTTCCTACAAAATTTATAGAATCAACATTCCAACTGAGTTGAGATGTTTAAAAATCTTTAATTTAGACACCTAACAGGAAAATTTCACAGATGTAAACGCAAAATAGACTGAATCACATAGTTTTGAAAAAAATAGTAATTTTACACATTTTTGTGAATTTTTGTCAGCCCCTTTTTTCTCAGAGCATTTAGACCCCACAAAGCCATATCTTGGTATTTAATGCACACTATTTGCAGATTTCAGTGACATAAGTATAGCAGGTTTTGAGTTCTACTCTGGAAATAGAAAAAATGATATTTTTACAATTTTTCAATAATTGTGAGAAAAGTTATAATGTCATGTGGATTAGACCCCTAAAAGGGACAACTAGGGTACGAGATACAATAATTTACAAAAAATGAAAACTATACAAGCCATAGTTTTAGCACACTGCCCAATACACAAAAAAATATTTTTTCACATTTTTCGATAATTGTGAGAAAAGTATTAATGCAATGTGGATTAGACCCCTAAAAGGCACACCTAGGATAAAAGATACAATAATGTACCAAAAATGAAAAATATACATGTCATAGTTTTGGAGTACTGCCCAATACACAAGTGGGACGCCCGTTATCCGGA
The DNA here is from genome assembly GCA_026936325.1 of Platynereis dumerilii. Classification (NCBI taxonomy): domain Eukaryota; kingdom Metazoa; phylum Annelida; class Polychaeta; order Phyllodocida; family Nereididae; genus Platynereis; species Platynereis dumerilii. Next base: position 1,087,103 of record JAPTHN010000056.1, read on the forward strand.
CGCCCGCCCGCCCGTCCGCCCGCCCGCCCGCCCGCCGGACGGACAAATTTTCCCAAAGTAACTACAATACCCGTCGGCAATGTATACATTGCCGAGGGTAAAAATTCCCTGAGTGCTGCATGTTTATCTCAGTATCTTTTGTCTCTCCAATTTCCAAAATTTTGTTTGCTGTGTATTTGCCTATCTATCTATATTGCCTATATATCCAGCTATATCTGCCTATCCAGTTGTCTATCTAGTTATCTATCTGACTATCTATCAGCCATCTACAGTACAGCCATAGATTAATTTGACAATGTCACCCGGCCCGACATAGTGTGGACACTCCAAGGCTGTCGGCAAAAAGGGTTTCACTATGATAGACAGTGAACCATGTTGATCTTCCATATCATGTTACCCCCCTCCCTACCAAGAGGAGGGCCTTCAAGGGGACCTGCTGTCTCCTTGTCAACTGACAACCAGTTGACCCCACTGACCTACACAGGTCAGTGGTTGACCCCCAACTGGGTGAAATTTCACACATGTGTGAAATCAAGCTTCCAAGCTGTGTGGGGTAAAGGGGTAAAGAGAAAACCCCTCAATACAAAATATCTTTATTTCACATTCCATGTCTGTTAAATTTATAACAAGAATCCGCGGATTCAAAACCGACCTAACGCAAAGAAATTGAAGATGCCATTGCTTAGGCAACTGAACAACTGATATTGGAAGATAGGAGAAATAGTTGATTGGAAGATGCTAGACTATTAGTATAGAATCAATGCAGTTTGAACAGATTTCTTAAAAAAAGGAAAGATGGCTCTTGGATTTCTCAACATGTTCCTCATCCATACCCAGAGGCCAATACCTGTACCAAATTTCATAACTGTAAGTGAAATATTAAGGTCACAATGGTCAGTTCAAGAATGAAGAAAGATGGCTGCCACAAAGTGGCTACCATCTTGGATTTCTCAACATGTTCCCGTCTGATACCCACAGCCCCATACCTATACCAAATTTCATAACTCTTAAGTGAAATATTGAGGTCACAATGGGCAGTTCATGATATGAAGAAAGATGGCTGCCAAAATGGCCGCCATCTTGTATTTCTCAACATGTCCCTGATCCATACCCACAGGCCCATACCTGTAACAAATTTTATAACTCTAAGCGAAATATTGAGGTCACTATGAGCAGTTCAATGATGAAAAAAGATGGCTGTTGGATTTCTCGACATGTTCCCAATCCATACCAAGAGTACTATACCTGTACCAAATTTCATAACTGTAGGTGAAATATTAAGGTCACAATGGGCAGTTCAAGAATGAAGAAAGATGGCTGCCAAAATGGCCAACACAAAAAGGCTGCCATCTTGGATTTCTCGACATGTTCCCAATCCATACCCAGAGGCCCATACCTGTACCAAATTTCATAACTGTAAATGAAACATTACGGTCACAATTGGCAGTTCAAGAATGAAGAAAGATGGCTGCCAAAATGGCCACCACAAAAAGGCCGCCATCTTGGATTTCTCGACATGTTCCCAATCCATACCAAAGGCCCATACCTGTACAAAATTTCATAACTGTAAGTGAAATATTAAGGTCACAATGGGCAGTTCAAGAATGAAGAAAGATGGCTGCCAAAATGGCCGCCACAAAACGGCAGCCATCTTGGGTTTCTCGACATGTTCCCAATCCATACCCGGAGTCCCATACCTGCACCAAATTTCATAACTGTAAGTGAAATATTAAGGTCACAATGGGGAAAAACCTTGTCTGTCATCGCCAAACGTGGTTTACATCTTTTTGTGGTTGCAGTTTATGCCTACTGTTTATGGTTTCACCTGATCCATTTACAGCTCCTGTATTAACCGGCCTCCGCTGTTAGGCCGGTTAAAAATGAATTCGTCATTTTATTTGGATCTTTGCAATATAAACTTTCTTTTTTTAGATCATGAGTTATTAAAATGACATTTTTTATAGAAACAAGTAGGACCAATTTTACAATTCAAATAAAATCTATCTATCTATCTATCTATCTATGTTTCTATGTATCTGTCTATCTATCTATCTATCTATATATCTATTTATCCAGTGAATCTGGTGTATCTAGTGTATCTAGTGTATATGTGTATCTGCTTATCTATCTGTCTATCTATCTGTCTATCCATCTACCTATCCATATATATATATCAATTGTCTTGCTAACTGTCTGTCTATCTATGTTTCTATCTGCCCATCCATTTTTATCTATCTACAGTATGAAAAGGCAATATCAACCACCCAAATAAAGTGTTGTAAGTTTAAGTGCACATGGCAGGTCAAATTAAATTGAAATTATCCAAATCAGAGAGTATAATCCAAGTTGATATCTGTCCATGGACATTGCCCATTTTTCGGACATGCACAAGGCAGTTAGCCCAGCCAGACCTGTCAGGTACCCTTACCCTTGGTACCCCCCCCTCCTCCTGTATCAGTCCCTCTTTCCACTCGCATGTCTTGTCAATCATTCAAGCAAACACCTTCATTGTTCCAGTGCTGGTGGCTGACCTCTTCCACTTTAGAGGAAACTACTTGCCCTTTTCTTGCATAATAACTTTTTTTTTATCTGGCGATATTATACATTTTGTCATGCAGTTAATTTGATAGCATTCAATTTTAAAAACGTGCTCATACAGTTTTCATGACAATTCACACAGTAGAAACACATTTGGCATACATATATGTGAACGTTAGAACTAATAAAATAAGAAACAAATTCATTTGTAATTTCAAAGTGATATCTACCTGGGCCATCTATCCTTCCACTCAACTATGTACTCAACTGTCTGGTTAACTCCCTAGGCCACAGCCACGTTGCACCTTGGCTGGCCAGGCTACCTCCCTCCCATGCCCCTCCCTGCCTCCCCCCCCCCTTCGGACTTCGGCAATGGCAGTTCAAAATCACTGGAAGGTTATTCTGCAATTGGATAACCAAACACACCAATTGGTACATGTCACTTTGGAAGGAAGTATTTTATTGTACAGTGTAAATTGGTCTATGGTTTAAGAAGAAACATGCATGATAGACATAATATTCATTTAAATTCTAATTTTCAAGCATAATTATGTGCCCCCCTTTTCATTATAGTGTTTGGGGGGGGGGGCTATTCAGGGAGGCGCCCTATTCAGTATTCAGCAATGAAAGTGATGGAAGTAATGGTTATCCAAAACTGCTGTCCAACATAGGTCTTGATAAGGCACAAGACTATTGAAACTGCTGACAAATATAGGTCTTGCCATAGAGCTATAAGTTATACATCCATGGTCTTGCTAAGACACCAGACAATTGAAACTACTTGACAAGGCACAACAACATTAAAACTGCTGTTCAACCATAGGTCTTCATAAGGCACAACAAGATTAAAACTGCTGTCCAACATAGGACTTGATAAGGACAAGATGACCGAAACTGCTGTCTAACATAGGTCTCGAAAAGGCACATGATGATTGAAACTGCTGTCCAACATAGGTCTTGATAAGGCACAGGACGATTGAAACTGCTGTCCAACATAGGTATGGATAGGGGACAAGATGATTGAAGCTGCTGTCCAACATAGGTCTTGATGTGGGACAAGATGATTGAAACTGCTGTCCAACATAGCTCTTGATAAGACACAGCAATTGAAGCTGCTGTGCAACATAGGACTTGATAAGGGATAAGATTGTTGAAATTGCTGTACAACACAGGTCTTGATAAGGCACAGGACGATTTAAACATGTTGTCAAATATATGTCTTGATAAGGCGCAGGATGATTGAAACTGCTGTCTAACATGGGACTTGAAAAGGCACAACAAGATTGAAACTGCTGTCCAACATAGGACTTGATAACGGACAAGATGATTGAAACTGCTTTCCAACATAAGACTACATAAGGCACAGCAAAATTGAAACTGCTCTCCAACATAGGCATTGGTTAACACAAGATGATTGAAAGTGCTTTCCAAAATAGGACTACATAAGGCACAGCAAAATTGAAACTGCTGTACAACATAGGACTTGATAAGGCACAACAACATTGAAACTACTGTCCAGCACAGGTCTTGATAAGGCACAGGATAATTGAAAATGCTTTCTAACATAAGACGTGATAAGGGACAAGATGATTGAAATTGCTGTCCAACATAGGTCTTGATAAGGCACAAAGAAAATGAAACTGCTGTCGAACATAGGAAAAGATAAGGCACAACAAGATTGAAACTGCTGTCCATCATAGGTCTTGATAAGGGACAAGATGCTTGAAACTGCTGTCCAACATAGGACTTGATAATATGCACAGTTTGATTGAAACTGCTGTCCAACATAGGACTTGATAAGACAGAACAAGATTGAAACTGCTGTCAAACATAGGTCTTCATAAGGGAGAAGATGATTGAAAATGTTGTCTAACATAACACAATATGATGGAAACTTCTGTCAAATAGGACTTGCTAAGGCACAACAAGATCGAAACTGCTGTCCAACATAGGTTTTGAGGCTCAAATAAAGGCCTTTCCTGCACAGATTCTGAAACCCCCCTTTTTAAAAGATTTCTTTGAATATGAAATGAGCTGTGGTGTTCATTTTGAGAACTTTTAAACTTGCAACTACAGATAAAGTGCTGTATAATTTGCTTTCAAGGGTATACATTTGTATAATCTGCAAACGAGGATAAACCAATCATATTATCAGTACCCCACAAGCTTATGGTTTTGGGTATGCTTATGGGGTACTGATATTATTCATGTGCACAAATAAATTATCTATTATTAAACCATCTATCTATCTAACTATCTATCTATTGATCTATCTACCTATCTATCCAGATATATAGCTATGTATGTACATGTCTATATCCATTTGCAGCAGTGCCCCATAATGCAGTGACTGTCTATCTCATTTGTCTGTCAATTTATTAAGAAAAGTGTGACTCACTCATTTGTCCAGTAATAATTCGATTTTCTTGAGTGTCCCAGGCAAGGTATCCATTCCATCATTTGAAATTATATGACTTTTGTGTCATCTAAGTCCCAATTTCAGGAACTGTGTATCATTTTGATATCCCATGTGCTCCCATGTACCATGTGTACTAAACTAGCCATTGAAATGGACTGCACAAGTGAGCATGACCTCAAATCCAAGTGGGTCAGATGAGATATGTGTCCAATTAGAGCCATCGTGACCTCAGAAAAGCAATATATTTGCCAATTTACAGTCTATTTACTTGTCAACATACACATCAATTTAGGTGTGTGGTTTCTTTGATGCAAAGTGTTCAAACCATCCTTCAGTCTTCAGGGCTAGTGATTCCATAGGAGGTCCTACCACCCCCGACAGCATGGAGGATGGTTCAAACAGTGTTTTGGGTAAGTAAATGTCACTAAAGGTTAAATAGGGTGACTAAAAAGGAATTTTTTTCTTGAAAGTGCTAGCAAAATTTCATCACTTTATACTTAGCATTGGAGCAGAGCTTATCAAAATAGAAAGTCCATGTGCATTGTGCAACTACATTTGATAGGATACTATTGTGATACTATGAGCTCAAAAAGACCTAATCCAGTGACGAAGGACCATGTGTATGACATCTTGATGGAGTTAAGTGTTCAGCTGACTAAGTATGAAGAAATTTCAATTAAATTCAAGAAAGTTTTATTGGAAGAAATTATCCCAAAGGATGCAGACTCCACACTTCAGAGAATACTGCATGAAAGGAAAAGTCTTACTTTGTTCAACATTACACTGTGCTTGTCACAGGCTCATTCTGAAATAATTTTGATACACATCATTAATATAAATTAAATGTGTATAGATAGTTCCAAAAATATTAATATCACTATGAATAATTATAGGCCTATAGACTTATTAATAACAATATTGCACATAAAGAATCTGTTACTGTTTATTTCCAAGAACAAGCTCTTTTAGGTTATAATAATTCTCCAGGTTATTTGTAACTGCATAGAGTTAGAAGGGGTTAACTGCAATAGCACCAGTTCACAATTCTACTTTGAAAAAGTGCAATGACCTACCCCAGCCCCTTCAGCTTGAATATCCTCCATGGTACATGTAAGACACTTCTTGTGTGACAAACCTGCTGCATAGTAAGTTGGTAAGTGTGCCAAACCAGCACCCTATAGGGCCCCATCAGACCACCAAACATGGGTTTTCCAGATGAGTCATGCCCTTTGGCTGGCTCCACTTTGCTCTTTGAAATGAACCAGGGTTGCAGCACACACCATAAACTCCAATTTCTCAAAGGAATTTTAACTTTAACTCACTCAAAAAAGCACTTTTCAGGAACACATCTACATACGTTTGGCATGAATGAATAGGTTAGAATGTTTACTATACAAGTATAGCAAAATTATTTGTAAAAGGTTACTTTGAGGCTCCAGAGAGCCATTTTAGTGCAGTTACTTGGTTTTTACATGGCAGGTATAATACACACGACCACAGAGGATGTGCTGAAATTAGACTTTTCATACTTGTAAAGGCCAATACCACAGAATGAGAGAAGGCGAGAAAGGAAGAAAGAAAGAAAGAAAGAATGAAAGAAAGAAAGACAGGAGTGAAGACAGAAAGAAAGGCAGATAGATAAATTAAATATGAGATGAATTTTTTTGTTTAATTCTCACAGATAGATAGGCCAACACAATTGTGATTCACTTCAGTTGCACTGAAGCCCCATTATCATCAGTATTATCATCAGATTTGTTTTTTTAGTTCTTATTGCATTTCCCCCTAAAGCTTATCCTATCAGTAAGAAATGGGATTTTCGAGGTATTCAACTTCAAGAGAAAGTCGGGGGGGGGGGCAGTAACAGGGTTATTTGGGACTCAACTTACCCAGGAGACAAGTGTTTCCAAGCTCACTCTCCCCAGAGTAGTCTGGGAGATGAAGAAAGGTGGCTTAGTGTATTCGGCGAATTCTCGCAAAGCAAAGCGAAGTTTTAATCAGCGAAGCGAAGCAAATTGACCATGCAGTCTGACCCACTGCCCTCTCTCTGGCCAGGTCACACTAAAGGGTACATTCAGACTGCGGCCCATCCTCCCATGCAGTTGTCTTGGCAGGGTGACTGCAGCCGAGCTGCTGCCTATCACCCTGCCAAGACAACCTGCATGGGAGGATGCTGCCTATACTCCCATGCAGCATTGTCAAGATTGGCAGATCTATCTATCTGTCTATCTATCTGTCTTATTATCTGATTATCTAATACCTTATCTATAGGCACATAAAAGCAGGGATCAGGGGGCAATAACCACCCCTCCCTAATCAATCCACGGATAATGACGAATTGCTATTTCATGACCAGTGCATTTAACAAAAACTTTTTCTTTACCTTCCCCCCTGTTTATATTTTTGTACACGCTGAATGTGTACATAGACTTTTGCAACACTAGCAGTATCATCAGTTTTAACGGATGTATGTATAGATTAAAGTATAGGCCTACATAATATCTTTGCGTAACTATTGTCAAAATACAATCATCCAAATGACCTGAGCCTATTAACTGCAATAGGCCTATGCACTTAGCAGGGCAGCAGCACTAGATAGATAGATAGATAGATAGTTAGATAGATAGATAGATAGATAGATAGATAGATAGATAGATAGATAGATAGATAGATAGATAGATAGGTACTGTTCCAAGCATCAGTTTCACTTACAAAGTTTAATACAGGTGATCAGTGACAAAAAAGTAAAACTTAACAAATGACTAACATTGACAGAATTGCTTTGTTAAATAGTAACATGGTCACAAGGGACAGTGAACAGTCCCTTGAATAAGTGTCTATATACATATACGAATGACTCGTCTTATGGCATGTATACCCCTAAGATATGGAATGATTTTGTGACTACAGTTCACTTGAATTAAACACCTGTTTATCATTGGCAGTTGACGGGGAATCATCTAAACTTTCCAAAATGGGGTCTGCTGATTCTGTAGAGTGAATGGTTGCAATAATACAAGCACCCACAGTTTTATTGCATACTTGTCTGCTAAAACTTCGCTTTGCTTTGCCATTTCTTGAATTCGCTTCGCTTTGCGTGGATTCGCCGAATACACTAAGCCAGGAAGGTGGGGGGGTATTAGAAGGGAAGTGCCATGCAGCACAACGGAGAGATCAGGAATCAGACAACTTTTTCAACAAACCATACATTTTTCATGTTGGCAGAAGAACATGAATAGGCTGAGTAAAAGTTTCAAAGGTTTTATAATCACTATTAATCAGACATGTTTAGACAGATGATAGATAGATAGATAGATAGATAGATAGATAGATAGATAGATAGATAGATAGATAGATAGATAGAACAATAGATAGATAGATAGAACGATAGATAGAATGATAGATAGATAGATAGATAGATAGGTAGATAGGTAGATAGATAGATAGATAGATAGATAGATAGATTTTATTCAATAATATAGTTAAATTGTTTTCATTAATAAATGAAAGCCTTCATATATATACAGATAATTATTGGAGTGCTGCCTAGAAGTCATATATTATGAGTAGCTGATAAAGAAGAAAACTTGATGAAAAAATTAGTTCTATTTAACTCACAAAGACTAAATTGATATGGGAAGGATTCTTAAAGTGAGTACTATTCACCTGGATCATGAGCAAATTACTAATGCCACATCTTAAAAAAAGATTGTAAGTGTCTCAAAAAAGAGATGTAACCTGCTCTTTGATCTCACTGAAGTGACTCAGCCTGACAGCTGACTGCTATCAGCATGGCACAAGTCAGGGTGTTAATTGGATTTGACAGACAAGACAGATGCCACATGTTCTCAAAAGGTCTGGGGTTCTATTGAAAAAGTACCGACAAAATGAGACGAGAGCAAGCGACAGAGACTATTAGAATTGCATGGTCAATTACAACACAGCAGGGGGAGGAGGAGAATGAAGCGATATTTCGTCAGTAACTGACGAAACGAAATGTGACAAAACAATTTATGACAAGAGAGCCCCTGGTGATACTGTAATCCATCTATCAATCTATCAAGCTATCTATCTAATAGTATCAATCTATCTATCTATTCTAATTTCTATGTCTATCATTACATCAATCAATCAATTAATCAATCAATCAAGTCATCATTCAAGTGCATTTATAACCCACAACCCATCTAAGCTCATCTATCATCTGTCTGATAATATGTATGTCTCTCTTGCTTGCTGTCAACTGTCACAGTGCCCCTCAGCAAACTTTAAGATTTAAAAAAAAAAGCGAGAAGACGAATAGCACGCAGCTGTAGAACAAGGTCAGGAGAACATTTTAAGACAAAAACGAAAAAATTCTGTTGGGAAAATTTTGAGTTATATCGATTTTAAGTTTTTTGGTTTATCACACTCATATTTCAATGCTGAAACTGGGGCATAGGTCATTGAAGGAAATGTTTTAGATCATATGCAGGGACAGTTGTTGATGGAAAGACAATATCATTCATTTCTGTAACCATTGCATTTGTGTAAAACATGTTTTGCCTAAATATCGTGTGCAGAGTGTGACAAACACATGTGACTGTTTACTCCAGACAAATAGTGCAGTGATGAGCAAGTTTGTAGCCTTCCAACATTGTCCCCAGTAATCAGACTAAATCAGTAGTATTGTTTCTGCGTGGTTAATTGTATTTAGGCTGGATTTAAGTTATATTAGACCTATATTGAGAATGTTTAATGTCAAACATGCCACAGAATGTTGTTTACTGTGTCGTTGTAAGTCATATCTGTGAAGTTTCATTTATCAGGATCCTCAATGGTCTTCAGGTGCAGAAATTACCTTTCCGCATTTCCCTTTCTCAAAAATGTTTATTAGATAATAAATTTTTTTTATTTGTCCCACCATTGCTCAATGATCTACATACAACGTTGTGTGCACACTCATCATGACAATTCCAACATGTTTCAATGCCAAATCTCAGTTTGGTAGAAATATCAAGCTAATTAGGTTCTCGCCTGCAAAATATGTTGGTCTAGAATCTCTGGAAGTCTTTTTAATTTCTTTTTTTTTTGTCCTAAAATTAATATAATCATTCAGTCAGTATTAATACATACAATGTCATACATGCACTTCTAAGAACAAAACAAGCCAGGACTTTGAGTTATTTGTAAACAGATATGCATTGTTAACATGATTTTTCAAAGACAATTGTACTATTTGTGCTCTGTGCCTGTATTGATTATTCATAAATATGAATGATATAAATATCCTAGAAGCTACATCTGAGACCACATTTTGTCATGAACATGCAGCAAAAGACTACAAAGAAAGGCTTAGCTAAATTCAAACCCACCCAGAAGCAGTTGAACACTCAAAAGAAACAATAAAGTCAATTTAGCAGGGCTAAAAACATAGTATTTTTGACAAACATGCAGTCAAGTGAGTTTATCACACTCTGCACACTATTTTTTGATATAACATGTTTCACACAAATATTATAGTCACAGTGATTAAAGATTACTGTCTTCCCTTAAAAAACTAAATCTGTAAATGACTTTGTAAATTATATCCACTTTTATGACCCCATTTTTAGGCAGAAAATGTGAGTGTGATAAACAAAAATCTTAAAATTGAAATAACTCAAAATTTTCCCAACAGAAATTTTTCGTTTTTGTCTTAAAATTTTCTCCCGACCTTGCTCTACAGCTATGCGCTATTCGTCTTCTCGCTTTTTTTTTTCTAATCTTAAAGTTTGCTCAGGGGCACTGTGAGCTGTCTATCTATCAGCCAACAGACCAGCTTCAATAAGAAATTGGCATAACACAGTGTTATGGTCCTGCCTGTGGAAGCTAGGTGAGGGTCTGCTTGGGGTGTGACCTTAGCCAAGGTCACAGTAGCCCCAACAGTGACCAGCTCCACCCTCATGCAGGTTGGTCAGTTGGGCTTAGACCACCAAGCTGTAAGAGCTTGTAAGGTTAGGGCAGGGGAAGGCTAATAAACCTTCCAAACTTATTCACACTTGTTCCTTCCAGTTACTGTTAGGATGTTACAACAGAACAGCATTCATGAGTAGAAGCAGGAGCAGTTTCCTGGTAGAAATCACAGGAATGTCCGCATTTTTGATTCCCTTTGTTCTTTGACGAGTTTGTATATGGTTGGTTGTCTTTGGTCAGTGATTGGCTTTTAAAGCCATTTAAGTTTGAGCCCAGCCCCAAGCCCGGCCCCGATAAAAGCCCACTGCCTCCATAAAGAACCAATTTTAATACAAATTCCATCAAAATATGACTTTCCAAAGGTTTTTAATGCAAAAAATTATTAATTGCCCATCTCATCATTGCATCTGCCCACCGGGCATTTAATACAAACAATAGGGTATTTATCCTATCTGTCTAGGCCTATCTGTTTGTCTAGGCCTATCTATCTATCTATTTAGGTCTATCTGTCTTGGCTTATCTATCTACAGTCGACACAGAAATTATTACTGTTTGTAGGTTAGGATCACATGCATTTCATTTTTTACCGAAATGTATTTTTCTGGAAAACCTGAAAAAAAAAAAGAATCCTGATGACAAACAATTATTTGCATGCCTGAGCCAACTATCAAAAACTGCATTTTTTAAAGATTATACTCCATTTTTTCCAAAGAAACAAAGATGTTTATGGTATCTCTAACACATTACCATAAATCTGACATTACCGGTATTTGGGGTTCACATGTGGGATTACAGGTGTTGTCCGGGGAGTTTGTTATTTTGCATGTTTTTTCTCCCACATATAAATAATATGGATATCAAAAAGTACCTAAAGCAGCAATAGTCGTGAAATTGACTTCTAGAGTCCTTCAACACAGTTAAATTTTGATAAGAAGGTTAATTATGCAGGTTTTTTTAACCTCAACTGGCTTTGTCCTGTTCTTCACCACACACTGTCAAAATAGTCCACTAGGTCAAAATTTTGTCTAATAATTAAGATTTTTTCAGTTTGGTTCCATCAATGTCACTGTTTTCTGGCATTTGCTAACCAAATAATCAAACAAAGCCTACCAAATCATTTCTGTTTGACATATAGACATGATAAAGAAGTTTATCACTTAGTTTCACCAGACTCTCTTGTTTATTATCAGTTTTTATACCCCATTGATGATTGATGCCAGCTCATTGCATTCCCCTGAAATTCTATCACTAGATTTTAAAGTACTTCACAAAACCATGACAGTTACCAGATATCGGGGAACTGTCATGACAAACCACCAAAATGGCACTATCTAACATATGGTTAGAATAAGGTATTAGGGCCTTGTGTTATCAGAGCAGTAAGCAGCCAAACATCCTCCTATGTCTTGGCAGGGTGCAGCCAAAAGGCCCTGTCAATTTACCCACTTCCACATGTGAAAGTTTGAGAAAAAACAACGACATGGGATTGAGTGTATTCCTTGGGTAACGCCTTCAATTCCACCTGTGAACCCCAAATAACGTCAGATTGATGTTGACATGTTAAAGATACCATATTAAACCAACATTGTTTCTTTGAGAAAAAGATGGAGTATCATATTTGAAGTACTGTTTCTGGTAGTTGGCTCAGGTGTGCAAATAATTTTTTGAATCAGGGATTCACCTTTTTCAAGGTTTCCAGAAAAATACATAAATTTCGGTAAAAAATAAAATGCATGTGATCCTGACCTTCTAACAGTCTAACACTATCATAATGGCATTTTTCTATGAAATATGGTGAAAAATCAAAGTGTGCAAATAATTTCTGTGTTGACTGTATCTATAGCCTAGGTCTATCTGTCCTTCTAGGTATATTTATCCATCTTAGTACCGGTATCTTGACCTATCATTGGGTACCAATCAAGGATAAGAGGTTGAGTTGGCCTGCACTGTTAGAAAATTTCCCTAAACATTTTACGGTCGAAGGAGTGGCAGTTTTGATTAACAAACAAAAAAGTAATAAGCACAGTACTGTAAAATATTATATAGATAGTGGATGGTGAGGAGACCAATATTGAGTTTTATTGGCCGAAGTAGTAATATTGGTCGAGGCCGTAGGCTTATGGGGTACTGACAATATGTATATATATATATCTATAAAATAATACTCTATCTTTGTAACTTTGTTGTTTATCGTTTCAATCACTCAATTATTTCTCAATCACCACAAAACTTTACCAGTCTATTCTAATTGACATTTTCCCTTGAAATAAGCTCTGTTATCCATCAAAACGGTCTAATTCCTTTGTAATCTGGCTTCATTTAACACCCTTTGCATGGAAAAACAACCCACGATATTACAACCCTCTTCCTTCAGTTGCTACAACTCCCCCTGCTGCACTAACTCAGCCTATCATAGTATGTGTTTCGGAGGGGGTATTACTAATAACAAGAACAGCATGCAACCATATGCAAATGCATAACCACGTGGTCCTGTGCAGCCTGTGGAGTGTAAATCCAAATGTAGATCTCCGATGTATACATCACCTCCATCCAAATGCATTTACTTAGTCCTAATATTTTAGTATGCATTCCTTTATAGGCTCTCATAACATGTACCTGCCATGCTCATAACAAGCAGCTACAAGTGATTTAATTACCCTGCGATCATGGTCATTCACAGTGGGCAGTATGGAATCAATGCAATGCACAGACTTGATAATTTTGATCTGTCAAGTGTCAATTGTCTTGACTTTCTGTTGGTCCTGAACCAATTCCATAAGGGAAAAATGCTGTAGACATGAATACATTCATCAAAGGGACCAAAGTTGGTTTAAAAGCACAGTCGATCAATGAAAATTAAAAACTAAACTTCCATTCAACTGCACTGGGTACTTCCAATATCCTAATAATATATCATACTATGCTACTAGCCTACTCTAACCAAACCACTGACTGTCCAGCTATGAAAACTTGCAAACAACTTTTCTACATTCCCTACAATGTCCTTGGCTGCTTTCAGGTTCCAAATTACAGCCACAGAAATTGAAGTGATGATTTTTAAACATCTCACTACGTCACTTCATATTTATTTCTCCTCACATGTCTTCACGAGGGGGGGGGGGCGCATGATACCAGCCGATTTGCATTTGCAGCCTTCCCTATCTTTCCCATGTTTATTTTGGCCCTGAGGGGGGACATGTCCCAATTCCCCCCCTAGATATGCCACTGATAGATAGGTACATAGACAGACATAGATGCCCATATATACTGACTAGCAGATTCAATCTGATGGATGCATTGATTGCTCAATAAAAAGATAGTTAACTCGACAAATAAATAGCTGAAAATATATTTAGATAGAACAATTAATCAACCAATTTCCATTGATAGATCATATCATGCAAACACTCTTCAAAGCCTATTAAAATGCTGATCAGTGCACTGAGACACACCCAAGTACACAGCTTCCCTTTCCCCCCCCCCCTCCATTTTTGAACCAACAGCATAAAAAGATGATAAGGGCCTCATCATTAAATCTAAAGACAAATGATTTCTTCCTCAGTTTTGGTTGAAAAACATTCATAATTTTTTTCAAGTCTTGAAAAAAATTATTTCTGGTATTGCTTGATTTACGAATGAATATTTGACGACTTTTGAAGCTCACAATCACTAATTACTGCTGCCATTAACATGAAATAAATAATTTCCCAATGAGGAAAACTCCACGCCCTCTCCACTGGGAATAACATGGTCTCCCACTAATATGCTCCTGTCCACTGCAAACTTAACCTTGCTCACATATTCACTCCACGGGCGTTCTAGTTACATGTATGTACATTAACATCAAAGCTGCAATAGCTGGCACCTGCAACGAAATACCACTTGCTCCGTTATATTTTGTGGGCAGTTTATAATATAATAGCACATGTACATTAAAGCAGCTCCATTTCCATAGAATCTGATGTGCTAAAATGCGAGGAGGCGGCACAGGCCTACTCATTGAAAATGAGTGCTGGGCCATTCCATGCAAAATGGACCGATGTCTCCCACATCATGGCTTCAGATTTTAATGAAATTATTACACAAGCTACATGTACATGTTTAATGAAGCCATGCAAAATATTTTTCCTGCATTCCAAGTATTTTGAATTTGACAGCATTTTGAAAATTAAGGTCTGAAAACTAAAATGTCTATTTTCCGCTTGTCAAGTCATTTCAAAAAGCTGCTGAAGCTACGTTTTTCAAGATATTGAGATAAAATTTTACACAGATCAAGCTCAGATATATAAAATGCTGCTGGCCGAAGCTAATACAGATGATGCTTTCCATCTGTTCGCACCAGCATGTTAAATTCGGTTCATTTTTGCAAAAATTGGGTAAATTGTGGGTTTTTGGATTTTTTCACTCAAAAACCAAGCTTTAAATAAACCTGAAACTTTGCATGAATTGAGGCAGTATTGAGAGCTAATGGTACGAATTTATTCATATTTCTAACTCCAATATTTTTTATGCACATGAAGAAATCTCAGGACGATTCCTAAAAGGCTCCTACATGGTGTAAATAAGGCTTTTCTCCAAATTTCTAAAAATTAATTCCGGAAAAATGAAAAATAACACCTCTACCATTTTTGCAGAAATACAAGATGATCTCATGAACTGCTAAAAAAAATAAATTTCAAGTTTCTATCACCTGTCCCACATGGCCATTTTTGCACTTGAAATTAGTCAATTTTAGGAATCGTCCTGTGATTTTCTTCATGTGCATAAAAAGTATTGGAGTTAGAAATATGAATAAATTCATACCATTAGCACTCGATAATGCCTCAATTCATGCAAAGTTTCAGGTTTATTGAAAGCTTGCTTTCTGAGTGAAAAAAATCCAAAAACCCACAATTTACCCAAATTTCGCAAAAATGAATCAATTTTAACAGGCTGGTGCGAACAGATGGAAAGCATCATCTACATTATATTCAGCATATATTATGCTCTACATCTCACCATGATACATGCCTAGTTTTGTGGCGATATCTTGAAAAATGAACCTTCAGCAGCCTTTTTCAAAGATATCAAGAGATAAAAAAATAATTTTATGTTGTAAACCCAACATTTTCAAAATGCAGTCAAAAGCAAAATGTGTGGAATATGTCCGAAATATTTTGCATGTGCTCATTAAACATATACATGTACATCAGGTTAAAATTTCATCAAAATCGGAAAACATCATGTGGGAAAATTTCTTGATTTTGGTCCATTTGGCGTGGAATGGCCCTGCTGTCAGTATGCTTGGACAAATCACTGATCTGCTGATTGTCATCCTTTTAAGAAGAGAGAGAGAGAGACATCCCCCTCCCCTTTTAATATTAGATATTGTCACAGAAGAAACTTCTTTCATAACTCTTATGATTTTATTTATTACTAGTTTCTTTTCTCCTCCCTTGGGCCTTGGGTACATTTGTTCCAGCCACCCCCTCTTTTCCCCCCTCGATTCTTTCACTATCCCTTCTTTCTCACTTTCTATATCTACCGATCTATTTCAAGACCTATACATACCTACGGTAGGTAACCTACCTACCTGCCTGCCTAGCTACCTACCTTCCAAGGCACCTATACGGCTATACCTACCTACAAACCTACCTACAAACCTACCTACAAACCTATCTATCTATCTATCTATCTATCTATCTATCTATCTATCATGGATCTATAACCCCTTCTACTACCTAGCTATGTTAAACTATGTTTTCTATCTATCTATCTATCTGTCCGTATACAAATCACGTAAGAAGTTAGTTCATTAATTAGTTCAATTTAGTTGTATACATTTTAGAGATTCTCTTACAACATGCAGGTACAGGGCTACAGGCCTACAACAGTTGGTTATTATACAGTAGGCTAGACCTTGTTATCCCCCAAATGACTGGAATGTATGTCATTGTATGCCGTTTGACTGTAAATTCAACATTTAATTTTTTCAGTGCGAGTCCCAGCATGATGGGGTTTTAATCACGCATATGCAGTCAGGGAAATTATCACCAGCTGATGACAATCAATGTCCTCAGCCCCACATGACAATCACCCTAGCACTGTCATCACCCTCCCAGGACACTCTCACAGTGTCATGCATGGCCTAGCCATGACTTTGGCAGTGCTCAAAATCATCTTTGACTGGCTATTTAAAAAGAACTACTGCAACTATCACTTCCAAACTTGATATGAAGTTGTATCACAGTGTCAACTAACTCTATGAATTTTGACAGACCTATCCATTACATAATGAGGAAAAGAACCCGAAGGCTCCAGAGAAATTAGGAAATTGTCATCAGCTGCTGATGACTTTGCAGTATTTCGTGAAATTGGATAGAATTAAGTCCCGCAACTGACATGCTGCTGTGCGGTGAGGATGGCTGCAAATAGATCAGACTTTCTTCTGAGACCCAACTGATCAACCCCACACACTCAATTATCCTGTCAGGGCCAGGACTTGGCTGGAATTGCAATTGTCCTCATATGCTGGTAATTTCCCTGACTGATATGCATGGAAGCAAATTCATGGTTTTTTTTTTTTAATAAAGAAGGGCTTTGTACTACCTGGCCAATATACTTTCCCATCATAATTGTAAATATTTGTACAGTACATTCCGTTATTATCACGTTTTTAATTTTTTAAATTGTAAATAGTTCTTATCTGTTATTTCTCGAAGACCAGCCCATGGCTGATGTTGTTTCTGTTCATGTAATACTTGAGTATAAATAAAGATTATTCTATTCTATTCTATTCATCAACACATGCAGAATGAGTCAAGTACTGACCATGCAGTGCACGATGGTGACCACAATGGAGTTGACTATCCAAGCGAGGGGGGTTACCTGATAGGCCTACATTTTAGGTACAAGGTGGCTTGGCTTGTGCGGCTTGGGGTAAAGTGCCGTGGCTTCTTTTACAGTAAGCCGGGGCCTTAAAATCAAATTTACATTGAAAATATTTGATATGATCATGAAAAATCATCATAATCCAGGTGAAAAAAGAGAACATTTGAAGCGCTCGAATTATTTAAATAATTCGAACGCTTCAAATGTTCTCTTTTTTCACCTGGGAATGATGACTCACAAAATACCATTTTCACAGTGCAACAGTCCACTCTTTTTTCATAACAAATTTACAGACTGCATGTAGAACTCAGAACTCAAGGAAATTATTCTCAAGCACTACACTACTGGGCAAAAAAAAATGGACCTTTATAGAATTTAATATTGTTTCAATACAAAACGGCAAGACCGATTTCTTGTCAGTCATTCAAAAGCAATTTTATCCTAGAATGGAAATGCTTTGGCTTTTTACTTTTGATGTTAATGTAATACCGTATGGTGCCCTATTTTCGTCAGTTATTCACTTTAAAGGGTTACCAGTGCTATACCATCAGTATGACAACTTGTGAATTCACTTCCAGTAAAAAAAAATATTGTTTTGCAAAATTTTTCAAAAGAAGAGATGACATGCATCATTTTACAAGGTTTTGAGAGCAGTTATCCATTGCAAAGACATAAGGACGATATTAGGACCCCAGGGACCTATTATCATCAGCTAGGGTGTCCTAATTCCGTCAGATTTCAAAATGATACTGTAAATTAACAATAAGTCCAACATACATTTTATATTTCTAAAAGCAAACTAGATTACTTAATTTGTCCCACACTTCTGAGACTTGTGTTGTTTTTACTATTTTACTAAGTGCGCCAAAGGCATAAAGATGGGTCTAAAAATCAGAGGAGGCTGGACTTGCTCAGGGCAATTTTGTCTCGAAATTACGAAAAATATTGTGTTTTTGACCACTCCAAGTTCAAGAAGCTATTGTAGAGTTGTTAATAGGGTCATTAACGCCATAAATGGATTAATGTATGCAACAGTGATTTTTCTTCAAAAATCATGACTTTTTCCCCCACCTATTTATAATTTGGTTAAATTATGGTACACTGCTTAAAAGTGACGATAATAGGACCCTGACGAAAATAGGGCACCATACGGTAGTACAGAAAATCAGCAATGCAGAGGAGCCTTGGAAAGCAGTGAAATATGAATGGAAAAAATTGACATTTTGCGGTGCACAAAGTTGTCAAGAAGTGCAGCCAAAAGACTGTGCTGCTTAAAAATTCAAAATAAAACACAATTCCACACTAAGATAATGTCGTTATTAATTGACTGACAGGAAATGAAGCTTTATTGCTGTGTATTTCCCATAAAAATCAAAGCATTTTGAAATGACGTAAATTCTACGAAGGTCCATTTTTTTTGCCCAGGAGTGTATTATAATACCCAGGTTAACACATGTATGCTCTTTATTTCATACATGCCAAACACATTCTGTGCATTCCCCATGGCAAATGGTCCACTCCACTAGTGTGTAGTGTCACTGGCAGGCTAGACCCCGGAGCCGTTCAAACAGGGTATAAAATAACTGTGCAACAATCCCAAAATGTGCAGTGATCAGTCTGAAATGTGCAGTGATCAATCTGAATTTCTGCAGTGATCAAATTCACCCTTTTTGTGCTATATTATGGTGAACTGTAGAATCCCCACAATACACTTTGTATTCAACAAATTTGACACTTTTGTTTGCCTGATAATGGTCATCTTTTGGAAATTTGTAATGCTTGATATCACAATGCCAGTCCTTAAGAACACAGATTGGTTATCCATATTAATGGCGATATTGTGCGCTGGACAATATGCGCAGTGATCAAATTTTCTTATTTTATACCCTGCGTTCAAAGTCAAGTCAAGTCAATGATATATTTCAAGTTGTCAGTTATGTTGTGAGCCAGCCGCCGCCGACTTTGTACCCTACCATATTTGGTATCATTGGATTCGTCTTGCAGAGACGATTCTAATCATAAAACATTCATAAAAATTGGATGAACCTGGACCGAACTGTACCATTGTGACTCATTTGTGGGTTGTATTTTATCAAAGCATCCTTCTTTAAATTTTTTCAGAAATTGGTCACACAAGCAAAGGAACATCATCAAAGTTGATTGCCGATTTTTACATTGTTTTCTTAATCATTTAGTAGACTTAGCTGACTAAGTCAGCCAACTTCATTCAAAATCAAGTCAAGACACAGATGGTGACTAAGTCAGTCAAGTCAAGTCACTGCACATCAAGTTCATTGTAACTGTTTACACTAAAAATGTCTCACTGGATATTCTTAGGCTCCCTGGGCTTAGGCTTACACAGAATGATTCTATCTAAGACCTATGGCAAATTAACATACTGAAATTGTCCTACCTTGCATCTCCTGAATGTAATTACTCGACAAGTAGATTCCTGCACTCAGAGGTTATAATCGCCAATGCAATGTCCAAAACAGCTTAATTCCTCCAAAACTACCTTTCTCTTGACAAGATGAGCACACTTGTGTGGAGTTGCACCCTCGCAAGCCAACCTAGCAACCCAAGCCCCAGGGCCCACTATGTGGGTCACAGTGGTGTCACTGCTGCTGCTGCTGCTGGCCTGCTGCTGCTGCATATGCATGAGATGACCAGTACAAGTTTGAAGTTTGAATGAGTGCACCAAAGGTTCCTTTGGTGCACAGACTTCATTCTACCACCCCCGACAGCATGGAGGATGGCCTCAGCCAGGGACAAGAGCTGACAAGCCTTAGGCTGACAAGACAGTTGGCAAATTATGGCTACACAATTTTAACCCAGACTACAGATTCTTATAATATTTTGCACCAATTTATGAGTTCTGCAGCACTGTGTGCCAGCACAATTTTGCATTAAATTTACAAGGATTCTCACAAATAAATTTGCAGTGTGACAAAATGAAGTCAGTTACATTCCAAATTTAAATCACTGTGTAAATGCATTTCAAAGCTAACAGTAGCGAAATCAGAATATATCTAGAAAGAATAGAATAGAATAGAATAGAATAGAATAGAATAGAATCATATGGTAAATGGTGATATATATTAGAGAATAGAAAGATATATTATGTGATGAGAAATTGAGAATAGATGGTCTTTTGATAGAACATAAGTTACATAACCTAATATAACAGAATTTGAAAGAGATGATGTGTTCCAAGACAAGTCCACGTGGTCCTGCAGGGAGCAGACTGGTCACTTGCTTCATGCTTGTAGAGAGGGGCTGAAGAAGTGGGGAGGGGGGGGGGGGTGAATGCTTCTTGAGCGTGATTGGCTGCCTCACAAGAAGCTCCAGAAAAGGTCACATAAATTGGCGCTTAGCACTGGGACAAGCCAGTGGAATAATCGGCTGGGCCAACTAACGAGGAGTATATAATTTCTTCCTGCAGTTCTGCAAAAAACTGCAGAATTCTGCAAAAAACTGCAGAATTCTGCAGGAAACTGCAGAATTCTGCAGGAAACTGCAGAATTCTGCAGTTCTGCAAAAAAACTGCAGAATTCTGCAGTTCCAAAAAAAATCTGCAGTTTCAAAAAAAACTCTGCAGGAAGCTGCAGAATTCTGCAGTTCTGCAGCTCCTTGCATGATTTCTGAACCTCTGTTACTTCCTGCAGTTTATTGCAATGCATCTTCAAAGTTCAGACCTCTTTGACATGGGGCTTGCCGCTACCAAGGAAACGTGGTTTGGGGGATTGTTGTATGAAGGATCGGGGTTTTTGGTAGTCCTCAGTCACTACAGCGTTTCCGAAAAGTTTCTGCAGCAAAATCTGTAATTCTGCAGGAGATATGCAGCCTGGGAGGTTTTATGCAGCTCTGCAAAAAACTGCAGAATTCTGCAGAAAACAGCAGAATTCTGCAGAAAACTGCAGAATTCTGCAGTAAACTGCAGAATTCTGCAGTTCTACAAAAAACTGCAGAATTCTGCAAAAAACTGCAGAATTCTGCAAAAATCTGCAGAATTCTGCAGTTTCAAAAAAAATCTGCAGGAAGCTGCAGAATTCTGCAGTTCTGCAGCTAACTGCATGATTTCTGAACCTCTGTTACTTTCTCCAGTGTATTGCATCTGTACAGTTCAGACCTCTTTGACATTGGGCTTGCCGCTACCAAGGAAACATTGATTTGGGGGGTTGGTTTTGGGGGTTATGGTTTGGGGGGTCGGGGATTTGGTAGTCCTCAGTCATTGCAGTGTTTCTGAAAAGTTTCTGCAGCAAAATCTGTATTTCTGTAGGAGATATGCAGCCTGGGAGGTTTTATGCACTTTTGCAGCTAGCTGCAAAAAACTGCAGAATTCTGCTAAAAACTGCAGAATTCTGCAGAAAACTGCAGAATTCTGCAGAATTCTGCAAAAAACTGCAGAATTCTGTAGAAAATTGCAGAATTCTGCAGTTCTGAAAAAAAATTCTGCAGTTCTGTAGGAAACTGCAGAATTCTGCAGAAAATTGCAGAATTCTGCAGTTCTGCAGCTCCCTGCATGATTTCTGAACCTCAGTTACTTCCTGTAGTTTATTGCAATGCATCTTCAAAGTTCAGACCTCTCTGACATGAGGCTTGCCACTACCAAGGAAACGTGGTTTGGGGGGTTGTGGTTTGGGGGGTCGGGGTTTTGGTAGTCCACAGTCATTGCAGTGTTTCTGAAAAGTTTCTGCAGCAAAATCTGTATTTCTGTAGGAGATATGCAGCCTGGGGGGTTTTATGCAGCTCTGCAAAAAACTGCAGAATTCTGCAGAAAACTGCAGAATTCTGCAGAAAACTGCAGAATTCTGCAGTTCTACAAAAAACTGCAGAATTCTGCAAAAAACTGCAGAATTCTGCAAAAAACTGCAGAATTCTGCAGAAAATTGCAGAATTCTGCAGTTCTGAAAAGATTCTGCAGTTCTGTAGGAAACTGCAGAATTCGTCAGTTCTACCAGGTAGCAGTTTGTGGAATGACCTCTATCAAAATAAACTTCCATGGACATTTTGCCTCTCTGCTCGGCCAATTCTCAACCAAATTTCATTCCGAAAAAAGTTTCAGGTACCCTACAACCAGGTCTATAGACTGCAGTAGTCAGTCTTTGTCCGTCGTTGATCTTTTCGCCGTACGATACATTTTTCGGCGATCGGTAAGCTCGCAAAAATGTCATTTTATAAACTGCTGACAGTGCTCTACCAAAATAAACTTCCATGGACGTTTTGCCTCTCTGTTCGGTCAATTCTCAACCAAATTTCGTTCAGAAAAAAGTTTCAGGTACCCCACAACCAGGTCTACAGACTGCAGTAGTCAGTCTTTGTCCGTCGTTGTTTCTTTTCGCCGTACGATACATTTTTCGGCGATCTGTCAGCTCGCAAAAATGTCATTTTATAAACTGCTGACAGTGCTCTACCAAAATAAACTTCCATAGACGTTTTGCCTCTCTGTTCGGTCAATTCTCAAACCAAATTTCATTCAGAAAAAAGTTTCAGGTACCCCACAACCAGGTCTACAGAGTGCAGTAGTCAGTCTTTGTCCGTCGTTGTTTCTTTTCGCCGTACGATACATTTTTCGGCGATCTGTCAGCTCGCAAAAATGTCATTTTATAAACTACTGACAGTGCTCTATCAAAATAAACTTCCATGGACGTTTTGCCTCTCTGTTCGGTCAATTCTTAACCAAATTTCATTCAGAAAAAAGTTTCAGGTACCCTACAACCAGGTCTATAGACTGCAGTAGGCAGTCTTTGTCCGTCGTTGTTTCTTTTCGCCGTACGATACATTTTTCGGCGAACGGTCAGCTCGCAAAAATGCCATTTTGCAGGGTCAGTGTAAAATGCGGTAACCATGCTGATGAAGCAGACCATTTTGCAAGCTGCAGAATGCATTGCAGATGAGCATCAAAACCCCAGACCCCCCCCCCACTCAACCCCAAACCGCAACCAACGTTTTCCTGGGTAGTGGCAAGACCCTTGTCAAAGAGGTCTGAACTTAGCAGATGCATTGCAATTTATGAGATGCATTAATAGTACCAGAGGTTCACAAATACTGCATGAAGCTGCAGAACTGCAGAATTCTGCAGTTTTCTGCAGAATTCTGCAGTTTCCTACAGAACTGCAGAATTTTTTTCAGAACTGCAGAATTCTGCAATTTTCTGCAGAATTCTGCAGTTTTCTGCAGAATTCTGCAGTTTTCTGCAGAATTCTGCAGTTTCCTACAGAACTGCAGAATTTTTTTCAGAACTGCAGAATTCTGCAGTTTTCTGCAGAATTCTGCAGTTTCTATTGCAGAATATGCAGGTGCAGGAAGAAATTTAAGTGTACTGCAACTAACTGTGTCAAAGATGAAATAGTGGGGAGGTGGCTGTGGTTCCCAGGGAGTGCACATCCTTCAGTCTTCAGGGCTAGTGATTCCTACCACCCCCGACAGCATGGAGGATGGGGAGTGCAGAGGATGGTGCAGTTGCTGAGATCATGCAACCAACTTGGGTTGGCCCTGCCTCAGCATGTATATTTTGACCTGGTTTACTAAGCTGGGCGCATGACAGTTACCATGGCTGGGTGTGCCTATCAGCTTTCCCTTTAATATAATAGTGAGGAATATGCCAAAACGGAATTCCCATGTGTTTGCTGATGTCATGTGTAAAAGAACCAGCTGTGGCCTTGGAGTTGGTCAATGTTTCTGCACTGTAAAATTTGATAACTGTCTTGAAGCAATATTTCAAACTCCTTGTCAAGATGCAATATTTGAGCTTTCTCAGAATGTTTCACAATTTTCAAGCTATGATGGCCGGAATGCTGTAAGTTGTCCAAGCGAATCATACCATTATAGATCTTTGCAGATTGGCGGTCCACTGGAGAAATTGATTTTATAATTTTCAATTTGCAAACAGGCTTTGCAACATCAACACAGTTTTCTGTTGGTCTCCTAGTCAGCTAATCTTGTAATCTAGTATCTCAAGTCATTTAATAAACAAACTTTGAAAGATGGCGAAATGAAATTACTGTTGTACCAAAATTACATTTTTATAGTATTTTTAAAAAGGGCTATAATATAGAAAATTTTTTAATTAATATCCAAAACAGAGAAAACGTGCCTTTTTTTCACAATTCAGGTATGGTATTCTACCAGAAATAGAATAGAAACTGGACGTTTTCAGGACACTCCAATAGCAGACTGTACCTGCCCCTCTGATCGAAAGCCTCCTCCGCCGGTGGAGGGACAGTCAGAAATGGGAGGGCCCAGGTGGTCAGCCCAAACAAAACTAAAATCAGTATGCCTGCCCAAGCAAAGGCCACACTGATGAAAAGAATGTGAACTTTAAACCGAGAGTCTTGGCAGAACTTATCAAAATCGCAAGTCAAACATTTTGTCGCAAAAGTGCTCTCTGACTCTTAAAATCGCTGTAAACAGGCTTTTAATACAATATGTATGTCTATAAACTTAAAGTAATAATGTGAAGCTGCATGTGTATCTGGTATGCATCCCCCCATGTGACATGATAAAATTTAATGTATTGCTTTTAATAAATAAAGGGTGGTGACTTAAACACTGACTTTATTAAAGCCTGTGTAGAGGTACATGTATAGATGGCGCCACATGTGGCTCATATGAAACAAATAATTGTCATTTGTTGTCTGCTAAAATCATACAAGTGGCTACGGTCTGTTTGTCAAAATAGAATGTATAGTTGGATACTATGTATCATTATCAGTCAGGGAAATTATCACCAGCTGATGACAATCAATGTCCTCAGCCCATCATGACACTCAAGCTCTGTCATCACCCTCCCATGACCCTTTTAAAGTGTCATGGCCCATGACTTAGGCAGTGCTCAAAATTATATTTGGCAAACTTATTTAAAAATAACTGCTGCTACAATCACTTCCAAACTTGTCATAAATTGTATTACAGTAGGGGAAACCGGGGCACATTGGGACGCGGGCCACTGTGGGACGGTGGGGTTTTCTTGGATGCTTGCAAGGTATATGATATGGTAGTGCCATCATATCTTGTAATTTCACATCCTGATGTTTCCATGGTTTTATAGACAAATTACATCCAATTGCAGAAGTATCGCGAGTGAAAGTTTGTTTTCCTACAACTAAAGTAAATATGGACGGGTTCAATTCGAATCATTCTGTGGACAAACCATGAACAATGAGGCTTTCTCAGTGCTTGTATAAATTTTATATATCATAACAAACTGTTATGAATTGCTATCGTGATAAACACACTCACTGGTGTTCCAGAAATTAACATTTTGGTGGAAAAGTCATATCGGGGCTCATTGGGACAGTGAATTGAACTGAATTCGGGGCACATTGGGACGCACTTAATATGGCAGAATCTAAGTGTCCAAGGCAACTGAATCACCTGGGACAGCACACAACAGGTATTAAGGCCACAGTGAATAGAGGTATAGGCTGATGACTTAGGGGTATTTTGTGGGGTGTAGCAGCTGAAGAGGGTATCTGCTAGTTTATCAAAATCACACCAGAGGACCATCCTCCATGGGGGGGGGGGGGCTGAAGACTGAAGGATGCCAGAGGACAGGGGGTCACTTTCTTTGATTGACGTGCACAAGTGTGCAGTGCACATGTGTCCATCCCTGGGGGGGTACTCAAAATTTTTTCTGATACGTATGCTAGGCTGGAAGTTCGGCGACCAGACCCGGTGCTAGGCCGTCGGTCATCGTGAAAAACCCCGACTCTAGGATTTTTTTTTTGTCGCCGCAATGGTATTTGCCTGTTTTCCCCAGTTATTAATCTGTAATATCACCGAAAAATAACATTGCGATTCGATAAAAGTTCCTATTTAAATTTAGGGGCCAACTCTAGGAATTATGTCAGACTTTTAGACCCAACTCTAGGAATTTTTCAGTTGAAAAAGAGGGCCTACTGAGCCGAGCATAGGTGTACACTTGAACATAGTAAGTACCCCCCCCCCCCAGCCTCCATCACCCTTTGCCTCACCCTTAACTGCCATGCAAAGGTAAAGTGCAGTAACTACAGGGGACCTAAAACTGAGAAAAGGCTTGCTAAAGTTTAATGCATAGATCTTTAGCAATATTGGTACCTGATTCTGAACCCTGGTATTCCACTTTGAATTCAATCAAAAATTTTATGGCAGAATCACAGACAGTCTGTACCTGTCCCACTGTTTAAAAGCCTCCACATGGTGGAGGGACAGTCAGAAATGGGAGAACAGCTGAAACAAAACTAAAATCAGTGTGCCTGCCAAAGCTAAGTCAAGACATCATCCCAAGTCATACCATGACAAAATGGCCCATAACCTTTGCTAATTCATGAATACTTAATTAACTGTGACTCTCAATCTTTTGCTTGTAATTGCACTTTTCGTTTTTGATGGCCAACTCAAGTTGTTTCTGTATTGTTCTCAGTTATTCCTTGTCTTTGGGAGAGGAGACAAGGAACAACTGAGAACAATACAGAAACAACTTGAGTTGGCCATCAAAAACGAAAAGTGCAATTACAAGCAAAAGATTGAGAGTCACTTTACTGTGAACAACATGAAACAAGTTTGGCATGGGATGCGTCTCATGAGTGGATACTCCAATGGCAGTAGCAAAAGCTGCCCTCTGCCTAAAACATCTGAAATTTATGCAAATGAACTCAATCAGTTCTATAACAGATTTGACAATAAAGACTTCTCAGTTGAGACTAATGATCTCCTTTCTAGCCTCACGACAACAACTGATGAGGCTCCCTTCCTTGTTGTAAATGAGGAAGAAGTCAGAAAGGCCTTTTCAAAACTTAATCCTACAAAAGCAGCTGGCCCAGATGGAATTACACCCCGTGTCCTCAAGACTTGTGCGAGCCAATTGGCGCCTGTGTTTACATATGGGTCATTTTCACGAAAACGCGCAGTAACGGTAAAGACAAAACCAATTTTTTTATGTCAGGAAGCTGAGCCAATAATACACAACTACTATTTTTTTCTGTTTACATAATGTAATATGTGGTACTACCACGCTGCATGTAACAGGATAATTGATTTGGGTGAATATTTGACATTTTCAATTATTTGGAAAAATTGTCTTTACCGTGCACAATGAAATCAAAGCAAATTTACTCAGATGTCTTTACCGTGGCCAGCCTGGTCTTTACCGTGTCACAGCATATTTGCATTGATTTGACCACGGTAAAGACAGATTTTGGCCACGGAAAAGACATGTTATGCAGCATTTCTTCCAGAGAAAGTGGACTACATAATTCAGAGTACCACAACTACTTCTGGAACTGCCTCCTGAACCAATGATGTCATTTACATCCTCATACCTTTTGAACTCCCTCCGCTGTTGAGGGTTCGGTAAAGACGAAGTTTAGTTGCGACGAAGCCAAGATAAAACCTATTTCATCGTCTGACCAACAGATGGCTGCTCTGGCTTTCCCAATGATGTGGTAAAAAAGTAGTTATATCCTGGTTCTTTACACCCTAGTGGCATCTGGAGACATCATGCCCTGTTAACTTACTCTGGTGGCAACTTAAACTCTTTGGTCACGGTAAAGACGGTGGTAATTTCAAAACTGGGACACACCTTCAAAACGTCCTGAGATGTGGATAAATTAGTTATATTTCATAAAAAAAACTTCTAGGTAGTTAATTTAACAAATATCTAGAAATACACACTTTGCATGTCACATTTTATGCAGTAATTTTCAATTTGCACACGTTTGAAATTAAGATGTTGAGTTGCGGACATGCCACGGTAAGGACATTTGGACTACTTAATGTGTGATATAGCATGTTCAGCATGGCCGCACCCACGTGAATTTTTGTTTTCTTCAAGGAAAAACGTTATTCTAAATATTTGGCCAAAAATCAATTTCAGTCCTACAAAGGCAGGCACACACGAATGCAGGACATCAAATTGCGCGTTTTCGCGAAAATGACCCATATATTTTTAATCAATCCTTTGTATTGAAATATGTCCCAGACCTCTGGAAGTTATCCTGTATCATCCCAGTGCCAAAGAAGTCCATCATTACATGCAACAATGATTTACGACCTGTTGCCCTAACATCCGTGGTAATGAAGACAGCAGAGCGCTTCATACTAAAACATCTTAAGTCAATTACAAGCCAGTTCATGGATCCACTTCAATTTGCCTATAGGGAAAAACGGAACACTGAGGATGCTGTATTATTTATGCTGGAGAGACTCTATTCGAACCTTGAGCTGACCAACATCTTTGCAAGGATTATGTTTTTTGACTTTTCGTCAGCGTTCAACACCATCCAACCCTTTATTTTAGGGAGGAAACTTAAAGATATGAGTGTTGGAAATAACTTAACTACATGGATAACTAACTATCTCACAAACAGGAAACAGTTCGTATTTTTTAAATCTGCTGACTGCAGATCAGAAATTTTGAGATCAAACACAGGTGCCCCTCAAGGAACCGTATTGGCTCCTTTTCGCTTTACTGTTTACACCTCAGATATTAGAAGTTTGTCCAGTGAGTGTTCGCTGGTAAAGTTTGCAGACGACACGGCTCTTATTGGCATTATAAATGGAGATGACACATCATCATACAGGGAACATATTGAGACGTTTGTTGCATACTGCAAGGATAACCATCTTGTGTTAAATGTTTCTAAGACCAAAGAACTCATTGTAGACTTCAGGAGAAGGGACATTAATCATCACCCTGTGAATATAGATGGCTCTGATGTCAAACAAGTCAGTAATTACAAATACCTTGGACTTGTGATAGACGATCGCTTGCAATGGCAAGATCATGTTGACCTTTTAGGTAGAAAGCTCAATTCTAGACTTTTTTGCCTTAGGAAAATGTGTAAATTTCAGATTGATGCCAAAATACTTGAGCTTTTCTATAATTCAGTGGTTGCCAGTGTGTGGAGATATGGATTGTGTGCATGGGGTGGAAACGCCAGAGGTTGTGATGTCAAACGCATCACATCAAGTATTAAGAGGGCTCAACGTTTGATTGGAGCTCCACAGCGATCGTTTGAGTCTATATACCAGGAAGTAATACAAGGCAAAACGAAGCAGGTCATGAATGATTCTTCTCATCCCCTACATGGTGTGTTTGACAGTGCCGTCAGTGTGAGAAGCGGACGGATGAGACTCCCTTTGATAAGGACCAACAGATATAAACTCTCATTTGTGCCACAAGCAATGAGGCACCATAACAGCACATTTCTACGATAAATTTGTTGTTCTTGATAAATTTTTATGAGCATGTATGGCAACTAATTACCTTCGGGATACAATAAAGTTAACTTGACTTGACTTGAACTGACCCAGTTTTGGCTCACAGTTTGAAATTGTTGCTTCTGTTTCACTGTTACAAATGGAGAAGTTGTGTATTGTTGAAAGTAGCTATCACAGTTCCGAAAATTCTATTGAATTTATGTATTTTCACAGTTCTGAAATGAAACTGTTTGAAAGTTTGCTTGTTTTACAATGTTTTTCTCAGTTGCCAGTAATCCTCTAAGTGTCCATAATCGGACCTGCAAATTGCTTATGACCTCAATAAGCAGCCAATCACAGAAGAGGTTGGAAATAGCAGAAAACCCTGTCCATTTTAGCAGGGCTTGCATAGGGAGGATGAGTCAAGACTGATGGGAAGATTCTGAACTCTAAACAGCCCTGGGAAGCTTAGCAAGTCTTATCAAAATCACACATCATACATTTTGACACAAAATAGCCCTCTTAAAATCGCTGTAAACAGGCTTTTAATATGTCAAAAAACTCAAAGTAATGATATGAAGTTGTGTATCTGGTATGTATCCCCAATGTAGCATGATAAAATTTGATGTATTGTTTATAATAGATGAAAGGTGGTGACTTTATTAAAGCCTGTGTAGAGGTACAGGTATAGATGGCGCCACATGTGGCACAATGAAACAAATAACTGTCATTTGTCGTCTGCTAATATTCAAACTCATAACTGCCTCATACACAAGTGGCTACAGTCTGTTTGTCCAAATAGAATGAATAATGTTAAGAAAGAAATGTTAAGAAATTAACTGAACACAGGTCATTGGACCTCTATGTTCAGATCGAAGCATGTAAATAGTTAATAGAATGTGCGCAAGTGGATGGAAAGTTAATAGTAGGTGCGCAATGGACGGAAAATGTTACTATAACTATATACATTATATACAATATGTACAGTGCTTGGCTGAGGCTGCTCATACTGCCTCGGCTCAATAGTTCTGGACGGATTCAGGTTTCATAGCCTGAGATAAATAATGTTTAAAACAATGATGATGTAAATTGCGATTAGATGCATCATAGTTTTATCCAATGTAAGTGGCGATTTGATGAGTCATGGTATAATCCAATGATGATGTAAGTGGCTATTTGATGCGTCATGGTCATCCGAATGGTAATATTACAAAATAAAAATCTTGGTCCTGGGTAGCCATGGCTGATCATACTGCCTCGGCACTCTGAAGGTCTGGACGGAATGTTTAAAGCAAGGATTTGCACAGCTCCCCTTTGGTAATATTTCCAGTGACGTAGAGGTCGAATTAGTAAAAAACAGTTGAGAAAAAATGCAGTTTATCCATTTGTACTGTAGTCGTGAGTGGCCATGGCTGCTCATACTGCCTCGGTCCACTAATGTTGTCTCGGCGGATCCTGAGTCTCTTTGAATAATAATAATAATCCAGCGATTTAAATATGGTAAATAACAGTTGTGACTAGGCTGGATTTATTGGCGATGGTTGAGAAGGGTAAGGAGAGACATTGGCTGCTCATACTGCCATCGTCTCTTTGTTCCCGCCTCTTAATCGATGAGTGGATACAATTTCATGGGGTGATCTTTCCAGCGATTATCAACTCGATTCTTGAAACTGTTTAGGCTTGGTGCTGAAACAACCTTCTCCGGTAGACAGTTCCAGGGTGCTACTGACCGGTTTCTGAAACCATCTGGTGGCCTTGGTGAAATTTGGAGTTACTGCTGGATCGTAAAGCCCACTGTTGATTTTGTATAGCTCTATCATGTCTCCTCTAAGCCTGCGAAATCTTAAGGTTGGAAGGTTTAATTTTCGGAGTCGCTCTTGGTATGTTAGTCCCTTAAAGTTGTTTACCTTTCTTGTAGCATGTCTCTGGACGTTCTCCATTCTTCGAATATCATTGATAAGGTAGGGGCAGTAGTTGGATACTATGTATCATTATGAAGTGTCCCAGTGGGACTCACTTTCTATCTCCCCCCTATGATTCTAATTCATGCTGAATTCTTCCAGACTGCAAGCTGCGCTTACAACTCATCCTAGGGAGCATACTGTGTTTCATTAGAGGGATCATCCAATTAATCTAATAATTTTTAATTGTTGTGAAATAAAAAGGATGGGGAAAGATCTTACCCTAGGGAGCATACTGTATTTCATAAAAGGGAGCATTCAGTCATTGCGCTGCCTGCCCACTGGGTGGCAGGGCAGTGCCTTGGTTTCGTAATGAAGATTTTTTGCACACACTGAAATGTTCACATTCTGGGCCTTATTTTATGTAAAAGCTACTGGGCACCAGCCACCATTTCCAATTCCCTTATTCACATGTATGTTCATTCATGTCATAAAGTGTGTCCTAAAGTCTTTATTTTTGCATTTAGTGTCCTTATTGTGTCATTTATGAACAATTTCTCCGCCACCACTCTGACCAATGTCAGGGTGTCCGCAGCTTTTTTAAAACCAAATTCCAGGCTTTTTCCAGGCCGAGTTTTCCAAAATTCCAGGCCAATTTCTTGATGAACTGACCAATTAACGACACGATACACACATTTTTTTCTGAACACGACATTCGTACTTTTGTCCTATCATCGCTAAAAATCGCCAAACATTTAGCAGTGGACTATTTTTATTTCCATACAAACTAAATTCCAGGCTTTTCCAGGCCTTTTTTTTTCAAAAATGATGGTTTTCCAGGCTTTTCAAGGCCTGGAATTTGAGAAACAAAGTTCCAGGCTTTTCCAGGATTGGCAGACACCTTAAATGTCTTCACACAGCATGAATATGGCTGCAAGATAGACTGCATGCCTGACTTATAAGTGTCAGCTATGAGGGGGGCACTCTCTTTCAATTCAGTGAGAAATGTTTTCCAGCCTTTTGGATGGCAATTGTCCACTATTCAGCAGTTCCAAATGTTTTGTCCATTTTAATTCAGTGTATTACCAAACAAAAAGTTAATTATGGCTGCAAGGTAGCCTGCATACATGACATACAGTGTCAGCTTTGAGGGGGGCACTCTCTTTCAATTCAGTGAGAAATGTTTTCCAGCCTTTTGGATGGCAATTGTCCACTATTCAGCAGTTCCAAATGTTTTGTCCATTTTAATTCAGTGTATTACCCCAAACAAAAAGTTAATTATGGCTGCAAGGTAGCCTGCATACATGACATACAGTGTCAGCTTTGAGGGGGGCACTCTATTTCAATTCAGTGAGAAATGTTTTCCAGCCTTTTGGATGGCAATTGTCCATTATTCAGCAGTTCCAAATGTTTTGTCCATTTTAATTCAGTGTATTACCAAACAAAAAGTTAATTATGGCTGCAAGGTAGCCTGCATACATGACATAGTCTTTATTTTTGCATTCAGTGTCCTTATTGTGTCATTTATGAACGATTTCTCCGCCACCACTCTGACCAATGTCTTCACACACGCTCTCCCGGGTGGATATGGCTGCAAGATAGACTGCATGCCTGACTTATATGTGTCAGCTTTGAGGGAGGGAACTCTCTTTCAATTCAGTGAGAAATGTTTTCCTTTTGGATGGCAATTGTCCACTATTCAGCAGTTCCAAATGTTTTGTCCATTTTATTCAGTGCATTACCAAAATGTTAATTATGGCTGCAAGGTAGCCTGCATACATGACATAAAGTGTCAGCTTTGAGGGGGGCACTCTCTTTCAATTCAGTGAGAAATGTTTTCCAGCCTTTTGGGTGGCAATTGTCCATTATTCAGCAGTTCCAAATGTTTTGTCCATTTTAATTCAGTGTATTACCAAACAAAAAGTTAATTATGGCTGCAAGGTAGCCTGCATACATGACATACAGTGTCAGCTTTGAGGGGGGCACTCTCTTTCAATTCTGTGAGAAATGTTTTCCAGCCTTTTGGATGGCAATTGTCCACTATTCAGCAGTTCCAAATGTTTTGTCCATTTTAATTCAGGGTATTACCAAACAAAAAGTTAATTATGGCTGCAAGGTAGCCTGCATACATGACATACAGTGTCAGCTTTGAGGGGGGCACTCTCTTTCAATTCAGTGAGAAATGTTTTCCAGCCTTTTGGGTGGCAATTTTCCACTATTCAGCAGTTCCAAACGATCAAGTTGTGTCTATTTTAATTCAGTGTATCAATAAGTTAATTTCACAATGCATAATTACAATATTCAATGCATACACTGTAGGCCTACGAGACTAGGGGGTTACTCTTGCTAATTTTAGAGAATGAAGTAACAATGCAGCTAAGCTGTTTTACAATTGGCCCCAGGAGTATATAAAGGGTCTAAATATATTATGGGATTCCAAACAAAAATCAACTGAATGTGCTTTGTGTGTAATATACATTAGGCCTATGGTGCAAATTGAATTTGCAAATCATTTGCTGAGTTCGGGCAGCGCAACACTCATCGCCTAGCGATAAGTACATGTCTAGTTTAAATAATTTTAAATAAGGGATGGGGAAAGAAGCAGTCTGGTTCCAGATTGGCAGAATCATTTCTGCTATGATCCTTGTGAGGACAGTGCTATTGCAGATACTGCGCAATCGCTCTGTCTGCTGCCCTTATTATGGTTGTGCAAATGTATATTGCAGATACTGCAACTTAACAGTTGTTGATGCTGCATGTAAACATGCATTACATATGTAAAATATATTAAAGCTCTTATCATAATATCATACAAATTTATGATAGTGTTAACATAATCATGCCACATTCATGCGCAGCCTGCACATAAGGAAGGCTCACCACAAATTTCCCCACACCAGGGGACCAATAATATAATGTATACAAATACAAATACAAACAAATGTTGAACGGCTGTTGCCCTCATCCTTCGCCTCATTGCGGTGTCCTTCTCCTGTCCTGATTAGCCTACCAAGTGCATACAGGACGCAAAGCCCTGATCGTCTTACTTATTCATTTTCAATTTGAAGTAACCTTTTGTTCTTTTTCTGCAGGAATGAGAAGGCTAACCAACGCCAAACTCGGCAACTACTACGGACCTGCCTGTGCCTGGCCAGCGAAAAAGAAGAGGTGGTTGGGCGTCAGACTCCTCAAGAAAGCTTTCAGAATATTTCTTTCCGAAGGAGAGAGACAAATCCGTCCTTCCAATTTGAAAGTTTAAATGGCGCAACACTTGATTATATGAGAATCTCTGTTAATTTGTGGTTGTTGTTTCGAAAATCAACTTGTTAATTGTCTGAGTTGGTTTATTATCGACATAATTTTTCCGGGCATGTGTAATCAATTCGTATCTGAAAAATTCTGAGTAGATACTAGATAGTGAATTATGAAATCTAAGTAGTATTCGATTCTATGTGTCAATGAGATACTATTTTTATTTGACAGCGGTATAATCATGAATTAAATATTTGTTTTATTTGTCATGTCATGAAATACTCTTTCCTTTTGTCACGTGTCAATTATTAGTACAGTGCTGCCTGTAAGTATGTGAAACGCATGACATTGTGCCATTGCATCAATGCTGAACATCCTCAGCCTAACTGCTTGTGGAGGCATGAATTTTCATCGGATGAAAAGGAAAAAGAGTGGGTCATAAAGGCCGATGTGTGAGGCAAGTGGGATAAAAATAGCAGCCCATTTTCTTCGCTGTAGTCGGAGTTAGGTCTTTGATAAGTAAGTGAACCACCCTTCCCTATCTTTTAACATTGGGCCTGTGTTTCACTTACTTATCAAAGACTTTGACCCATACCTAACTCCAACTACAGCAAAGAAAATTGGCTGCTATTTTTATCCCGCATGCCTCACATATCGGCTTTATGACCCAAAATGTTTTCCTCTCATCGGATGAGAATTCGTCCTTCCAGAAGTATTTTGAATAAGGATGTTTAACATTGATGCTATAGCACAATATCATGCATTTCACTTACTTACAGGCGGCACTGTATAAACTATATGAAATACTCTTGTAATTGGTGAAGTTTTCCTGAAATATCTCATTTTATTTTTACATAATCATAATTTGTTTCTATATATATATATTTTTTTTATCTATACATCATCTAAGTGCCATTGCCTCTTTATTTGTATATATTATGTTTTTGTGTATGTTTGTTTGGTGCTGTCAAAGACTGCATTGGTTGCTGTATTTATAATTGCTGTTCACATTCCACATTAAATGCTTTTTCGCTATTTTTAAGTGTTAGTTTCATATTTCGAAGTTGCTGTGCGATTCTCTTGAATTTTCAAGACTTCAGATGAGTTTTTTTGGCTATTCCTGGTCAAACAGATGATGTTTTAAGGATTTTGACATCTGGTGTCCTAGATAATTCCTGAACAAACCTCGTTCAGGCAATCTTGGCAACAATCCTTCAAGTGTTGTGCGATGTCCACTGTCCAACGCCTTGTTAAAATCTTGAAACTGAATTCGAGACATTGCAGAAGTATCTTGTCATAAAATGGCAGCCTCAAGTTGTTGGGAATTAACTGAATGGGAAGTCTGCTAGTTGGGTACATTTGATTCCCTGCTCTTGGAATAGATCATTCGTTTCATCGTCTGCATTTCTGAAGTAGATCGGAGCAGTTCTGATCTACTCCCGCAGATGTAAATGTGAGTCCACCATGACGTTGGTTTTCTTGCATAGGCGTAGTATACGTATCGCCTCAGTGCCTTCTGATGATGCTGATTGCTGTACTTTCATTGAAGTAATTAAAGCAATTGAAGCAGTCAATGGAATGCGTAAATTGCCATTAACTAGGGAATCCCATAGCTTGGGAATCTCTGAACTATGTTTCTAAGAACTCCTTTATGTTTGCTTGGGAGAAGAAACGTCACTTCCGGAGTAGTGAGGAGTACAATAGACCTATTTCACAAATGGTTCCCTCAGTTAACACTAGCTAGTGGGAAAAGTGGTGCTTGGTGTCAGAATACTTAAACTAGAACGGAGTGCATGAGATGCACAAACGTAGCTCTGCTACCAGTGCACGACATCGCATTAAAATACTGTGCAACCACTTGAAGGCTTGCTTGAAGACAGAATACACCCATCAGTATACACCCATCGATATACACTCATCAATAGAAACCCATCATCGGTAGGTACAACTCGGTAGACACCGATCAGTCGGTAGACACCCAGCGTTCAGCGAACACCCAACGGTTGGCATACACTCATCAGTCAGTATACAGCCTTTGAAGTGTATATATCCATTGGTAAGCATTATTATTATTAACACATAGGGGAGAGTGGGGCATAACCACCCCCCTAAGACAAAATGTCTCACAGGCTGATAATGATCAACACAATTAAGAACTCTAATTGGCATATGACACACTCTTAGAGTACTTTCATATCCCCTACCTGCAGCATCAAATGACTCTCCCTTATAGCACAGGGATATGAAATAGTTTTTGGTACAAGGTGGGTGGTTATGCCCCATGCTCGGGGCATAACCACCCACCCCATGGAGCATAACCCCTCCCCCAAGGTACCAGCAACAAAAATAACTGGATGATTTCCATATCTGGTGGAAGGACACTATGTCCCTTTCTGATGAAAATGCAGGTGCTCTTGACTTGGAAAGTATCAAACCATATCAGTGTCCTCATTTTTGCTATGGTAATGACTTCTGAGATATTTCTCTCCGGGACGCTCCCGCCAATACCAATCTTTTGGTTTTTCAAGACAGCCCAAATGACATAATCTATGCTAACCCTTCCCAAGTTTCTCACACATCAACAGTACATTTTTGAAAATCCCCCTCCTGTTTCTGTGACGCCCCTACTGTATTTTCTCCAGGGGCGGGTGGTTATGCCCCATATTGGGGTAAGCGGCTTAAAAACTAAACAAACTGAGCTGGTCAGTTTGGTTCTGCTATTTGCTTTCACCCCCTTCTTTTAAAAAGTTGTCTTTCACAAGTAAAATCACCTGCACTAACAATATTTTCACTATGTGGAACCAATCACCTTGAACCACTGGGTTGGTACAGTATACACCCTTTGGGAATGTATACACACATTGGTAAACATATACACCCATTGGTAAACATATACTCCCATTGATAAACACATACTCCCATTGATAAACATATACACCCATTGGTAAACATATACACCCATTGGTAAATATATATATCCATTGGTGAGTTTACACCCATTGTTGAATTTGCACACATTGGTATGTGAACATCCATTGGTAAACATTACATCCATTGGTAAACATTACAACCATTGGTAACACTTGCACCCCCTGCCAACACTTGAACCTACTGCCAACACTTGCACCCCCTGCCAACACTTGAACCCCGTGCCAACACTTAAACCCCATGCCAACACTTGAACCCACTGCCAACACTTGAACCCACTGCCAACACTTGAACCCGTGCCAACACTTGAACCCCGTGCCAACACTTGAACCCCGTGCCAACACTTGAACCCACAGCCAACACTTGAACCCACTGCCAACACTTGAACCCCGTGCCAACACTTGAACCAACTGCCAACACTTGATCCCCATGCCAACACTTGAACCCCGTGCCAACACTTGAACCCCATGCCAACACTTGAACCCACTTGAATTAGTCCCCAGATCTGGCACTTTGCCAAACGTGACTCAGCAAAAAGTTCAGACACGGGACACCTATCTGGGGAAGCCAGGATCAACAAGAGCTGTGCTACTCTCGTAGCAGAGCAATTACATTGGCTGATAGATTTCTCACCCTCACCTCTGAATGATCCAGCCAAGGCGGCTCCAAGCTTGAGTTTTTTTAGTGCATTTTAATTAATGTAACTTTGAGACTTTATAACTTGGTTATTGTTTCAGATTTAATTTTGAAAGTTGTGCTTTTGGATTAAAGTGGATAAATCTCCAATGTGCAGAAAGCAAATTAAGAACTAGTATAACTGATATTGCCGTACGGCAATATCGGATAATCCCCCGCGGCCCCCTGGCTCCCCAGCCCTGCTTACTCTCCCCTTCCAAATGATGTTTAGACAACCAAATTTCATAATGATCCGTAAAGACTTTCTTACGTTTTAACATAAAATGCTTCGATGACCCAAAAAAGTGACATGAAATTTTCAATGCTACACGCGATTCTACACCGTTCGTCGCACACCATCATGCTATACACCATTGGAAAGCTGACAAACAGACCTTTCTTGTGATATGTGATACTTTGCTGTAGCTCAAATAGGGACCGAGATATGAGCACTTGAAAATAGAGTTTTTGGACGTCCGTAGCGCCGAGACCGTTTGAGCGAGCGGTCCGTAACTTTGTGAAGTTGGTACACTAGGGTACATCTGTAAGTGTACCCGTTTTGCTTTCTACAAGCATTCCTTCCCTGTTTTCCAGAAAAATGTTAGAAAATTTTCATGACATCCAATTTTAGAAAATTCATATCTCTGAAGATATTCATGAAATTTCCATTAGACGCCTTTCCGCACTGGAGACTTTGTCAAGGTATATTACAAAAAATCAGCAAAGCCCAATTTGCTTTTGTTCTCCTGGAAACGTTGCCAGAAATTTATTTTTTATTTTCTCAATAAAGCGTTAGTATCATGAAATTTGATCAAGAAATTACGCTTGAAGTACAGTCAAACCTGTGTTAAGCAGCCAGTCAAGGGAGTGGACAAAAGCGGCTGCTTAAGGCAGGTGGCTGCTTAATGGAGGTGTGATTTTGAACTCTACCATTCACAGTGAAAACAATTTGTGAATGAATGGCCATATTTTTGGTCATCAATTTAATAAATAATAAAATTCTAAGCAATTAATTGATGTTTAAACATGTGATTTGAGTTAAATAAGCTTTAAATAGATAATTAGCAAATTGAAACTATACAATTGTAATCTGGTTACAATGAAGTTCATATTTTGTTAGTTGTTTCTATGCTGCCCCGATCATGTTATGCAACTGGATGCTATTTTGTAGTTATGTAACAAGATAGGGGTTGCTTAGCTGGCTGCTTAATACAGGTCAGGGTGGCCATTTGGGGTTAAAAACACTGGCCTTTAACCACAGACAGCAGGTGGCTGCTTAATCCAGGTGTAAAACAATGCAAAATCAGTTGGGAGGAATTGGAAGTGGCTGCTTACAGCAGGTGGCTGCTTAATAGAGGTGGCTGCTCGAGCAGGTTTGACTGTAGTGCGCAACGGAGTCGCATATAGTCCTTGAGGTTTTGGGACATTATCTCTAAAAGTTTTGTAGTAATCACAGTTTTCCTGAGCTGAATAAAGAAGAATATCAATATAATCCCCCGCCCGCGAATTACAAGAAAGTTACTTGGGGCCATTGTTCAGTGAAATAGGTCTATTGCACGGGCCCAATTAACATAACCAGGACTTCAGAGGGAACACTCAGCAAAAACCATATCAATGAAGTAAGTACATCCTGCTTTAGTAATCAGGCCAGGGAACTTCTGGCATTGGATGAAACATCTAACATATTCCAAACTAGAAATTTGAATTTCGGTCCAGATGAGGCTATCGTGCTACCACAGCTGGGTGTGAAACAACTTTGTTGTTTGACTTAATTTCAATCATTACCCGGTTTGCCATCACCATTTGGCCACAGTGCACACAGAGCAAATTATATTTCAATTTTCAAACTGCAAAAAAATTGGGAACAACATTTTACGCAAAAAATAAACAATATACTTATGATGATATGCATTTATTTATTTATTTTTTTTAAATTAAAATCCTTCAAAACAAAAACATGTACAATTATCTCACAGGATTACAATTATACCTCATATATACATATCTGTGTTACTTCTTATGTCGTTATGTATAATAGTATGTCCCTTCATCACTAAACCAATGGTTTTTTCCCGATTAAGCCTGGAGCCTGAAGCAGACCCAAATTCATCAAAAATATTTAAGCACTCATCTGTCATACCTGTATGTTTTAAACATACAAAGGTGTCATCCACATAATGCTTATTTCAGAATATGCATCATAGGCTTTAATATCAATTCCACTAATTCTACCAGTTTTTCTTAAATATGCAGAAAGGGGTTCACTTTGAAGTATATATAAAAGGTTAGAAAGCGAATCACCTTGACGTATACCTCTATTTATCGAAAACGTTTTAGATACATATCCATTAGTCAGAATACAGCTTTGCATATTTTTATACATGATTTCCAACCACATTATAAAGTTTTCTCAAAAACCAAACTTTTTTAATACCGTAGGACGGGGTGACTTTGAACAGTTTTCACCTCAATTCCCTTATCTTTAAAAATATATAAGATCTATGTGGAATTTCAAGGGATGAAATGTTGGCCACTGGCATGTAGTTAACTTGTGCATCGGCATTTTGAGATAGACATCATGTATATGCCTGTTTCAGTGGATAAATGGGCGTTCAAACTCACCCCGAGATCCGGGGTGACTTTGAACAGAGTGGGTTTCAATGAAAGAAAATCATAAATTTTCAGAAAACAAATGTTAATCTGTATTTATGAATTTTGCAGGGCTTAATTGCCTTTCCCTAAAATTTTGTCAATGTTTTTTTTATGTTTTATGACTTTTTTTATTCTTGATCTACTTCCGTGCCTTTGGAGCTAAATGATTGCCTAATATAGTTAAATATGCTTCAGACATTGAATTATATGTATTGTCTTATGAAATATGATATATCTGTGAATGTAGTTTTCGGGGAAATGTGATGGTCTCTGCTCTCACCATCACAATGTGATGTTCAAAGTCACCCAGAAGTTCGTTACAATTCAACATCATCCACTTATATTCTTTGTTGTCGGTCTTTCTGAATAGCCTCCAACAAGTTTCTGGTGGATTTTGGAAGTATTTGAGTGACATTATAATAAGGCAAGTATTTGTAAGGCCAGGGTCATTCAGTACTGTTGTGGGCACAGAAGTTAACAGGCTACGATATTTTGCATAAAGAAGTATGCTAAGTTTATTCATCAAAATCATGAAAAAAAAATTCCAGTCTCAATGACTTCATGTAGAAAGAAACTAGGCTTTAGTAGAATATAATCAGAAGTCAAATACTTCCAGTATCTCATTTAGTTTTGCATTCATAGAGGATCAATCTTTTTCAGAAAAGTGTTCAAAGTCACCCCGGCCGTTCAAAGTCACCCCGTTCTACGGTACGTCAATTTAGAGCCACTCAAATTCGACTCGATCAAATGCTTTCTGCTGATCTATGAGCAATACTATTTGATCTTCATCACAAGCCTCAATAACTGTAAATTATTAATTTTTACCCTCGGCAATGTATACATTGCCGACGGGTATTGTAGTTACTTTGAGAAAATTTGTCCGTCCGGCGGGCGGGCGGACGGGCGTCCGGATAACGGGCGTCCCACTTGTGTATTGGGAGTAATTCCAAAACTATGGAATGTATACTTTTTATTTTTGGGACATTATTATATCTTTTATCCTAGTTGTGCCTTTTGGGGGTTTAATCCACATGAGATCAATACTTATTTCACAATTATTGAAAAATGTGAAAAAAATTTTTTTTCTGTATTGGGTGTCAAGCGAAAACTATGGCATGCACATTCATCATTTTTGGGTAAATATGGTATCTTTTATCCCAGTTGAGCCTTTCATAGGTCTAATCCCCATGACATTAATACTTTTCTCACAATCATTGAAAAATGTGAAAAATTGTTTTATTTTTGTTTCTGGGACAGAACTAAAAAACTGCAGTACTTTTGACGCTGAAATTTGCATATTGTATGTATTAAATGCCTAAGATGTGTTTTTTGTGGGTCTAAATGCTCTGAGAAAGTTGAACGGACGACAATTTACCAAAAATATTAAAAAATACTATTATTTTAAAGTTGTATGATTCAGTCAATTTTGAAGTTAAATCTATGAAATTTTCCAATTAGGTGTCTAACTTATGCCTCTTTAAACATCTCTGATCAGTTGGAATGTTGGTCCTATGAATTTTTATAAAAACCCAAAAATTTGAAAAAATCCCAATTTTCCAACATTTCTGCGTGAAAAGCCAAATGTTAATGGGTAAGTTAGTTAACTTTAGGTCGTATTGTAGTTAGAAACACTATTGACTAAAATTCACAGCCATTGCATGAGTTGTTGCAATTTTTTCCATTGAAATGTATGATTGAAAAAATACAAAAAATCATTAAAATGTCTATTTACTCTCCATTTCCTTCTGATGTCATACCAGTCGTTGACATTTTTTTGTCAAAATAAACCTGACATGTTTCACATCATCATCATGCTGATTTTGAACAATATGAAAATTTTTATTCGCAGCAGAGGTCAATATTAATAAAATCAGATAAATATTAAGGATTTTCAGATAATCATATATCAGTAAATATTGGCCCTGGTCATTCAAATTTACCACAATAATGTCTAAATTTGACTTTTTCTACCTCTCCTCATGAAATGTTATCAATAGGAAATATATAAATTTTATATACATGTATAGTTATGTGGGCTTTCAAAGCATTAATTAAGTATATTCAAAAACATGCATTTGTGTGTTAATACTTTAAAATGTTGACACTAAATCTTTAACTCCCAATTATTATAACTTCATGGTGAATATCTAAACTCAGTGATGTAACTTTTAGAAGATAAATTAATTCCAGCCCCTTTTATTTAGTTGTTTGCATGAAAATTAAATGTGAATGAATCAGACAGATTGGCTTTTGTTGAATGGAGCACTGGAGAAGTCTTGATTATGTAATGTTATGTCACAGGGTAATTGCCTTCCCTGCTAATCCTTTGACAAGAAATCTTAGACTCTCAATTCTAACTTAATGGTTTAAATCTAACCTCAGTTATACCAGACCTATGACCCATCAGCCAATCAGAAGCCTGTATTTGGCTGGTATATATCCTATATTCTTTGTTGTTCACTTATACGCCCATGGGAGTATATAAAGCCTCACTGTTTAACAAATCTCACAACACAAACAGCAAAGCTGCAACCAAACAGAGAATTTCCAACAACAAAACAAAAATAAACAAAAGTATTATAAAACCTAAAGCTTTTGACAAATCCATAAATCCTTTAATTTCAGCCCAATCTGGATTTTTAATGCAAATATCATGACTACTTAAGAGTAAGGGTTCAAACATATTAGTTATCTGCGAGGGGGGGGGGGGAGGCTTGCAGATTACTTTCAAATTATTTTCAAGTTTTGGTAAAATAAATAAATTACTTTTGAGCAATGTTAAAATAAATAATTGCTGGTGGTGGGGATATTTCATAACATGGTTTTGTTTGATAAAAACACACTAGAAATAAATAGGTCTTCTACTGTTACCATAAATTTAAAACTCCAAGCCCCTCTCCCCCTTTATACTGATGGTCGCCCCTGACAATCCAAATGCATAATATATGTACATTCTCCTGATTTTTTAACAATTTCTTTTCTAATTTTTTTTCTTTTGCCTATTTCCCCTCATATGTTTTCCATCCCCCATCCCCCTAATTCTTTACCCTATTAATTAGTAAAACATTTTCACCCAAAATTTCTATTTTCAAATTTTTTTTTTTTCGCAAACTTCTTTTCCCTGGATTTTTTTTACCCTCATAGTTTTTCCTAATTTTTCTTTTCAATTTTTTTTTCCAGATAATTTTTTTCCCCAAATATTTGTTCAATATTCGACAGG
Source organism: Platynereis dumerilii (assembly GCA_026936325.1). Lineage (NCBI taxonomy): Eukaryota > Metazoa > Annelida > Polychaeta > Phyllodocida > Nereididae > Platynereis > Platynereis dumerilii. The sequence goes on from JAPTHN010000056.1 coordinate 1,131,672, forward strand.
TTTCGTTTTCCACTTTTTAAAAATTTTGTTCCAAATATTTTTTCTAATAATTTTGCTACTAGCTATTTATTACCTTATTATATTATCTGAGCATATATGTATTGAAGTGAGTCATTGGGACGCTTATATGCCTAATAATTGCCTATGCTTAGTATTGAAATCACAATTGCTTCTATAATCAGATTCTAAAAAATTTGTTTGGGAAATCTCGTTAGCTTTTTCGTATACATTTGATTGATAATTTACAATACCTTTCACATGCATTGGAGTTGTATATCCCAGAAAATTCTCAGAAGAAGTAAGAATTTCATTTCATATGTCAACCTGTTTGCCTTTTGGATTTTTTTCTTCAATTGATAGTTTCATGTTATTTAATTAATCCCACTTGGCAAATTGTTTGTAGCTGTTTTCTGTTTCAGTCAAATCCTTCTTGTTTTATTTTATTTTTTAAATCTCTTTGTTTATGTTTTATTGTGTTTGGGTATAAGTTAGTTATATCCCTTGTTTTCGTGAATATGTGATATACACCTCGGCTTACGCCTCGGTATATATCACATATTCCCTCAAACGCGGGATATAACTAGCACTTATGTACATTTTAACATATGGAGTACTGTCAGCTTACTTTTATTTTGGTCTTTAATGAAAATTAAATATGAACATATAAGACAGACTGGCAATAAGACCACTATGTATATATAGAGCTAATATTTATGCAGATGATGCTAATATTTATGCAGATGATGCTCTAATTTATTACGCTGGCTCTACTGTTGAAGATGTTGAAAATGTTCTTCAAACATGCTTAGATGATGTCTCAAAATGGTATGAAGGTAACAGGTTAGTCATAAACCCTACAAAATGTGTTTCAATGTTAATCAACTCAAAAAATAAGAAATGCTCTAAAAATCTCAATGTTTCTCTTAATAACAATGTGATTAGTCAAACAAACTAAACAAATTACCTTGGTGTTAATATCAATGAATGTTTACAGTGGGATAATCATATCAACAAACTCTGTTCACAGCTTTCTTTTAAAATAAGCAAACTCACAAGGATAAGAGCATTTACACCTTGTCATGTTTTACGAAAAATTTACTTTACTTGTGTTCAACCAACTATTGATTATGCCATTAATGTTTGGAGCAACACCACAAATGAGAACTTATATAAGATTCAACGATTACAAAATGTTGCTGGTAGAATTTTAGCTAATAATTTTGATTATATAAACTGTAGAGGTGTCGATATCTTAAGGGATTTAAAGATCATGAATGTCAAACAACGTGCTGTTTATCTCAATCTTATACTGATGTTTAAATGTATGCTGGCCCCTGATTATCTCTGTAACCAAATTATTTTATCATGTGAAGTAAGTGATAGAGAAACTCGATTTAATGATTTTAACAATATTTACATTCCTTTTCCAAGAAAGGAAATTCTTAAGAATTCTTTTATGTACCATGCTAGTCACCTGTGGAATAATATGCCAAATGATTTTAAAGATATTTCTGATATTTCTAATTTTAAAGTTTCTGTTAAAACCTTTGTTTTTACTCTGTAACTAGTCATTAATAAACTGTCATTTACATGTTTACTTGTATATATATATGTATATCTATTTATTCTTGTTTTTATCATTGTACATACTCATCAGGGCCAATTGTAAAACAGCTCTGCTGTATTGTTACCCTGTATAAATATATTGAATAAATAAATAAATAAATAAATAGAGGGTTATTAAAGAAAATTACTTGGCATGCAAACCCAAACTTCTGCAAATTTCAGTGTGTAATTTTACAGTTTAAGGCATTATTGGATAAATCTGTCTTTTAATTCATTTTAAAACTCACTCCAATTGCATTTTTAGCATTTTAGAGAAATATTGTTTAGGGGGTAAAAGTGTCATCATTGGAAGGGGTCCAGTTTTTGTTGAATGGCCACTGGAGACAGTGTGTCTGTGCTTCATTGTACCCCTCCCCTCCAGCCATTCATGTTATGTAACATTGTGTTACTAATCCTCTCCAGTGACCAAAGCTAGGAACAAAGGAGCACAAAAGCAGTGCACAGCACCCTCAACTTTTTAACAAATTTTCTTTTTTCTTAGAAATATGTCCAAACTGCATTGACACCAACTTTGTAGTTTTACATTGAACAAATAAAGCAATTTCCAATTTGAATAAAAAATTTAGGCCAAGTAGAAGCTTAGATATGACGTTTTGTAGCCCATACACTGTAAATTTTGAAATTCTCATTCAGCTCAAATGATTGAGTGAGATGGTTGCACAATTTGTATGAGCTGTCATAGCTTGTTGTTTGAGTTATGATTATCTTTCTGTTGTTATAACTTACAAACAACAAGCTATGATAGCTCAAAGGAATTGTGCAACCATCTCACTCAATCATTTAAGCTAACTCAAAATTCAAATTTTACAGTGTACAGGCTGTACACAGAGTTGGGACATGTTTCTTTTGTTTTGTTTTTCTTTACAGCTATTGTTATTCTTTAAAGTTTGACCAGCATTTAACCTTTGTATTAACTAGCAACTTGCTAAGTCTTAAAAGATATATATATATATACTAACATAAACCTTGTTTTAGTCTTACCATTTACAATGGTTTTGGTTAGAGACATCTTATCTATAATTTATGTTTTAAGACCCATATTCCATATTTGTAATTTATGATAAGAATTGTCAAGACTAGATAGACTAGATAGATAGATAGATAGATAGATAGATAGATAGATAGATAGATAGATAGATAGATAGATAGATCAACATGTCATCCAAGAGATTCAGACATATTGTCTTCGTGTCAAAAACACCTAAATTCAGCAAATGGGACTGAATGTGCCACTTCACGGAACTTTTGGTCGTTTTTATTGTTATTTGGACCTATAACCTGACTGTCGCCTGGCCCTGGTTGTTTGTATTATCTATTTGTAAATGTGATCAGCAAGGTTGTTCCAGCGTTTGATTGGAAGCTGCTTTATTTGAATTATTCTTCTAGTTTACATGTAGGCCTATTGGAGCTAATATTTGAAATGAAACTAAATAAAGATAGCTAAAATTATATAATGTAGTGCACAGTAAGCTGTGGAGCAAATTCTCTGTGTTTTTCCGTGATTCTTCCTGCTTCACCAGACATATTTTCCCCGACATCAATTGCATTTATTGCTGCGTTAATGGAATCCTTAAACTGAATTTAACAGATTTTTTTTAATAAAAAAAAAGGTCTCTTTCCATGTGTTATCAACCAAATTTCTCGTTTTTATCCGAAGTTAAAGGTTGGCAACCTGGTATAAAACCAGGGTGGTTTGATTGACTGATCTGCTGATTGAGTGATTGCTTAATTAATTGTTTGACTGACTGATCAAATAATTAATTTCCTTGTGCAAATGGATTTTAATATTGCATTAATAACATACAGTATTTGTATATTACTATTAGATCTGTAGATTTCATAGAATGGGTGTAGACAAATTTCAGTCATATCCAATAAATTATAATTTTAAAATTAATACAATTTTAACAAGCATCCTCGGATACAATGGCTGGTTAATCCTATGGGAAAGTAGAAGGTGTGATTTGCAGCATGCGAGAGCGTCTGAGGCAAAAAATATGAGTGTAGGAACAGTGGAACTGGAGGTTGAGGTATAGTAGGGTGATGTCTGCGTGAACTAGATTCTCTTGACGTGAGGGTATAGCAATGAAGTATAGGTGCAACTTGCTGCAGTGAGCATTGCGCAAGTGTTTGAGTAGAGCGTGACAGCAGACACTAGTGTCTAACAGAGTCGCTGCCCATATAGAGCTATGGGCCGACAAATTCATAATGTGGAATACTTGTACCAAATTTCATAACTCTAAAATAAGCGGAATATTAAGGTCACAAATGGACAGTTCAAGAATGACAAAAGATGGCTGCCAGAAAGGCCTACATCTTGAATTTATCGTCATGTTCCCAATCAATACCCACAGGCGTACACCTGAACCAAATTTTATAACTCTTACCGTATTTCCTCGATTACAAGCCCGGGCGTTTATTGTTTTACAGGGCTTAATTGCCCCGGCGTTAATACGAGACAGGCGTCTATTTGAGACCGGCGTTTATTGTTTTAAACTGGATAGCAATTAGTAAACATGTGGGTATGCAAGGGTAGTCAGTGCTACGCACGCAAGTAAACCTTGCATGGAAACACCTGGGCAGCAAGCAAGGCAGTCAATTAGGGCTTGTACAGTGGCTGACCCGGCGTGTATTTGAGCCCGGTGTCTATTAGTTTATCTTCTATTTGAGACCAGGCTTCTATTCGAGGAAATACGGTAAGTAAAATATTAAGGTCACATTTGGCAGTCCAGGAATGAAGAAAGATGGCTGCTAAAATGCACGCTATCTCAGTTGTCTCGACAGGTAGGCTACTCATTCTTCTGCTTTCACCCCTAGCATATAACTAGCAAAACTAGCAAAAAAAAATTTTTTTTGCGAGGACACCCCCCGACGTGACCCCCCCCGGACTTGTAAAATATAAAATTTTAAAATTACCTCCTTCCGAGGAGAGCCCCAGCCTAGAAATATAACTAGCAAATATAAAAATTTCTGCAAGTACCCCCCCGGATGTGACCCCCCTCCGGGCCTTGTATAGAATATAAAATTTAATACCTCCCGAGGTGACCCCAGCCTATCAAGCAGAAATAAACTTTTTTTTTTTGCGAGTACTCCCCCCCCCCCCGAGGTGACCCCCTCGGGACTTGTAAAATCCTAAATTTTTTAATTACCTCCCTCCGAGAAACATAACTAGCAAAAAAAAAAATTTCTGCAAGCTCCCACCGGATGTGACCCCCCCCCCGGGCCTTGTATAGAATATAAAATTTAATGGGAATTTAATGTCCTCCCCCCCCCCCGGGGCCTTGCACAGAATATAGAATTTAATACCTCCCCCAAGGTGACCCCAGCCAGGCAATATAACAGGCAGAAATTGTTTTTTTCTGCGAGTACCCCCCCCCCCCCGAGGTGACCCCCCTCAGGACTTGTAAAATCTAAAAATTTTTTAATTACCTCCCTCAGAGGTGACCCCAAGCCTAGAGATATCACTAGCAAAAAAAAAAAATTTCTGCGAGTACCCCCCGGATGTGACCCCCCCCCCCGGGCCTTGTATAGAATATAAAATTTAATACCTCCCCCGAGGTGACCCAAGTCTGGCAATATAACAGGCAGAAATTTTTTTTTTTGCGAGTACCCCCCCCCGAGGTGACCCCCCTCGGGACTTTTAAAATCTAAAATTTTTTTAATTACCTCCCTCCGAGGTGACCCCAGCCTAGAAGTATAACTAGCAAAAAAAATAATTTCTGCAAGTACCCCCCTGGATGTGTCCTCCCCCCCCCCGGGGCCTTGCACAGAATATAGAATTTAATACCTCCCCCGAGGTGACCCCAGCCTGGCAATATAACAGGCAGAATTTTTTTTTTTTTGCGAGTAACCCCCCCCAGAGGTGACCCCCCTTGGGACTTGTAAAATCTACAAATTTTTTAATTACCTCCCTCAGAGGTGACCCCAAGCCTAGAGATATCACTAGCAAAAAAAAAAAATGTCTGCGAGTACCCCCCCGAATGTGACCCCCCCGGGGCCTTGTACAGAATATAAAATTTAATACCTCCCCCGAGGTGACCCAAGTCTGGCAATATAACAGGCAGAAAATTTTTTTGTTTGCGAGTACCCCCCCCCGAGGTGACCCCCCTCGGGACTTTTAAAATCTAAAATTTTTAAAATTACCTCCCTCCGAGGTGACCCCCAGCCTAGAAGTATAACTAGCAAAAAAATAATTTCTGCAAGTACCCCCCTAGATGTGTCCTCCCCCCCCCCCAGGCCTTGCATTCTACATGTCTCCCTATTGGCTGAAATGGCCACTCCCACCAAGTCCCTCATTCTCATTGGCTCTAAATGGCCACACCCCCAAAAATTAAAAATTTTTAAGTACTGCCACAGTTTCAACCGAACAACTGCCAACCCATTACACCTTGCCTAATGCTGTCAAATTAGCCAACTAAGATTGCTTCTAACCAGCAATTACCACAAACACAAACTCAACGCATGATGGCCAAAAATGCATACCTGTCATTATGCGCCACACCTCCAAATATCGACCACACCCCCAAAACCCATTATTAAAAAGGCTAGAGAATTCTCCAGAATTCTCCAGCCAAAAATGAACTTCTGTATGCAATAAGAGAACAGTAGCCACTTGAAGAAGGTTCTAAGCATCTCAGGGTACACCAAGTCAGCCTGGGCCACTGCCACTAGAAGGAAGACCCCAGCTGCTGGAAGTAGAGACACAGAGCCTGGAAAACCTAAAGGAAGCATCACTCTCCCGTATGCCGGCCATATAACTGAGGCAATTTCCAGGGTGATTAGAAGAGCAGGGATTATAGTGCATCAAAGACCTTATAATACCATCAGAAGCCGACTAGTCCATCCTAAAGACAAGATCCCGAAGGAAGAGAAAGCAGGAGTGGTATATCATATAAAATGTGGGGATTGCGATGCTTGTTATGTGGGAGAGACGGAGAGGAGACTTCAAAAAAGGATTTCTGAGCTCCACCGAAGTTCCTCCCCAGTTGGACAGCACTGCGAAGAGCGCAGACACTCCTTCTTAGAAAAGAACATCTCCGTCCTTCATCAGGAGAGTAATTGGTTCCGGAGGGGAGTAGCCGAAGCAATTCATATCACGGAAGAGGAACCCATCCTCAACCGGGACCGGGGTCGCCACACCCTCCCGGCAATCTACCGGGAGTTACTCGAGTCACGTGACACTATGTCATCACCTACGTCACGTGACCAATCAAATTCCATTCATTAAGAACTGAGGAAGGGATCTGGATAGATCCTGAAAGCTATTCTGCAATTTTATTATGTTGTGAGTAAGCGTTTAAACATTCTACAAAGAGCAGTATTTCTTAAGATGGATGGAGGTATGGGGCTTTACATCCTGTATTTACGCACTTGGTAGGCTAATTAATTAGGACTGGAAGAGAACGTGGCAATGAGGCAAAGGATGATTGAAACAGCCATCCAACATAGGCCCAGGTGACCCGGCAAGAGCTGGATTCGAACTCTGGACCCAGCGATTGGCAGTCCAGCACGCTACCACTAGACCAACCCTCCCCCCTCACAACCCTGTCTTTGTTTACAAATCAAGTATTGCTTAAGTTTTTTTTGAGCTGTATTTAAGTGTCTGCTCTGCAGTTACATAAGTCAGGGAAACTCATGAAAAACGTTGTGGTGATGGAAATTCAACAAATTGCCAAAACAAATTTTGGCCTTGATTCTCGCTTAAATTTTTACAGATTTTCATTATGGCACTTGCTGTGACCTGGTGGAAAAGGACATCAATTTAAAGTTTTTAGGGACCTTGCCCCCTCAAAGCCCGCACCTCCTGAGGACCACTTGATTTCACTGCCTCCAGAATACCCGCTGATTAGCCGAGGGTATGCTGCCGCGCAGCCTATGTTTAAATCTGTATTTAAAAGGGAAATGGGTCTCCAGTTTTTTAAGTCTTCACGTTGTCCCTTTTTAAAAAGAAATCTTATAAGTGCTAAGTATTTGGATCTGGGTAACTCTTTTTCTTGAAAGCTTTCTATTAACACTTCATACAAGTCCTGGCCTATCTCTTTCCAATATATCTTATAAAATTCGGTTATAATGCCATCCGCTCCCGGAGATTTATCATTTTTCATCTTTTTTAGGGACTTTGTTAGTTCGGTTAGAGTAATAGGCCAATCTAACATATTTTTATTTTCTTCACTTAGTTTAACTTCTAATGAGTCAAGAAATTTTTGCTTTTCCTTCTTCTCAATTTTTTCACTTGTGTATAAATCCGTGTAGAATTTCACTTGTGTTTCTAAAATATCTTTTATGCCTCTTTGTATGTTACCATTTGTATCCAGGACTTATCTTTAGCATTTCTTTTCTCTAAATTATAAAAATATTTGGATGACTTCTCTCCTTCTTCGTGCCATCTAATCCTAGACCTAACTCTTGCTCCTTCACCTTTCTGTTCCAAAACCATCCTAAGTTTTCTTTTTGCTTCTTCAACTGTATGCCTGTTGTTCAGTCTCAATAAAATTTTCTAACCTACTGACGTCCTCTTTTCTGTCTTTACTTATCTTACTGCCCACATCTATTGCTAACTCCTTTATTTTCTTTTTAACTAAATCCCACCAGACTCTGATATTAGAATATTCACATTTTTTGCTTTTCCAAAATTTCCACAGGCTAATAAAAATTATCTGAAATAATTCTGATTTTATGGTATTTATATTCATTTTCCATACTCCTCTGCCATGTTTTGTTTCAGTAATTCGAAACTTAAGCTCAACTAACTGATGATATGATATGCATTTATTAGTTCTGATCATACTTCAGAAGAATGCCAGCAAAACAGGAATGCTATTTACATTTCTCAATGTAAAGTTTTTACAAAAAAACAGTCCATCTATATGTCATGATATAGGTCTAAACTACCTTCGAACAATACTGATTACTTTGAGTAATTTTTACTCGCATACAAAATGAATTACAATACATCAAAGAAATTTTAAAAATTTAGCACTTTAAAATAATAATTAAAATTTTAGAGTGTGCAAGCAAAGTTCATCTGAAACCACACATGTACAAGAGCAAAATTTTTAAATCCCATAATATCGATCTATGAATTTCATAAATGCAATTACGTAAAAGTTCAACAAAACCGTACCAAATATAAAGCAAATTTTTTAAAAATTTGATAAGCAAGATTGATGAAATAGTAGTGTACAATTTCATTAAAGTGCTATTAAAAATTTTCAAAATTAAAGAATGGCATCTGAATTATAAGCTCGTTGAAATTTGGACAGACACTTCCGATATCAATGGATTTACCCATCCGATATCAACAAATTTTTAAAAAGTACAACTGCTGGTTGACACAGCAAAAAACCATCACTGAATCTATACAATCTGATAGATATTTAAAAAAAATTCTTGATCACTCAACATTGGGAATTACATCATATTTACGACACAATTACTTCATAACATTTGAAACAGGCCAGCCATACATCATCACACTTTAGCCATCTCTCTTGACAGATATATCTAGAATGAATGAAGAAATTAAAGTTTACAATGGAAATGGCCAATGAAGAAATAAAACTTTTTAGAAATTTAATTTTTTTTAAACTGTACCATTTGTTGACTTTCAATGAGCATTGGAAATAGGACCAGGTTGAAATCACCTGCCATTCCTTTCTTTATTTTCTTAATTTTTGATTTTTTAAACACTAATCTAGACAGAATTTCCAGTTCCCGTTTGAACATTTCAAAAATTTGCAAGATGTTCGCCGAATTATTGGATAAATAGCGATGACTTTAGATTATAGTAGAACTGAGCAGAGTGATGTCAACAGTGTCAAAAATGTTACTGTAACGGTCGAACTTGACGATTGGGCCAGAAGCATGCCGCAACGCGTGTTCTTCGCATGTCCCAGCTTATTGTCACAATTCATGGGGTCATTTTTCTTGTCTTCGATAGTAGACGTCTCGATGTCAGGAAGGATGACATTATCGACTGTGATGTCATTTTTGGTCTTGTCATACTCCTTTAAGTCTATTTCTATTGAAAGAGTTGGAGTAACGTATTTAGGTTTTTGCGTCGTCTGCAATTTGTTCAACTTATCTACTCTGTCATAAGTAGTGGGATTTCTCAAAGGACTCCCTAACAGATTCTCCGTTCTTGTCGTTCGAGTTTTCGGACGGAATGTTGGCTGCACGGTGGTGCCCTCTTTGTTTCGCGATACAAAACTTGTTGATTTTTGTGGAAAAATCATATGCGGGGTTGGATCCATTGTGAACAGCATTGTAGATGGTCTCGTTGGTGGCCTCGTTGGCTTTGGGGTCTTTGCCTCCAAGGGGATTCTACACATTTGGTCCATGAAATCTTTCAGGTATCCCACCCTCCTCTCTATGATGTTGAGATGCTCCAATGCCGGTTTGTCCGGGCCTTGTAACAGCACTGTATGTAGACACTGTAGGGTCACTTCATGTCCACTGAAAAAGGGAGAAAATTAATATAAGTAAAAAGAAAAAATCGTAAATCTTTTAGGGATGTGTTACAACTATCGTTTTTTTGTAAGCTAAATACATGCCCATGTGAATTTACTCACATAAAAGTTCCTCTATTTTCAGTGTGTCTTTTTTTTGCATGACATTTACCTTCTGGAGCTCAGGCGTTGCATTCCCTAAACAGGTGACCACATTTCATTAGTTCACGAACACGGGTAGACTACAGTAACTGCACTTTTGGGGGAAATCGACTAATATCACTGCTGTATCACCTACTTAAAGGATCACTTCAATCTTTTTCATACTTTGATATGTGGCGGATTTTTCCGAGAAAATAACAGTGTTGCCATTCATTCTGCTGTGAGATCAATATTAAGGGACTAATGTATTCAGTGTCAAAGTTGGGACTATTTGGTGTATCTAAGCACTGAGAGAGAGCACACAAATCAACAATATCATGATAGATGACCTCACTATTGTGACAATGTTATGATGTCATGCTCAGCTGATCAGCCAGGCACGCTGCAGACTGTGCAGTCGGCACAAAGACTCAGTGGAAGATAGCTACTTGAACTGGCCACCTGGCAGTTACCTGGCAGCTACTTGAAACTCAGTGGAAGATAGCTACTTGAACTGGATACATGGCAGTTACCTGGCAGCTACTTGGAACTTTGGGAAGTTAGATACTTGAACTACCTGGCAGCTACTTGAAACTTTACCTGGCAGCTACTTGAAACTCAGTGGAAGATAGCTACTTGAACTGGATAACTGGAGTTATTATACTGTATGAACGATTGTGCAGTTTCTACGGTACCTGTTGATATTTGAAATGATACGGTCTTTGATACTGTCTGTATGATTGGTTGAATCTCATATTTTCCCCTCCAGTTCATAAATTTCTCTGGACTTCTCTCTGAAGCTCATTCAGTTCCTACTTTCCCTCTCTTGGTGATAAAAGGTGGAAAATATTGTATCAGGGAACAAATGTGCCTAGATGTAATAGGATAGGCCTTCAACCTTTTGATATCACAGGAATATCATGGCAGATATGTACAGCCTCCTTCATAACTTATGCAAATTTTTATAATGTATGCATTTATATGACATTGTATAGTCATTCTGTAAAAAAATTAGTTTTGTTATTGACTATTATTCATTTTACCTTATTACAATACATGTAGTACAAGAATATTACCCAATGATGAATTGTTACACAGTTTGATATGCCGAGTGTTTTGATTTGTAGACTTTGATTTATCAACAAGACAGTTATATTGATGTGAAACTCTGGGATTATTACTCTAATCAATGTGATTACTCTAGTTATCCGTTTTTTCCAGTATTAGTTCTTATTCTGCGTTAGCTTTTATAGTTATCATAGTATTATAGTTGTCCGTCCGTTAAAACCACGTGACTTTGTATATATATTACAGTATTCTTGACTGTTTTCTGTCTCATTTTTCTGTTTTGTCTGTTGAGTCAGGACAGGATAAGCCACCTCTACTGACAGATTATGTTATTCTAGTTGTAATTATATAGTATACATATTTGCGAATACATTTTATAGCTGTTTGAAACAGCAGAGATTGCAACACAGAGGTTACTATAGACCTGTTGTCAGTTGTTTACTTAACACTTACTTAACATCAGCCAAGTTTCTTTACAAACATGGTTAATCTGACAAAATCAACAGGATGCAATGAATAGTATTATATACATTTCAGAAAATCTCCTAGTTGAGGTCCTGAAATGCGCTTTAGTTACACTTGGTTTCATGTATATATATGTCATGCAGTTTTTATATTAATTATATTTAAAATTCTGATTTCTTCCACAAAAGTGATTATTATTATGCCTCCGCCACCGAGCAGAGGCATCATGTTGTTAGGTACAGCTGTCCCATCCTGTCGCGTCTGTCCCATCCAATGATCAACATCTCTCCTTCCTTCCTCAATTTTTATACTGATAGAAATTCTTGACCCCATTGACCTGTAGGGTGTCCCAAAAAAAGTGAAAGTCTGAAATTCATTGGGGCTAACCACTAAATGTGTTCTATAGTCCCCCTCTGACTCCCATGTAAAATTTCAGCTTATTTGAATGTGTTTTAGATGTTGCTCAAGAGCCCCAAAGATAGAAAGGGGTTTAACATTGAATTATCATGCGAAAATGGCTATTTTAGCTAATAGCTCATAAATTATCCTTTTCAGTCCACCCAAACACATGAATAGTAGGGTGTACCAAAAAACAACAATGTTCTTTGATTTTTGCACCTGTCGGAGGAATTGTGCCTTTTGGTGAGTAAATCAATTGGAAAAAAAAATTTTTGAAATCGGTCAACTCCTTACGCCGGTTTACCCCCTTTGAATAATAAGGGGTCCGAAAACACAAAAAATCGCCGTTTTCATGCAGTTTTTGTCACTAAAGAGAGTCACAGATGAAATATTTCACCCAAAATGCTGTGCATACCCATCAGGCAAGGTTATGACATCTATATAAAACAAACTTGACAATTTTTGTGATGAAATTTTCAAAATGGACGTTTTTCAAGGCCAAATGCCAAAAATCGCAATTTTCCCCTATTTTCAGCATGTTTTTTTCCAAAAGGCAGTCCATTGCAGATACATTTCTTATCTGGCAAGTGTTTTTTGTTCATTGATGAGGCCTTTTTACCCTAAAGGTATTGTCATTGTCAACCCTTGTGCCCTAGTTCATTGCAGATCTTGATTTTGCAATGCTGAATACCAAATAATATGAATAATATCAATCTTCTTTCGGCTTACCTTGCTTGTGTTGAACTGTGCCAATAAATTGCAATATGAATTTTTTGTATGTCATGTAGATGACAATAACCACATAAGGAACCTAAAAGGAAATAGAATCTCAAAGTTCCTATATTGTGTAAAGACTGCAATCATTCATGATAACAATATATAACCTGCAATGTAACAATATATACATTCTAGTATGATTTATTTCAAATGGTATCCATTCCAAAATATATCTGCACACCAAGTGCTGATCACCATACTGACTGACAATCTTTCCAATCATTACAATGATAAGTTACTGATGACCTCTGGAAATAGCCAGAGTAGGGTTAGCACTTAGAACATCCACAGCACACAGGGTAGATACATGCAGACCACATTGCATGCCACTTTGCAATTGGTACCACTGCCAAACATGAATACCAAATATTAAATCCACATTAATCTACACTGTTCTAAAAAAGTTAGGTCCAGAAAGAAGACACCACACTGTCACCACAGAGAAAGAACCATAAGTTCCTATTGTGCATTCCTCAGATCAGTTATGTCATTTATGAAAGTGAGCACTTTTACACCATCCCTGCCTAATTAGTGATGCTGTACTGAGCAAGAAGTTGGAAACAGGAAATTACATGCAGCAGGAATTTGCCACACTTGGAATGCCTACATGTGAGGGTTGAGCATGAGAATGCCAGTCAGTGTTGAGAATGACTGGTAAAAGGTTCTTAATATCACAAATAAATGAATATTTCAAGTTGTAAATTTTATTTATTTTTCTTATTTGATTTGAATTGTGATAGCCCTTTCCGCCTTTTATACTTTTACTGAATCAGTGTTGTGTTTGCATTGTGGGAATGATCTAATTTCATGATGTCTGACTCATTCAGAAATCATTTAGTCTGGGAGCCAAGAGCTCAAAAGTGCTTTATTTAAGGATTTGGCTCACCCCGAAAGAGGGATGGACAATCTATACATCGTTGGAATCGGGAGATTCCCTAGATTATGGAACTTGGGGATGCAGTTAAGAAAAGTGGTGCAATTTTTCACAAATCGGTTACCATGGCAACCAAGTCATAATATTTTTACACTCATCATTGCACTAGTAAAATGCATTTTTTAGGGATTTAGTCCATAGTTAGACTTCATCAAGCCAACCTGGCATGTACTACCTCAATTACCAATTTTGATAGTCATGTGACCTTTTTGGTCACATGACCATACTGACCACCATTTGAGGTCAAACCTCAGAAATAAGCATTTTTTCAAGAGTTCATACAGTATTTTTGACCGCTGTAGCTACAATAATGCCGGTATGTGGATAAATTTAGTCTCACTGGAAAGCCCTTGTTATAAGCTTTAATCTCACACAAAATGTATATACATATCCATGGAAACTGGTTGCCATGGCAACAATGTTTGAAATGACACAAATTTGACTTGAAAATTGGAAAATTCATTTTTAGGGATTTACTCGACAGCCAGACTTCATTCAACCAAGCAGGCATGTCCAACCATAATTAGGCATATTATTGGTCATGTGACCTTCTGGATCACATGACCAAGGTGACCACAATTCAAGGTCAAACCTGAGAAATTGACATTTTATTAAGATTTCATACAACATTTTCTACCACTGTAGCAACAATAATTGTGCAATATGTACAAATGTGGTCTTGTTGGATAGCCCTTGTTATAAACTTGAATCTTACACAAAATTTATATACATATCCATGGAAACTGGTTGCCATGGCAACAAAGTTCGAAATGACACAAATTTGACTTGAAAATTGGAAAATTCATTTTTAGGGATTTACTCGACAGCCAGACTTCATTCAACCAAGCAGGCTTGCACAACCATAATTAGGCATCTTATTGGTCATGTGACCTTCTGGGTCACATGACCAAGGTGACCACAATTCAAGGTCAAACCTGAGAAATTGACATTTTATTAAGATTTCATACAACATTTTCTACCACAGTAGAAACAATAATTGTGCAATATGTGCAAATGTGGTCTTGTTGGATAGCCCATTTTATAGGGTTTCATTACTCGTGTGATGTGTTTAAGTATCCATGGAAACTGGTTGCCATGGAAACAAAGTTCAAAATTACACAAATTTGACTTGAAAACTTGAAAATTCATTTTTTAGGGACTTACTCCTCAGCCAGACATCATTCAACCATCTGGACATGTACAACCATAATATGCATGTTATTCGTCATGTGACCTTCTTGGTCACATCTGGATCTGGATCTGGATTTATAATCAGCAGTCCTCAAAAAGAGTATCGGGCTGATGGGGTGGTGTGCTGTGCATGCTAGTCCATTCGTAAGAGTCTTTTAAATGCTGGTACTGTTTCAGCATTTACTTGTCTCTGATTCAATTTATTCCAGTCACCGATAGTTTTTGGAACAAATGAGTGCTTGTATTGCGTGGTTTTAGGTGCAAGCACTTTTAATTTAAGGTTATTATTCCTTCTGGTGATATTTGTGTTAAATAAGATATCCACATCCTCCAGGGGAACAGCCACTAGTCCTTTAATAATTTTAAATAATAGGATGAGCCTCAGCTCTCTTCTCCTGTCTTCTAATGAAGGCCATTTTAGATGCTGCAGCATGTTGGTGACACTGCTTGTTTGTCGATAGTCATTCGCAGCAAACCTAGCTGCTCGTCTTTGGATCATTTCTATTGTTTTTATGTTTTTCTGGGTGTGGGGGTCCCAGATTGCCGCACTATATTCCAATTTTGATCGTGTCATTGATTTGTAAGCCAGTTCCTTACATTCTCGTGGACAATCCTTAAGGTTCCTTCTGAGAAACCCAAGGATAGAGTTGCTCTTTTTGGCCACCTCTGCAATATGGGTATTCCATTGCAGGTCGTTGTTGATTGTCAGGCCAAGGTACTTTGCTTGCTTTACCTCTTCTAGTACATCTCCTGAGATTTCATAATTTCGGGCCATGGGCTGTCTCTTACGTGACGAGCGCAGTATATTGCACTTTGATGAATTGAAGGACATACCCCAGTTCAGTCCCCACTGCACTAAGGTGTTTAGATCTTCCTGTAATTTATCCTGATCTTCTGTGGACTGTATTTGGCGGTAGAGGAGGCAGTCGTCTGCGAACAAGCGGACTGTGGACGAGACCAAACTTGGCAGGTCGTTGATATGCAAGAGAAATATCAACGGCCCAAGGACCGTTCCCTGGGGCACTCCCGAATCGACATGGACGGTGGATGATCTCTCTCCGTCTACGATTACTGCTTGATCTCTATTCTTCAGGAATGCTCGGATCCATTGTAGAAGTTGCCCATTGATGCCGTAGAATTCCAATTTATGAAGCACACGGTCATGGGGCACAGTATCGAATGCCTTAGAAAAGTCTAATATTGCCATGTCGACCTGGATGTTATCGTCTCTGGATTTCATGAGATCATGTAGAGTTGTGAGTAACTGGGTCTCACATGAGCGGTGTTTCCGGAATCCGTGCTGGTATGGGGATAGTATTCCTAATTCGTCTATGTGCTTCCTGATGTGGGAGCAGATGATGTGCTCGATCACTTTGCACACGACGCAGGTCAATGATACCGGTCTATAGTTGGCGGCTGTATTGCGATTACCCTTTTTGTAGACTGGTGTTATGTTGGCCTTTAGCCAATCTTGGGGTAATTGTCCTTGTTCAATAGTTTGTCTGTACAGTTCTGTCAGACATGGTGCTAGCTCAGTTGACAGCTCTCGCAGCACTCGACATGAGATATTATCCGGTCCCGAGGCCTTATTGATGTTAAGTCTGCTTAGGATCTTCCTAACTCCTTCTACACTGATTTGAAGTTCTGTGATTGGTCTGTACCCTGGTCCGTACAGTCGTGACGATGCATAGATGTCATCTTTGGTGAATACTGACTGGAATTGTTTATTAATTAATTCAGCCTTGTCTTTTCCACTCGTGTAGAGCCGTCCTCGGTCTTTTATGGGGGCTACTCCGATGTTGTCTTGTCTCTGTGATTTTATATATTTCCACATTGGTTTTGGGTCTTTTTCCTTGAGGCCATCAATTAGTATATTATTAATGTACTGATTCCTTGCCGTTCTAATTGCCTTTACAGTGCTTCGCTTCATCTCTCTGTATGACTCCCAATCTGATTCCTTATTTGATCGTCTTGCCTTGTTATAGAGTCTCTGCTTTTTCCTGCAGGCTCTTTTGATTGTGACTGACAACCATGGTGGCTTGTACCGTGGCGAGACTGTCTTGCTGGGTACAAATTTGTTAATCACTTTTTCCAGATGAGATTTCAATGAATTAAAGTTGTCGTCTGGCGACTTGGATGGCAAAGCAGACAAAAAACTATCTCTAAATGCCGCAGTTTCTATGCGGATATCATCCCACTTGGCTTTGGAGTATTGGTACACCTTCCGAGGCCTTTTCTTAACTATGTGGGCTTTGATGTCGCAATCTGTTAAGATAATGTCATGATCCGATATGCCAGGGATAGTTATTGACTGCTTTACCAGTGACGGTTTGTTGGTGCAAAACAGGTCTAGCAGCTTGGATTCTCTGGTTGGTTGACGGTGGATCTGTGTCAGGCTGTGGTCATCTAAGATGTCCAATAGCTTGGAGCTCACGGTGGGGTTTGCTGCTCCTGCTGGGACAGTGTTATTTTCCCAGTCTATATCCCCTGTATTAAAATCTCCACCCAGCATGATCGTCTTTTGGGGAGAGCCTTGTGATTGGATGTTACTGAGGGTTTTGTCTAACTCTTCCATAATTTGTACCTCTTTGGATACTGGGCCCTTTGGTTGTCTGTAAAACGTCCCAATATAAAGGTCTTGATACCCTTGGATTGAGATTTTCGCCCATACTACTTCGGCCTCAGTTTGGATGGCTACTTGTTCTACTAGCAGATTGTCTTTAGTTGCTATCAGTACTCCACCTCCTCCCATTGAACGGTCCTTCCGGATTGTTCCACTGTAATTTGGAGGCAGGAATTCCTGGGTGTTGATGGTGCTGTCAATCTTGGTTTCTGTCATCATAGCAACATCTGCATCAGTGTAGCTCAACAGGTTTTCTATCTCGGCCCTCTTACCAAGGCAACTGTTACAGTTGATTACTAGAGTTCTGAGACCAGGGTGACCACAATTCAAGGTCATATCTGAGAAATTAACATTTTAAAAAGATTTCGTACAACATTTTCAACCAGGGTAGCTGCAACAATTGCACAATATGCACAAATGTGGCCTTGTTGGATAGCCTATTTTATAGGACTTCATTGCACACTTAATGCATATAAGCCATGGAAACAAAGTTCAAAATTACACAAGTTTGACTTAAAACAGGAAAATTCATTTTTTTAATGAAGCCAGACTTCAAATAAAAAAACTGGGCTTGTACAACCACATTGCACATTTTATTGGCCATGTGACTTTCTGGGTCACATGACCATGCTGACCACTACACAAAACCTTGGAAAATTGCATTTTTTGAAGATTTTATTCAATAACATTAGCTTTTGTAGCAACAGTATTTGTGCTATGTACACAAATGTGGTAATGTTGGAAGACCCTTTTCATAGGGTTCAACCTTGCCCTTGTACCCATGTTCACTGGCTGCCATGGCAGCAAAGTTCACTAATTTGGTAATAATTCTGCATCAATATAAAATAATCCAACAAAGACTAACATTAACGCCCATATGTTTTCTCATTATTTACAAAGTGCTCTAAATATTGACGAATACTGAGCCTAAATATAAGAACGCCAATCGATTTTCAGGCTTTTATTTATTAGTAGGCTTCATGAAAAGATGAGCCTCATAGATTCACATCATTGGCTGACATCATAGATTGTCGCCATCGCCTGATATCATCGGCTGATATCATCCAGTGATATGACATGTCACTGACTGATGTCATCCTGTGATGTAATTGACTGACCGACATCACTGACTGCCTGACGTTACTGACTGACGTTACTGACTGATGTCACTGACTGATGTCACTGACTGATGTCAATGACTGATGTCACTGACTGATGTCACTGACTGATGTCACTGCAGATATCACTGGCTAATATCATTGACTGATTTTGCTGGCTGATGTTAGAGCTGACAGCACTGGCTGACATCACTGACACCGACCCCATCATCGGCTACATCATCTACTGACATCACTGACTGATTTCACAAGCTGAAATCACCAGCTGATGCACCAACTGATGTCACTAGCTGACATCACTGGATCAAGCTGACGTCACTGGCTGACATCAATGACATCATTGGCTGACATCAATGACATCATTGGCTGATATATTTGGCTGACATCACTGGCTGACATCATTGGCTGACATCACTGGCTGATTTCATCAAGTGATGTCACTTATTGACATCACAGACTGACATTATTGGCTGACATTACTTTCTGACATCATCAACAAATGTCACCAACTGACATCACTGGCTGACATCATTGGTTGACATCACTGGGTGACTTCTATGGCTGACATCACTAGCTGATGTCATCAACTTACATCACCAACTGATGTAACTTCCTGACATCACAGACTGAAATCACTTTCTGACATTACTTGTTGACATCACCAGCTGATGTCACCAACTAACATCGCTTGATTAAATCATCAAATAATGTCTCTGACTAACGTCACCGACTGACGTCACTGGCTGACATCATTGGCTGATATCACTGGCTGATGTCATCAACTGATGTCACTTACTGACATCACAGACTGAATTATTGGCTGACATTGCTTTCTGACATCACCAGCTGATGTCACCAACTAACATCAGTGGATTACATCATCAACTAATGTCCCCCACTGACATCACTGCCTGGAATCATTGGTTGACATCACAGACTGACTTCAATGGATGACATCACTGGCTGATGTCATCAACTGAGATCACCAACTGATGTCACTTCCTGACATCACAGACTGAAGTCACTTTCTGACATCACATGTTGACATCACCAGCTGAAGTCACCAACTAACTAACTGACATCACTGGCTGACATCATTGGCTGATATCACTGGCTGACATCACTGGCTGACATCATTGGCTGACGTCACTGGCTGATGTCATCAACTGACATCACCAAATGATGTCACTGGCCAACGTCACTGGCTGACATCACTTACTAATATCACCGAATGACCCTACTGGCTGACAACGACTTCACAGGCTGACATCACTGGCTGATGTCATCGGCTGGCAATACTTGCTGATGTCACCAGCTGATGTCACTGACTGACATCATTGGATGACATCATTCGATGACATCACCAACTGATGTCACTAGCTGACATCACCAGCTGATATCACCATCCCTAACCCCTACCCTGCCTTGAAATAAACCAACTGGGCTTATTCAACCACAATTGCATATTTCATTATCATGTGACCTTCTGGGTGAAATGACCATGCTGACCACTATTCAACGTAAAGCCTTGGAAATATGTAATTTTGCATCCAACAAACTTGTTTGGAAGAACTTATGTAATCACTTGCGTAAAATGTTGTTTGTCCGCCGGGCAGATCAGCAGGCGTTCGGGCGGCGGGAAGATAGATTGTTTCTGGGCCTGTGCTTGGCCTCTATTGAGTGTTCATGGATGACATTTAGTACACATATAGCTTGTATGATCTAGTTATGCCTTTTGATGGTTATATTGGTGGATATTAAATACATTTTGAAATAACTAAACAAATACATAAAGTATTTTGTTGGTTTCCAGGCCAAGACTCCATGACTATTGCATGTGCAAGGATGAAATTTGATACAGATGTGGCCTATATGTAGTTGTGCCTTAAGATGGTCTCATTGAGAGATATTCTATACTTTTTGAAAAAATGTATTACAATTCTTATTTCTTTTTTTGGCTAAGACTCACAATTGCATGTACATGGATAAAATATAATATATGGTCTAGTCGTGCCTTTTAAAAGGTCTGATGGAGAATATATACTTTTGAAATATTGATAAAAAATAATAATAATTTCTGGCCCAAGACTCAGTCACTATTGCATGTACATGGACAAAGTTTGGTACACATATATGTCTTATATGGTCTATCTGTGCCTTTTCATGGTCTGACTGGTAGATATTCTATATTTTGTAATATTGAAAAAAAATCTTTGAAATAATTTTTTTTATTTCGGAGCCAAAACTTGCCTGACATCATTGCAAACTTGTGTAATTTTGAACTTTGTTTCCATGGCAACCAGCTTCCATGGATAGTTATACGCATTTTAAAAGTGTGCAATGAAGCCCTATAAAATAGGCTATCCAACAAGGCCACATTTATGCATATTGTGTAATTGTTGCAGTCATCGCGGTTGAAAATGTTGTACGAAATGTTTTTAAAATGTTCGTTTCTCAAGTCTGACCTTGAATTGTGGTCGACCTGGTCATGTGACCGAGAAGGTTACATGACAAATGACATGCATAATTATGGTTGTACATGCCTCGATGGTTGAATGATGTCTGGCTGAGGAGTAAGTCCCTAAAAATGGATTTTCAAGTCTTCAAGACAAATTTGTGTAATTTTGAACTTTGTTTCCATGGCAACCAGTTTCCATGGATACTTAAACATGTCAAATGAGTAATGAAACCCTATAAAGTGGGCTATCCAACAAGACCACATTTGTACATATTGCACAATTATTGTAGCTACAGTGGTAGAAAATGTTGTATGAAATTTTAATAAAATGTCAATTTCTCAGGTTTGACCTTGAATTGTGGTCACCTTGGTCATGTGACCCAGAAGGTCACATGACCAATAATAAGTCTAATTATGGTTGTACATGCCTGCTTGGTTGAATGAAGTCTGGCTGTCGAGTAAATCCCAAAAAATGAATTTTCCAATTTTCTAGTCAAATTTGTGTCATTTCGAACTTTGTTGCCATGGCAACCAGTTTCCATGGATATGTATATAAATTTTGTGTAAGATCGAAGCTTATAAAGTGGGCTATCCAACAAGACCACATTTGTACATATTGCACAATTATTGTAGCTGCAGTGGTAGAAAATGTTGTATGAAATCTTAATAAAATGTCAATTTCTCAGGTTTGACCTTGAATTGTGGTCACCTTGGTCATGTGACCCAGAAGGTCACATGACCAATAATATGCCTAATTATGGTTGTACATGCCTGCTTGGCTGAATGAAGTCTGGCTGTCGAGTAAATCCCTAAAAATGAATTTTCCAATTTTCAAGTCAAATTTGTGTCATTTCAAACTTTGTTGCCATGGCAACCAGTTTCCATGGATATGTATATAAATTTTGTGTGAGATTAAAGCTTATAACAAGGGCTTTCCAGTGAGACTAAATTTATCCACATACCGGCATTATTGTAGCTACAGCGGTTAAAAATACTGTATGAACTCTTGAAAAAATGCTTATTTCTGAGGTTTGACCTCAAATGGTGGTCAGTATGGTCATGTGACCAAAAAGGTCACATGACCATCAAAATTAGTAATTGAGGTAGTACATGCCAGGTTGGCTTGATGAAGTCTAACTATGGACTAAATCCCTAAAAAATGCATTTTACTAGTGTAATGATGAGTGTAAAAATATTATGACTTGGTTACCATGGCAACCGATTTGTGAAAAATTGCACCACTTTTCTTAACTGCATCCCCAAGTTCCATAATCTTGAGAATCTTGCGATTCCGACGATGTATAGATTGTCCATCCCTCTTTCGGGGTGAGCCAACCGCCCATTTTTTCTCCTTGGCTCCCAGACTAATTGTTATATAAGTAGTAACAAGTCTGCATAAAATTGACTTATCGTGGGGAGTTTAAAACCCAATCCGCATCTCAAGCTGGCTTTGAGTCAGTATCAATTACTTTACCAAGTAAAGCTAAGACAATGATAGGCAGAATTATTTCTAATGACTGATGGTTGATAAAGATTTGCTGTGAGAGATAGACCAGTAGAACAATTTACCAATTTTGTAGCATTGAGTATGTCTAGGGTTCCATCATCATAATGATTAGCAAAGTACACATAAACCAGTCTTTATAATCCATTTTCGTTGTAGGATCATTGCAATTGAGAATATAGGCCTCTCAACTGTAAACAAATATGGTAATTGATAATACTAGCTACAAAATAATACATAAAACTAAAAAACCATGATGGAACTGAAGCACGAACTGCAGTGTAAAACTATACATTTCATAGGTACTTTAGTCATAAGCAACAAGACAAACGACAAGATTAATAATTTCATAGCATCAACTTAAGTAAAACAAGAATTATTTGCAATAGATGGCTTATTTTTAAAGACTTCAGGGTTGACAAAGAGGTCACCAATGGGATGAAATGGCTTCATAAATTAAAAAACATATTCATCTGTCAAGAAATGTATCTGTAGTGGCACTGTATCTAAGAAAAACATGCTAAAACGAAGCGAAAAATGAGATTTTTTGCATTTTTGCTTAAAAAAAGGGCAAAACAGATAAATTTCATCACCAAAATTGTCAAGTTTGTTTTATAAAGATGTCATAACCTTGCCTGATGGGTATGCACAGCAATTTGGGTGAAATATTTCATCTATGACTCTCTTTAGTGACAAAAACTGCATAAAAACGGCGATATTTGGTGTTTTCGGACCCTTATTATTCAAAGGGGGTAAACCGGCGTAAGGAGTTGACCGATTTCAAAAATTTTTTTTTCCAACTGATTCACTCACCAAATGGCACAATTCCTCCGACAGGTGCAAAAATCAAAGAACATTGTTGTTTTTTGGTACGCCCTAATGAATAGTTGATACAAATATGTATAAATTATTCTGCACACTGTGGTATCAATTTCATATTTGTAGCTTGCTTGGGTATTGAGAAAATCTACATGTATGGGATATATTTATTTATGCGATTTTCTGTGATTTAAAAAAAACTTCTAAGATTGTTTCAATAGTCTCAAATTGATTGTTCAACATCGGTTGATGTTCTTGTGTCTCTGTCACAGTATGGAACCAATTTGTGATTGTCTCATGTTTAAAATTCAAAATTAGACTGCAATTATTCTTCATTAAGAAAGGTTCTTTGCCTTGGCGTCAATTTTTCATGTAAAATGGTATACATTTGCCAATTACGGAAGAACCAAGTAAGGTACAGATATGAAATTGGTACCACAGTGTGCAGAATAATTTATACATCTTTGTATCAACTATCCATGTGTTTGGATGAACTGAAACTGATAATTTATGAGCTATTAGCTAAAATAGCCATTTTCGCGTGAAAATTCAATGTTAAACCCCCATCTATCTTTGGGGCTCTTTCAAATGAGCTGAAATTTTACATGGGAGTCAGAGAGGTGCTGTAGAACACATTTAGAGATTAGCCCCGATGAATTTCAGACTTTCACTTTTTTTGGGACACCCTATAATGACCTGTCATGGACTTAGACTTGACCTGTCATGGACTTAGACCTTGGATGGCCTTTGACCTTACCTGCCTTTCAAGGTCGCAGACATGGGAGTATGCTGGGGCCCAGGATGAGCAGCTAGCAGCACACTGCAGCACACTGGTACCCTGACAGACTCCACAAATAGGTCATCAGTAAAATAGGCCACCAAAGTAGGACACTCATGTGATTGAGTGATGCTTAGTGAAACAGGGTCCAGTCATATCAATGGCTGTGAACAGGCATCATGAATAACAAGGTGAAACTGTGAAAGCTATTGTGCAATATTGCAGTTGAACATTAAACGTATCTCATCATTTAAATCAGCAACCATAGGACTCTCAAACTATTTTTTTTACAGTTTTAGACTCTGCAATTAAAGTCCTTGATGATAGATTTGGTTCTGAATTTTTTACTGAAACTTCATAGCAGAACTTTTTTCCTCTGAAGACAGAAAAATAAAAATAAAAACGTGAAAATCGGCATTTTTCGCTTACTTAATGCTTAGTCCTGAGAAAACCAATACAGTTAGGTTTATTGAAAAA
Source organism: Platynereis dumerilii (assembly GCA_026936325.1). NCBI lineage: Eukaryota > Metazoa > Annelida > Polychaeta > Phyllodocida > Nereididae > Platynereis > Platynereis dumerilii. The sequence continues at coordinate 1,156,497 of JAPTHN010000056.1, forward strand.
TGTGAAAAAATATCTTTTTGTGTATTGGGTGTCAAGCCAAAACTATGGCATGCATAAAAATCATTTTTGGGTAAATATGGTATCTTTAATCCCAGTTGAGTCTTTTCTCACAATCATTGAAAAATGTGAAAAATTGTTTTTTTTTTTTTGTTTCTGGGACAGAACTAATATAAAAATACCTGCTTACGCAAGTGCTACCCTCGGCCAAGATTTAGATATGGAGGTAAAGGTCACTCGTGTTATGCGAGAACTCATTGTAAGGTCTTACTATCATACATTGTCCTCAACCCTGTGAATTTGGTGATCGTACGATCAATCTAAATGGACTTATAAATGCACCCAAATGGTACACAAATATGGCCACCAAGGTCATAGAAGTATTTGAAGATCATTTGTGACAGAACTCATCCAAGGCCTTATGGTGATACATAGTCCCTGTGAGTTTGACTATTAGAGGGTTAATGTTAGTGGAGTTATCATGTTCAAATGTACACTAGCTTTTTACAAATATGGTCGCCAAGGTCACAGAAGTATGTCAAGGACACTCATGTCTGAAGTCATCTAAGGTCTTATGGTGAAACATAATCCCTGTGAGTTTGATACCAGGTTCAATACTAGTGGAGTCATGATGTACACTACCTTTTCACAAATATGGCCGCAAGTGAGAACTCATCCAAGGCCTTATGGTGATACATAATCCCTCTGAGTTTGTTTATCCCAGGATCAATATTAGCGGAGTCATGATGTACAATACCTTTTCACAAATATGCTGCAAAGGTCACAGAAGTAGGTCAAGGTCAAACAAATCAGAACTCATCCAAGGCCTTATGGTGATACATAATCCCTCTGAGTTTGATAATCCCAGGATCAATATTAGCAGAGTTATGATGTACACTAGCTTTTTCAAAAATATGGCCGCCAAGGTCACAGAAGTAGTTCAAGGTCACACATGTGAGAACTCATCCATGGTCTTATGGTGACACATAATCCCTCTGAGTTTGATGATCCCAGGATCAATATTAGCGGAGTTATGATGTACACTAGCTTTTCACAAATACACAATCTCTGTCAGTTTCATGATCATAGGATCAATACAAATAGAGTTATCGTGTACACAAAGATGTAGGACAGACAGACGGACAGCTAGACAGACAGACAGACAGTAAGATAGATAGATAGATAGATAGATAGATAGATAGATAGACAGATAGATAGATAGATAGAGACTTAGAGAGTTCCAGAGGTAGAGAGCTAGAGAGACAGAAAGATAGACAGATAGATAGATAGATAGATAGATAGATAGATAGATCGATAGATAGATAGATAGATAGATAGATAGATAGGCCTAGGCCTCGGCAGGCTGGCAGGCCTACGTATGCACTCTCTGAGTGTTCGTTCTTGTTTATGTGGAGGACATATTCGGTTCTCATCATGCAGTAAGGTTGATATTACATTCTCCAATTCCCCATGAGTGACATTACTTTTACACCGTAATAGTTTTGCAGTAAACTTTTACTACAAGACCGTTCATGGCCTAGCACCCAAAGACCAAAAATACAACAAATTCTTATAAATACAATAATACAGCCTATGTTAAGTACAGGCAGACTGCTACCTGACAGATGACACAGAAGTCAGTATCTGATCAGCAGTGCTTCAGAGAGATGTTAAGATGACATGACCCTTTGAATTGCTATTAAAAAGGTAATCTTCATTGCAAATGGACAGTCCAATTGCATTTAACAATGGCAGAAGCGTTAAATTTTGCCAATCAATTAAGTGCTAACAATCTGCATATTGATGATTTAAATGAAATTCATAGAAAGTCCCACATTACTACAAATAAACATGATAATAATGATAAAAATTCACATTTGAACCTACTGGGAGGCCTTTTGGCAGCCTTTTTGGATTTCTAACCATAGAGTTGGGTGTTCATTTGTCAAATACTGATAACAGAACTCTTTGGCAATTAAAAACATTTATACTAAAGGGGCTATAAGCCCTCAATTCACTTTTTTTTTCTAACATTGTTTTTTTACTGACTTTTTTGGTGGTACATGCCTACCTGAGTACAAAACCACAAACATCCAGTCAAACAAATATTTTAATTAATGAGTATTAGTAATTAGCCTTTAAAAAAAACTTGGCCGCGGCCTAGTTATTTTAAATGTCATGTTTTTTGGTATTCAAGGTGTTATTGCCAAGTCCATAGTTAAGGGAATGGCACAAAATTTTGAGAACTTCATCTTGACAATATCTGCTTGTGGTTTCTTAAAGTAAAGCATAACTTGAAGTCATTTCTGTGAAGCCACAGTCCATCTTGTCTTAATTTGGGGTTTATTAGGTTTTCTATCATTTTCTTACCATAAATGTGCTGAAACCTTGCAATGCCAAGGTAAATTAGCCAAAAATCTAGTAATATCATTTCAGGTCCCCTTATTTGTCACATAGAGACATTTTAAGGCAAATATCCTAGTTAAGAGTTTTTGGGCTTATAGCCCCTTTAATGCCAAGATTACCAATGTAGACCAATTATTTATGTAAAATTGTGATATTTTTAGTAATTGGGGTAGCCATTTTGGCAGCCATATTAGATTATTGGAACAGATTTGTGTGTAAATCTTGTGAATTGTTATAAGTCAGTTGTATTGGACAATTAAAGTACATTTATTGATGTTTTCACCAAATAAAAGATCAAATATTGACTTCGTTGTGATAAAAGTGAGATTCAGGGAATTTTGAATGGCCATTTTGGTGGCCATTGGGATATGGTACCATAGGGGTTGAATACACAAATCATTAATCACAATATTTGACTTCTCTGAGGTATGTTAACATATTGTATGAAGGTCCAACTCCATATTTTGAGCTTATGATGCAGGAATTGCGAGTTACTCATTTTCGTTGTACATTTTGGCTGCCATATTGGATTGTGACCACTAAGGTTGGGCAGACACCTTTAGGAATATGTTTATTGGGTTTCTTAAAACCTATATTTTGACCCAAAATTAGAATCTCTAGGCCAAACAGAAGTGGAATTATGGCACATTTTGAATTTTGGCAGCCATTTTGGAAAATGGCCGCTGGTGGAGTTAGCCAGAACTTTTGAGGGTACCCTCGCTAAATTTTCTTATTTTGAACCCATCTAACAGAATTTGCAACAAAAAATTGAGTCTGAGAAACTGGTCACGGAACCTATGGCACGTTCCTCTACTAGGTTAAGTTATGCCACAATGACTTGACTTTGGCTGACTCAAGTTAAACAAGAATCCGCAGATTCAAAACCGACCTACCACAATGAAATTGAAGGTGCTATTATTGCCTAAACCACTGAGCAACTGATATTGGAAGATAGGAGAAATTGTTGATTGGAAGATGCTAGACTATTAGTATAGAATCAATGCAGTTTGAACAGATTTATAAAAAAAAGGAAAGATGGCTGCCAAAATGGCCGCCATCTTGGATTTCTCGACATATTCCTCCAAAAATTTTGAAAAAAAAATAATTTTTTTTTTCTTTTTTCTGGGCATGGCGGACGAGGGTTGGGCATGGCGCAGCGTCATGCTCAAATGGCCTAGCTGGAACACTGAATACCTGTACCAAATTTCATAACTGTAAGTGAAATATTAAGGTCACAATGGGCAGTTCAAGAAAGAAGAAAGATGGCTGCCACAAAGTGGCTGCCATCTTGGATTTCTCTCAACATGTTCCTAACTGATACCCACAGCCCCATACCTATTCCAAATTTCATAACTCTAAGCAAAATACTGAGGTCACAATGGACAGTTCAAGAAATGAAGAAATATGGCTGCCAAAATGGCCGCTATCTTGGATTTCTCCGCATGTTCCTCATCCATACCCAAAGGCCAATACATGTACCAAATTTCATAACTGTAAGTGAAATATTAAGGTCAGAATGGTCAGTTCAAGAAATGAAGAAAGATGGCAGCCAAAATGGCCGCCATCTTGGATTTCTCGACATGTTCCCAGTCCATACCCAGAGTCCCATACCTCTACCAAATTTCAAAACTCTCAGCAAAATAGTGAGGTCACAATGGACAGTTCAAGAAATGAAGAAAGATGGCTGCCAAAATGGCCGCCATCTTGGATTTCTCTGCATGTTCCTCATCCATACCCAAAGACCAATGCCTGTACCAAATTTCATAACCGTAAGTGAAATATTGAGTTCATTATGAGCAGTTCAATAAATGAAAAAAGATGGCTACCAAAATGGCCACTACAAAATGGCCGCCATCTTGGATTTCTCGACATGTTCCCAGTCCGTACCCTGAGTCTCATACCTGAACCAAATTTCATAACTGTAAGTGAAATACTAAGGTCACAATGGGCAGTTCAAGAACGAAGAAAGAAGGCAGCCAAAATGGCCACCACAAAATGGCAGCCATCTTGGATTTCTCGACATGTTCCCAATCCATACCCAGAGTCCCATACTTGTACCAAATTTCATAACTGTAAGTGAAATAGTAAGGTCACAATGGACAGTTCACATATGAAGAAAGATGGCTGCCAAAATAGCAGCCATCTTGGATTTCTCGACATGTCCCCGATCCATGCCCATAGTACCATACCTGTACCAAATTTCATAACTGTAACTTGAAAACTAAGGTCACAAATGGACACTTACACATGTTGACAAGAAATGTTTAGACATTGACACATGGACACATGGACATGGCAGTTCAAGAATGAAGAAAGATGGCTGCCAAAATGGCCACCACAAAATGGCAGCCATCTTGGATTTCTCAACATGTTCCCAATCCATACCCAGAGTCCCATACTTGTACCAAATTTCATAACTGTAAGTGAAATAGTAAGGTCACAATGGACAGTTCACATATGAAGAAAGATGGCTGCCAAAACGGCCGCCAAGATAGCAGCCATCTTGGATTTCTCGACATGTCCCTGATCCATGCCCATAGTACCATACCTGTACCAAATTTCATTACTCTAAGTTGAAAACTAAGGTCACAAATGGACACTAACACATGTTGACAAGAAATGTTTACACATTGACACATGGACACATGGACATATGGACATGGTTTACATGAGTCCACTTTCACTACCCACCCCCTCTAATAACCGACGTTAGGTCGGTTTAAAATGATTAATTTGCAAATTACAATTTTAATAAATCTGTTGCCATGGCAACAGCTCTCCCTCAGTTAGAAGCCGTAACCAGTAATTTTCTAAGCTGGATTCAGATAGATGACATTCTGGTGAACATTTTGGTTTATGATTCGGCCTGTTGTACTTCCTAAAGGTATTATGGTAATACACAACCCCTGTTAGTTTAGTGATCCTAGGATCAATATAACTCGAGTTATTGTGGACCACAATATTTTGCTTCACAAACTTGACTATTACGGCATAAAAGGCAAGTCTTTAGAACTCTTAAAAAGTTACCTGACACACCGATTTCAATTTGTAGATTTCCAGAGTACCTGTTCCAACTACTTAGAGCTCAAATGTGGGGTTCCACAGGGCTCTATTTTAGGCCCCTTACTTTTCATCATCTACATTAATGATTTAAATTCAGCTACTACTAACCTACATCCTTTAATTTATGCAGATGATACCACTCTATGTACTAATCTGACATTTTCCAAAATAATCAAAATTACGAAGCAGTCCTTAATAACGAACTAGAGTCAGTCAATAGATGGTTAAAACTCAACAAATTATCATTAAACATAAGCAAAACTAGAGCTATGCAATTCCATAACCCTCAAAGAAATATAATTCATCCAAATTTACATATAGAAAGACATGAAATTGAATTTGTGTCAGAGTTTAATTTTTTAGGTATCATAATTGACCATCATTTGAAATGGAACAATCACATAGATATGGTGTCAAAGAAAATTTCTAAAACCACGGGCATTTTGAACAAACTAAAAAATACTTTGCCCTTACCTGCCATGCTCAACATTTATAACTCCTTAATACTCTCACATCTCTCTTATGGGCTACTTTTATGGGGTTGGAAAAGCCATAAATTATTTAAATTACAAAAAAAGGCCATTCGTATTATTACCAATAGTAACTTTAGGTCTCACACCAGTGGTTTATTCAAGGAGTTACGTACTCTAAAAATTATGGACTTATGTGCACTGCAGGATTTCAAACTTTGTTATAAATATGAAAATAATTTACTCCCAGTATATTTGAAAAATATCATTAATAGTGAAGCCATCCATTACCATTTCACCCGACAGAGCACAAGTGTGAGGCTCCACCTGCCTGCTGTGAGACATGACTTCGCAAGGAATGGTATATCGTATCGACTTCCTAAAATATTTAATTCCATGGAACCTATCATTATAGACAAAATCTACACACATAGTTTTCAAGGTTATAAAATGTATATTAAAGAAAAGTTTTTGGAAAGTTACCCAATAGATTGTCTAATCCCAAATAGTTATATTTGCAATTCATAATTTATCTCTAGGTCAATTCTCGTGTCACCGCTCCCACTACGACCGGGTTCATTATTTTTCCAGGTTCCTTGTGACAAAAATTTAATATATAATTTCTAACAATTTTTTTCCATACTAATATCTCATCTTCTCATCTGATTTACTTTGAATAATTGGTAAATTTGCTTTCCTGAATTATATGTACATTAACTTTCTTTCAAATTATTCATATAATGATTCATAGGTATAACGATTATTAATTCTTTATCTTATTTTATTTTTTTTTATGGTGGCCTCTCGATAGCGGTAATTTTTTAATCTTGGAGAGGTCATCCATGCCTTAATTAAATGTATTTCATTTGAACTCTTTATCATGTATATAATTGTTGGCAAAATAAAATTGTCTGAGTCTGAGTCTGAGTCTATTGTGTACACAAGTTTTTTCACAAATATGGCCGCCAAGGTCACAGAAATAGGTCAAGGTCACTCATGTCAGAACTCCTTCAAGGCCTCACAGCGATACACAATCCCTATTAGTTTGGTGATCCTAGGATCAATACCAGTGGAGTTATCATGTACATAAGTTTTTCACAAATATGGCCGCCAAGGTCACAGAAATAGGTCAAGGTCAGTCGTGTCAAAACTTCCTCAAGGCATTATGGTAATACACAATCCCTGTTAGTTTAGTGATCCTAGGATCAATACAACTGGAGTTATTGTGTAAACAAGTTTTTGTTTACACAATAACTCCAGTTGTACTGTCAGAACTCCTTCAAGGTCCTACAGTGATACAAAATCCCTGTTAATTTGGTGATCCTAGGATCAATACAAATTGAGTTATCGTGCAGACAAGGATGGTGGACAGAAAGATGGACAGCTAGACAGGGCGACAGCTAGACAGACGGACAGACAGACGGACGCCGCTGCACTCTGCAATACCCAGGCTAGGGTGTATCTGATCCCCCTCAAAATGCAAAATTTTGTCACATCCCATCTGACTTTTTTTTGGTGGTGAGGTTCATAGAAAGGAGTAATTCTGCCAAATTTCATCCATTTTGAAGGTTGCCTAGGGGTGGCTGATTTCATTTGAAGGTTGCAAACTCTAAAAAGCTAAGAAAGCACCGAAAATCCTTACATTTTGTGAACAAGTAGAGGGATTATTATCATGGAAATTTGTGGGGACCCTCTTAAAACATGCTCATAATGATTGTCTCCAGAAACAAGGAAAATATTACCAAACCAAATTTCAAGGCTTATTCCAGCTGCTACTGGCTTAAATGTCAAACCATGTCTGTTTAGATGTCAAAAATCGTATTTTCCATCAAAATATGAAAACTATTGACTTTAGGTCATATAAATGTATTGACGTTGAATACAAAAATGGAAATTCTGAACATTTTAGGATCAATTCCAATTTTGTAGGTTCAATGGTTATTGAGATATGGCCTTTTGGGTGAATAATCAATGAATATTCTTTGAAAAATTACTAAATAAACTCATCTCTTGAGACTGAAATTTGAAAGAATAATATAATATGTGACAGACAATAATCTGGGACAGTCTTGAGAATACATAGGCATCACTTTAAAGAAGTGGAAAGATGTTCTATTGATTTGAAAGTCAGTCCCACTTCATTCAGCAACTGGTATGTTTAAGACTACAAGGGCTGAGGGCTTGGACTTGGCTAGTTGGAGCAAATACAAGGGTGAAGACATTGTCTATCAGAGAGAAGAAGATCGGCTATTCTGCACGGGAGGTTGCATATGGATAAGACTGTCAGTGTCCCTACCACTTTTTGTTTTGCTGTCTATAATAGAAGTAGAAATTGAAATCATTGGTGAAGGCTGCGAGTCAATGGCAGTTCAATCTTGTAATGTATTACAGGGACCGTTCAGAATTTATGACTGGGGGGGGGGTGGGAGTTTTGCCAGAACATCCCGTCAAAAATTGATACCCCCCCCTTGAGATTCATGCGGATTTTTAGTACCCCACCCCTAGGTTTCATGCATATTTTTAGTACCCCCCCCCTGGACATATAAACTAATACACACATATTTAGTGTTACACATTGTCACGCGGACAGATTCGCGCCATTTCGCGGACTTTTGCGCGTAAAAAAGCGCGGATAAAGTTAGTTTATGCGGGATTTATAAAAAATGTTCTTTGTTAAAATTTATTACACCCCCCTTGGATGTGTTGTCAAAAATTAATACCCCCCCCTTGAAACACGTGTGAAAAGTTAGTACCCCCTCGAGCAAAACTCCCACCCCCCCCAGTCATAAATTCTGAACGGTCCCTAATTGTGAATTCAAACATAGGCTGCGCAGCAGCAAACCTTCAGCGAATAACACATTTAGAAGATTACAATTACATCATAAAATTGGTGTGTTTACCAAATTCCGTATATTATAGGTATGCAACAGTGGTCGAGTAATGGCATTCTATTATCTGTTATTTGCCTGCTGCCCTGCGATCTACCTGTGTGCTTGCCAGGGTTTGTAAAAGCAGGGAAAGGCCTTATTATACTAATTTACTTATATTATGGTACGGTTTTATGCATGCACCAATTTTTTTCCGATCATTCAAAAAGTGTTAAATACAAGTCAAAAAGCACTGCTACATTTTATAGGTGATACGTGTAGGAAATGGCATTGCTGTATATGCAATAGTGGGCACATTTTGGCTCCTATAAGAAAATAAGTATTTTTAATATTTTTTCTCAATATTACAAAAAGTATAGAATATGTATCAGTCAGACCATGAAAAGGAACAACTAAACCATATAAGTCATATGAGTACCAAACTTTTCCATGTACATGCAATAGTGACCAAGTCTTGGGCCAGAAACAAAAAATATATGTTTTCTCTTTTTTTTCAATATCTTAAATAACATTTAATATTTTCCACCAAACCTTTCAAAGGGCACAAGTAGACCTTATAGACCATGTGTGTACCAAACCTTATCCATTTACATGCAATAGTGACCGAGTCTCAGCCCAAAAACTAAAAAAATAAATATTTTTCTATTTTCCAAATTTTTGGAAAAAGTATAGAATATCCATCAATGAGAAGATCAAAAGGCACAACAAGACCATATAGGCCACATCTGTACCAAATTTCATAAATGCACATGCCATAGTGACTGAGATTTGGCCCGGAAACGAACAAAAATAATGTTTATATTTTCTCAATTATTTCAAAAGGTATTGAATATCTATCAATTAGACCATCAAAAGGCACAACTAGACCATACAGGCTATATGTGTACCAAATTTCATCCATGTACACTCAATAGAAGCCGAGTGCTGGCCCGGAAACGATCTATCCGCCCGCCGCCCGACCGCCCGCCCGCCCGCCCGCCCGCCCGGCGGACGGACAACATTTTTACCCAAGTGATTACAATACCTTCTTCGAACTTCGTTCGCTGAAGGTAAAAAGGGGCAGGTGGTCACTGAGATGTACAGAAAATGTGGAGAGCTTGATTTCCAAGAAATGTATCCAAGTCTGAAACTGTTTATTAAAGAAGAGTCATCAAATGAGAAAGAGGTGATTGAAATGTCAAATTCCACATTGGAAGTCCATCAAAATGATAATGCCATTGTGAAAATGATGATCCATCTAACACTCATGGCTATTCTATCTGAATGTGCACCAGACCATCTTTCCTCAACAACAGCTTGCAAATATAGACATACCACTGCTGAGAAACTGCTGTGGTAAAGCCATGTTAAGCCACAAGTGGGCAATGCCACTGGGCATATGTGCAAGAAATTGATTATAATGATAGCGATGTGCCCGATTCATAATAATACATTTATGAAGACACTATGGAATTCAACAAAAGGGGCATTAGGACTAGGACCTCACATTACTTCCCAGAGTTCCTCGAACCAGTTTTCATAGTATAACAGAGATGGTACCTAGAAGGTAAAAGGGTACATGGACCATACCAAATGTGACCATTCCGCACATTATGAGTGTATTTGCAGCTCTCTATGTGGAAAGGTTGTTGAGATACAGCCCGAAGATCCCGAAAATGGCAATTTTTTATGCAAAATCAAAAGTGGTGGGTGAACAGGCATTAGGACATCTTCAATTGACCTGAAATTTCACAGGAAGTCTTCTGGACTCCATCCACAACTTTTGAGAAGGCTGGGCTCTGATCGGATAACTTTGTCGAAATTTGGTACGTCCTAGCATAGAGTCATTAGAAAAAGCCTAATTTCTTGTTTGAAGACGATGACTAACACTGATTAAAATACATGAAAACATAGGTAGTTGGTATTTGCACCCCATATTTGGTTAGTAGTTTCAGAGAAGAATCAAACTTCATACTGAGCATGTCAGATGCAAGGAAAATGCAAAAATGTTATGTAATAGTCTGTTGAAACATTTATTGATAATATATATATTCAACCGATTTCAATTCTGGTCACCTGCAACAAAATTTTAGTGAGATAAAGGCAATAAGCCATTTTTGACATGATGCTAATGACAGCGTGATGCTAATGATAATTACAGTAAAAATCTTTGTAGGGACCAGTGCAAAACTGGCAGTCTGGCAATATGTGCATGCAATGACCTTATGAACACCAGAAACATGTTCACAGTGATTTTGGTCCAGAAATATGCTGTCAAAATAGAGTAGCAAGGCGTTTGCTAATGACAAATTGAGATAGGACAACTGACATGCCGACAGAAATACTCTAATATTTTGGTTTACATATATGATAGAGAGCTACAGATAGTTCAGTTATTTTCTTGAGTTCTCAGACAACATCAGACACAAGGTTTTCTCACAGAATGTGTGTCCCTTTATTTTTTATTAAGAAACAAATCCGGCGTTATGCTAATGACACAATATTGGAGACATTGACACAACAACCTCCTGCTCTTATACAGAATATTATTTCAGCTTTTGGTGACCAGATTTTAGAAGGCTGACAGTCAAGTCTCCATGTATGGAAGAGTTTAATTGAATCAGAATCCTGTACTAGCACAGGCATTATAATTTCTTACAAAAAGCTCACATTGCTAAACATATCCTGTATACAACACATACAAGGTTGGCAACTCCCTCAAGATTCCTGGTTTGAGAATCCCTGCTGTAATGCTGTCTCAAGCAAGAGCATGAATTCTCAAACCAGGAGTTGCCAATAAGTGCATGCAGTGACAAGCTCTTTTCTCAAAATGATTGTAATGCCTGTGTGTACTAGTTTTTGTGATGCGATCTTTCAAAGAAAGTGTTGGTGGAGACAGGCCATTTTCAGGGGGGTTGGCCACTTCAATGCTATTTTTGGATGGGATAAAAATATTCTGCCACATGTTTTTTGTGTTATAAGTTTTGCTAAGATCCTTGTCTATGACAAATGACAACAAGAGGTCCTCTATTGGTCTTTCTGCCATCATGAATTATTGTTAAACACTGGAGACAAGAATTTCAGACTTATCAAATTTTGACCCATTTATTTTGAAGCTCTTGATCAGGCCTTTCTAAAGAAATCATTATCATTGATGTATCTCTAATATTGACTGAGTTACGGAGAACCGCGGATTATTTTAATGATTGAAAAACATAAATATTGCATAATTTTCAATTGCAATCAGCCACCCCTAGCCCTCAATGGATTTCAATGAAATTTTAGGATTTTATCCAGGACATCAAACCTCAACCCCAAAAAAAAAGTCAGAGGTGATCCAACAATGTAAGGGGGTTAGATGCACCCTAACCCAGGCCATATGAACATGGCCGAGGGTAATGAGCTCATGTTTCCTCTACTTACATGGGCAAGCACCAAGATGCAAACAGAAGTGGTGCGCCATAGCCCAAGGACTCCAATACTAAGGAGTTTTACTGCTAAAATACCTTTTTAAAAGTTTTACCTAGTGGTATAGTTGTACATATAGCAGGATGGGAGGTTACATTGAAGCATTTCTTGAGAAGTTTATCAATGAGAAAAGGGCTGAGGTTTGTTCACTCCTATTCCAAATGACACAAAAAACTTCTAGAACTTTGTGATGATGCCACAATAATGTGCGCCGTGTGTATATCTTATAATAATTGCAGCACAGATCTGAAAATGATATATAACTAGCCGACCCGCGGGATGGGACACACTATGGATGTGAAAGCCAAAATTAAAAATAAATGAAAGTCAACAATGAATTGCTACATGTATACATTTTTATCTACCTGTCTACCTGTCAGGTGGCCTATCCATCTATTCATCAATTTTAAATTGCTGCAGCTCTGTATTAACTTTAAATATTTACTTTTCCTAATATCGCTCATAAGAGGTAAAGGTGTATCATGTTGAGGACTACCACCCTCTCTTCGATCTTGTCAATCAACCCATCAACCCTCGTGAACTGGCTTAAGAGGGCTGCACTTGCCTGTCTATCTATCTATCTATCTATCTATCTATCTATCTATCTATCTATCTATCTATCTATCTATCTATCTATCTATCTATCTGTCTGTCTATCTATCTGTCTATTTATCAATCCAGCCGTCTATATAAATCGATAGAGATAGATTTGGTTTATTGACTGATTGTTTGACGGATTGATTGAAGCATCGTGGGACGAAACTAACTAAAGCCTCTTAAATTCTTCAAAGCAATAACTGTAAAGACAGCCTACAATTGCCAATCCTCATGGATGGAAAATCCCCACACTGCAGAGAACTGGATTCAGTTCAGGTCATCATATATGTGAAGCACTAAGCTGCCAATCAGGGCTCAGATAGCGATCTGCAGTGCTAAATGGCTATCAAAAGAAGCTGTCTTCAGAGGCTTCTTACGGCCTTCACAGACCCGTGACAACTTCTCCAGACATCCCTCTTGATTGTTTAACATCCAAAGTAGGTATATCAGCCATGATTGAAACCTGGCAGGCCGAGATAAATGAAATACGCGTTCCTCTAGAATACCCTGTTTTAGCGATCTGGCAAGAGTTGAGGTTGAGGCATATTGATTGGGTATTGAATTTGATTGAACTGCTAGGATTTATTAATATTTTTGCAAGCAACACATCCAATTTGTTTCTATGTTGAAATCGACACAACAATTCAGGATGGTGATCAATGACTAAAACTCCATCTTTGTCTGGTAACAAATACTCTCTAAAGGTGTTTTTGTATCTAGCACTAGGTGTGTACTCATTTATACAATCTGCCATTCATATTTTGTTTGCCCTAGATCAAATTTGCTTTAAAATATCCAATTTTTTTCAATGCTGGGGATTTGCTTTAAGATATCAATTTTTTTTACAATGCTGGGGAAAGGCTGTAGATTACTCAAATATGGTTTTGTCTTTTGAGTGAACATAAACTTCACTAATAAATAACTTCAAATTATTGACTGCGCTTTGCAAATTTGCTTTGCCACTTTGCTTTGCCACTGCGAAACTTCTTGTGTTTTGCCACTGCACTTTGCTGATTATTCAAAGCCAGCGCCGATTAGTCAAAACCAAACTATCATCAGCTACTAAACAGCTACAGTATCAGATGAAAGTTTAGGCAGCGTCAATTTTTGTCAATATAATGGAAAACAATTTTTGTTTTGTTCGCTTTACTTATGATGAAACTACAGCCTCTTTTATGGAAGGCGTAAAACTGGTCCATTCATTAACATTATGTTTCAGTACCTTCCAGAGTGGTGTTTGTAATTTTGTCTGTACTGTGGGAAAAGAACAAAAGTTTGTTGATTTCATCAGGACAATTGCTCAGGTCAATACAAACACTCGAGTCATTGTATTATGATACTTCAAATAGGCGTCTCTTAGACAAAACCCAGGTAAAAACACCATTTTTGCCATATGACTGGGTGTCAAGTGGTATTCATACTCCGTTAGAAGGATGAAAATGAGTCAGAAACATAATATTATTTTCCTGTTATTTTAGTTGACTTTTTATTTATAAATTAACAATTTTGGCTCATTGAATCGCCATTATTACACCCTTGAAATGTTAAAAAAGTATTTTAAAAAAATCACATGAAACATGATTGAATAACTTGTCTAAAATAACATTATATAACTTAGCCAACTTTCCTCTAATGCACAATGCAATTAAGGGCCTTTGTGGATGTAAGCAGCATCAGGCCGTAAGTTTAGACCACCTGAAATTTTTGTTTATCACACATATTCAAGCAAGTGATAAAAATAGATAAAGTTTTCGCTATTGTAGAACATCCTTGATACATAGGCAAGAAAATCCATTCAGAATTTTTTCAGCTGATCTCCTATTTTCCATTACCGGTATATTGACAAACAAGAATCCGCGGATTCAAAACCGACCTAGCGCAATGAAATTGAAGGTGCCTTTGCTTAAACCACTGAGCAACTGATATTGGAAGATAGGAGAAATAGTTTATTGGAAGATGCTAGACTAGTATAGAATCAATGCAGTTTGAACAGATTTCTAAAAAAAAGGAAATATGGCTGCCAAAATGGCCACCATCTTGGATTTCTCGACATGTTTCTCATCCATACCCACAGGCCAATACCCGTACCAAATTTCACAACTGTGAGTGAAATATTAAGGTCACAATTGGCAGTTCAAGATTGAAGAAAGATGGCTGCCAAAATGGCTGCCACAAAGTGGCTGCCATCTTGGATTTCTCAACATGTTCCCGACTGATACCCACATCCCCATACCTGTTCCGAATTTCATAACTCTAAGCCAAATATTGAGGTCACAACGGGCATTTCAAGAAATGAAGAAAGATGGCTGCCAAAATGGCCGCCATCTCGGATTTCTCGAAATGTTCCTCATCCATACCCAAAGGCCAATCAATACCTGTACCAAATTTCATAACTGCATGTGAAATATTGAGGTCACAATGGGCATTTCAAGAAATGAAGAAAGATGACTGACAAAATGGCTGCCATCTTGGATTTCTCGACATGTTCCTCATCCATACCCACAGGCCAATACCAGTACCAAATTTCATAACTGTGAGTGAAATATTAAGGTCACAATGGGCAGTTCAAGAATGAAGAAAGATGGCTGCCAAAATGGCTGCCACAAAGTGGCTGCCATCTTGGATTTCTCAACATGTTCCTGACTGATACCCACATCCCCATACCTGTTCCTAATTTCATAACTCTAAGCGAAATATTGAGGTCACAATTGGCAGTTCAAGAAATGAAGAAAGATGGCTGCCAAAATGGCTGCCATCTTGGATTTCTCAACATGTTCCTGATCCATACCCACAGGCCCATACCTGTTCCCAAATTTATAACTACGCGAAATATTGAGGTCACTATGAGCAGTTCAATAATGAAAAAAGATGGCTGCCAAAATGGCCACCACAAAATGGCCGCCATCTTGGATTTCTCGACATGTTCCCAATTCATACCCATAGTCCCATACCTGTACCAAATTTCATAACTGTAAGTGAAATATTAAGGTCACTATGGGCAGTTCAAAAATGAAGAAAGATGGCTGCCGAAATGGCCGCCATAAAATGGCCACCATCTTGGATTTCTCTACATGTTCCCAATCCACACCCAGAGTCCCATACATGTACCAAATTTCATAACTGTAAGTGAAATATTAAGGTCACAATGGGCACTTCAAGAATGAAGAAAGATGGCTGCCAAAATGGCCGCCACAAAATGGCAGCCATCTTGGATTTCTCGACATGGCTCCGATCCATGCCCATAGTACCATAACTGTACCAAATTTCATTACTCTAAGTCAAAACTAAGGTCACAAATGGACACTTACACATGTTGACAAGAAATGTTTACATATGGACATATGGACACATGAACACATGGACATGGTTTACATGAGTCCCCATTCACTACCCAACCCCCTCTAATAACCGACGTTAGGTCGGTTAAAATTTGACGCGGCCTAAACTTTCGTCCTAATTTCCAAAATTAGAAGTTATTTCTAAGTAATGTATTTTTCAATGTGGGTAACATTGCCTTCTGCACAGTGCATCACCCTAAGTCAAGATTTTGTCATGATCAGTAATTCAGTATATTTACTATGGGTAAACAGAAGGCAGTGACAAGGTCACAAGGATGAATCTTGGGGTGTGCAGTTGATGACTGCCAGAAAGTTCTGTCAATGAATCAATGAATGATTGACACTTTTCTACAAAATATGCCACTATAAAAATGGTACTTACTGGCAAAATGCTGCCCTAGTTTTCAAATCCAAATCTGTCCTTTTGTAATGCATCCCGGAATGCATCAGGTGTCTTTCGAATGGGACAAGGCATTCACTTATTCTATTTCTGACACTACTATTTGTATTTACCTTTTGCATTTGCAAAAAAGTCAAGAATAATACAATTAGTGTCACTCTGTCCATGATGTTGCAGTGCCTCGAGCAGACTAAATGTCATGACTGCCTATCTGTCCTATAGGGTAAAATGAGTGACAGGCCAGGCTGAGCCCTGATGAGCCAATCACAGAGCAGGGATGAATCATACTCCCATGTTGTCTTGGCAGGTTGGGATCAAGTGCGAGGAGTATGGCATCTACAACTTGTCAAGATGCAAATTGGGTGAATAGCTGCATACTCAATTATCTCAAGTACAGTGGTTATTCAGTAATAATTACAGACCCAAGCAAAATAATTGACAAGTTTACATGCTTCGTCAGATGTAAAGCGATAACTATCTTTGATCCTTTGCAAAACAGAGACTGCTGCACCCATTTCTATGGCCGGATTATGAGTTACGTAATTTTAAACATTGGTAAGTCATCAAAATTGGTGACCTTCGTCATTTCACCATGAAATATCAATTTTGGCTGATAACATGCTATAGTAAACTGCTATTCTTTTTTGCCATTCACCCCAAATTGACCTTCACATTTGACCTTGACCTAATTTTTCAAGGTCAATTGGCGAATTTTAGTGCAAAAATGTGCTATTTTCTGTGACCTTGAACACCATGCAATTTTCATATAGTTATTTTGTTTGTGACTGATTCAAGTACTCATTCAGATGTTTTTCATACGAAGAATTCATATTTCAAGTTAAATCAAAATGGCTGTCAATTTTTGATGGCCTACTGCGACCTTAGTATTTCAAATACAGTTATGAAATTTGGTACAGGTATTGGCTTGTGGGTATTGTTCACGCACATGTGGAGAAATTCAAAATGTCTGACACAAAATGGCGGCCATTTTGGAATTGCTCACTGTTACCTCAGTATTTCACCTAGAGTTACGAAATTATGTACAGGCTTGGTACAGGTTATGGTCTGCGGGTATTGGTCAGGTACATGTCAGACATGGGGTCAATTACTTTAACAGTAATTAATTACAATTACAACTAGTATAACTGATATTGCCGTACGGCAATATCGGATAATCCCCCGCGCCCCCCCTTATCTCCCCTGCCCTGCTTACTCCGTCCTTCCAGTTCATATCCGTCATGATGAATTCTTCATACCATGTATGAACGTAGTAATCTTGCTGGTGCATATACCTATGGAATGTCGTGGCAGGCACAAGGTCAGCTGCTGGGAAAGCTGGCAGTGAGACAGATATGACTTACATGCATCTGTGAATAATTTTTTTAGCTTTATTTTACCAGCAAAGTATTAGAGATATGAGGATGGCCTTATACCACAAAATAGGGCAAAAAATTAGCAACATGTACATTCAGTTTTAAGTGATGTGAAACAATAGTTCATGAGTTATAATTGAATATATAAAATCATTTATTTGAAATTGGCTATCCAGAAGAGCTGTATTTCCTTGGAGGACAGTAAAGGCCATAATTTTACGCATCTTTTGGTATTAATTTCATGAAATTTGAATAACCAGAAGCGGAGCAATGTACATTTCAATTTTGAAATTCAAAAAATTCTCCAGGAAAAACTGTTTGATGTAGGTAATTGATCTTTGGGGACAATATAGAGGGCTGATATGGGTATCCCACATAAAATATTCATGGACATGCATGAAGAATTTCATCGACTTTTTGAGCCGAAAATGTTTTTTAGGCGCAAAAAGTGACATGAAATTTTCAATGTCCGACGCGATTCTACGTCGGGCGTCTGACACTATAATGCTATACACCATTGGAAAGCTGAGAAACAGACCTTTCTTGTGATATGTGATACTTTGCTGTAGCTTAAATAGGGACCGAGATATGAGCACTTGAAAATTTGGTTTTTGGACGTCCGTAGCGCCGAGACCGTTTGTGCGAGCGGTCCGTAACTTTGTGAAGTTTGTACACTAGGGTACATCTGTAAGTGTACCCATTTTCAGCTTTCTACGAGCATTCCTTCCCTGTTTTCCAGAAAAATTTTAGAAAATTTTCATGACATCCAATATTGAAAAATTCATATCTCTGAAACTATTCATGAAATTTCCATGAGACGCCTTTCTGCACTGGAACCTTTGTCAAGGTATCTTACAAAAAATCAGCAAAGCCCAATTTTCTTTTGTTCTCCTGGAAACGCTGCCAGAAATTGATTTTTTATTTTCTCAATAACGCGTTAGTATCATGAAATTTGATCAAGAAATTTCGCAAGAAGTAGCACGCAACAGAGTCACATATTGTGTTTGAGGTTTCAGGGTGTTATCTCTAATAGTTTTGCAGTAATCACAGTTTTCCTGAGCTGAATAATAATAAGAATAATAAGAATAATAAGAATAATAACTAGTATAACTGATATTGCCGTACGGCAATATCGGATAATCCCCCGCGCCCCCCCTGTCTCCCTTGCCCTGCTTACTCCCTTCAACCAGTTCATGGCCTTCATGATGAATTCTTGAAGAGGCTCATATATATTGAAATCAGACATCGCTTGACATGGAGACCTGTGTGTGGTGCCCAGCGGTACCACCCTCAAAGCAATACATTTGCAGTGAATGGTAGGTGAAACCCTAACCCTAATGGGTTATTGTAGACAAACCATGCAAGTTATGGAGCTGTGCTTACATGCAAAAATAGAGCAAAAAATTAGGAACATGTCTAATCAGTTTTAATTGATTTTGATAAATAATGAATGAGTTATAATTGAATATATAAAATGTTATATGTAAAATTGGTTAAAGGTAAGAGGAAGATATCCCTGTAGCTTGCCAGAGGGCGTAATTTAACACATTTTTTGGTGTTAATTACATGAGATTTGAACGATTATAACCAGAGCAATTTACGTTTCAATTTTGAAATTAGAAAAATTCTCTAGGAAAAAGTATTTGATGTAGGCAAATTTCCTTTTGGCACAATATGGAGGCCCAACCTGGGTAGCCCGCATAAATTATTGATGAACATCCATTAAGTTCTTCATACACTTTTTGAGGAAAAACGTTTTGATAGGCCCAAAAAGTGACAACAAATTTTCAATGGCTGACGCGATTCTACGCCGCGCGTCTGACACTACTATGCTATACATCATTGGAAAGCTGACAAACAGACCTTTCTTGTGATATGTCAAACTTTGTTGTAGCTTAAATAGGGACCGAGATATGGCCACTTGAAAATTGCGTTTTTGGACGTCCGTACCGCCAAGACCGTTTGTCCGAGCGGTCCGTTACTTTGTGAAGTTGGCACACTGTGGTACATCTGTATGTTCACCCATTTTCAGCTCTCTAAGAGCATTCCTTCCCTGTTTTTCAACAAAATTTTGGTCAGTTTTCGGGATATCCAATTTCCAAAAAATCATATCTTGAAATGTGTTCATGAAATCTCCACGAGACGCCTTTCTGCACTGGAGACTTTGTCAAGGCATCTTACAAAAAATCAACAGGTCTCAGTTATGCTTAGGTTCTGAGAAACCTGCGCCGGAAATTTGTTTTATATTTTCCTCATAACTCATAAGCATCATGAAATTTGATCATGAAATTTCGTATGAAGCAGCGCGCAATGGAGTCGCATATTACCCTTGACTTGTAAAACAGGATCTTTAATAGTTTTGAAGTAATCGCAGTTTTCCTGTGAGAATAATAATAATAATAATAATAATAAAAGGTAATCGAAGAATATCAATATAATCCCCCGCCGCTGCGCGAGCGGGGGATTATAATAATAACTAGTATAACTGATATTGCCGTACGGCAATATCGGATAATCCCCCGCGCCACCCGTTTGTCCCCAGCCCTGCTTGCTCTCCCCTTTCACATCATGTCCTTAATTTGTGTTTATCCCCTGGCCATCATTTTAGGGAATGAACTTCCTACCAAGAGATGAACATCATAGATAGAATCTGTGGCAAATATATTAATAGACACATTTCTGGGGAATTTGGCCTTATTCCCTGGCTTTGCACTGTGCTAGCATTTGCAAGACATCAGATATACTGTCTCACAACTATAGGTACTTCTGCTCATCATGGTCTCTGCTTGTACAATTACTTCTTTCGGTGCATAAATACAGGACATATATGCCTTATCACCCAACACCTCCAAAACGCCTTCCCTTCAATGTATATATCATTCCTTTGTCATGATAGGCGTCAGTCTGTACCTTCCTATTGATCAATGTGCTGCTGTTTGCATTGCGTAATGCTGGGGCCTGGCAGCAAAACCTGGCAGTGAGGCAGAATGGTCCCGACAGCAGACTAGTATGCATCTGTGAATTATTTTTAAACTTTTTCTTTTAAGGGGAAGGAAAAAGGACTGGTAGATATGGTTATGTGACAAAATAGGGCAAAAAATTAGCAACATGTGATTTGACTTTTAACTGATTTGAAACATTAATACAAGAGTTATAATTGAATATATGAAATCATTTATGTTAAATTGGCCATGAGGAACAGGTAAATGGCCTTGGAGGACAGTGCAGCTCATAATTTTACGCATCTTTTGGTATTAATTTCATAGAATTTGAATGAGTAGAAGCAGAGCAATGTGCATTTCAATTTGGAATTTCAAAAAATTCTCCTGGAAAAACCATTTGATGCAGGCAAATTTCCTTTGAGGGCAGTATGGAGGAATAACAAGGGAATAAGTAAAAAAATATTCATCAACATTCACAAAGAACTTCATTGATTTTTTAGCCTAAAACGTTTCGAAGGGCTCAAAAAGTGACAACAAATTTTCAAGGTCTGACGCGATTTTACGCTGCGCGTCTGAGACTATAATGCTATACACCATTGGAAAGCTGACAAACAGACCTTTCTTGTGATATGTCAAACTTTGTTGTAGCTTAAATAGGGACCTAGATATGGCCACTTGAAAATTGCGTTTTTGGACGTCCGTAGCGCCAAGACCGTTTGTCCGAGCGGTCCGTAACTTTGTGAAGTTTGTACACTGTGGTACATCTGTATGGTCACCTATTTTCAGCTCTCTAAGTGCATTCCTTCCCTGTTTTTCAACAAAATTTTGGTCAGTTTTCGGGATATCCAATTTTCAAAAAATCATATCTTGAAATGTGTTCATGAAATCTCCACGAGACGCCTTTCTGCACTGGAGACTTTGTCAAGGTATCTTAGAAAAAATCAACAGGTCTCAGTTATGCTTAGGTTCTCAGAAACCTGCGCCGGAAATTTGTTTTATATTTTCCTCATAACTCATAAGCATCATGAAGTTTGATCATGAAATTTCGTATGAAGTAGCGCGCAATGGAGTCGCATATTATCCTTGACTTGTAAAACAGGATCTTTAATAGTTTTGTAGTAATCAAAGTTTTCCTGAGCTCAATAATAATAATAATAATAAAAGGTAATCGAAGAATATCAATATAATCCCCCGCCGCTGCGCGAGCGGGGGATTATAATAAAACGAACAATATCAATATAATCCCCCGCTCGCGGCGGGGGATTATAACTAGAAAAGCACATGGAATGTGCGCCTCCAGAGCTGGATAGTTGGGTTGCAACCGGTCCCCCTAGGCCAATGTTGTGTTTATAGAAATACATAGAACGGACATGAGGCTGTATGATGCCATCCCAAGTTCAGGTCACCAAATCCTCCAATTCACCAAATCCACCATATTGGAACTGCCCTGAGACATGACGTCACAATAGACTAATTATGATGTGATGTCATTCCATTGTTATTAGTGACATCACTGTTATTGGTGACGTCACATTTCCATTGTTTCAGGATACAGTGCAGTTCCAAGATGGTGGATTTGGTTGCTTCATCTGCCAGAGCCTCATGTCCGTTCTATGTATTTCTATGGTTGTGTTGGGGCAACTGGGGGCTTGAAGAGATACCTAAAAACACCCTTGTTTAAAATTAGTGGAAGAGCCTTATACAAATAAATACTAGAAGGCAAATTGGAATTTGCATATCTGGACGGTGATAATCGACCTGACCATTCTAAATCAAGCTAGTGTTAGTTGTTCGGTATGCTGAATTATAGAAGCAGGGTTCCCATTTTATTAGGACATTAGCCCTAAGTGGCCTTGAGAGGGAGAAATGCATATTTTGCAAGACATGTAGCAACGCACAAAAGTGTTTTGAATGATACTTATGTTGAATTGGGAGAGATGAAAGTTTGTAGGGCTTGACAAGTCGTGTTAATACTGAGTTATGTTGAGTAATATCATGACGCATTTTTTGCAATGGCACATGAATGTAGAATCAATTTTAGATCCCCCGAGGTGACACCCCGAGGTGACACCCCGAGGTGACCCCCCCCCCCCCCCCCCCCGAGGTGATCCCCCCCCCAGGTGACCCCTTAGATAATCATAATTCATTAACTGTATTTGGTTACACAAAATATCCTTTATATGATTTAATTGTTGTAATCGCAACTCAGGACAACCATGGCAAATCCAACACCATCCCATGTACCATCCTAGCACAAATAGGCCTACTGCTGAACAATTTGACAACTTTAGACAACTGCTGGTTGCTTCATTGAATCAACAAATGGCAATCAACCTGATAGCACTTCACTGTTTAATCCAATTAGCAAGGGCCCAGAGGCCCCAGACCCCCATGTGCAGTGAACCGTAGCACAGCTGTCATTGCTAAGTAGACCAGTTGTGTCACAGTTATGATATCATGAACAATAGAATGTTCAACTAGAAGGCACATCAAGATAATGTGCAAAGGTCGGTAGAATGCAAATTTCAAAATGAGTGTCAAAGTAGTTTCGTTTTAAGAGGAAGATACAGATATTCATTTGGGGATCCTTTCTCTGACTGGTAAAATATCCAACAATGAAATCGTAGTCTGCTATTCCAATGAGGGTGATTGTCACTGACTGGGTAAAATAAACTTGTTGGAGTCAATCTAAATATGTGATGCAGATTGTTTGCAAAATTTATATCATTGAGGTGAATGATAGAATTGTGATTGTGAAGAATGATTGTTTGCCAGTTGCCAATATAGTCTTGAGAAAAGTGCATGTTTTCTTTATGGGCAGTCGCATTCAGTATTCCCCAAAAGATTGCTCAGGCCAAAATGTAATAGAAAATTTGGGATATAAAGGCAAGAGATGAATTCGTACTCATTCACACATTGAAACAAAGAGTTGGTTAAAAATTCATATTTTTTGGAATCGCCGAAGTTCCAGGCAAACCTAAGACAGGGTGTCTGCACCAGACGTCAGGGGCTCATATATGTACATGAAGGCCGGTGGCTACCGACCTTAATAATTGTGTTGGTGTATTTAATCTAATATATTGCCATTAGTAGGTAATTCGTCTTTGTGACAATTGAGTAGTGTCAAAGAAAGAAGTGTCAAACACATTTGCCAATCCAATTGAACAGTTCAATTGGTTGATAGAGTCAGACAACCGTTGCTTGATTCAACTGCCTTGTCTTAACATTCATGACTAGACGAAGAGCCTTGGAGCTATGGAATCGCCTAGGATAGATTTTAACAATGCCATGGCGACACAGGCGGAGCGTAAGTGCGATCGACGATCGTCGCCGACAATCGGCGAATCGTTCCATCACTACGGAGAGTGTCCCCCTAGCGGGAAACCCAAGAACTACTTGTTCACAGCAGCAAAGATGGCGGGAACCAGCCAGACAACATCAACCAATCAGATCGCTTCATTCCAATGGCAACCAGCTACTCCATAGGCCACTGTATAGGCTCTGACTCTATGTATCGATGGACTGGTCCCCCCTAAGCTACAGACAGGAGGGCCAGAGAGCAGTCAAATGCATCAGATTTAGTGATTTCTGCCTATTCTCGACACTATATGCATCTATCTAAGGTTGTTACAGATAGATCTAGCCCTAATCTATTTGCTGCATCACTCTGACCCTTTAGGATGGCGTGTGTGCAGAGGTGGACAAGAAAATAGAGTTATGTTGAGTAAATCACTGTATGTTATGTTTAACAAACACAGGAAATGAAGCCTGACAGAACTGGTAGCGTCGCTGTACAATCCATCTGAGCTGCAAGCAGCTCTGGAGGAATTACTTAGCAATGTGCTCAATTACAATTACATTGCAATTACACTACAAATTGAAAGTAATTAATTACAATTACAATTACTTTTGAAAAGTAATTTCAATTACATCCAATTACTTTACAATTACATGGCAAAAAAAATCTCAGAAGCTGTTTTAAATTCCTAGTAGTGTTATTGTTCCTAGTTTAAAGTGCTATATATCATGTTGGTAAATCATCCCTGGCATTGGTCCTTTAAAGTTTATACAAGAGTTAATAAAATTGTGCAAACTGTTCCAAAATATTTCAAACTCATGTCTTATATTGTCAAGACCTATAGTTAACCCTTTTTGTCATCAGACAGGAAAAAAGTAGCATTTGGCAGTTTTTGTGTAGGGTTGAACTTTTTGTCAAAATAAGTTGAAAACCTCTTGTAGGCATTTACACAGTCTTCAAATAGCCCAAGTAGATGCTGATGGGATGCAAAACAAACTAACTCACTACACATGTACAAAGATAATATGCATGGAAGAAATAGTGAATAAGTCAATAATGGCTTCTCTTATTGGTACTATTTGGTTGGATTTGATTTGATTTGTTGACATCATAATAGAAATATTTCTAGACGACATGACAGTGCACTGCCATGCAAAATTTGGTTATGCATGACTGCTGTTCCTGTACCATCAGCCATTATCTAAATATCATAACATAATTAATTTTCCATGAAATTATATTTTCAAATAACTGATGAGTAGAGCATTGACTGTTGAAAAATATCATTTCATCCAACTTGTTTCTTTGCTTTGCCCTCTTTTGTTCCTAAGCTTGTCTAAGTGCCCCTATCTACTGTCATTCTCTAATTCATTCATATGTACTCCCATTGTTGCAGCATTGTGTGTTATCAGATCAAGCATAGTACACCCCTATTGCATAATATTATGAATTGATAAGACACAACAAGTAGATATATTCCTCTTGTTTCTGAATGGGAGAATATTGTCTCATAGTCTATTGTTGCAGCATATCAAAACCCATTAGTATCTGGTGATAGAATCAAAAGAAAACCCATAAGCGTGACTATCAGGTACTTTTTGATATGTTTTTGATAAATTGACAGATATGTAGAGTCAATTACTTTCCCAATGCAATTACTGCAATTACAAATTACTTTCCACTTTTTGAGCTCAATTACAAATTACATTCAATTACTTAGAAAAATGTAATTAATTACACTCAATTACAATTACAAATTACAATTACCCCATGTCTGGTACATGTATAATATTCAAGTACAATATTCAAGTAAACTGAACCAAATAAAAAACGCAAAACTATTGCCAGGGCTTTATTTGTCTCCATAATTTTCAGATGGGTTGGTGAGTGTATGCATATGAGTAATCAGGTGTCAAAGAACTCATCTGTATAAAATCACTAGAGTGCGTCAGTTTTTTGCATGTTTGTGGCCAAGTTTATCACATTAGGGTCTGGCCAGTGGGTCGATATGTTACAAACCCCAGAAAGCAAATTTAATGATTTCATGTTAAAGTTTGAAGGAAATGATGGAAAGGCCTTAAAATAGACTTCAGTTGGTGCCACTTAACTTGCTAAAAAGTAAGGTTTTTGAGAAGTCAGGTCAGAGTTTGTCACACACAATGCTATTCCAATGGATAAATGCGACTATGGAAAGAAGTCGTTGAACGGCCTATTCGATAACTGTGGAATGGAAAAGGCTCACCGTCCATCAGAACGACCTTACGCTATCTTTGTAACAGCTGCAGAGGTAAAAATCATTATTGCCTGTGCTATCCTTGTGCTGTTTCACAAACTACACATCTACTCCAGTAGGAAAAGGACAAGGAAGGTACACATGGCACTTCTGTGTGTCCAAGCTTGCTATACAGGTTGTTTTAGGTCCTTTTAATAAACGCTAAGCCTTTTCACTCTGTTGCATTTGTACAGGCCATTCCAGGACCATTTTCCATAGTTGCATTTTTGCATTGGAATAGCATTGTGTGTGACAAAATCTGACATGACTTTGCAAGAAAACAAAATTTTAACAAGTTTCCTGGCACCAATTGAAATGGATTGTGTGGCCTTTTGCATCATTTTCTTCAAGCTTTCACATGAAATCATTTGATTTGCTTTTTTGGGTGCCTGACATCTCAGTCCATTGGTCATACCCCAATGTGATAAACTAGGCCAAAGATGTGCAAACAAATAGTTTTGCGTTTTTTATTTGGTTCAGTTTACTTGTCAATGTACGTGTCAATGTACTTGTCAATGTACTTGTCAATGTACTTGTCAATGTACTTGTCAATGTACTTGTCAATGTACTTGTCAAAGTACTTGTCAATGTACTTGTCAATGTACTTGTCAATGCACTTGTCAATTTACTTGTCAATTTACTTGTCATGTTACTTGACATGTTACTTTTGCATTGAAATTACTATTGAAATTACTTTTCCAAGTACTCTTCAAATTACTTTTCCAAGTACTTTTCAAATTACTTTGAAATTACTTTTCAATAACGTTTCAAATTACTTTTCAAATTACTTTGAAACTTTTCAAATTATTTCTGTCATTTCGTTTTTCGACCAATATTTCTAGGTGAAGTTTTGTTACTGCTTGCAGTTACTCATTTCTAGTTTAACTTGTTACTGCCAACATTTTGGAACACTTCAAAATAAAAAGTGTCTCACTGTGCCCCGCTCTCCCCTATAGGCCTATATGTATGTATCGATCAATTACCCAATCTTTCAAGATATCTATAGATCTATCTATCCATTCGCACTTGCATTGTAAATTTTCATAGATCCATTACTGCACAGATTTTTTAGTGCTCTCTTGGGCTGAATTCGCTGTGTGAATATGAGACGGTGGCTTCAGTTGTATGTTGAAAGGGGGGGGGGGGTGATTTTCAATGTTATTTGGTGGGACAGAGTAATTAGCTATCTGTACATGTATGTAAGTATCTATCATTATCTATTTATCTATCGATCTATCTGTACCTATCTATCTTTCTATCTATCTATGTATCTATATATAGCCTAGAGGCCTATATTTATCCATGAATTATCTATCAATCTGTCTATCTATCAAGATATCTATCTTCTTTTCATAAGCCCTGGCATTGCATGTAAGGGACCGTTCAGAATTTATGACTGGGGGGGGTGTAAAAAAGTCCGAATAAAATGAGTTTATGCGCGTTTTTTTACATTTTTTCTTTGTTAAAATTTCTTACCCCCCTTGGAAGTGTTGTCAAAAATTATTACCCCCCCCCCTTGAAACACGTGTGAAAAGTTAGTACCCCCTCGGCCAGAACTCCCACCCCCCCCCAGTCATAAATTCTGAACGGCCCCATAAATAATTTTCATTAAAAGACATAGCTGTATCTGGATTTATCTATCAAATATTTTAGCAATATGAGATATGCATGATATTGGGGGTAATTGCCCCCCCCCGCTCATTTCTGTCACCTTTATTTTATATAATACATAATTAAACATTTCTTACTTCAATTTAATAATTAAACATTTTAATAATAACAGGAGAGATAATCAACAGAATATGTAATAACTTACTATCCATAGAATTCTGCAGTTTCAAAAAAATCAGCAGGAAGCTGCAGAATTCTGCAGTTAATGTCTCCTGGATTCAAACTCCACCCTCCCCCCCCCCCCCTGCCAGTTTTCCCTGCTACCCTGGCTAGGTACATGTAAGCCAAAGACAGTATGTCTTTGATGTAAGCCTTGATCTTTTAGGGGGGAGTCCATCATTG
This sequence comes from Platynereis dumerilii, assembly GCA_026936325.1. Lineage (NCBI taxonomy): Eukaryota > Metazoa > Annelida > Polychaeta > Phyllodocida > Nereididae > Platynereis > Platynereis dumerilii. Next base: position 1,185,001 of record JAPTHN010000056.1, read on the forward strand.
TCTTTGATTTTTTTTCCCAGTACAGGCATCCTCCCAAGCAGTAGTCTTGGCAGGGTGAGTACAGGTCACTGCATGAGAACTGGGAATGCGTGGGAATAACTTGTAAAGAAACCCACAAAATTTCACTGAAATTTGGGGAATGTTGAAAAAACCACAAACAGTTGCAAAAAACCAGGGGTCTTGGTAGGGTATTGCAACATACTTATTTATTGGTCAGAGCTAATAAAAGCTTGAATCTTGAAGCATGACGTTTACCAGATACTGGTAACTGTCATGCTTGAAGCAAACCCTAATCTGGGGGGGGGGGGGGGGGGGGGTACTCAGCCAAATTTTGATACGGATGAATTTCATATCCTATGGTCAGGTAATTATATAGGCCCTATAGCTTAATATATAGACACTAGAAGGCCCGTTGTGATAATATTTGACAGTAGCTTGAGGGAAGCATCATAGCCTTTTAGTTATAGACAGTTCAGAATTCGTGAAAATGTGAAAAGACTTTATTTTGGAAATATCAATTGATAACCAAGGTGAGTGAAGCTGTGCCTTTGTGTGTCAATAATCGGCGATGTGTTTGCCACAAACTTGTGTGTATTTGGACAACTTAGAGGTCGTGTGAGAGTTGAGGATGTCTTAATTATTATAAGTTTGAGATATCACATCTGGGCAATTCATATGAAAACTCTATGCATAGTAAGACCTACCCCTGGCCACATCGTAGCACTGTGGGAATGCATTGGGTGGATCAAACCATGTCCCTTGTACCTGCCATGATCAAACTTACGAAATGCAGCATTGAGGTATCAATAGGCCTATATTAGGTATGGTTTGTGATGAAATTTCCGCAATATCTGTTTGGCTTTAAAAAAAAAAAGACATGGTAAGTCAGTGATTCGGTTTGAAGGATAACTGGACTATTTAAGATGTAACCTTGTTGTGGTGCAGGTGCATAGATTGTTTTGGAGTGTGTCAAATGGTCAATGAAAATATTTTCCCGTGTGTGTGGGTTATCATGGTTATATCAATTTTGTTTGCTATCAGGCGTGCTTTGCAATGTGGCATTTAGTTGTTGGGCTGAACATGAGATAGGTTACTTGAATATATCACAGGCAGCTGAAGCTGTTACTTTAGTGGCTGTGCCTCCCTCTGAATTGCATTGGTTGAGTGAGAAGAGCAGGGGGAGTTGGTGCAAGTGAAGAGAGAGGGAAATTAATGGCGCTGTAAAGGAGCATGAAAGAATTGCATGAAGAGGGCTGCAGAAAAAGGTGATTAGAAAGAAATAAGGGAGGATTCCGTGGAATTTTAGTAGCCACACTCAAAGGCAATGTCAATAGGAAGCTTCATGCATAATGTTGTGAGTCTGAGTAGAGTAGATATGGAGGAGTAGAGGTGACAGCAAAGTTGAAGAGATAGACTTTTAAGAGTAGGATAAAAAGGAAAAAGTCGTCGCAAAAGGTGTGAAAACTAAATTGCAATTAAGAATAACACCTAACACCTCCAAGTTCAATGCAAATTAGACATCAAATAATTGCAATTTTCAAGACAAAACAACACTGTCTGATGTCCAATTAAGAAGTGTACCCTATGGTCAGGCTCTCCTGGCCTCAAAAAATGACCCTTTGGTTAGGAAATCCCCTTAAAAACCCTATCTTTTGAGTGGCACATAGGTAGTATAACTGCAATGTGAGTGCCCCCCCCCCGGGACCCTAATACAGACTTTCCATTGAAGACATTTAAAATTGCAATAAAGGGGAAGGTAAAACACAAAAGACAAAGACAATCATCTCTGAGTGGATTTCTAGTTCCTCATCACAACATTGCTTGAAAGCTGCTCTTCAATTATATCAAATTTCTTGCACCCATAGGTATTCAGGAAGGATAGCTCAAATGTTGAAGCATACATGAAGCATACAAAAGATATAGAGCATTGATATTCCTTAGTGAAGTGTCAAGTTGACCTTCATCTCAGATCTGTGTTATAAGCTCCAAATGAGGAAAGATTTTACAGTGGAGGTCCCTAACTAAAGGGGCAAAAAGAATCAGCCAAGTGCTATTTGTCATCAATTTATGTGTACTGCAGCGGTGGAGCTTCTTGTGTTTCTGGAGGGGGCCACTAGGAAGTTGGCCTTGCAGATATACTTTCCCTTTAGCAGGAGTACCCTCCAAATTTATCTCCAATAATATGTAAATGGCACGGCCATGAAATTCGCGCAGCTCTTAAAAAGTTTTTTTAGCACTTATGGTTTTACCATAACTTTCAAACTTTCATTAAATTTATTTCATATTCAATGTATGAAAGGCAGTTATGTTACTGTTTCAAAGAAATTGAAAGACGGATATATAGAAAAATAGAGAGAAATTTAGACTAGAAACTATAAGAAAAATAAAATAGATCAAAAATAGAATATATATATATATAGAAAGATAGACAGATAGATAGATAGATAGATAGATAGATAGATAGGTAGATAGATAGGATAGCAAATAAATTGGATTAAGAATGAATAGAATTGATAGATAATCAGCTAAATAGTAAAAAGGAAGACTACACTGAAAGCTACCAAATTAAAGTCTATGCTAGATTGTTGATATTACATAATAGTGATAACAAAAACAATAACATGATCTGCATGTAGATTAATTGCTCACTGTTACATAATCATCAATTGACAAAGATTATGTAACCTTAGGCGACACTTAATTGATCTTTAGCTTCGCGGACCCACCGACACAACAGAATTTCTGCCAGACCAAGAAAAAAAATGACCACTTACCAATTTATTTATTTTGCCTACCGCTGACCTTACCTGATCTGAAGCTGATTCCCGATGGTGAAAAGGCAGAGGAACCACACCTAGCTTACCTGAATGGCACTTTAAAAAACAGTGCAAAGAATTTTTCTCATTCAACCAGCCTCATGTGCATCCCACATCAGTTATTTCACCCATATTGAGGTCACTTTTGAAATACTTTTTCTTCTCTGGTTGTTACCAAAATGTCACTTTTTATTGATCAATAAGGTATTTCATACTAAATACTTTGTACTAAATCTAATTTGAACTTTATATTCCTTTATGAAATGACTAAAAATCAGGTTAGTTCAACTCTTGGTGGCACCTCAGTCATGAGAGCCAAAGACAGTCATGGTGGCTCCCCCTATAATTCAACATGTATATCAGAGCCAGGCACATTTGGGTTTATCAGTAGGCCTTTTTAAGCTAATATGATTACCTTGATATGCTTTGAATCATGTCTATATTAAGCAATTATAAGCAATTAATTAACCAATCAGCAAATAAACACATTCCAAGGTTAGTGTAGCATGTGTCAGTTGTAGCCACAGCAGCATGCATGCATGCATAGTGCAATGTCACATCAGAGCTTTCAGCTCTCTGGGAAGGAGCCTAATCTACCAATTCACTCATGAAACTTTATGACACACATTGAAATGATCCTGATCACGTTTGCATCAATCACCAGGTCAGATTTTGATCAGTGGGGCTATGTACTGGTCTTACTTTTGTCAAAATCCAGGCGCCTGTCAAATACCTAGGACAGACATCATTGTTTTTTTAACTTCTTGAAGCCACACTGTTTCTAAACAATGCTAAGGTTAGCAGCAGGAAACTCCTGGCATTGTTGGGCCCAAGCGAGATATATAAGATCCCACCCTGTGCATCGAACTACAATTCGTTGACACTAGCCAACTGCGTGATGTGCCTAAAAACCACGTTCCAAATTTTTGCTTTTCTGCCATTCTGTCTGATCCAAAAATTGTACAAAAAACTTCTTTTGGCAGCATGCAGAACTTGACAATTTTTTTTTTTTTTTTTAGACCGACCGACCCATGAAAATTCTGATTTTAGGCAAAAAAATAAAAATTGAGATTTCAGTTTTTTTTTTTTCGTCCTACCGACCGACCTAAGAGAAAGAGCCTCGAGAGGATCCGAGAAGCTAAAGATCAATTATGTGTGGCCTTAATTTTGTTATGTTTTCTTGTTGTCTGTTTTGAAATGAAATCAATCACATGTTTTAAAATAACTTAATTTAGCTTGTCAAGGCTTATAATGAACTATTCCATAAAAATAATAGAAACAGGGAATATTAATGGAGAAAATTGAATTTTTAAGACACTTTTGAATATGAATATGTCTTGTTTTGTTAAATTCGAAACTAAATCATTGATGAGAAGCTGGTCCCACTTGACCTAATTTCCTGCTGTCGACCATTGATGTTGAGACCATCACCGCACATATTTTTGAAACCTTTCTTGTGCTAAGTTTCGCTTTGCCTTTGGCCGTTTCGCTACGCGAATATTAGGAGGGTACTCATGCTACAGCGAAGGTAACTGTGACTGCAATTTACAAATCAAGTATATATTTGCCCCTCTTTATGCTCAGTAGCTCCATCACTGCATGACCTTGGGAGCCACTCAACCATGACAGTCATGGAAGAGTGATTGGAGACCATATCCAAAGCACACCTGGAGCATAATATTATCCCATAGAGATTTCCTTCAAAAAATTATATAGCCTAAGTGTATAAAGATTTGAGATGATATAAGACAAGTGATGAAAGAAAACACTGTATGAGAACATTAGATATTCAACTTCTCAGAAACTGGCCAGTCTAAAAGTGTAATAATCCAAATATTTTGCAAGCCACAATTAGTTTGTTGTAATGGAAATAGAAATTTCATGTCGACAAAGAATATAAAAGGGCTTCTCATTGCTTGGTTTGCTGTCTATGTTAATAACACCTGTAATTAAGCATGCCTAATCATGAGGTAACATGTTTAATTAGGTTTGTCAAATCACACACTCACAGTGGTACATTGGAGGCATAGATGTAACTACACATACATAAAACATTATTTGAATATTTGGAAAATAAAATTTGTGTTTGAAGAAACCTCAGGTCCCTACAATTCTTTTTTTAAAGAATTTCTTGTTATAACTGTTCCTTGTAAGACTCACTGGGATATTCTTAGTTAAGCCTATTGCTTATGACTTATTTGTATACATGTATATATACACATGGCATATGGGCCACTTCTGATGAACCCATTTGAAATATGTTCAAATAAATAAACTGCAACAGTGTTATTTTCAGATGAAGTCACTTTCCCTTATTGCGCTGCCCTGGGGGTGCCCCCCCTAGGGCAAGCACTTGGTTTCGTAAGGAAGCTTTTTTGCACACACTGAAATGTTAACATTCTTGGCCCCATTTTATGTAAAAGCTACTGGGCACCTGCCACTATTTTCAGAGCCCTTCTTCACTGTATGTTACGTTACTGTCATAAAGTTTGTCCCCGAATCTTTAAACTAACATTTAGTGGCTTTATTGTGACATATTTAAAGTATTTCATGCCCAGTTCTACACACACGCTTTCCCAGGGTGGCTATGGCTGCATTAGCCTGGTCTCCTGGCCTGTATGCATTCACATAGCAGGGCACAGGCCTATGGCTGCATCACAGTCATCATTGAGGGGGGCACTCTCTTTCAATTCAGTGAGATTTGTTTTACAGCTTTTTGGGTTCTTCTGACATAGTGGGGCTCTACTGGACTAATAAAATGAATTGAACTCACTTAATTCTGAAAAGCATGCAATTGTGTTGATTGGTATTGTTTCATATCACCCCAATGTTGTTAATTTACCAGTTTGTGTTATTTTAATGCAAGTTGAATTCTATGCAGAATTGGCAGATCTAATCTTTAATTTCAAAAGTACAATGATTTTTTTTAACTTGATTTTTGCAGTTGGTCTATGTCAGTGCTTGCTTGTATTCAATTAATCTCAACAGGAAGTTTATTGAAAATGGTGCAATCATATTAAAAATCTAATGGACAATATTTCATGTGACATGTTATTTACTATTAGCTGACAATGATAAGAAAGCCTAAAGAAAAACATACCTTAATTCCTGTTCACATATCAAGTATTCCCTTAGAAGTGAAAACAGCAGGTCAGCATATACTTTATACTTCAAGAATGTCCATTTATCACATGGAACTAGGTTACATAAACATGACATTGTGTGAGAAGCATGACACACCTTGTAGCAGTCCTGTTTCATGTTAACTGTAAAAGTTAGCTGTTATCAACAACTTGTTTATACTACATTTGTCCTAAAAGCATCCTAGTGCCAGCTAGATCCAGTGTTTACAAATTCTGTAGAAAGAATGCAGGAAGGAATGAAGAAAAGAAGGAATGAACAAAGGAATGAACAAAGGAATGACCAAAGGCTTGAATGAAGGAATGTAGGGCATAATCACAAAATAAGCCCCGCACCTGTGACGGAATGAGTGGCAGCCTATGCTTTTCAATGGTCTCGCTCATTCCGTTATCAGAGGGTGGGGGCTATTTCGTGATAATGCCGAATGTAGTGGGGGAAGGAAGGGAAGGCCTCGAGATAGATAGACAGATAGACAGACAGCTAAACACAAAGAAAGAAAGAAAGAAAGAAAGAAAGTAGATAGATAGATAGATAGATAGATAGATAGATAGATAGATAGATAGTTGCAAGCAACTCTTAAAAGTGCTTGCACTTTTTTTTAAGGAATAGCAGTGTTGCCAATCGTAAATAAGAGAGCAATAACAAGCTGGTAAATTACTCCTGGGCAGAAGGACAGGAGAGTAAAATCAAAGACAGTGGATAGTTAGGGTCAGTGGGATGGCCAGGAAATGTGTATTTAGCCAAGACAGCAGTGATCCTGTGAGCCAAGATTTGACTGAAATATTACACAGAGGTATATACACTAACTACGGATACATGTGTGATTCACCCTTAGGACTCAGTCCGGGAAGCGCATCACTCACCGGTTTCCGGTTATGACATTTCTAGTTTTATACTCAGCTACCTGTGCTGCATCATAATTTTGTACCCCATAATGTTTAATTGAAAAAATATTATATTAACAAGAATCCGCGGATTCAAAACCGACATAGCGCAATGAAATTGAAGGTGCCATTGCTTAAACCACTGAGCAACTGATATTGGAAGATAGGAGAAATAGTTGATTGGAAGATGCTAGACTATTAGTATAGAATCAATGCAGTTTGAACAGATTTCCAAAAAGAAGGAAATATGGCTGCCAAAACGGCCGCCATCTTGGATTTCTCAACATGTTCCTCATCCATACCCACAAGCCTGTACCAAATTTCATAACTCTTAAGTGAAATATTGAGGTCACAATGGGCAGTTCAAGAAATGAAGAAAGATGGCTGCCAAAATGGCCGCCATCTTGGATTTCATAACTCTAAGCAAAATATTGAGGTGACTATGAGCAGCTCAATAAATGAAAAAAGATGGCTGCCAACATGGCCACCACAAAATGGCCGCCATCTTGGATTTCTCGACATGTTCCCAATCCATACCCAGAGTCACAGTAGGTGAAATATTAAGGTCACAATGGGCAGTTCAAGAATGAAGAAAGATGGCTGCCAAAATGGCCACCACAAAATGGCCGTCATCTTGGATTTCTCAACATGTTCCCAATCCATACCCAGAGTCCCATACCTGTACCAAATTTCAGAACTGTAAGTGAAATATTATGGTCACAATGGGCAGTTCAAGAATGAAGAAAGATTGCTGCCAAAATGGCCACCACAAAATGGCCACCACAAAATGGCCGCCATCTTGGATTTCTCGACGTGTTCCCAATCCATACCAAGAGTACCATACCTGTACCAAATTTCATAACTGTAAGTGAAATATTATGGTCACAATGGGCAGTTCAAGAATGAAGAAAGATGGCTGCCAAAATGGCCACCACAAATTGGATTTCTCGACATGTTCCCAATCCATACCCAGAGTCCCATACCTGTACCAAATTTCATAGCTGTAAGTGAAATATTAAGGTCACAATGAGCAGTTCAAGAATGAAGAAAGATGGCTGCCAAAATGGCCACCACAAAATGGCCGCCATCTTGGATTTCTCGACATGTTCCCAATCCATACCCAGAGTCCCATACCTGTACCAAATTTCATAACTGTAAGTGAAATATTAAGGTCACAATTGACGAAAACCAAACGTGGTTTACATCTGGTTTGTGGTTGCAGTTTATGCATACTGTTTATGGTTTCACCTGATCCATTTGCACCTCCTGTATTAACCGGCCTCCGCTGTTAGGCCGGTTAAAAACAAACAAGAACCCAGGGGTTCAAAATGGAGGTGGTGTAATGTACTAAGTTGAAGTTCATATCCCCTGAAAATGACTATTTCCCTGAGTGCCAAGTACCAGATGTTGTTAATATATTGTGTGCTTAATTCAGAATTTCACAAATAATCCATTTTCAGGCCACAAAATGACCATGTGGGAGATGCGATATGGAAAAACAATAAATTTCATAAAAGAACTTGGAAAGAGCTTTAAAATGATGCATGGATAAGTGTGTGATCTGCCAGGTAGCTCAACCTCCTTTTTGTGGCAGGAGGTGCACATTCATTTTGGTGCAGTGGCGTCCCTATTGGACCTGTGCCCCCCCAGGTGCCCCCCATATGAAATTTCCAACTCTGGCTAAAATATACAATTAGTATAGTGGGTGCCCCCCCAGAGAATCGCGTGCCCCCCCCAGGTGCCCCCCCAGGTGCCCCCCCCTGCTCGAGACTCCCCAGTTACGCCACTGTTTTGGTGAATGTCATATGATAAAAAATCAGAAGACTGGGAATCTTAAGAGTAAGATATGCTCTATCCACTAATGAATTAACTGTCTCAGTATGGCACACTGGATGTAACAGAACTTCACCTACATCGGTACACCCATTAACATCCAATGGGCTCCGACACTGGGCTCAGACAAAACTGAGTTACAACACAAAATTTACACTATATATGGCTATAAAAGTTACTAATATGTTTAACTAAAATATTTTTTGAAGTTTAACAATTTATTCATTACCATTAATTTGTGAGAAACCAAAATTTAAGAAAAATGTCAGAAATCCTAATTTTTTTCCTTTTTTGTTGTTGTTTATATGAAAACTTCAAAGGACTGGCCCTAAAAATTAGTTTAGCAATTTAAAGAGGTATAATTTAGACACCTAAATGCAAAATTTAATTTTTAACTCCAAAATTGACGGAATCATGGAGCACAGAAAAAATAACATTTTTGCTGAATTTGCTCTTTCTAATTTCTGTAAGAGCATTAAGACCTCCAAAAGGCACATTTAGAGTATTTAACTCACAATAAAGCAGATTTTCATGTTCATAGATACAACTGTTTCTGAGTTCTGCTCCGGAAAGGAAAAAAAAATTATTATTTTTAATTTCCAATATTTTACAAAAACAGTACCGATTGCTTAAAGTGGCATGAGGAGATGAATAATATTTTAGAAAAAGTTCAGTGAAAACCCAGTGCTATCCATAGAATGGACATTTTCCTGATACTGTGTGAAATTTCAAGGTTAGAAGATAAACTTAAGGCAATAAATTTGAATTTAACAGGGGCCAAAAATCGTTTTGGTGTGCACCAAAATCTGACAGGAATGCTATTCTAGCTCTAGCCAACAGATTAGGGTCATTTTATACTGATGCTGTTAAAAGGAATTACAGGGTTTCAGTGGACTTTAAGATATAATTACAGACACTGTTGTAAATAAAACATGCACCTCTTCATAGTTTAAAAATATTTAGGTGAGGAAATGTATCTCCTCATGCCACTTTAAATATGAACACCAAAAGACACATATATTCTACAAGACCCATTCATGTGCCAAATATAGTGCAGTAGATATGTGAAAAAATTGTTCATTTTGGTATAGAAGCATGAAATGTGGCAGAGATACTCTTGAGACCATTATCTTTCATTTTAGATATAGACACATCTTCAAAAATTTCTATAACGGAAATGGCGGCCATCTTGTTCCGCCATTATCGAAAATAACATTTTTGCCTATATCTTCGGGACTATTAATGGGAATTGGGATTTTTCTTCACCTATATGTATGTTTAGATGGTCAAGCTTTCCATTTCTATCACTTAGACAAGTGAATTATATAAGCAGATTGAAGTAGGCAGTATTTACTATCCCTAAGAAAAGGCTAACATAACTGTCAACGGGATTAGCACAGCACACACTGGTTGATCATGACACATATACTATTTCATACATAAAAGCCTTAAAACTGACCATTTCCTATGATATTGGTTGACAAGTATTCAGATTAATGTACCCCTTTTCATCTTATACATTTATCCAGGCCATAAGAAACTGGATTGCGGCGAGATGCATATTTACATGTATCAAGCTGTTCTATAAAAAAAGTCTTGAACTAGGCCTAAATGTTTATGACATGGAACGTTAACCTTTTTTTCACTGTTGTCATATTCTTTCACACTTTGTACAGATATTGTAAAAGTGACATGTTGGAACAATTGTGACATGTTGATGCATCTTTATTTTTAGGTGCATTTGCTTGATACTATAGTAATGCAAAATAGAATGTGGTGGTGGTTGTGCGACACTCGACAGATGTGATTTCAACTTGCTCGCAAGGGGGCAGCACCGGGGGAGCAATGAGTGAGCGAGTGGAGGTGCTGCAAGCAGCTTGATGTGATTTGTGTGCTTGTAGTTGTGGTTTGGTGGTGTAAGGCCTATTGCTGAATTGAAATGGCCAAAATTTCACTTAATATACACACAGAGTGGTTGCAAAATCACAGCAATGCTATCATTTTTTTTCGGGAGATTCAAAATTCCTATAGGATGATGTATCACCATATGAATGTTTCCAGAAATGCTTAGAATAATCTGAACCCTGGGCAAGTGACCAGTCTGCTCACAGACTCGAAACGAACAGCACAGCTGGAGAGTCTGCCAGAAATCGGATGACCTCCAGGTGACACAGATATCAATATTCAAATAGGTCAGGTCATTCAACCAGGCCGAGGGACCTCATCACTTGTGCTCATACGCACAGCTGAGCTGCCAGCAAGATGTTAACAAATCGTAATCAACAATGTTAAACAATCAATGAGTGCACTTGCACTTGCTGTCAGCCTTTCACTGTGGCCAAACTGCAGTGACACAGACAACACTAATTGTTTGTTTATGGTTTTCTTCATAGAAACTAATTGAAACAACAAGCAGGCAACAATGAAACACTCAAGCATTAACTTAATTGCTTTAAGAGATCTGAAACTGTTATCTATTACCTGTCACACAGGAGGAGAGTTGATCTTTTTGTTACAACTTCACAAAATAGTGTTATGCTGTGGTCAGGGTAAGCTCAACAAGCTTACACTGAGAGGTGGCAGTGCTCGTGGCTGTCTGGCTGGCTGCCAAACAGGGACTACTCACAATTCCCTGGCCAGGAAAAGCATGATTCCGCCAAAAAAAAAGTTCCTCAACATGTTCCACTTTGCAGCTACAACACAATTCTAAGCATACACTGGCCGATTAAAAGTTATTTAATATTCAATTCTAGACATAATTCAACAGACAAAATAGTTACTCCACAACACTGTAGAAAAGTGACAGTTGCTGAATCTGAAATCTGTTAGAGCCTCACACAGCAAGCTGTGTTCGATTGTAGTTTCTGTTATGGATTCCAGAGGGCACAAAGATGGCCAATTTTGTGAACCTATTGAGCCCTAAGTTTAGAGTGGCAAGTGCCTATCGTGAATTTTGATCAGCAACTATTTGGTCTGGCCAAGCAGGTCCAATGGCAGTGGCCGGCATGGCCTGAAACCCATAGAGATCTTCTCATTGATGATAATTGGAGATCGTCTGAAGGACAGTCACTGTGGATGGATGGAAGCAATTGTTCAAGCTGGGGTCACTTCTGGGCAATTCTGTTAAGTCTGATTCACAGATTTTGACACTTTAGCAGCTTGTGTAACCCTACCATTACACCTCAGCTATTTCATTGTTAAACAGGGATAAGGCCAGGTACCAGACAAGCCATCGACCAAAGCTCAAAGTGCAACAGGAGTTGAGCTACGGTAAAATGTCATAGTGTCGGACTTACACCATATGAGTATGTCCGACGCCATGAAATTTTACACCATATGAGTACGTCCGACGCCATGAAATTTTGCTGCAAAAGCTGCCAAAGTGTCAAATCTGTAAATCAGACCTTACCGACTTGCCCAACTGCTAGAATTCTTATTTGAAGGCTTCCGATGGAACAAGGACAATGTATGCTCATCAGGTCACAGCTGCTAATCTTTACATGCTTCATTAAAAGCCTATCCCATTTATCAATTTGAGCTTTGGATGGATGAATGTGTTCTGTAATTTCATCAGTGGGTGGAGGAGTGTAGAAAGAACCGTCCTCACTTTTGGTTTTAACATACAGCATTACGCTAGGAACTTCTTGTGCTTGAACAAGTGTTATGTGGTCCTCCTGATGTGGAGACTTTCTATTGTATGTTGATAGTTTGGTCAGGCTAACCCCAAGTACTACAGTCTTGATCACACCAATTATGTCTGTTGTATTGGCTCCTTGTGCACAAACCAGACATGGTCACTCTTCAGGAACGGCATCCAGAGATTTACAGGAAGTTTAAAAGACCTTCAGAATATTTTCATCTGCCACTGTTGACCAAGCACATGAACAACACAATACTGATTTGAAGGGATATGGTGGCACAATTGGACTAAAGCAGAACTGAGACTCATTGCATCAATGGATGGAGCAGAACTTAGTCGTCTTATTGTTGAATATGAGAAATATTTGGAAACAACACCAAGATCAGGAAAGTAGGGATGTCATTATGAGCAGTCTGAAGTATTCTAAACTAGCACTGCTGCACAAATCACCAATCCTATCAAGGTGTTTGAAGATATGGGCAGTCCCTTCCTTGATGAAAAAGTTCTTGTTAATGGTTGATACAAAGCAAGTAGCCCGAGGGAAAGTCGTGGATCCAGTGAGAATCTGATGCCGAAAACATTTGGAAGCAACAATATGACAGACAGACTGACAGAAATGTTTCTTTGACATGAATTATTACAATACAAAAACAGTGAATTCCATAAATGGCTGAGACATATGTCACTGAAAGGTTATTAGCAGACAAGCCAATTACTGACCCAATAAAGAAAAACAAGTTGCTGCTCTTCAGTCGAGCGAGGAGGGGGTACAGTGCAAGGAGGGGGCACAGAGTAAGGAGGAGCACAGAGTAAGGAGGGGGTGTAGAGAAAGGAGGGGGCGCTTAGCAAGGAGGGACACAGAGCAAGGAGGGGGGGTCCTGAGCAATGAGGAGGTGAAGAGCAAGGAAGGGGTGCAGAGCAAGGATGGGTACAGATCAAGGAGGGGGCACAGAGCAAGGAGGGGACACAGAGCAAGGAGGGGGCACAGAGCAAGGAGGGGACACAGAGCAAGGAGGGGGCACAGAGCAAGGGGGGATGCAGAGCAAGGAGGGGCACAGAGCAAGGAGGGAGTGCAGAGCAAGGAGAGGTGCAGAGCAAGGAGAGGGTGCAAAGCAAGGAGGGGGCACAATTAGAGACAAAAAAGAAAGAAAGAATAAAAAGAGATTAATGGATAAAAAGCCAGGAAAGTTACGTTTTAATTAAAAGCGACATCAAAGTTGATTCTCAAGCCTATGTTTTGTAATCCCTCCTAGGAAAATTTTCATAAATTGAACATTTTTTATTGTTTGAATCAGGTCTAAATAACAAATCCGTCCGCTCAAGATGCTGGAAATATTCCTGATTGTCATTGCGAATTGATTGTATGTTTTGATATGCATCTCATCATAGTATGGGAGACTCTGACAGAACTGGAAATATATGATTCATTCCTTGGCCTATATATCTGATACCTCCCAATAATTTTTGATTATTTTAAAACTTTTTATGGATTGGGTCACTTCTATATTGATTGTATGTTCACTTATAAAGCAATACAGTATTAGTGTAAGTCAGATACAATAGGCCTATACACTCTGATAGATTCTATGATTCAAATGAATCTATATTGTTGTATATTTCATGTATATGCGTTTTTCGACGGAACATTGATATTATGGGTAGTGAATTTGCAAGGTGATTACCTTGACAGTTTATAAAATTGACTGCTGCAGATAATCCATTTTCACACTGAATTTTTTTCCTCCCCTGAGAGCTATCAACTTTGATCTAAAGTCTCATTTATCCAAATGACTGGGAGGTGTGGAATGTGGATGGGAGGTGTCATTCACAGGGGAATCTCATGGGATCCCCTCCTTGAACATGCTGTAAGCACTGGCCATGAAATAGACTTTGATCAAACCAAATTATTGACATGGAATCTGACTGATTTAGAAGAAGCCATATCCACATCAAAACAAACAGAAGCAACTTAAATTGGGATCAAGGATGACACCACAAGACCACACCTCATGACAGAGGCCCAACTGGAAGTTTCGGGACCCCTAGGGTCAGCCTGGTTGGTGCCTCCATCGGGAGCTACCAGCGCATTGAATTCATATTATAATGTTACTATCTTGGGGGTGTAGCCCTAGGTGTGTCCCATAGTAATTGAGCCACTGCATGATGACCTGTAAACTATCTACTGACAGCTCATCCCACACTCACAGGGACCCGAAAGCATCTGAGGAATCCCATCAATGGATTTTCTTGACGTTTGATATCTAATATCTAAAATAAAATGCAATGTGTTTATGTTTGAAAGAATCTCAGTGGTTCTGGATTATTTTGTCATGTCTATTTAGATAGCCTGACCCTTAAAATATGGGTGTAGACACAATCATGAAGCCCCTATCTTGATTAGTTCTCCTGATATCAAGGAAATTCAATTTTGCGGCAATGGCTGAACAAATATGGCTGCCACAGGTTTAATAAGAGCATTTAGACCATTTTTCTATACATCACTAGATAGCCAGACCATAAAAACATGGGTATAGACACGATCATAAGTTTTCTATCTTGCTTAGTTGCTATGATATCGAGGAAACAGAGTTTTCGGGTAATGGCCGAAACAAAATGGCCGCCATAGGAGTTACGCGAATTTTTGAGAATGTGTCTATATCTAAATTTTTTCTTTACATACTTAACT